>CM055405.1:46588198-46678637 GCA_029228625.1 Pseudolycoriella hygida | reverse complement strand
TTTTTTTTGAGCCGCCGCCGCCGCCAAACCGAGCCGCGGCGGCTACTACTTCCATGGGCGAAAATGATCCCCTCAACTTCCTCTACAACATATCAAAAGGTTTTTTTTTTGAGCCCCCGGTCCATTTTCCGCCATTTTGGCGGTCACCCCTATACACTACACACCCAACCCAACATCTTTCCCTTTGACACCAAACCTGTATCTCGAACACCCAACCATGTCTTATACAAAATATGCTTCCGTACACACACACACACAAACACATACATATGGGCTTTATATAGCGCCTTCTAAGAGCCCTGGCGCCCAAACGAGGCCAGTACCCACCCTTTTAAAATCTCGTATGGCGTAGAATGCCCAGCCGAAGGTCCCTGCAAAATTTCAAGAAAAGATATCGAGCCGTTTTCGAGAAAACTCCAAAAAAGTGGGTTTTCATACAAATGGCTCTGGAACTAACTAACTAACTAAGTAACTAACTAACTAAGTAACTAACTAACTAAGTAACTAACTAACGTAGGATGTATACGGCTTCTATGAAGCAGCACATTTTGTATGGAAAATGACGATTTTCTAAAGGTCATATCTTCGGATCCACTGGACCGATTTTAATGAGTGAAAGGTCGATTTCAATCAAAATTTTACGTAGAATCCGATAAACTAGGTCTCACGGGGGTACGACGCAAGGGAAAAAAGTCGAAATTTAGCTGTATATATGGTTCCGCAGTCTACGAAAAAAAAATTCTGATTTTTTTAATCGCATGGGGACTTGCGTCACTGGCGCAATGCTACCGCACGCCCATGATATGTGGATGACACCTAATTAGCCATTTCGACTCATGGCTTTTTTTAAATTTTCATTGAGATTTGATGTCGGACTATAATGAAATTAATAATCGAATCGAAAATTATAGTAGGACTATAATGAAAGTTAAAGTTTAGTCATCATACCTCCCGGTTTGTATGAAACTTGACTATAATATGGTCATTATACCCCTACTTTCAGGTATATAAATGGCTTATTATATGCCATACTAAAAAAAATTTGCTTTGAAATCATGAAGTTCTACCGGTCAGTTGAAACCATTTTTACGGTATCTCTTTTTTTAATTCAATTCCATTGTTTTCAAATAAAGCTGATTATGAGCTCTTCTATTAAAAAAATGATCAACTCAAATATTAAGGCGAATTCTTTTAGTTAATAATACAAAGCTTCACAAAAAAATGTAATTTGTACGTTTGTTTTATGCACTAATTATTTTTATTTGTGAAGTGAATGAGGAAGCGACTGAAAGTCAACAGTTTTGTGAGTTCTTTGTGTATTTTGAATTTTTTGAAATGTACAGTCATTGTTAAGTATCATTGTTTGCATCGTTTTAACGAAATAAATCAAACAAGAGAACACTGGAATTATTACCCATTCAATCATAGATTCTATTCTATCAGAAGACTGAAAATTATATTGATTACACGATAGTTATTTGTAATGCTACGGCTTGAAACGGTCAATATCAAGATAGATTTACTCTACCCAATGTGTCTGTATACATGAAAAATTTACTTACCCAACGAAATCAATCCGTTCCGACTGGTAGCGACCACACACATATCAAGGGGCGGCTCGGTGGGTAAACAATAAAATACTTTGTCAGCAAAAAAAATCCTTCGGGAATTTGTGAAAACTAGAGAATTCTTTCATGAGAAAGTTCCCAAGTTAGAAGAAAACTTTAAAAAATCTTTAGTTTTTCGTAACGTAAAGCAAAAATCAATGTATTGTAGTGAAGATTTTTTCAACCTAAACACGAACATCGCAAAATTCAATTTATATTATTGTAGCAGAATCCTCGTGTTATCGGTTTTTATTTTAATATTTAAGTTAATAAAGAATTCTTTATCAGATTTGGAAAACGTGAAAGATTTATCACACGAACCATTTTTTTTATCAACAACATATTTTCGGATCAGCGACATTGCCAACGGTGATTAAATAATAATGAAGTGTCTGATGGGATTCAAATAGACATTATTATTTGTATTCAGTGTGAATCCTATTCGAAAAGGGTTTACATGTTCATTAAAACATTCTTGAAAAATTTCCTCACATTGATTTTTTTATTTTCTCTGTAGCCACATACACCCATTTTATGTAGCTTTCTATAAGAGGGTGTACATTTCAAACAAATTTTAATGATTTCCTTTTGCTGTTTTTTATTAGATAAATTTTGTATTCTGTTGATTTTGTCACATACGTACAGACGACTGCAAAAAAAAACGTCTCAATGCAGTCTGTGTGGCTTTCATTAAATCTTTTTTACAGAATTGATTTTAAATTTATGGCTTTGCACTTAATATTAAACTTTTCGCTTGAATCACGAATAAGTGGTCGTGTATTCAACGTATAGCCTAATATCCAGACAATTTTTTTTAGCAACGTCGTCGCTGTTGTATTTCAATAATACAATTTTGCGCGCTTTTTAGGAGTGTTGATATTCATAATAACTGAGTCATAAATCCCCAATATAAGTCTGGCAATTCGTAAGCAATACTTAAGATGAATTTTTTTGATCTCACGAAGGTCTTTACGAGAATTTGCTATAATCTTAAGAAGAAGATTTACTTCACAGTCAGATTTTCAAGGAACCTCACAAACTAAATTTTGGGAGAGAATATGTATGAAATTCTCTCATCTGATGACGTACATGTACAGGTACAGGTACATGTCGCTGGCACCCCCACCACCTAGTGCCATATTATTTTATTATCAAATATTTGGGGCTGGTTTAGGGCTGAATAGTATCCTTAAGTTTAGGGCTGAGATAGTATTCGAGCCCTGAACGATTGAAGTGGTCGAACATGTCGTTTTAGCGTTTCTTCACCATTTTTAATTTCTCAATGAATACAACATTTGGGGGCTCATTTAGGGCTGGCGAATAAAACCGGTCTTGAGTTTAGGGCTGGCCGGAATTCCTTTAGAAAAGCGTCAAAACGTAGAAAGAAAAAGAAGCCCGATCGCTTTACCGAAGGAATTCCGATTTTTTAAGTTGGAAGTATTATGTACATATTTCTCTAGTTTGACGTTACTTATCGCCCTAGACAGAGAAGTTTATTCTTCGAGACGGATAAAGACTAAGAATAAAAGCAGAAAGTAATCATTTACCATCCCAAAAATTGGCGTTTAATGGGAGACTTATCGTCGCGTATATAACAAATATACTTGATTGATTACCCCTTCCGAAAGTTGGGCATTACATGTGACGCTTGGGTGCGTTATGAGAACTTGTAAGGAATTTAAAAATATTCAAACAATAATAGTATATAGCAACACAAGGGCTGTAATTTGAGATCTCGTATCTGGAAGGTTGAAAATCCGAGGGCGCCAGCCCGAGATTCTTTAACCCTCCCATATACGAGATCTCAAATTACAGTCCGTGAGTTATACGATATTTTATAACACGAGGGCCACAAATTTTAGTTTGAGGGCTATAATATGCATGTTATAGCCCCGAGTGTTATAAAAAGTATAAACTTTGCCTATGTCCGTTCTTACTGAGAATATGTTTCAGTTGTTTGGCATCCTTATCAAGACATATTTGTTGACAGAATTGAATCAATTCAGGAAACAATTTTTTGATGCACACAATAAGGTGGTCGGTGAAAAGCGACAAAAGTCACCGTATATTGATAGATGCGAATCGATCAACGTTGAAACATTCGTTCGACGCCGGATCAATACCTCCGCACTCGTGCTTATGACTTTCTCGTTGTTGACGACCACAGGACAAAATATGGTCTTTATGAGCCAATCAATAACATGTGGATTTTACAACTGTGGTTTCAAAACGTACCACGTGAGTCGTTCATTTTGACTACCAAGAATTTGAAAATTGCGTATAAACTGAGTGGTGAGATCAGAATTTCATAAAGTGAACCTTCGGTCCTAACTCTAATCAGAAGCTGATTAGTCAACGGATCTCACGACTCTCAAATGTAACTCTAGGTCACGTCGACTTGTGCAATAACAACTAGTCTAGACGACTAGTTTCCACTAATACTTTTATTTTAGGCCATTGGCCACACGAGACGTTGGTGTTTGCAGGAACACCGGGCCATCTTCAATTTCAATTTTCGGATCTTCCGGATCTGCTGGTAATTTAGATTGAATTTTTTTTTATTATGTTTTGTAATGTTAAGTTAGGGGGCTTCGGTCGTTGATGAAAATAAATAAATAAATTTAAAAAAAACTCTTGTCTTCTAGTGAAGTAAAAACTTTTGTTTTCACTAGTGAGTTTAAGCTTTTTTTGATATTTTGGATGGAGAGGCAATAAAACATAATTCATTACATCGGATATAATTCTGAGACCTTGCAAACTCACTCGTGTCACTTTAAGCAACACGCCTTGGAAACTGTTATTTTGAAGTTGCACACCTCGCCTTCAGCTCGAATTTGCAAGCTCCACCCTCGTCAAAATAACGTTTGCAAAATTGTGTCCACGTGTAATGAATTAATTTCGCAGGGTCCAATGTAAAGTACTATTACACGCGAGACGTGTCGAGTAAGGTCAATTCAGTCATTTTTCAAAAAAAGTGATGCAAACTGAAAAGCCTTTAAAAGATGCTTGAATCATCCGTCTATCATTATTGCCGTCTAAAAACAGCCTTTAATCGTTGTCCCACCGAAAACTTGTCATTACATGCATATGTGCACCCCACGGAAATTATTCATTACATGTATGTTAGGGCCCCAGCGGAAACGTCTCATTACATGTATATCTGCATGTAATGACGCGTTTTCGGATGGAACACCGATTAAAACAGCATACAGCGGGGGTTGCTTAGTCATCCATTCTGGATCATTTAGTGACACTCGCAAACTCATTCGTGTATTTTTAAGCAACTCGCTTAAAAAACTGTTTTTTGACTCTTGTAGTTGTATACCTCGCCTTCGGCTCGGGATACAAACTCTACACTCGTCAAAAAACAGTTTTCAAAGCTTTTTGCTTAAAAACACTCTCTTGAGTTTGGCTCATTTCACAAAATTAATCGATCATGTAATGACTAATTTCCGCAGCTGTCACTGTAATCTACTATTCCTTGACTCGTATAACTTATATTAGTATGCAAAAGAACGTTGTTACAACGTTGTACAGACAGCTATTTGACCGTCATTGCCAAGTTATAAAAACACCTCAATTATTGATGATGGAAATTCCTCAGTTATATACAGAATTGTCGAAAATTTAAAATTCTTCGATAGAGAAAATCTTTTTTGTTCTCAGATTTTTTGTCATAACAAAATGAGAATTTTTAAGGCTTGGCACAGGCTGATTGTGGTGGAAAACAGCATGACCTGAAAATCTAGGTCATTTAATCATTGTAACTTAAACAACCTGACTTCAACTTGATTCTGACCTGATGTTGACTATATGACAAAAATACGGTTCGTTTGCTCAGTTCTACTTTCCTGTTTTAGGTCATTTTCGGGTCAGGTCATTTCAGCTCAGGTCCAAATAAATCAGGTATCAGCTCAATTCAGGACTTCTGCTGTGCAGATTGAGTTTTGGTTGAGAAGGAATAAGGGCAGCCGTTTGCGTAAGGCTCACATACATGCATAAGGTTTTTTCTGATTTAATAATTAATTCGACGAGCTGTATTGAAATATATCGCGACGAACATGAACGGAATCCAAAAGAACTTAAATTTTATAGCATAAACTAGACACTTTTCCTCTATGTTACGATTATATAAAAATAAAGTTGAAATTAATGCTTCTGTTTGTTGCACTTTCAATTCAATGCATCGAGCAAATTTTGTTAGTCATTTTGTACTTTACGAGGATACATTAATTTTCCCGGGCAGATTGGGCATAATAAAATAAAACTGCAGCATTATTCGGAGCAGAAAACGTTCTTTCCAGCGAATAAGTTTCATAAAGTTAGTGTCACAATGCTTGAAAGTTTTTGTTTTCATTTCAAAATTGAAAACTAATCTTTTGCGACATCGATACTCTACACACTGTTTGCAAACACTTTACAGGTATATGTGCGCAGCATAAATATTTGAGACTTAGAGTCGATGCTACTCTGGTGGAGCAGATAATCAAAATTGGTTGTATGTAACAGCTATACTGGATTGGATATTTATAGCACAAACGGTTGTTCATATAGAACTCATTACAGTTAAACTTTACAACCTTTTTTCCCTTTTATCCGAATATGAACTGTGTCGTTGAGAAACTCGAATAAAATAAAAGCTATTCAGTTGATTTATAATCACACAAATTGCCACTATTACGTTTAATATCGAAGAACGTGGAAGTCACTTTTCAAATAACACAACGCGCTTATTGTTCTGACCTTAATCTCCTGTGCACAATAATTTATCCGAGGCAAATGTCTGCGATACCATCTCTCACACTGTTTACGAATTATTATTATTATTATAGCTTTTCTTACGTCTAAGAAAAACACGTATTTTCCGGTGTGGCTTAATCAATGGAAGCTTTACACATTGTTTTCTTATACGGAATAACAGGCAATTTTCTTTTTTTCGACCTTATTTTTTAAACAGGAAAAAAAAGATTACTGGAAAGATTGCGATAAAGATTCTTATTGAAATTTTTCGGCGTTTATTCATTCTTCTGTCTGCTACATTCGCATTGAGAGTTCAGACAACATTTCTAGCCAATAAGCCAATAAGAAAGCGTTCCTTTCCCAAAACGAGTACATTAAATGATATAAAAATTACCTTATACGAAGTATGCGAGGCTTTAGAAATTACCAAGAAGTAGTAACAATAGGGATTTTCAGAGGGTCGGTGAAACATTTTTACGAAATAAATACAGAAATAGCTCTTCAATAGCTCTTCAAATAGTGCGGATGGTTTTTTTTTTGGAGGGAAAGGCGTTTGAGAAAAGCGTGCGCTTCATACATTTCGAATTTTCTAAAGGAATTTTTCTGGGTTGCGCAGAAAGTGGACGGTGTGACAAGCAGGTCGGAAGAAGTCAGAGGGTACCTACACCACAAATACATTCCAAATGCAAAGATATCGTGATATAAATCTGACTAGCACTGTGCGCCGAGCTTTACCCAGGTCGTACTGATATCATCATCATCATCAAACTTTATAGGCCATCATTACCTTTCGTGTGAGGTCTTTATGCCGCAACCCGATAATGGTGGACTATCGTCCTCCATTCTCTGCTATCGCATGTCAAGGAGATGGTTTGTTCGCCCACAGAAAGTCCCCTAATTTCTAAATCTGACTTAATTGAATCAATTAGCCTTCTCCTTGGTCTATCCCTTGGCGTAACACCCGGGACCTGTGCATCCAAGATTCTTTTCGGTAGTGCAGACGAGGAGTAGCCCTTGCCGCCTCTTCTACTTTCTATGTTTCCCTAATGCCGTCGTTCCCACTGCTCCCTCCGTTTAACTTTCACTATGTTCCTAAGACCCATCATATCAGAAACCTTCAGGTCATGCACGAGATATCCGCAGTCAACCCAACTCTCACTACTGTACAGAATCGTCGGCCTGAAAATTACCCTGTGAACAACTAACTTTGTTTCGCAACTTAATTCCATTTTGTTGAACACCTGCGACCTCAGATGACTGGCCACCGCGTTTTCCATTTTTCTCCTTTCTTCAAATTCCCTGACAAACTTGCCATCCTTGGAGAAAATGGTTCCTAAGTACTTGAATCCAGAAACCTGCTCCAGCTGCTCCCCATTCAAACTGCAAGCTATCCCCTTCCGAGACTTGCGACATACATAACCTTAGTTTTCCCTACACTTATCTTCATCCCGTACTCCTCACATGCAGCATTCAGGCAGTCAGTCGCCCCCTGTAAATCCCTCGTATTATCTGCTAACAGAATCGGGTCCTGGCCATAGGCCAGGATTTTCACCTCACCCTCACCCACCTCAACATTTCCTTGCAAGTTTGCCCGCCTGATGATTTTGTCCATGTCGTACTATTAACAGGAAATAATTTTTGTTGCGTCTAGAAGCAACATGCCCTTAAAAGGTACTTGCCCTTAATGCAAAATACTCGGCGGACCTAAACGCACTCACGATCCATAGCATATTTGCAAAAGGAAAGTGAGTGCAAAATCAGTTCTTTTGTAGCAAGCGAAGGGTGCGGACGCAAATAAAATCATTGTCATAAAGTGAAGTACTCGCCTTTTAATTTTGACCCGACGCAAGCTACAGAATTATTCAATTTTGTTTAAAAAAATCAATGAAGACATTTCAGTAATCGTTATCCAAAATGGCTCTAGAACCGATTATCCACAGTCAAAATATCCCCGGAGGAAATATCCCCGGACAAAATGTCCCTAGACAAAATATCCCACAAAAAACGGACTAAATATCCCCAGATGTAATGTCTACTCAGAAATGGTGAATATAGGTAGGCTCTGCCTTGCTAAACCTTGCAGGCGGCATTACGTAAATGGGGCGCGGCCCCAAACCCTGCTAGAGGATCCGCCCCTTAGCCACCGCAAGTGGGCATATTCCCCCCTTGACCCTCCTTTTCGGGGGTGCCGCTCCTCGACCCCGCTTTTTTGTTTTTGGTTCAGCCCTGCGGCGGGCGGGCGGGACACTTCACATTGAATATTCTTAATTTTTGAGTGTGGATATTTTGTCTTAGGGGATATTTTGTTCTGGCATATTTTGACCTTTTTTTTAATGGAAAAATTGTGATTATTTTGTCCGGTTATTTTGTCTGGGAATTTTTTGTCCACGGGGATATTTAGGTTAGGGATATTTTTTTTTGACATTCGGTCCTAACCCCATCCGAAATGCATCATTGTCCGGGAAGTATGTGTAACACGAAATAATTAAGTTTCACAAAAATATTAGATTTTAATGGAATTTTATATTGTCCAAAACACTCAAAGTTTCATAAATCAAACGCAGTCTTTTTTAAGCTCTCTTCTGATTTTTTTTACAATAACTTTGTCCTAAAACGCAAGAGTTTTTCTCAAATCCTAATTTTTATGCAAAAAATATTCAAGTTCACAAAACCAAAAAGTTTTTTTTTTGTGACTATGTTGTATTGCTGGTCATAGTACTACTATCAGTACGCTATCAGAGAAACCAATAAGGCTAACCGAAGTGTAGCTAGATGAACCTAGGTGTGTCTAGGTACACCTGGGTGTATTAAGGAGAGGGTGTAACATGTAGAGGTTAACTTCCAACTGACACAGTTTATGTCGGGCCACCCACGGGTGCTTCAGGAAATACCTGCACGGGTTTGGATTCGCGAAGTCACCTTTCTACACGGCATGCGAGAGAGAAGAAGAGACTGCGCAGTACGTAGTATTTGTCTGTCCCCGCTTCAAAAAAGAGCGAGGTGAGCTGATGATGGTGAGTAGTTCAGAGGCAAATGCCGAGAACATAATACCGGAGATGTGCCGCGATGAGGAGGTGTGGAAAGTAGCGGATAATGTATTTGCAAAAATAATGGGAAAGCTGCAACGCGCATGGAGAGACGATCAAAGAATACTTCCAGTTGACCTGAGAGAGTAAGTGAGAAAGCACAGCCCCTCCCCAAAGTAATGCTGTGAGGCGGTCCCAGGGAGAAGAGAGCATAGAGAGTAAGGAAGGAGGTTTTAGTTGGTAGGTCATTGAAGTATGGAATCAAAAAAAATAAAAAGGTGCACCAAGGTGAAGCTAGGTGAATCAATCTGCACCGACTTGGAACGAGGTACAGTGAGTGGCTGTTTTAAGGGGCCGTCCATAAATGACGTCTGCTTTTAGGGGGGAAGGGGGTCTGAGGAAACAGACAGAATATGACAAGGGGGGAGGTGTCTAAAAATTCGAAAAAAAGCAGACGTCTCTAAGATGTGGCAGTGTCGTACTCGAGATGCATTTTAATGAGTTGTGGACACATTAGGGGACTACGTTTTACTAAAAATACATTTAGTTTAAACTTCAAATGTCTGAAAATGTAGCGACTTTCGATTTATTTGGTCGAGTGATTCTTAATCATTCTGATGAACGCACCAAATAAAACTGCAGATATTAACAAAGTGTAGGGAAATTAATGACATATAAAAAGTTAATTGCAAAACTTTCAAAGTGTAAAGTGTTTAAAAATTAATTTCAAAATTGCTGTCTCGTTAATAAATTTTTAATGAAAAGTAAAAGCACAAAACTTTATTAAAGATGTGATTTCAAGTTTTATTTTTATGTTTGTGTTTATGTTTATGCTTCCGAATATTTTATACATAACACACATAAACAACATTCACAACATTGCATTTGAAGGTTAGAGGGAAACTTACATTTTTATCGTTTATTGCTGGTTTATCATCTAATCTTGGTATGATGGTATTTCGTGTGCTTGTTCATAATTTAATATCGACCTGTAATGTGTTGTACATACCATCGAACAAGCCGAAAGGTATGTTGTGGGGTGAAACAGAGACTAGTTTTTATGTCTCATCAGAACTATAAAAAGAGAACAATTATTTTCCCTCGATGAGTGCTATTAAAAGTTTGTTTTCACAGGACATTCTTGGAAAATAAGTTTTTATCGTAGATGAGTGGGCGCTTGAAAAAAAGAGAAAAGTTTTCAAAGAAAATGTTTTTATTACATCGGCGGTCGGAAAACTGGATTCAAATAGTCTGATCCCAAAGGAAACTTTTTCATTGAGTTTGAGTGTATAGTTCATCCATTTCAATTAATTTAAATGTTCGGATTGTAAGAGGTTGGTTAGAGGTAGAAACAAAAGATTTTGCAAGCGGGAATGGAATTGAGCGTACAGTTTATTTTGACGCCCATAGTCCCACCTAGCGTAGTTAGGTCACTGGACAGAAGGAGCCGCTAGAAGATCGGGAGTAGAACAAATAGGAAGAGCATTGGGGAAACAGATGAAAACGACAGGTAGGTGAAGGAGCTTTATGAGATGCAATAATAATCAGCTACTTCTTCTCACTCTCCAGCAGCACTTTCTATCTACGATTAACACTCTAATTACTTCCATCCACGCTGAACACACCCTTACTTCTTCTCAGCCCTCAACACCTTCGTTACCTCCTCAACACTTCTACTACTTCCTTTCCACCCCTCTTACGTCACCTCCACCCTCAACACTCCCCCTTACTTCACCTCCACCTTCAACACCCCCTTACATCACCTTCAACACTCACTTACTCCCTTCCTAGCTCTACATATTTCTGCACGCTCCGTTTACTTCTCGTGCACGCTCCACCTACTTCTCCTACACGCTTCAGCTGCTTTTCCTCCACCCTCCACTTACTTCTCCTTCACGCCCCACCTACTTTTCCTTCAAGCTCGATATACTTATCCTCCACGTTTCATCTGCTTCTCCCCCACGCTCCACCTGCTTCTGCTTTCCGCTCCACCTACTTCTCCTACTAGAATTCCAAATCGTGACTCACAATAGCTAATAGCGAACGCATAGCTTGCAAACGCAATCTAACTACTTTTGATTCTACATTTAATCGCAGTTGTTACCCCATTTGCGTGCCTTGCGTTGTAATGCACTTCGAACACACCAAAACCATGTTATTTATTGATAGCTGTGAAACGCTCATTTATTAATGTTATTTTCGTCAAAAGTTATTCTAAAAGTGTAGAGAAAGTTTTCCAAGACAATTAATGATCGAATGAATGAATGAAAATGTTTGTGGAAGACGGTCTGTGAATTATTGAAATAATCCATTAGATTCAATTTTGAGCTCATCCAAACGAAAGAAGAAAACAAAATTGATAAAATCGAGAATAACAGAAATTATGCGAGAAAATATTTAAGATTTGATTAACAAGTTCACATCAAAATTTTACTTTTCGAAGTGGAAAGAGGCGAAGCATTGAGCAGACTTTCTGAAAAATGTTGTAATTGCTCGAAATGAACACCCGGCGGTTCGATGATTTATTCTAATGAATAAGTTAAAGGATTGAAACGAATGCGTCTGGTTAAAGTCATTTACCAGATTCCAACGCTGAAACACACTTATTGAAGTTTACTCATCATGAAACAACAACCAACCAACCGAATGGATTTATAGCAACGATAGATATTAAGACAAAGAACGACCAACAAAATGTTAATTAATAAAGCATGACTTGCGAAGACTTCCAATATGTCATGCATTAGCAGCAATGGGTCGTAGAGTTCATCAATTTATTGAATATTCATCCGCAAACAACTGGTTGACCAATAAATTTTATCCATCGAAATGACGCAATAAAATTGACATGAAATGTTTGTTCGTTGGTACTACAGAAAAAATCAACTAACGTGAGTTAGCAATGATTTTATAGGTTATTTTGTTTCTCAGATGCGTTTAAGGAAAGAAGAACCACAAGACTGAAAGTAAACATAAGATATTCATGGGCACAGATGGATTTAGCGCCGTTAAATTGAATGGTTTTTTGGACGGAGTGAGCGAGGGAATTTCGTTTAAAATTCATTTGCCGACTATAGGTCTTGTGACCATCGCCAGCTACAAGAACCCCTTTTCGATAACAGAGTAAAAGAAAACATTTATCTTTAAGTCACTTGGTATCGAATTGAACAAAATAAGTCCCTTATCTCTTCCTTTCAACTTTTCTTTAACGTCACATGGAAATCTTCTCTTCTCCTTGTTGGGTAGCGATGTATGTCACCATTGAACGTAATCATTTCACTGACATACTGAGGTAACAGTCCTCTTCGTAGTTTGTAAATAAACGTGAATGTTGTTACATATGTTCTTTGTTTCACACTCAGCCAATCCAACGCTTCCAACATGAATGAAATGGGTGTAAGTATTTTACATTTAGTCTATCGAAAGCCGACTGATTACTCAAGAATAGTAATGATGAGCAGTAGTCGTAGTGGGGAGCTATAACAGATTTATATATGGTAATTCGTGCTCCAACTGTTAAAATATTGGCCAATCTTGACAAAACTCCGACTTTTTTAGCCACTTTTTTACAGACATAGTCCACATTTTGTTTAAAATTTAAATTGTAAACATAACCAAAGACCCGTACGTATCAGAATAGATGTGGCAAAGAGACTCGTACGTGTCTAAATATACAAATAAGCAAACAATCCAACGTTTTCTGTTCTCTTATAACTGTAAGAATTTCAAAGATCCATAGAAATTACCCAAGGTAATGTCAAAGGCCCTACCGAAGTACGTCTCAGACCATTCAAATCTAGAAATGGTTATATCCAAGGATTGGGCCATTTTCCCCTGAAACCCTGAAACACTTGTTTTCTAAAATTTTGTTCTATACAACTTTGCCTTTGGAAGCAACTTTCTACCTCTCATAGTTCTTGAGATTCGGGTCGTTCTGCCCAATTATGGAAGTGGCCATATACCAGGATTGGGCCATATTTCGCCAAAACCCTGAAACACGGGTTCACTTAAATTTAATTCTCTATAACTTCGCCTTTGGAACCAACTTTCTAACTCTCATAGTTCTGGAGATCTGGGTTATCCTGCCCAATTATGGAAGTAGCCATATACCCGGATTGGCCCATATTTCACCAAAACCCTGAAACACGTGTTCGCTTAAATTTGATTCTCTATAACTTCGCCTTTGGAACCAACTTTCTATCTCTCATAGTTCTGGAGATCTGGGTCATCCTGCCCAATTATGGAAGTGGCCATATACCAGGATTGGGCCAATTTCCACAAAACCATGAAACATGTGTTCATTTAAATTTAATTCTCTACAACTTCGCTTTTGAAACCAACTTTTCATCTCTCATAATTCTGGAGATTCGGGTTATCCTGCCCAATTATGGAAGTGGCCATATACCAGGATTGGACCATATCTCCCCAAAACCCTGAAACACCTGATCGCTTAAATTTAATTCTCTATAACTTCGCCTTTGGAACCAACTTCCTAACTCTCATAGTTCTGGAGATCATGGTCATCATACCCAATCATGGAAGTGACCATATACCAGGATTATATCACATTTTCCCAAAACCCAGAAACACGTGTTCGCTTAAATTTAATTCTCTACAACTTTGCCTTTGACAGTAAATCTCCATATTGCATAGTTAAGGAAACATAGACTGAAAAACTGCCAAGAATCTCAAACCCCTGTACCGATTCCCACAAAAAGTTTTGTAACATCAAATGATTTCGTTTGACACCAAAATGAGCAATTTCCGTGCTATACTTGCTGAGATATTTGCAAAAAAGCTTCACCGACACTCGAAAAACCATGTTTTTGGTCACTTCCTCGACCATATCTCCGGAACCACTTCATCGATTTTGCTCATTTTCCAACTTGAATCATGGGAGGCCGTACCTTTCAGGGAAAAAAAAGTGTAGGCTGATCGGTTGAGCCGTTTGAAAAAAAAGTGGAGACGGACATACAGACGGACAGACAGACAGACGGACATTTTTTTTTGTTGATTCTTCATCTCTAGACGATAATAGATGCATTCCCCCTTCCCCCCTTCCCCCCCCCCCCCTTCCCACCTCGATCTACCCCATGTTACAATAAAATTGTTTGTAGTAAACGTATAGGACCTTTGTACTTCGTACGGTTCCAATCAATCATATCTCCTAGGTATTTAATGTAATTCACAATTTCCAATTCTTCTCCATCAACTACGATCCTGTTTACAGCAGCCGCTAATGAGCGATGTCTCATCACTATAACTTTTGTCTTGGATGCATTAAGTTTAAGTTTGTTGTTCAGTAGCCAATGATTTATTTTTTCTAGCTCACCATTTATGCGTTCAGTCAGTACATCTATGTTGCTTCCATGTAGGTATATCAATGTATCATCCGCAAACAGATTTATTAATACGTTTGTTAGATGGGATGGCAGGTCGTTGATGTATAGAATGAACAAAATTGCCCCGAGCACTGAACTTTGTGGCACGCCTCGCTTGTTTGTGATGGTTTCTGCCATGTGTCCGTTCACTTTTGTCCTTTGACTCCTGTTGTTGAGGTAGCCTTTGAACCATGACAACGCTCGTGTTGTTTCGAACGCTCGCTTTAGGTCCAGAAACACTACCAGAATAATGTATCCATTAGACTGAATCTCCCTCCACTTTGCTAGCACTAAATTTAGTGCTGTTTCACACGAGTGTCTTGCTCTGTACGCAGATTGGTATTTTGACAGGATGTTATTTTCTTCGATGTATAATGTCAAATGATCCTTAACCACTGTTTCTGTAAGCTTCTCTATTGTTGGCAACATGTTGACAGGTCTGTAATCTTCAGCGTTTTTTGGTTGCGTAACTTTAGACACAGGCACTACCGTCGTCGTCACTTTTAGATTATCGGGCATTGAGTTATTCAACGAATGGTTAACGAGTTAGATCTTGATTGCCTGGGTTGTATTTGGTGTTTACAATAAGAACAAATTTAATTACATTGGAAATCGGAGAAAAATTAAGGTTTCTAAACTATCTATGTTTTATTTATTCCAATGACTATAAGAAATTATTCGCATAAGAGACTTACATCACAGAAAAATTTCAAATTACTTAAGTCAAGTTTCCCTGCACAAATTATACATCCACTTTAAGTGTCTCTAGCCACTCAATTGCGTTGTCTGTTGTATGCCGCCCGGAAGCCGATGAATATTGCAATCGCCCAGAATGTGATTCATGGTTTGAATTCGACCGCATTCGCATAGCGGAAAATCTGCCAACTCCCAACGATCCATCAATTGTGCACAACGGCCCTGCTCTGTTCGAAAACGATTCAGGCGTACCCAGATTTTTCTAGGGAAATCGAAACCTGCTATTTCTGTTGTAGGGTCGGTGATGAGCTGCTTGTTGACAACTGTGGATTGTTCACACCAGTCTCTCCATCTTGTCTTCATGTCATCCAAATTGTCTTTTTCTCTGTAGAAGAACCAGAAAGGATGTCTAGATTTCAGTCGTAGGGTGGTTGGTGCTGATTCAATGTCTTTGTGGAACGGAAGCTCGTTGTCTATTTAAATTTTGGTGCATTCTTTCAACGGCTTATCGGAAAGTAACTGTTCAAATTTTAAAATGCAAATTTTGATTTTTAATTGAAATGAATTTTATTCAACGCATTGGATTATTGAAATGTATTTCAAATACAACAATCTTTTATATTACAGCGAATGGACCATTTTCTGCAATAATATTTCATAACTGTTCTTGACATTTCAAAATTAGTCCAGTTACTTGCCGACTTACCGATAAGCCGTTAGTGCAGCTTACTGTCTTTGGAGAAAAGGTGGGGCCATGTTGCATGTTAAATACAGCCACTCGACTTCTGTTGGATCAACGGCTCCACTTACAATTCGTAATGCACAATTGATCTGGGTGTCCACTTTGTTGACGTGTGCGGTGTTCATCCAGACCGGTGAGCAGTACAGTAATTTGCAGTTGACATCACAATCGCCTGTGTAGTGATTTTCAGCGTTCTTGCCGAACAACCCGATGATGATGCCAGTTTTTGGAGAACGTTGATTCGTGATCTTAGTTTTGTTTTAATTTGTTCTGCGTTTGGCCGATGTGTGAGACTCCGGTCTAGATCATTGCCCAGATACCCTGGATTTGCTTTATACTTGACTGTTTCACCATTCATTTTAACGTTCAGCCGGCGATTAGCTTCGTGGTTATTTAAATGAAATATACAGTGGACCGTTTTGTCGACGTTCGGCTTCAGTCTCCAATCTTTGAAATATTTCGCCATTGTTTCCAGGTCGTCATTTAGTTTGACTTCCAATTCATTGAATGTTTTTGCTTGGGTGGTCAAAGCATTATCATACGCATAGGAAAATTTTCTAGAGAAGGTCGCTGGCATGTCCATGGTATACGCGCAATAAAAGAGGCTTGCGAGTACTGACCCTTGAGGCAGTCCATCGTTTAGTACTTTTTTCCGGCTGTTTTTCCGTTGATTTCTACTTGTATCACGCGGTCGCTCATCATGTCCATCACCACTTTTAGAGTTTTTCGACAAGGCATTATTAGGCTGAGTTTATACATTAGCCCTTGTTTCCAAACCGTGTCGTATGCCGCGGACAGGAACAGAAACACGACTCCGGTTTTTGTGCCCAAGAGGATCCAATATTGTCTCATTCACAAGAAAAGCATTTAAATAAATTAATTCACTCGACTAGCGGAAGCTTGTTTCGTCTTAAATGTTATTCTTAACCACTGAAATGCTTCAAATAACAGGTTTCCTACATAAAGATGTCAAAATTTTACGTTTTTCTGTCAATGTCGTTCGTTAAACTGTTTATAACTGTAATTATTACGATAAAGTCCATCGTAGTGTCTAAGCATCTGAAACAAAGGCATTTATCATTTTAACAGCTAAAAAAATATGTTGGCTGAATATAAAAAAACAGGCTCTTGACTCTAACATCCACCATTCATCCATTCATACCACACCAAACGAACGTTCACTTTTGATGATAAAGTGTTATTTTTATAGATGAATTCGTTGGTAATAAATAAGAATTATAAATGTCAAACGGCCTTAACACGGCACATACGAGCCGTGTTGATGTATGTTCATATAACTCTGAATATTACACTGAATAATATCATCGGATATCTTCCATTGTAGAATGAATTCAAATGAAGCAGAATGGGTTCAAGATGATATTCAAAATGAATCAGAATTTTTATGACTTTCCGAGCAAGGTACTTTTCCCTTTTTCCACGTTTTAGTCAGTTGAAACCGTTCCCATATCTCATTTTCATTTGTTTTATGGAATTGCCCATCTGGTGAATATAAAAAAATTATACTCCCAAAGCCGATATTAGAGTTATGATCATTCATTTTATTATTTCTATTTGGTGCGAATGAACGTTATATAGTTTATAAACATGTAATGTGTTATACAACGGAAACATATTACGCATTCTGGCCAAGTTTCTGCATTTGGGCTTTTATGTATAGGGGTATTAAAGGGACACCAGAGCAGAAGTAGAAATATGTACTTTCTCTCGTAGGAAAAGCAAAAAAAAAAAGCAAGAAGATAAATTGCTTCGAAATCCACGATGAATTTTAAACGAACTGTGCTTTGTGTCAACCGTGTTTGAGCATTCTTTGTGACACACACAAATGAATATTAAAAAATGTTTTTGATATTGACTTCTATCACATTCAATAAAAGACGTTTTTCAAATTATTTTGCACAGAATGAGTCCATTGTGGGTGTTTTGTGTGTCGTATTGGAAAAATCTAGGCCAAAGACAAGATGCAATAGTCCGCAAGAGACGTGTTAGTAATAGACTTTATCGTGCAAAACGGACGTATGCTATAGCAGTCGATCATAACAAAAACCTCTTAAAAGGTAGAGTGTGACGCAGTCCGTAAGTCCGCTTCCAAAATTAATGATATCGCTTGGGGTGACTCTATCGCTGATAATACCAGAAGTTTGTTTGAATGGAACCTTTTAACGTTATTTTGTTTTAAAAAAGGCGCTGTAATTTTTATAGGAAATTAAAACTTTGAACACAAAGTTTCATTCAAACAAACTTCTGCGTATTATCAGCGATAGCGTCACCTCAAGCGATATCATTAATTTTGGAAGCGGACTTACGGATTGCGTCACATTCTACCTTTTAAGAGGTTTTTGTTGTGATATCAGTCGTTTTGGAAGTTTTCAGTTGTTGAAAAAATTTATATTTTTTGAAAAATTTTTCTCCGAAAAAAACTTTTTTCAGAAAAGAAAATTTGCTTAGAAAAAAAATTTCTGCGAAAAAAATCTCCCGAAAAAAATTTTCACCGAAAAAAGTTTTCCAAAGGTTTCTCCAACAAAAATTTTCTCCGAAAAAAAAATTCTTCAAAAAACCTTTTCTCCAAAAAAAGTTTTTTTTCAAAAAAATTTTCTCCAAAAAAAAATTCTCCAAAAAAATCTTCAAAAAAAAAAAAATTTCTCAAGAAAAATTTTCTCCGAAAAAAAATTTTCTAAAAAAAAATTTTTCTTCAAAAAATTTTCTTTCCAAAAAAAATTGTTCTCCAACACCTTCGGCTACCATTGAAACACTTCGTGTCACCTTCGGCTACCTTCGGAATACTTTGTGTCACCTTCGGCTGCCTTCGGAACACTTCGTGTCACCTACTGCTGCCTTCGGAACACTTCCTGTCACCTTCGGCTACCTTCGGAACACTCCATAAACGAAAATCCAAGATGGCGCCGCTATGACAGCTGGCAGTTATTTTCTTATGATTCCAAAAAATTCTCCTGATGAAACTAAATAACTTTCTAGAAGAAACCGAAACCATCTCTCTAAGTAGTGTCATTCCAGAGCTAAAATTCGCAAACCGAAAAAGCATAAACGAAAATCCAAGATAGCGCCGTTATGACAGCTGCCAGCCATTTTCTTATGATTTCAAAAAATTCTCCTGACCAAACTCTATTACTTTCCGGAAGAAACCAACTCTCTAGCTATTGTCACTCTGGAGCTAAAATTCGAAAACTCCGAGCATTACCTAAGAAACCCTCAAAGTTGACCACTTTTCCACATGCCACGGCTTTTCCAGAATTTTTACGGAAAAGCGGCATATGAAATTTTTCATTTGGGACCGAGACTGACGTTCCCCGAAAATTTCAGGAAGATCGGCTGTCTAGTTCTCGAGATCAAAAATTATTAATAGATAGAACATAGATAGATAGATAGATAGAACATAGAAACCGACAGATCAGAAAAAAAGTTTTCATAATGATGAAAAATGTCATTTTCAAACCTCGATATATCAGCTAATTTTCAACCGATTTTGACGAGTGAGGTCTCGTTTGTAAGCTTTTGCGACGTATTTTATTTTTAAAATAATTTGGAAGGGAAGAGGGCCGAGGGGAAAAAACTCAAAAGTTCGCCTATATATGGCTCCTTGTCCCAAAGGTTTTTGTATTGAGTTTTGTGGGTGTGTGGACGTTTTTTTTGGGGTGCGAGGACTATGTCACGTTGAAAGATACCTTATACATTAACATATTATATCCCTTGCAGTTAAGGGGCCATCCATAAAGTAGATACTTCTTTAGGGTGTGGGGTGTTTCGAGGAAAGCGTACGTTCCATACAATCCAACAGTTTTTCTCATACATTTTTGCATACGAGGGTTGAGGGGGGGCTAACAACTGTCATTTTTTGAGTGCGTACTTTATGGATGACCCCTAATACGAATAACTTACCAAATTGCACTATGCGCACTTGTTTTTTCATAGAATCCATTCAACATCCAAGTTACTCAAATCAGGTGCAGCAGCAAACTAAAAGCTTTGATGAGGCATAGAGCCATCTATACTCTACGAAGAAAGAATGATTTTGATTGGACATTTGAACTCAAAAATGATGCAAACAACATTTGCATATAAAACTTTGTGAATGGCGAGATAAAGTGATGCATGATGGAATAGCTAAATTAATTTTTATTGAGGATGTTATTGCATCTACAACTAAACGAGATACAGATCGTTTTGATTGATTTCACTTTGTAAAATCGAACAAAGGATTTACGGGTGATGAACTTCGATATTTGATCCTGTTTCGCACTAATTAAACGTTTCTGCAGCATTGATATCTATTGTCTTCGAAAGTCACTCATTGAACATCTGAGTTGAACAGGCATTAGAAAATGAATTTTATCCAATGGCGTAGATTTTCGGAGAAGACCGGGGGATGAGGCTCTGGCTTCAAATTTTGTCTTGAGTGGTGCTAACGATTTGATTACCACCCAAATAGAAAAAAATCGAGGAAATCGGATACAATTTACCCGATTTTCATATAAAAGTCACCAACCTACGACCCTAGTCGACCCTCCTTTTCCCATAAAATGTTGGGCACTGATTAACCTATCCACTTAAAAAAGATTTATGAAAATCGGTAAAGACTTACTCGAAATATTTGCGTAAAACTCAAAGACCCGAAAACGACCCTCGCGGAGCGGCTCTTAACCCAAAAGTGCCCATATACAATCTCAAACCTCCTTTTAGGATTACCTTTCAGGGGGAAAAAATTTTAAAATCGGTCAAATTTTACTCTTGTTATCCTGTATACAGGAGGACGGACGGAAAAAGTTTTTTTCGCTATTCGTCATCTATGGACCATGATCGATGCTTCCTTTTACTCCGCCCTCAAATCGACTTCGTACTTCCTACGGGTCTAAACAGTTTGATTTTAAGTCTTATAACTGTCGTGTCTCAACTATTAGATGACTAACACCGAAAACCTAACCGCGCAGTGATTAGAATAAATTCATATGGTCGACTTTGATAACTGAGCAGCAACTTGATAGCTGGCTATCAGTTTGATATTTGAGCATTAATTTCACAGCTGACTCTTAACTTGACAGCAGACTATCAATTTGATACCTACCATAACCTCAATAGCTAACTACCACCTTGATCACTTTGTTCCCTTCCATTCCCAATTGGCACACGAAATCATCCTCATCGTCATAACTACAGCTCATACACACGAACGTGCTCTAACTAATAAATCTAAATATCTTCAAAATAAGTGAATTCGGTCAAATAATTTATGTGTATTAGTGCAAAACTCTGTTTTCCTGAGATGGATTCTAGACCTTTGATCCTACATAGCCCATTTTCGAAATAACCTCGGCAATCTGATTCAACACCGACCAAAAAAAAATCAGAATCGGTTCGAATTAACCAAATTCTTCCGATTTGAAAAATCGGACATCTTGTGGAAAAGCTTAAGCAAAAGAAGCTAAAAGAAAGGTTAAAAATTTTCCGAAGGATGCCCGATTTTTTAAATCGGAAGAATTTGGTTGATTGGCGGTTAAGAATTACTCGAGTTATACTGCTAACAAAGAAAAATATTTTTCTACCTTCCCCTCACTAGGGGCGAAAAAGTGAGGAAAAATAATTCATCTGAAATATTGTTTCGAAAATCTTTAACGTGGAAACAACAATTTGTTGTTTTATTGTTGTCCACTACGCACTTTGTAATGAATGTATTTTAACATAGGCAAATGCATTCAAACTTTCGAAAAACCGTTTTAAAACACAGGATCGAAAGTGTGAGTCATGCTTGTTCTAGTACGGTTTATGAAAACGATGAACACAAACAGCTAATCACTTTTATTTTGCGTATTTTTCAACTTTTTTCTAAAACATTTGACACTATTGCTTACGTTTATAATAATAATTCACATCACTTCACTGTAAAATTTGCTGTAATTGGTAGTATTCAATAAAATCAACAAAATTATTGCTCACGAAAAGTAATTTCAAAACAATGTCAATGTATACATTTCACCACATCATTGACGTTGACAAATCTCATTTCTCAAATCTGAAATTTCATTTCTGACGTTGATGTGATCATTTTGCGATGAATCGGAATCTATATCAACTGTGTCGAAGAATAATTGTAGAGGTTACAAGCAAAAAAGTAAAAATTGATATTCACGAATTTCACTCACCATCTGGTGCACTTGGCCGAGCGGCCGGATATTACCCTGGATTATGAATAAGGATAGGCCCCCACATCTTCCTATGGTATCAAATCTTCCCACTTCAGGTGGGTAGGTAAACTGAACTTTAGCCGATGCTTTTCGCCGCATCCACTGTAATATACTATTAACGTTTTTTTCTAACACGGTATACATATACATGCATATTCCGGTATTTAGACCCGTAAGAACTTGACTTTCAGTCAAATCATTTTAAACTCGCATCAAAATAATTACGTACATTTCAGCATAATCAACAAAATTTTGTCCCACACGTTAAGAGTAGCTTTGTATTAATGTGTTTTTAGCCGGTTGTCTCACTTTAACTCTGAATAGCTACACTATTACATGTTCACCTTTGTGAAACGTGTGGAATCAACATTCTTTCAAAATTCGAAAAAGTTCGTAAATCTTCTGATGCAAAATTAGTTTTTGTTAGGAATTTACTTTTGTGATTGTGATTTGACCGAATAAAAAACTTCGTAATGAAAATTTTTCGTTTTCACAATAAAATGATGCTACGATGTTAGCACGCCGACGCCGCCGATTTTCGTCTTTATTGGCGCGCCGCCGTCGATTTATGAAAACTCACGTCGCCGCCACCGATCAACTGTATACCGGCGCACACGTCTAATTACACATTATAAACCATGTTAAAATGATGCATATAATAAGTGGAAACAATGGCTCATATTTTCCTTAGGGTAATATGAGGGTTAAAACGTTTGTGCTTTTGTCAAAGCATTCTCTCATTGATATGCAGAAAAGTAAAGTTAAAAAAAAATGAACAAGAAACCAACCTAAATGTCTTGACAGTCGAATTAAAAAACGCAAAAAACGTAACGAAAAACAATGACTTGAAAGAAAATATGAGCCGTTGTTTCTTCTCCATTATTTTAACATGATTTAATGTTGAATAATATACTACTTTTCCATCTTTTGTACATCATGTTAACATGATTTGCATAAATTTTACATTATTTATCCTGAAATTTTTTATTGATGTAAAAATAATGTAAAATTTATGTAAATAATGAAAAAATGATTTATAAAATATACAAGATTTTCCAATTTGGAATTTAAAAATGACGGAAAAGTAATGTAGCAAAATCCATCGTTGTTACATTAATTATCCATCTTTTTTACATAAGCTACATAAGTTTTACATAATTATCCATGGAATTTCCATCATTTTTCCATGAAACATGCACATATATCACATTATTTTTACATCAAAAATATAATTTTGTCGAATAAAATATTAAAATTACCCCTGCCAAATACGTCAACGTCGAAATTATTAGAGTCTGATTTTCGAAAATTTTTGCTTATTGTTCTTTTGTGTTTTAACCTTTGGATGGAAAATCGAGAATCTAACTTCGGTTGACCTGCACAGTTTTACATTTTTAATGAAGTGATGTTATTGTTTGGCCGATGCTATTCGTACGCGCGTACGAGTAGTCATTCTTACGGTTGCCCACTATTCGTACGCCGCGTACGAATATCCGTTCCTAGAAGTTTTACTATTCGAAATCATATTCCACGGATTACTTCGCGTACGAATAGCGTACACATGAAGTATTGGCTTCATTAGTTAATACGTAAGACTTAGAATCATATTCTACTGAATATTTGTTTTGTAAAAAGCAGGATTGCCTCTTTAATTATTAAGTAAAATAGTGTGTAGCATGTTTTCATTAGAATCTACAAGAGCGCTCTTAGAAGCATGAAATTGAAACTGTAGTCACACAGAATTAGTGTACCAAAAAACCAGCCATCTGTCAACGTTTCAATGATTCCGCTGTGTAAACACTTTGGGAAACAGTTTAATTTTTCTATTGTGTTGAATCACACGCGATATGGAGATTTTTTGCGTTAATAGAGAATTCAATAATTTTGACGAGCTTTCGAACGCTAAAAAACAATATGAACGTCAAGAAAGTGTTGTTTTAATAATTCGTGGTAGTCATTTGTTGAAAGGTGGCAGCGAAATTGCCAAACAATGTGTGTACGATCGCTTGTCTTTACAATGTAAAGCCGGTAAAGAACGCAAATCAGAGAGCAAAGGAATACGAAAGTCTGCAACATTCAAGAAGAACTGTCCTATGAAGGTTGTTTTTATTAAAATAATTTAGAAATTTGAATCAAGGAATGCTAAAAAAGGCATTTTTCGTTGTCTTCCAACAGATCAATATTATTTTCAAAGAAAATAAGCTCAGAGTTTCTTCAATTAACTTGTCACATGAAAATCACCAAATGAACGAACAGACCTACAACCATTATCCTGAAAATATTCGTATGAGTATTCAAGAGCAAGATAAAGTTAAGATCATGCTTCAATCTAACGGCAAGAAAATGAAAATAAATGCAAATTTGATGCTTGAAAGAATCGCGAACGGGAACCGTGCACCTGTCTCTATGAAATCGATTCATAATTTACAGACAAAGGAAAGAGCGGAAAAAGAACATTTACTTGAAGGCGAAAATGAGCTCGAAAAGTTATTGAATAGTATGCTTCAAGTGTTATGTGACGAAAATAACGAGCTAATTTGTGTATATTTTCAAGACGCAAGGATGCTTACAATCTTCGATCACTATCCTGAACTACTGCTCTTTGACGCTACATACAAGCTAAATAAGAGAGAGATGCCTCTATTTATTCAGTCGATCGTTGATGGAAATGGTATGACCGAAATCGTCAGCCTTACAGTCTGCAAAAGCGAGTCGCGAGTCGTTGTGGAATTTGTGTTAGATTGTTTCCAAAAATATAATCCGAGCTGGCAGAAAGTTAAATGCGTCATTGGAGATAAGGACTTTGCTGATCGCGTAGTGTATCGGGAAAAATTTGTCGGTGTTGTGTGTTTTTCATGTTCTCAGAACTTTTAACCGCGAAATCACAACTGCCAAACGGAACATTACAGCCGCTCAAAGAGAACAAGCTTTGGATATATTGCAAAATTTGTGCTATGCGCGGTCAGAAGCAGAATATAACAAACAATATGACAATTTATCTGCACTAAAGCTACAAGGTGTTATGGAATACTTTGACAACAACTGGCACAGTATACGCAACGAGTGGAGCCTCTTCGCTTTAAATACTTACGCTAATTACTTAAATGATACAAACAATCGCAGTGAATCGATGAACCAAAAATTGAAAATGATTGGTAATCGTAACGCCAGTTTGCTTTCACTTTTTGAAAATATTTCAACGTTTTGTCTTCGGAAAAAGACATCAAGCCCGTTCGAATCGATATGCGAACACCAAGGATTCAATTTAAAGACGAAGCCATAGCGAAGTACCACGAATTTTTAACGCCGTTCATCTTTTGGAAAATGTACGACGAATTCGAATTTTCAAATCAAGTAAAATTTGCATCAATCAATGAAGAAGTTGGAGTTACAGAGCATGGACTTACTGTCTTTAGTTCGAAATGTTCTTGTGGATTTCACCTTAGAATGCTCCTTCCATGCAAACACATTCTGAGATTTCGTAAAGAAAACAACATAAATGTTTTTGCACCTGATATATGCGCAACAAGATGGACAAAACATTATTACAACTCTTCGCATCCGGCGTTACAACTGAATTCAAATCTACCTCCAGCTACACCATTGTATGTTCGAAAGGCCAGACCTACAGAAGAAAAAGATAAATTCAAGGCTGCTGCGACCGTTACGAAGGATATAAATTCGTTAGTTTCCACAATGGTGACAGGCGAATATCAGTATTTTCTCGAAAAACTAGAAGACTTGAGAAAAGAAATGAATGGAATTTCAGCTGGGAATACGAACGCGAACTCTATTGAAAATAGTGATCATTTACCAGGTAAAACGTGCACATTAAATTACAAGAAAAATATGATCTTACGCAAATATATTACTATATTATAGAAGTAGCCAATACAGTAACGAATCGTACTGCTGCTGATCTTAGCGTCGATGTTTTAGACTTGTCGGTGCCAAAAGCTCATTCGACCGCCATGGGGTCATACCTCGCTCCTGCTATTGTTGCTGAAAATATCAACAGCACCATCGAAGACTCTTCGAAAACAAATACGAGTGATGATGCATCAACTTTAAACGATCTTCCAGTAAACGCTTCAATACCTCAATTCACTGTTGTTGCGGCATCTAGCTCTTTAGCTATACGAGAAATAATTCTTCCGTCGAAAAGACCATCAATTGGCCGGCCAAAGGGTACGTCAAAGAACGTAATCGGAACAGAACGGAAGGCAGAAGCTAAGTCGTCAACTACTAAGATGGCTAAGGCTAAGGCTAAGGTAAATTGAATTCAAAAGCTGCAGCATTATTTTAATTCATATTTCATTTACATAGCCGTCGAAGGACATGGTCCCAACTCTTAGATCAAAACGAGTACGTAAACTAAAAGCGGACGCTTTGGACATGATTGACAATAAATTGCTGAGATTGCGCAAGCTGCGCAAGTAAATCAAATATCAAACTTCTGACAATTAGTTCGTGACTATACAGGACTATGCTGTAAAATTAATGTTTTAGTAAACGAATTTTAATGAATTCTCCTCCTGTAAGAAATATCTCAAAATGAACGGCGTCAATAGCCTAGATGCGGAAATTTTGCTATTCGAACACGCGTACGAATAGCAGAAAGTGGTAGAATTGGCTAATAGTACACGCGTACGAATAGCCTACAAAGGTAAAAACGACTATTCGTACACGGCGTACAAATAGTATTATACCCGAAAAATGACTATTCGTACACGCGTGCGAATAGTCTTTTCGTTATTGTTTCGCTTGTTATTCGTTTATTTTCCAATTTTAGTTACCTTAACGAACGCTCCCTTCTAAAAAGTTATGTATAAATTAGAACTCGACTCAACTTCCACCAGGCAAATTTCTCGCAAACTTCTCAAGAATTCGAGAAAAGAACTGCGTTGTAATAACTGTTCGTAAAAACGTTAAGTAATTACCAAGTATTAAATATTCCATCCCTTCTTATTATTTAATTTCAACATGCTTTCGTTCTCAGGCTATAACTGCCTTCATCATGCGCTTCTGAGCGATACTTTTTGTTTTATTTTTCCCTTTTTTCGGTTGATTTGTTTTTTTTTTGTTCGCTCTAAGCATGTACTTCATGGTAACACGTAAATGGTTAGATACAGAGAAAATATTTCGGAACATTCGTTGTTCATTGTGCAGTTTTCAGGGTCGTATTAGCGCTGAAATTTCATGCGGAAGCCGTTAGCACTTCGCCTGATGTTCCTCGCTCAATAGGTCGTGACTTTGGCCATCTTTTTTTAATTATGTCTTAGCGCTTCCAAACAAAATTGCGGATTTCTCGCAAAGTTCGTCATATAACTACTGCAAGCGGCACTGACAGATAGAAATATTTGAAAGCTTTATTCTGATCTATTTATCAGAGTCAATTGAACTTTTTAAATGTGGTGTTGCAGTAGCCAAGGCGGGTTAATGTATGGGAAATTTGAATTTAGTACGTTACGGCGCAATACTTCTAAATTTGACACCAGACTGCCGTCTATGTGCCCTTGAACTATAAAAAAAGAAAGCAGCCTGATGTCAAAAATTGGTTCATATCACTTGTATGGCTTTGACGAATGCTTTACAACTAGGTAAATTTCAACTTGACACTAGGCTGCCGCTGCCTTTTACACTTAAACGGACATAGCTGAAAAACACGGTCTGGTGTCAATTGGTGCGCTGTAAAGCATTCGCTAGTGCCATCATGGTGATATGCTTCACTTCTTTACACAAGGCTGCCTGCTTTGTGCCGTCGAACCATGACAAAGTACACAGCCTGGTGTCAAATTGACAATTATTTTCGCATAAAGTACTCCCAATTGGCTTTAACATTTCCTAACATCATTTTTTGACACCCGGCTGAAATAACAATCTTTCACTTGTTGCAACTTTCTGAAGACTGAGTACTTCGGATTCAAGATCTAGTAGTTTCATGCACTAGAACACGGATCAATCTAGTACATGAAAGAACTATATAATTGCTGGATGTTTCGGAGATTTTCTGAAAAACTGTAACAAAGTACATCATCATTTTGTGAAACACCACAAAAACTAAATCTTAATAATAGATTTCGCTCATGGAACGAAGCACGAGTAAAATGAACCTGAGGTTTTGAAAGATTTCTCAGTTTATCGAAAGGTTTAAGGCTGAAACATCAGTAATTATTTTATTCAGTATTCTTTAACGCCCGTTCTCGCTCTAAACTTTTCGTTGACCGAACGAGCACGAGTATGAACCAAAAAAACTTACGGCAAATGCAACCCTGGCAGAATATTTTTTTCTTTTTTATTTTTGAAAATCTCCACATTTGGTTATTTCCCAGTGTTTGTTAAATTATGTTCGAAAGAATATAGCTTTGAACACGTTCTCCTTGGATGTAGTTTTTAGAGATGCAGCGTTTCGAAAATGGGTCTATTGGCTCTACCATTACGTTTGTAGCCTGTCGAACTTCAACGTGGGATTTGGTGGGTTTTTCGTTTTGGGCTCTAAATATTCCGTTCTTCAACACGACAACTCGTGTAAAACTTAACCCATTTTCAAAATCTTTTTTCACATCAGACACCAGACGATGTGAGGTGCACATTTTGGACTACGTACTTCTGCTACGATGTACTTTTCAATTCCGTTTTCCTGAACGGTTTTTTTTTGCTAACGTACTAATGAGATTTAATTGAAGGTCGGAAACGTAGTTTTTCGAAGCTACTGAGAAAGTTGAGCGATTTGGGCTGTGGGCCTAACTGATGCTACACTGTCCTTTTTCAGTTATAGGTTTCCCATGAATATTTCTTTAAAATGTAAGTAGTCAGGATTATTTGACGAAATAAATAAATAAAAAAATGGAAACACTTCGTGTCGACTTCGACTATCTTCGGAACACTTCGTGTCACCTTCGGCTACCTTCGGCTACCTTCGGCTACCTTCGCAACACTTCGTGTCACCTTCGGCTACCTTTGGAACACTTCGCGTCACCTTCGGAACACTTCGTTTCACCAATTCTTCTCAGTGATTCATATAACTTTCCTGAAGAAACCAACTGTCTAGGTATTCTTATTCAGAATTTAGCAAAAAGTCCAAGATGGTGTCACTTTGACAGTTGGCAGCCATTTTCATAAAATGCTAAAAATTCTCCTGACCAAACTGTATAACTTTCTAGAAGAAACCATCTCTCTAAGTAGTGTCATTCCGGAGCTAAAGTTCGAAAACCGAAAAAGTATAGACAAAAATCCAAGATGGCGCCGTAATGACAGCTGGAAGCCATTTTCTTATGATCCCAAAAAATTGTCCTGATAAAACTCTATAACTTTCTAGAAGAAACCATCTCTCTAAGTAGTGTCATTCTGGAACAAAAATTCGAAAACCGAAAAAGCATAAACGAGAATCCAAGATGGCGCCGCTATGACAGCTGGCAGCCATTTTCTTACGATACAAAAAAATTCTCCTGACAAAACTCTATAACTTTCCCGAAGAAACCAACTCAATTCGATTCGAAAACTCCGAGCATTACCTAAAAAACCCTCAAAATTGAACATTTTTCCACATGCCACGGCTTTTCCAGAATTTTCCCGGAGACTGACGTTCCCTGAAGAAAAATCGATTCTCCATACAAAAATGTCATTTTCAAACCTCGATATCTCAGCCAATTTCCGGCCAATTTTGATGAGTCTGGGCTCGTTAAAACGCTGCTGCGACGTTTTTTTTTTTTAATAATTTTGGGGGAAAGGAGGCAAGGGGAAAAAATTCAAAAGTTCGCCTATATATGGCTCCTTGTCCCAAAGGTTTTTGTACGTAGTTTTTTGGGTTTGTGGACGTTTTTTTGGGGTGTGGGGACTGCGTCACGCCCTACGCTACCGCTCCGGGCATGATTACACGTATCTCCACGTACAATAACAAATCAGGTATACTAGCTTTCAAGTCGAAATGCCTCATTCAATGTAATTTAACACTTAAATAGACGGTGGTTCGGGTTCTATAGGTCTATCTTCAAATTTCCCATTTCTCAATTCCGTTATCCCTATCGTTACTGGAACAGGCTCAATGGCCTAGGTGTCCCGCTCAATGATCCAATCCTATCGAATGCATTTTACAGAATAAAATACATTATAGTGAATGCTGCACTTAAATGCATTTGGCTTGACCTCACCTCGACGCACCTAACTACACCTCGATTCAAGTAGCCACACCTAGGTACTTTTAGCTACACACGGTGCACCCGCAATTATCTCAGTCTACCTAGCAAAACTCTTCATCATCATCATCATCATCATCATCATCATCATCATTTATTTATAATTTTTTGCAAAGGCTCATACAATTTTCATTGTGCACAAATTAGTCACATGAAAGGCAACAAAGAACTAACATTATCATTTCTATAATAAAACAAGAAAGAAACATAAAACAGCAGAAACGAAGGAAGTTCATTCGCATCTAAGCTCTCCAAGCAATAAAACGACTAAAAGTCATTATTCAATTCATCCACGAAACAGAATGCGAAAAATACATTCTGCGAAAAATCCCAGCCGTCCCAGCATACATGACGCTAACAGGAAGCGAACTAAAACCCTCATCAAATATAGATTGCCTACATCACCTTCTATCGAAGCGCAAGAGTCTAAGTCTAGTTGTCACGTCAACAATATTTCACAATAATTATCGAAATGTGGCATCAGCAGAGCTTTCGCCAGCATCAGCTTTGTCCTGAACGGTGTCACCCCCGAAAGGCCACAGACTTCTAAGGCTAGCATAAATCTTTTGGATGATTATGATCACATGATCACGCCACGAAAACTCAGAATTCATAAATAGTCCTAAATTTATAACTTTGGTAGAGAATGGGATAGTGACACGTCAAGGGAAAGTGAAGGAAACGTCGCACCCCCTTCAAGGCCAAATACAATTGCTTGAGTCTTACCTGCATTAAGCGTAAGCTTATTCAAAGACGACCATTCAGCAACCTTCCTCAAGTCATCATCCATTCTGGCGAAACAGTCGTCCAAATCAGCAGCCTCAAAAAACTTATAGAGCTGCGCGTCATCAGCATAAAGATAAGGGATCATAAAACGAATAGAGTCGGGCAGGTCATTTAAAGAAAACAAAAGAGGCCCCAGTATGGAACCCTGTGGGACTCCCATCGAAATTGGGAGAAAGTCAGATAAAGTTCCACTAATACAAATAGCTTGTGACCTGCCAGACAGATAATTTTTAACCAAAAAAAAAAAAATAGATTTCGAAGCTTGACACAAAGAGCATCGTTACGGACCGAGTCGAAAGCTTTAGAAAAATCTAAGAGCAGAAGCACCCCCACCAGCCTCTTATGCAGCGCTGACCGTATGTCATGTGTGATTTTCAAGAGCGCCGTGGTGGCACTATGATGCGCCCGATAAGCGGACTGGACACTCTTCACTAAGCCTCGAGAGTACACGAAGCCCTCAGGAAGGTAGCTCAATGGTAGAGCATCCGCCCGACAAGTGGAAGGTTATGGGTTCGGGTCCCATCCGTGAATCAAAATTTTCTTCTCAGATTTAATTTCATTCCATACGAATTACAATTTCTAATAAATCAAATTAATTTATGTGTCCATAACTGATACACGTCTTATATTTCTGCCACGTCGACACCGACACCGAAAAAAACCGCCTAAAACACATTAAAGTTTGAGCGTTGTACTCCATACTTGCATTTACACCAGATTTCGTTATTGTTTTTGCTTTGTTTCCGCTACGAGCTGACGTGCGATGCAAATATTCAAAATTATGTATACAATAGTAAAAAAGCAGCAAAACAACAGCACACTAACACAACATACTTCTTAAAAAAGGAGAATTGGTCGTGTGCACGAATTGAAACCTCAAATAAAAGTCCTGAAACTATTTTTCCTTTGAAATTGCATTGCTTGTCTTTTGTTCAAACGACACCAAAAAAATTCAAAGAATGCAAATTCTTTCAGATAAATAAGATTTCACGAATTTCTTTGCATTGCAAGTATGTAATACTTTCAATTGCATTCCGTCCCTATAGCATGGTGTTAGGCGTTATAAGACGACTTTTAGATTATTTTGCTTTGAGAGGAATGTATCAAAGTTAATGCAGACACTTGGTTTCCGCAACCTCTTATTGCATTTAATTTATGGAGCTTCGTTAGTGCTATCACGCGTCACGCTAACAATAGAAATTTTGATTTTGAGAATTCTCTCCCGTCTTTCGTATGCACAAAAAATTGTTTAAAAAAGCGATCAGAAATTTCAATCTTGTTAGTATACACCAGGCATGAGAGCCGTCGTAAATAAGCAGAGTCGACACATTTTAGTAAAGCCGAGCCATCGAGGTGGTAGAAAATCGACTTGAATAATTTAGAAAATCATAAAACCAATTTCGCAAGAAAAATGTTAAAAAAATCACATAACTTTTTCATTCTGCAAGAAGATAAAGCACTTTTTGGAACCGTACGAAGTGCGAAGGCCCATGCGTTTACCACTAAGTTTGTAACCAGTAGAGTTAACCGACCGACCGTCCGTCTGTAAAGGGGCCATCCATGAATGACGTCCAGTTTTTTCAGTGCTGCCAGCACATTTAAATCGTTAATAACACGATGAATATCCATTCCGGCGAGTCAAATGTGTGTTCTACCCCCCTAAATACCCCCCTAATTGGGGGTGTGGGACACATGTTTGACTCGCCAGAATGGATATTTATCGAGTTATTAACGATTTAAATGTGCTGGCAGCACTGAAAAAACTGGACGTCATTTATGGACGAGCCCAAAGACGATAACTCGAGTAAAACTCAAATTTATTTCCCCTGAAAGGTAGTAACAAAAGAGAGTTTGGGGTCGCAGATGAAGGGCCACTGAGCTAGGGCCGCCCAAAGGGTTTTGGGTTTTTTTTGTACATAGCTCAAGTAAATCTTTTCCGATTTTCAAAGATTTATTTTTGTTCGAAAGGTGTGGGAATGCCCGACAATTTATAGAAGAAACTTTTTTGATTTTTCATGCTTCATAGCCGGGCAGAAAATAAAATTTCAAACCACAGGGTTACGGTTGACGTATTATTTTCCGCCCTGCATGAAAAACTTAACACGTAGGTAACATCTATCAATGCTGTGCACTGAGACTATGATATTTGTTTTTCTTCACTTCACAAGCACTTTTCATGCAAATACACACATATCGCTTTAAATTTTGAAATCCGATATGAAACTTCTTGTGAACAAAAGTCAAATGATTAATATGAAAAAATCAATCGCACATTTGCGAAATGTAAAATTTTCATGCAAAATTTGTCGAGTGTTTCTGTTCTGGAATCTGGCACTTTGTCCGTCTGCGCGAAAAACAGTATACATTACTTGGAGCTAAAACGGTGCTCCGTTGCGCTCCACCCTCGAATTTGACTTTTTTATCACCTGGGTCTAAATGCACTGTTTTAGCTGCTTGTGATGTAATGTACTATTTCGGCCTACTCCCTTGTATCGTAAATAACTATTGAGCCTTAAGCCTCAGCCGGGGCCATAAAACTGAGTCTCTACTAGGGCCCAACGTGTTTTTCGTACGTAAATCTGGTAAATCTTATCCGATTTACAAAATCTTTTTTGATCACGGAATAAAATTTGGAAAAAATCGGTTCGAAGTTACAGCAAAAAACGGTCGGTGAAAATTTTTGTCTTATATATCTGAGAAATTAGCATCGAAATCTCTCTTCCAGGGTTTGCATAAAAAATATGAACTTGCAGAAATCACAAAAAAAAATTAGTGAAAATAGGTTGAGTGATTCGGATTGTAAGGTCCTCATTGTGGGTCCAACGCGACCCTACACGATCTGAGGTGGTTTTTCGTGAATATTTCTTTAATGATCAGATTTTTTGTGCAGTGTTGTAGAGAAAAACTGGCCAACTTTGGGGAAATTTTTAGTGAAATTTCTTTCAAATTTTCTTCAAACTTTTTTTAAGTCTGGCATTCTGTCTTCTGTGTCGGGACGGACGGCGTAGCAGGGAACATGCTTACCTTCCACGCAGAAAACCCGGGTTCGATCTCCGGGACGTCTAGGATTTTTCTGCGATTAACAGCTTTAAAGATAATCCCTAAGTTCACCCAAGCTTCATAAATTAGGCAGTTTCGCGGTACGAATCGAAGTGGGTCGACTCACACCTGACCCTCAGTTTGAGCGGGTCCACCCCTCAGCTGACCCACAGTTTTAGAACGCACAGAAAAACGATTTCTGTGACTTCTGCAACTGTGGGTCAGGTCTGAGTCGCCCACTTCGATCCTTATTTCGTGGTTCGACTCCCGAAACGCACAATACAGAAACACGAAAAAAATTGTGACGCCACTCACAATGAAACAATTTGTACTATTTCGTCAGAAGAAGGGTGCCAATGGCATGAGGAAAAACATACGAAAAATGGCGTTAGACATTCTCGAAACTGAATTGTGTATTCATGTGTTCGATACCGATTTCTCCAGCGATGGAACCTGTCAAAGAAGTAGACGCTGGATAACACTGATACAACCTGCGACTGTGAACAAATTGAACGTGAACAGATGAAAGCCAGTAAAATGGTCTTCATGATGTCTGCACAAGACGAAAGTGTCATCAATTTCGGTTGCCGAATCAGTTGCTTCCCTATAACGGAAAATGTGATCATCTTAGCGTATCAGGACCCGTCGACGTAAAACTTTTCATTGTAATTTGTAAGGAATAAAATTAAATCTGAGAAGAAAAATGTTGGTTCACGGATGGGATTCGAACCTTTCAATTTCCAGGCGGATTATCACTAATATCATTACTATACAGTCTACAGTTGCGTTGACGTCCATCGAATAAACAGAAAAGCTGTTCATCGTGGTCCAAAAAATTTGAAGGTATGGGACCACCACGCTAAACTGATTCTAAATGAGTTCCTGGCAAAAAATTTCTATGGAACCGACTTGATCAGAAGTCATTTAGGCGGTGCGCAAGAGAGAAATAGTCAAAAAATCGCGAAATTCAGAAGAAATTCGCAACCTCCACGCTTCATATCTGGAGCCAAAATTGTTGTGTATCTATTTTCATTTGAAAGCCAGAGGATTTAGAATCATTTTAGCGCGTTGGCCCTATGCCTTCAGATTTTTTGAACCACCCTACTGTGCAGAAGTAGTCCTGCAGATCGCATGGAGCTAATCCAACGATTTCGGTCATGGAATTCAAATAGAATATTTGAAATATTTTTGAACGACTCTCATGCCTGGTAGACACCCTATTGAGTTAATAAGTAAATATTACTTGCTTGTTCTCAATTACATTTTCGAACTGTAAACGTCATTTACATTAGCTGACAAGATATGTAACGTCTGTGATTCAACATTGTATGTTGACGATAATACAAAAAAAAAGTTGCGTCGCTTCACTCAAACACGAAGAGAAAGTCATAATGCATTTTGAACATGTAATGAAAATTGTTGAAGGGGGAGAAAAAAAATGAAAATTCGAATAACCTAGAAAATGTTTATTTTAATTAATCTTTCCACTCATCTTGAGCTACATTCCATTCCACCAACCAAACATCAACTCATGTAAAGAAAAATACTCAGAATTTCTCCATGCTTAATGGTTGTGTTATACACACACAAAACATACGGTTCAGTGATCATTTAAAACCCCATTTTCGACGGTCTACATTTTTGGCATTTTAAAGTTTTCTGTTTTTTTTTTTTTTGCAACCTCCCTCCCACTGCATGCAATAATAAATCTTGTCACATACAAACAATTTTACGTTGAGTTAGACTCTGCACGGTTCTTAAATTGTGTTATGTCATGGTAATAGTAAATGGTAACATTTACCAAACAGCCAACTTACAACGTTGAAGATATCTTTAACTTGTGTACGGATTGTATATGCCTGCGTATAACATATAATATTGTCAATGAGTAAATACAGAAAATCCAATTTTGTTTCAAGTTTTAGCTAGAAGCTGAGTGTTTCGAGTGCACAAATGTATAACGTAGCACATAACCTCTGTCTCGCATATCCCAATGTATGTTGAGGTTGTCATCAAACATTTATGGAAGCATTAGAAAAACAAAACAATATTAAAGTCAATAGTTTGTTTACTATTTTGGAAAACTTTCATTAAATTACATTTTCTTTTAAAAGAATTGTTGCCATAAAGTTGGGGTATGGTTGGGTCATGGCGGTGATTTGTGATATTTTGATATCGTTGGTATATCGAGAGTCCCCGTTTAAAGCCATGCAACACTTTCAAAAGCAATGATTAGTATGAAAAATCGTAAGGTAGGAGCACTGGTGTATTGTGAAATCATATCAAGAAGGCGAAAGAGTTTATTTGTTTCGAAAAACTTTTATTCTTCACTCCACTGTTAAACGATTTAACACCGAATCTCGCCATCTACTCACTACCTCCGGATCAGCGAAATCTACTCTACCAAGCCAATCCTCTTATTTCGTATGACCGGTCATGTGCATGACCTCTGGACAAGACCACGAAGAGAGGAGCAACATTCAACTTGCTTTTTAGGCATGGCAGAAAAAAGAATGTTTTTTTCAAATAGATTTCTTAGACTACCTTCAAAATATTGTTAGACCTCAATAACGCCAAAAATTTTTTTTCAGATTTTTCGAAGAAAATTCCGGGTGAGAAAAATCAAAAACTTCATTTTCTCAAATTTTGAACATACCTTGAGGCGTTGCCAGCGCCAGCTGCTTTGTCCATAGCTTTCAGGTTTATTTTTTTCGCAAAGGCTGCTTGGTTACCTTTTCAACGATACCCGGTACAATGAGTTTGATTGGGAAATGAGTTTTCTACTAAAAATTTTCCACAAGGATGCAGGCATGAATTTGCTTCTGAGACTAATTGAAAAGGGAAATTTTACATCACATCCTTGTACAAAACTGCCGTCAGAAGGAAAAAAAGCGTAGTGCGAAAGAGAAAACAAAATGAAAACATAACCAAAGACCCGTACGTATCAGAATAGATGTGACAAACAGAATAGATGTGGCAAAGTGACTCGAACGTACCTAAATATACAATAATGTCAAAGGCCCTACCGAAGTACGTCTCAGACCATTCAAATCTAGAAAAGCTTATATCCAAGGACTAAGTCGTTGTTCCGTCAAACCCAGAAACAGGTGTTATATAAAATTTTATATTCTACACCTTCGTCCTTGGAACCAACTTTCTTACTCTCATAGTTTTGGAGATCTGGGTCATCCTGCCCAATTATGGAAGTGGCCATATACCAGGATTGGGCCATATCTCCAAAAAACCCTGAAACACGTGTTCGCTTAAATTTAATTTTCCCAGGTAAGGGACTAAAGTACGCAGCCAAGTGTCGAATTATAAACTTATGCAACGTAATGTACTCGCTACTTCATGAATTTTGGCATTTTCAAATTTTCGGCACCAACTGCAGACCTATTGTCTAACGATGAGTTTGTTGAAAAAACTGTGCAATCTTAAAAAAGTAGCTCAACTGCTAGATGAAAAAACAATGACTTTATTGAGGTACTTTTTTGAAATTAACAATTTTTTTAACAAAAGCATCGCTGGAGAAACATCGTTTTCATCGCTTGTGCTCTTAACATGTGGTCCAAAGTGTCCTTACCAGCTGTCATTTACTCTACGCTGCTTCCGACTGAGCAATACCATTGGAATTAAAATTATTATTATGGAACTTACAGTCCGAACCACTCAGCTGTTGTCCAATAAATTGTTTCCTTTTTGAAATCTGGATAAGCAATAGGCATGGCAGAAAAAAATGAAGATTTCTTCACTACCCTCAAAATATTGTTAGACCTCAAAAACGCCAAAAAATTTTTTTCAGATTTTTCGAAAGAAAATTCTGGGTGAGAAAAATAAAAACTTCATTTTCTCAAATTTTGTACTTTGAGCCGTTGCTAGCGCCACCTACTTTGTCAATGGATTTCAGCCTTATTTTTTCGTAAAGGCCGTTTTATTACCTTTCCAACGATACCCACCATTATGCAATGTGATGGAGAAACTATTTTATACAAACGTTTTTCTACCGTCAAAAGAATTCTTTTGTTGGACCCGTACGAAGTACAAAGGTCCTATACGGTTACTACAAACAATTTTATTGTAACATGGGGTAGATCGAGGTGGGAGGTGGAGGGATGCATTTAATATCGTCTAGAGGTGACGAATCAGCAATAAAAAAAATTTCCGTCCGTCTGTCCGTCTGTCCGTCCGTCTCCACTTTTTTTTCCAAACGGCTCAACCGATCAGCCTAATCTTTTTTTTTTTCCCTGAAAGGTACATGCCTCCCATGATTCAAGTTCGAAGATGAGCAAAATCGATCAAGTGGTTCCGGAGATATGGTCGAGGAAGTGACCAAAAACATGGTTTTTCGAGGGTCAGTGAAACTTTTTCGCAATTATCTCAGCAAGTAAAGCACGGAAATTGCTCAATTTGGTGTCAAATGAAAGCATTTGATGCCAAAAAACTGGGGAATTTTTTTTTTGTTGGAATCGGGTCAGGGGTCTGGGCACTGGGAGCCATGGAATGGGCGAAAATAAATTTCTCTGCCCAAAATGATAAGAGATAGTTTTTTTCAGTATTTGCTTAAATACGCAATACAGATACTTACTTTCCAAGGCAAATTTGTAAAGAATCAAATTTTAGCGAACACGTGTCTCAGGGTTTTGGGGAAATATGGTCCAATCCTGGTATATGGCCACTTCCATAATTGGGCAGGATGACCCGGATCTTCAGAACTGTGAGAGCTAGAAAGCTGGTACCAAAGGCAAAGTTGTAGAGAATTAAATTTAAGCGAACACGTGTTTCAGGGTTTTGGGAAAATTTGACACAATCCTGGTATATGGCCACTTCCATAATTGGGCAGGATGACGCAGATCTCCAGAACTATGAGAATTAGAAAGTTGGTTCCAAAGGCGAAGTTGTAGAGAATTTAAAATAAGCGAACACGTGTTTCAGAGTTTTGGTGAAATATATCCCAATCCATGTATATGGCCACTTCCATAATTGGGCAGGATGACCTGGATCTCCAGAACTGTGAAAGTTAGAAAGTTGGTTCCAAAGGCAAAAATGTAGAGAATTAAATTTAAGCGAACACGTGTCTCAGGGTTTTGGGGAAATATGGCCCAATCCTGGTATATGGCCACTTCAATAATTGGGCAGGATGACCCAACGTTACAACGCTCGAAATGCTCAGTTTTTACAAAATGATATTTATGTAAAAGCCTGTATCATAAAGATTGATCCTTAAACTTGAGGTTAGTTAATTTCCTAATAATGTTATTTTATAACTACTGAGAATTTTGTGAGTGGGAACGATGATGTCCGTGGAATTACCCATTTGTGCGAAGAAATGTAATACTTTTGAACCATTTTTGACGTAAGTTCTTTTCACTAAAATTACTGTATGCAAACCAAATAATTCGTCAAAACTGAAGTAGGATTCTTGACTTTTCGAAAAGTAACATTTTTTTATCACATCGGGGCCTATTGTTGTTAATCGTATGGTTTTTACATGTTTCATCTAGTATCTAACGTTTTTGGACCCGTACGAAGTACGAAGGTCCTATACGTTTACTACAATTCAGGGCTCCCACACATCCAATATTTAAAAAATTGTCCGTCTCCAAAGATGAGCAAAATCGATCGGGTAGTTTCGGAAATATGGTCGAAAAGGTGTCCAAAAACATGGTTTTTTGGGGGTAGGTGAGACTTTTTCTCAGATATCTCTAGAATTAAGGCAGTTAGAAAGCTACTTTTTGGGACAAAGCTGTAGAGAACTAAATTTTAGCGAACACGCGTTTCAATCCCGAGATTTAGCCACGTTGTGCATTTTGTGCGTTCCATTGATTGGCCATCATCATTCACACCATGTTCTTTGCCCACCATACTTTGAATTTGTTGTATGTCCAGTACAGCGACATCTATGGTTGACTAGTTGGGATGTGCCAACGTTTTTTCCCATCAATTTCATTGCTTGACGATTGGCGCCAAGTCACCGTTGACATGCATTGTGGTATGCGTTTTTGTATGCAGGATTATCAAATGCTTGTGACGTCACATGTGGATATTCTTCCTGATACGCTTCATTACGGGCATCGAATACCGTAACTACCCAATTTATGAAGCTTGAGTGAACTTAGGGACGTTATATTTCTTAGATAAAAATTCCTGGCAATGTTTGCACCGGGGATCGAACCCGGGTCATTTCGGTGGTAGTCCAGTGCGTTCACCAGTGAGGCACTCGTCCCATTGGCCTATAATATGCCAATTATAGCACTGAAAGTAGGACTGTAATCGGTTTATTATAGTCGAGTTTCTTGTATTTAAAGAGGGGTATAATGAAGTCATTATAGTCCTCTCCAATGTTTTTCATATTGATAAAAGTAGTTCGCCTTTTTTCGAATCACCTTCCACACCAGAAGCGCTTACTTGTTTCACTAACACATTTAATTAAAATAAAACAGTGATACCATACGAATTTAATTCGAATTTGAATCAAATCGTGTATTATTTTGGTTTTCTTGGAGAAAAAAATTATTTGACTGACCGTTCATTTTGCAATGACAACTGGTTACTAGATTGTAACGATAGCTTTTGTACTGATTTGGATGTACAGTGGAATTTATGTGATAAAATATCGTACAACACAAGGGTTATATCGCGCAATTAGAGTCTCGGTACGTAAAATTTCACGCGGCTGACGCCCCTCGAAATTTTACCAACCTCGACTATAATTACGCGATTATTCCCCTAGTGTTATAATATACTATTATTTTTCCTATGATCTTTGGTTAGTATAAAATAACTTTAGTGAATTTTTAGAACGAATGTCAAAAACGGTTCGTACAGAAACGAACTTTTGAAATGTATCATCACCGTGACATTTCTGATAATTCCATTGTAAGAACAATGAAATGTAAACACGGTGATACATTTTATAAATTCGTTTTTGTATGTACAATGATCAGTCGAATCCTGTTTTCCTACCGTTCATTACAAATTTTCTCACTTCAATATTAATTCTCATATTTTACTCGGTCAAGTTGTAATAATTAAATTTACATGGGAAAACAGAATAAAGTGCACAATTGTATTTAAAAAAAACTCCTAGATGAATATTTCATTGAATGTAGCACAATTAATTGGACAGAAAAATGCATTTTTATTTTACTTTTATGAAAACTTTTAGTTCAAACTGTTCAATTTAAACATTACCAAAGCACAAATAGGAGCCCACAGTTAGTGGAAGGACGCAAGTCTCATTTGAATCACACATGCACCAGTGTATGGATCGCTTGTCAGCTGGAAGCAAGAATGAGACGGAAACAACTGGTGTATGCAACGCAATATCAAAACCGTGAGTAAGTTTTCAATCGATTTGAAGGAATGAAATTGGTCTCGACAAAAGTAGAATGACTTTACGGAGATAATTAGAAGAGAGTTGCAACCGGAGCTAACTTCAATGCAAAAAAATCAGCTGATTTTTGAACTCTCCAATGAAGTCAGCTGATTTTGGTAAATTTATGAATGAAATCAGGTGATTCTGTTTGCAATGAAGTTAGTTTCGGTCACTACTGCAGCTAACTTCACGTTGAGTACTACTAGCAAAGATCGAAACAAAAGACTGTCAGGCTCCTGGTCAGGATCGACGTGATGAACAAACTGTTGACAACAGGGAATCGTAACAAAAAATGATTACTGCCGCCATCTGTTAGAATTTGTAATTACTTCTGTTCAATTCTTACTCTAACCCTGAGAGTATTGTATCCCAAATTTGCGAACTTTAATTCGTAGAGTTTTGAAAAGCAACGAATGACTTTTCGTACTCAACAACAAACAACTCTGAACTAACGTCTAGATTCATAATATACTTTCCATCTGACTGTCCGTCAGTTCACTCAAGACATGAAAATAGAAATGATAATTTACGGTGAAGAAATACATGGCAGAATTTCTGTCAGTGAACAAATGTCGTACTAAAAGGTACTGACAGCTTAACCTGACGTTCAAAAAATCAGTTTTAAATTTGACATTTGGGCGAAAAAACGTGACAGAAAATGTATATGGCTCCTAACCTTATAGTGTAATTCTGTCCATATTAACTAGGCCTATACGTAGCAATGCGAAAGTGACAGATGCGAAATATTTCTTATATGGCAACACCAAATTTCATTGATAACTTTCGATTGATGAATGAAATTCGGAGTTGCCTAACTCGAAAAATTTTGCATCTGTCACATTCGCATTGCTCTATGTGAATCAATGGTCACACGATACGAAAAAATTAACTTCGGTAATTTTTGCCAAATCGGTACTTCATCTAGTAACGATATCTGAATTTCTTAAATGTGACGTAACATCTAGAACAATTTGATTACTTCTCATGTGTGGAAGCTTAACGGGGGTGTGGGGTGTGACGACATTTACCGTGAGCGGAAATTTTCGCTTGTAAAAGAATGAAAGAACCGGCGTCACATTTCTTTAAACTTTATGATATTTCGTGATACATAATGTCATAAACGGAACAATGATTATTTAATGCACTTTTTATGTTAATTTGATTCGCATAAATAATTACAATGTAGAAAATGTAATTTAAAATTTGAATGTGTTTAATATTTTAAATAAAAATGGTTCTCGTCCCTTTTAGCATTTTTTATTCATTCAATTAAACTTATTTGGCTGATTACCAATGTTTGGTTCTATAAATTTTGATGTAACACATTTTCGAATATTCTCAACTATGATTTTGTTTCTTGCCTAAAAGTACAACAGGACCTGTTCGAAAAATTGCTCAGTCTACAATCCATACATTACTAGCAGTGGTACCCGGCCTTCTCCCGGAAGAATCGGTAATGAAGTTAAGTTGCGTGACTCGAACCTTACCAGTTCTTTCGTTGTGTCTCGAAAGTTACCATACAACAAATCAATACCATCTCAAACAATTTCCTCTTCACTTTGTTCAACACCGTTGACAGGCAAGCGAAGCTCGAAAAAAGAGAACTTCCATCATCAAAGCAACAGTAAAGTTGAGCAATTTTACCAAATATAACAAAAGACACCGTTTTCTACTGAATGGTGATCCCCCGCCGCTCTGCGATTTCCTAATTCGTCCCCTAGGATACTGAAATGCACCATTCCTCATCTCTTAAGACCATTCCATTCTTGTCCTTGAAATCCGAAGGTTGTTGACAGTATAACGGTACTCTACCTGGCCTGGGACCAGCCTGCCTCCCTGAGTTATGGCAAACAAATTATCCAATTTGTATGGGAGCTATAACAAAGGCGGCTTTAAAATTCTGCCTACTCCAAATGAAAGGTGTCACAATTAGTCCTAATTTCCATCAATATCAATTTGACACCAGCCTGCCTCCTTGAGGTCTAGTTCAAAGGATAAAAATCGTTTCGGATAAAGAATCGTTTATATGTTTATTATAGCTCGAAGGCAGACAGGTGTCAAAATTCTGTCTGTGCCGAATGAAGGTGTTAGTGTGCAACAATGTTTGCGTAATCATCAACTTGACACCTGCCTGCCACCCTGAGTTTTAGCTCTGGGAATTCTGGACTTATGCTTGGGATTTGAGAAGGTGGGCAGGCTGGTGTCAAAATTCTGCTTGAGCCAAACGAAAGGTGTTAATGTAAGGTAGCATCTCACTTATTCTCAACTTTGCACCAGGCTGCCTCCTTGAGTTCTAGCTCAAGGAATGAAAAATCCGTATGGGAGCTCTAAAGAGGCAGGCTGATGTCAAAAATCTTCTTGTCCATAATCAATGGTATTAGTGCAAAACTACGTTTGCGTAGTAGTGAACTTAGTTACCAACTCAAAGACTATATTTTCTCTATTAGAGCTATAAGAAGGCAGGTTTGCGCTAAAATTCTGATTGAGACCAATGAAATGTATAACTGTAAAATGGAATTTCCACAAATATGAATTTGACACCAGACTGCCTCTTCGGACTCAAACAAAAATTATTTTCTATGGTTTCGTCCGATAAATTTATCTTAAAGCAATTTAAAAATTTTGTCTGAGTTTGGTGGTATCACAGTTCGTCTTGGTTCAGGTTCAACTAAGTTGGTTATATTAGAGTGCACATTCAGTTCAGATGAAAAAAGGGCGAAATCACATGGTAGTCGCTAGAATTTTTCATTACTTCTACTTTCAATTTTGATTTAAAAGTCTTTGCGCAAGTGAAATGTCGAAGGCTACTACTGAATGTGTTGTATTCGTGTGTCGCTTGCTTTAAGATTGGATGTGCATCTCAGGTCATTCGAACGACGAGTATAATAAGAGGGAACATCGCTGTTGAGTTGGATCTCGAAGTTGTGGTTCGTCAGTCCATTCACCATCTTGTGAAGTCGAGTTACCCTTTCAACTACTGCAAACTTTTCCACTGGTAGTATACTCGTTGAGTACAGATACGTCGTGCGTGTGAGATGGGGCAGTTGGCAGAGAGCTTTTATGCACCGATTCTGTACTCTTTGCAATCGATTCAATTTCGCTTTGGATCCGGCACCGTATATCGGCAACATGTATGAGATGTGGCTTTGTATGTATGCGAAATACAGCTGTTTTCGTTTGCCAATTGGTATGTAATTGCCCCTTTTCCACATAAGCAGGATAAACGGACGGATAATTTTCATCACGTGGTCGATGTGCTGCTTGAATGAAAGATTTCCATCAAGAACAACTCCAAGGTATTTGAAAGTTTTGACTCTCTGCCGAGCTTTTCCGAACGTCATGTAGCACGTTTTTCCGACATTCATTGCAAAAACATTACGGCAAAGCCAACCATGCAGTAGTGAAGAATCCCTTTGCATCGCATCTTAGAGTTGTTCTGGGGTATCGGCTTCATAGCATAAGACGGTGTCATCGGCGTAGAGAAACATTTTGCCAATCAAACCCAGCGTTAACGTATCGGCAATGTAGACGACCAAATGTAACGGTCCCATTTTCGAACCTTGTGCAACGCCTACATAAATGCTTTGGAATCTACTGCAATTGTTACCGATAACGGTGGCTGTGCTTCGATTGCAGAGATGCTCATCATTAGATCGAAAGCTCTTTCGGAGAGACCGACTTTTCAGAGTTTGAGTGACCCAAAACGGCTGGGTCCACCGTATCGAACGCCCGTTTCAAATCAATCACAGCAACATATTTCTTTCTATATTTTGAGATGAGAAAATTGTCCAGTTTATATGCAGCTGAGAGAACTTAAATAGCGAATAATGACCGTAGTGCATCAAGGTGCACCGTAGTGCATCAAGATGCACCGTAGTGCATCAATATGCACCGTAGTGCATCAAGGTGCACTGTAGCACATCAAGGTGCACTGTAGTGCATCAAAGTGCACTGCAATGCATCAAGGTGCACTGTAGAGCATTAAGGTGCACTTTAGTGCAACAAGGTGCACTGTAGTGCATCAAGGTGCACTGCAGTACATCAAGGTGCACTGTAGTGCCATCAAGGTGCACCTAAGTGTATCAAAGTGCACCGTAGTATATCAAGTTGCATCGCAGTGTATCAAGGTGCACCGCAGTACATCAAGGTGCACCGCAGTGCATCAAGGTGCACCGGGGTATATCCAGGTTTCGGTTTTATAAAATAAATATAGATATGCCACGCCGTCCTGAGCTGATGATGGCCTATGTTTGGGCAACAAAAGAAACAGAACAAGTCCAACGAGTGGATTGAATGAATGATCAGGTGAGTCTGAAAGTTACTATGAAGTAGAAGACATTTGTTCAAGAATTAATGCAAATGTTCAACGGACAACATGCCCGAAATAAATGTCAGTTTCGGAAAGTATGGATTAGCGACAGTGGACGAAGATTTCTGAGCATGGAGAAATCTTTAGTAAGGTAGACTTTTCTCAATGCATTATTCATCTACAGAAGTTATTGTACTTCATTCAACAACTAGAAAGTAAAGAAAAGTTGAAAAATAATTTATTGACAAAGTGCACTGCAGCTATCAATATCCATACGTGTAATAATTGTACATGACAACTGCATTCATTTGGTTAATTAGCTGGAACGTTTATTTGATTAACTTTTTATTTATGCGGATGCTTCGATATAACAATTACACAGGGTAAAGTTTAAAATCTATTTTCGCATTGCATGTCAACATGCGACTTTTTTGTTAAATGTTGTGGTTTCATACATTTTATTCTATTTCTTGTTAATAACAACTTAAAAAAAATGTTATGTATGTAAATATCGTCCGATCAAATGGCAACTGTGAATGTTCGCACTAGTGTGCCTCTGAAAACTAGTCGACTTCTCAATTTTTTATTGCTTGATTTCGACCAAATCAAGCAAGACAACATTGAGACATTGATGTTTACGCGAACAGCAATACAAAAACTCAAAAAAATTAAAAATCAAAACTAATGTCGTACTTGTAAACTTTTAGCGAATCTTAATTAAAAATATAATTTTCATGAGCGCATTTTCAACTCCAGCCCAAAAGTTAAAGCTAAAAAAATTGTATAGTTGATAATTGAGTAGTTTGGCAGCAAAGCCCGGTCTATTCCAACTGTCAAAGTGACGTTTCAAACGTCAAACAAATTTTTTTTTTCGAAATATCCAAAACATTTTTATAAAAATTAGAAATATGTAAATAAACTATAAACATCAAAAGGTTTTGGATATTTCGAAAAAAAAATTCATTTGTTTGACGTTTAAAACGCCACTTTGACAGTTGGAATTAACCGGGCTTTGGTCACTACAGGCTCAATTAAACTCTATACTCTTGTTGGAGGTATACTTTATTTTCAACAATTTAACTCGCCAAAATGTTTGAAGGATAATAACTTATAACGGAGCTTCAGAGCATGTCATGTCAAGGATACCAACATGACCTGAACCATCTTAACGTTAACAAAAGGTCATCTACAACCGAGTTTTCTTTAGAGATGTCGGTGCTGAACCTTTCAATAACAACTCTGAGTTAAACATTTTAATCAAAAAATATTTAATTTTTGGCGAGCGAAACACGTTAAATATCACGATATTCGACCATGCATGCGAATAGCACCCAACTTGATATAAAATGTCACTGCCATGAATGAATGCAGTACTTTAACTTCCATTAAAAAGTTTTCATCGTGTGCAATTATTCATTGTGTACATTTTTATAAAAATATATAGCTATTACGTCGACCCGTACGGAGAGCTTCGGATTAATTTTTACAATCCTCGTGTAAATATTCCATTGAAAGTATATCTACTCCGAATCTGGAGGAGAGTTTTGAGGCCCACGATTGGTATGTTCTCTCGACTGCTTGAACTAGCTTGACTTTGGGTTTGGAATTCATTGCTTCATACAATTTATTGAAAAATCCTCACTACTTTCTGGATTAGCCATTTCAAGTTAAGCTCCAAAAACGTTTTCTATTGTTCTTCGTGACACTGCGATTAAAATATGTCCATATGTCCATATGTCCATATGTCCACTTTACTTCACTCCTCACTGCACTCATTTTTCAAATGTTTTTCCTTTACTTTTAACATGTGCCTACGTCCCTCGCAAAGGATGAAAACGCATTATAACGACATAACACTAATTCACTGGGAACGGGTTAGCTCAGAGGTTACGTACTGGGTTTCCACCAAGAATACCCGGGTTCAAATCCCGATGTGGACAAATTCCGTATAGGATTTTTCTTCAACGCTTATCATGAAAGTAACGTTCCTAAGCCCACCCAAGCTTCATAAATGGGTAGTTAGCAATATCGCAACGATTTGTACAAAACGAAATATGACGTCACCCATATTTGATTCACTGTGTACGAAACAAGCAGGCACTTATGCAGCTGCTATGTTAAGGTGTGTGTAAACGTCAAAAATATGGTGACAAATTCCACACCGTTAAGGTTGTGATTCGATTCTGTTCTATGCTCGCTTAGGTGTTGCCAGATGTACTAGCGCGCGATAAAATCGGACAAAGAAATAATCCTTCAATCGAAGGCGTGATTTGGAATACACGTTAAGCATATGGTCCCTACTGTGGTTAATCCACACCAGCTGGGAGTTACTCAGTGTAACACCCCGGCAGTCAAACCAGACACTTAACAGTGCTGTTCCCGACTAATCAGTGCCATTGGGATTATTATTATCATTACTGGTCGAAAAACAACTGGTTGAAAACGTCGTGGTAAAGACAGCATAAGACACGTACTTTGTGAGGGTCTAAAAATATATTCATTGATAACTGGAAGAGAATTACCGACATTTACGCATGGACAGGCGTTGAATTTAGTGAAGTATAAGGTGAGAGTTAATTCTTCCTTACTCACTTACTCATCTGCGGCATGAGGAGCAATAGACCTACACTTCGTACGGGTTCCAAAAATAAAATTAAATTAAAAATTTCAAAATTTATTATAAATACGCTAAGCTCATAATATTTATATTTTAACAAGAAATTAATAAATGTCATAATGAAAATGTGCACTTTTTCTTATCCTTTCCTTGTTATTAATTATTGCTCGTCAAATAAAGGTAAAATTTGCCAGAGCTTAAATTGATAAAGCATGAACATGAGCAGAATATTGTTATATATTTTTTAAATGTAATAATGACAAGGATACGGTGAACGAGCAAAAGAGCTAGCGGGATGCCCTTTGATTAAAAATAATGGTTGTTTTAATTGTTATGAATTCATAATAAAGTGCATCGCATATAACAATTTGTCGCAACGTATTCGAGTTTTACGTGGAGCTTTTTCTTGCGAAAGTTATTTTTATTCCATTAAAAGAACGTTAATAATAACAACGCTTAATTAACAAAAAAGAATAAATAGATTCAACGAACATGCTCTGAAGCCCTACTGGCAAAGGTACATTGTATTTGTTAGTATGTTACAGCAGAACGCATGTGGGATAAGTACTACAAAAGTGGGCGATGTTTGTTATCAGATAGGGTGAATACACCAGTTATCGGCCATGTGGTAGTCTCCGGCCAAACCATAGTTTCATTAGTTACCGGCCACATTTCGCCTTGAAATATGGCCGATTACTGATGCTGGATGGAGACTACTTCATGGCCGATAACTGGTGCATTTACCCTACATTGTTCTATGCCCGCATTTCAGTTTAAAAAAAAGGCGTTGTAAAGTTAAGGGCTACGCTCACGATTCATTTATTTCCAGATTTTTCCTCGATACATTTTTGCGTACAAATGGGGGAATAGGTGTTTTGAAATTATAAATTTCTTGCGTTTTTAAAGCTACTTTTGCCAACTGAAGGCAGCATTTGTACCTCGTAGTCTCGTAGTACACGAAAGACTTGAGTGTGGTTGTGTGCCGTTTTGTGCATAATCACACAGGGGAGATGATTGAAACATGAAAGGCTTAGCCAGTATATCCTTAGTCGAAACCTGTAAGTTACACATAACCTAACAACTGAAGTACGACATAAAGAAAAATTTAACAAGCAGGATGATCATAGCCTTTAGGAGATAGTTCTCCTCAAAGAATTTTCAATGTGAAAGAGAACATTTTTATCGTTATAATTAGATATTTTTGAAGCACAAGTTCTACTCGTTACAAATTTTTACTTATTTCACTAAGAAAACATTGACTTAGGAAAATTTCTATATAGAACCTTCACTGGAAGTCAGGGTCTTCAGTTAATGAACTGATTACAGATTAACAGAATACTTTTCGGAAACTGAATCACACGGCTCCCATGATACGCACAGGTAAGCTCAATTCAATCGCCCAATGATGACGCCGCCGAAGGACAAAAACTATTAGACTAATCGCTGCGACGTCGTTCAAAAAACATCTGCAAGAGACCCGTACGCATCAGAATAGATGTGGCAAACAGAAAAGATTACAAAAAGACTCGAAGGTATCTAAGTAAATATTGCCGTAACTCCTAATTGCATACAATTATGTTCATATTAAATTGGACTGGAAATTGCCGAAGGGGCAATATTGAAAAACCCGTACGAAGCAACGGCGCGGCGCAAAAAACATCTCCAAACCCTTAAAATAGGCCCAGAATTTGGAACCGATCTAGAGCACTTAGAGGAGGCCCATGACCCATACTAAAATGGACAAAAAATTTCAATTCTTTTTCCTCAACTGCACAAAAAACCTAATCATTAAAGGAATATTCACGAAAAACCACCAAATATCGTGTAGGGTCGCGTAACATAAGTTTGGCACACACTAAGGACACTGAAGTCGGAACCACTCAACAGATTCTTACTAATTTAATTTTCGTGATTTTCTGATGTCCACATCTTGCATTCAAAACCTTGAATAGTGAATTGCGTTCTAATTTCGCAGAGAAATAGGTCAAAAAGTTTCACCGGACTTCAAAAAGCTACGTTTTTGGCCCCTTTTTCTACCGTACCTTCAAAAGTTTAAAGCCAATTTTGTCCAAATTCGATCCCGCAATCATTTTTCCAATTATGTTTTAGGGACAATATTTACCCGATTAATGTAGAAAAAACACGTTTGGCCCTAGGAGTGTAGTTCAAAATAACAATTGGCGAAATAATAAATTTCAGGCTGAAACGATGTAAAAATGGTGTACAAAAGATGTAAAAGTGGTATGCAAGTGACGTACATGTGACGTCTTGCTGATGTGTAGGTTGTAAAATTGATGTATCAGTGTTGAATTTGTGATGTTGTAAAGTTGTACACTTACATAGCAATTTCGCATCATTAAAATATCTCAGATACATCACTAGTACATCACAAATACATCAATTTTAAAGCATGTGCTGGTGTAATATTGCATTTGTGAGATTTTAGAGATGATCAAATGATGTGTCAGTATTGTAAAAGTGATATTATAAAGTGTGCACTTACATATCATTTTTACATCAATAATGAATCATTCATACATCACATACACCACTTACTTGTGCTGATATATTGTTCTAATAGTGATGTTTTGTTGATGTGTAAATTGTGAACATGATGTGCTTGTGTTACATACGCGCCTTTAAAGTGATATTATGAAGTTGTATGTACACTTACTCATCACCTATACATCATTCACATCACGCTGTGCAATTTAGATGTGGAACGCACAATCAAACATGTTTTCTTCAATCAAAGATCAGAAGTTTCGAAACATTTGACAGAATATCCTGATCAAAACATTAGGAATGTTCCAAACGATGTTTTTCGTTCTAAGAACACAACGGATTTAAAATTTGCATATCATAGAGTGCTTTCGAATTAAAAATTTTCATAGGCAGTCATAGTGCCCTTGATACGATCGTTTCTTGTATATCGGAAAATTAGTTCATTGTTTTTCTGTAATTCAATTCAAAAATGTAGTTTTCTTACCACAACGGTGAAGTTATTCTTTGCAAGAATTGGAAATAATTGCATAAAATGGAGGAAGGGTTATTCTGCCGGACGCGGACTTTTGGGCAGGTGTGTACCTCCTGACACACGGAAAAAATCTATTTTACCCCAACTATATTGGGTCCAATTATGGAAAATTTCCTCTTCATAATTGCATTAAACACAACATGTTTGCGATAACCATATGGTTGCCATTTTTACTGCAATCATGTCATGTTTACTCCAAATATGAATAAGAAATTTTTCATAATTGGTCTCGATATAATTGCGGTAAACATGAGACTCTTGTGTGTGTAGAGACTCAGTTTTAAGATCCGACTGAGTCCAAGCTGAAAATCAAAAAATTGACTTCAACATTTTATCGGGTATGCCTAGACCTAGACCTTTCGAACAAAAAACTGTATGAAAATGTGAAAAGATTTACTCGAGTTATGTACAAAAAAACCACTTAAATGGCCCTAGCTCAGAAACCCTTGGCCCGAAAATACTTAGATTCAATCCCAAAAACAATTTTCGATTTTCTTTTAGGGAAAATAAAGATTTTGAAAATCAGTCAAGTTTTACTCGATTTATCACTGTGACGGATGGACAAAAATTTTTGTTCACAATTTTCTCTTATTTAGACTTCGAAGCGAAAAAGTAACCAACTCCCGAGTCGAAATTCGACTGGTTACAAACGTCATGGTAAACGCATAAGACCCCTTCGTTACGAGTCAAAACAATCGATTTGGAAGCACACACGTAATGTACTACTATCTTCAGAGGATAGACTCTTCTCAATCGGTTTCAGTCCACCAAAAGGGTGTAGCACCGATAAAGGAGGAAGCAAGTAAAACCAGAATATCCGAAAAACGATCATAAATTCTCTTCTATATGAACTGGAAAAGGGATCTACACTATGCAAAAATAAATCAACCGGTGGATCTGACCCTACCAAATGGTGGGGCCTTGCATTAATACTTAAGTAATAAATGCATTTTTTATTAAGTTCACAAAGAATCGGATATTATACCCGATGAATTACGCCTTTACTTTATCCCTACACAATTTTCATGCATTTTACGGAATCGTCTCTAATCCTCGTAATTAATACCAAAAAAGTTTTATAATAACTCTACATTTTAAATGAGTCCATAAAACATTTTCTTATGTCAGACATCTTCAATCACTCACCATACACCACACACCATATACAAACCATGAAGCTAAGTTCTGAAAAGTCATTAAGCTATTCCTGAATGGAAAAAAGTTTTTACTTTGTAATTTATGTTACGACATATTTGTCGACTTGAAAGAAAGACATTTTACAAGTTATTTTGCTTGCTTTTCATATCTTTCCAGTCGTAAGCTATTTTTCCACTACTTTGAATTGGATAACAGAGCATCAAGATAAAACAGCAAGCGAAAATAAATGTGAGACTTATGGGTTAAGGTATGTTCGTTTCGACAAAAATAAATTGTTCTAGCCCATTTCGGGGATTAGTTTCTGTGGTCACGTTCTTACCCTTCTGACTTGAAAGTGACTCTTGTTGTGTGTTACAATTTAATATGTTATTTGCTGGATAATACCATACGGCCTCATAATAAGCACGTAGTTAATCCAAAAAAAAGTAGACGCTGGTCGAAAACTATTGTTGTTTTATGGGGTAAAAGCACAAGTAATCGGACACTACATTACGCGTGAGTTAGGAATTAGGATACAAGAATTTTGACATGAAGAAAATCAAAATTATTAAATTGAGAGAAATTGCTTTTTGACATGTTTGTAACAAACATAATGCGGTAATTAAAAGCATAATAAGTTTGCTACAAGCATAATATGTTACCATTTGTGATTCAAACACCAAGTTAAGTTTTTTGCAAACATACAATGTTTGTCATGAACAAACAAAAAATAAATCTTTCGTGTAAGTATAATGGCCGATCATAAAGAATGTCACGTCGAAGGGGCTAGTGACACGTGGGGGCTAGGGGAGGTGGGTTCAAGAGCTGAGTGACGTCACACAAACCACAATAATGTGTTTTGTGGCCGAGTGGCATGGGACAAACAGATAAGAAGCCTGAAAGAAACACATTACCGACTTCTGATGATCTTACCCTATGAAACTTTTTGTTTGTGTTTTCTCTTGATGTGAGAGTTAAGTTGTTCAATGCGTTAAATCGCTAGAATTTTGGATATATTTTCATCCATATCGTTTCGAATGGTGCGTGAACAAATACAACTGACGTTAATGGTACACAATCGTTTTCCACGCCATTAAATCGATAAAATCAAAAATGGTTTTCAATATTTTCTAACAAACCCTTCCGCCAACAATAATCAAATTACAATTACAATAATCAACATTTAATCACACATCGAACTATAATACGATTTTCTGGACATGAAACCATATATTTATGACAATGATGGGACGATTAGCTGGTAAATCGTAAACACTGTTGGAAATAAATATTTTTTTAAACCACGGTACAATATCCCAGTAATTTACTTGGTCTAACAACATTGAGTGAAAATTCTGGTAATTAGTAACCTAGTTGACAATAAAAAGGTTGAAGACTGACGTGTGTCTCGACCCATTCTGATTATTCATGTAATATCACTCCTTCAACCTGCTTGAAGGCAGCCACACGTCTTTCTATTGCTTTTCAGATTTTTCTTTCGAAAAGAACATTAGTTTTTTGCATGTTTCTTTTTATGTCGGCGGTGAGGACAAATCCTTTATTAAGTTTTTCTTCAATATATAGCACAAAAGTAACGTTCCCAAACGTACCCAAACTTGATAATGTGGGTAATTTAGGTGTTTGGTGCACTTGACGAACCGTACACATAAGAATGACATGAATGACGCGACCCATTCATATTGAATTCTGTGGACAAAATATCAGTGTTTAACTTCAGGCGGACACATAAGCACAAGATGAAATCTTAAAGACTTGCTAAGCCTATAGAAGTGGTTCGAAATTCACGTTAAGCATGTGGTCCACTCACCATCTCATTGATTAAATACGTTCGTATGGGTAGGCCTGCATCCAGCAGTGGATATACTAAATGCTTTAGAAGACCCTCCTCCCCCAAATGATCACTGATCACGACCGGGATTTTCTAAACCGGAAGCCCCGCTCACCTCTAGTTCCAACCATGCTTACGTTAGAGGCCACAGTGTTGGAGCAGTTATTTACGTTACATCTTTCATCTGTTTGTATTTCCCCCGTGAATCTGAACTAATTTTCGTTTTCAAGGAATTCTCTCATTGCTGCACTACACATGCTGGTGACATTACTCTTTCATTTAATTCCCCAAAAATATATAGTAAATGCACGTCATTCAGTGTATGTTTATCTAAGAAAAATAAACGTGGCAAAGCAGTCGAAGTACGATTTACTAATTGTAGTTTCACATAAATTTCTGTATTCCAAGCTTATGAGCCATTAAATTGTTGTTTATTTAAATTTATGCTACTGTTTGCTCCTCATATATTAGTTGGCCTGTTACATCTTTCTTGGAGTATTAACAGAAACACAAATCTATTGTTGTTGTGTACAAATAAAAATAAATATTTCGACTTTTGCACACAAATCTATTATTTCAAGATACCATAATGTCTACTTCGTGAGGTGGAATTGTGGTTCAATTATCTGGTAAATAACATGTGCCGGAGGCATTGCTGACTTTTAAGCCGCATCGTCAACCACTTTTTTGGTCTATACGTGAGAAAGAAAAATATGTTTAGGAAATTCATTCCGTAAGGTGAGAGAAAATATTATTGGACTTCGGAGAGTCCGACATTATTTATCTCAAGTTTTTCGAGTAAAAATTGTAAAAAACTTGATTTTTTCAACAGTTCTCAACTTTTCAGCTTAGCGTCGGACAAACATTTCCACAGAAAAAATCTTTTCCCCAATTATCAACATAGCAAAAACCATTTTTTTGTCTAGGGCTGACCTTAGGACTGACCTCTAGGGCGCATAAAAATTGTTACCACAATTTTCTCTACAACAGCAAAAAACAGTTTTTTTGTCTAGGGCCAACGTAAGGTCCTATAGGGAAGTTTCCCTCAATTTTCCCTTCAACACAGCAAAAAAAATTGTCAAGGGACGACATTAGGACCGACCTAGGGCCATCGAACACATACTTACATAGACAAAAATGTTTCCCTAAATTTGCTCTACAACATACCAAAAAAAATTCTTTTCAGTTAAGGCCAATCTGAGGTCCACTTGAGCCCTAAGGACATGCACCGGGCCAAAACTTGTTTTTCAATATAATTCGGTACTCGTTTACCTCTCAAACGGACAAAGAACAAGCAAAATTGGTTAGGATTTACCCGATTTACCTGATTTATGCCAACAAACACGTTGAGCCCTAGCAGAAACTCAGATTTAGGGTCCAAGGGCTTCGAATTAAAAAATTTTCTTCCATAAAATGTGAGACACTCCCAGACCTTTTTTTTTAAAAAAGCAATTATAAAAATCGGAAGAGATTTACTCGAATTGTGTACAAGCAGCGCTAGCAGGGACTCGTTTTCGGTGCCCTAGCTTAGTCTACGGGCTCAAAATCAAAAAAGTTTTTTCCATAAATTGTCGGCCATGCCCAGATTTACTCGAGTTATGTACAAAGGACTAAAAAACGCTTAAACGGCCCTAGCTCGGTGGCCTTTGGGCTCGTCATCTAAGGACTATGATCGATGCTTCTCCCTACTCCCGGGTCAAAATTCGACTTGTTACAAACGTCGTGGTAAACACAATAGACCCTTTTTCGAAGCACTACGTTCTTCGTACTGGTCAAAACAAGTTATTTTAAGTGAGAGTTGTTTAACTAACAAGTTTATTATCTCTTAGAAAACATGCTGTTCTTTAGTCCTGAAATAGAGATTTACTTTACCTTAAGCGCAATCGTAGAAAGAATCGGTAAAGCATAAGATGTACGTAGTGAGGCTTTCAAGCAATATATCATGGATCATTTATCTTACTAACTTAATTCTTTTTTGTTTTTCCTCAGCACGAGCGAATAATCTGAAAAGTTAACTCTTTCTGTTTTAAAGTGGAACAAACAAACAGATTCCCGGAGCAGAAAAAGAAATCTTTTTCAAAACAACTACACGATATTCCCAGTGCCAATGCTACACTGCTCGTTTATATGCAAAATTTACTTTAGGTCGTTAGTTTCGCATTCTAGCATCGTGATAAAGTTGTGAAATTGTATAAATACAATTTATTTAAATGAGGGATTTCCCAGATTAGAATAAAAGATAAAAAAAGGTAAACCTTTATTGACTTTTTCAATTTGAAAAATACTATTTTTCCCGTGCTACGAAAACTTTTTTCTGCTAGTATGCTTACAACCGTTTCTACAATAGGATTTCACAAGCATTCAATTTGGTGTAAGTTGTTTTCTATTCAGTCAAATAGACCCAAACACATAAAATACTTTTTCCACTGATAAAGAGATTCCCGACTTACTTATGCAGATAAAAGTATAGCAACTATGGTATATGACTAGATCAATACATTTTTCAACTAAACTTGAATTCTTTAATGCTGAGATTGGAATTAAGTTCAGGATATTGAAGCAAATGATTTCCCATGATTCATCACATAATTTTCATCTAATGGAATTCCATTTTCCAAATTGTCTTGAATCCTCGAGGGTATAACCCTAAGTGGAATTGTGGACAGTCAAATGGAATTCCTAGAATCTAATGCAATTTCCTAAAGTGGAAAAGTTAACAAGTTGCATGGCATGAGTGCATTATGTTAGACTGGATACTCATCATTAAATCATTATTAAATAATTGAAGCTAATTTTCTTCCCACGGAAGTAAGCACAAATAAACGTAAGCCAATAAACGAAAAAATGTAGATTCTCTCATTTGAAGATATACAATTTTATCGTCTAAGTGGAGACATGACAGCAAAGTAAGTAAATGCGAGAGACAAAGAATAGCGTATCCGATAAGGCTGAAAAAAAGGCACAATCGTGCAAATTTTAGTAGAAACGCAGGGATGATAATATGTTGTTCTGTATCCATTCCTGATTCCAAAATCATCGGGGTCATCGATGGCGGATTGAAAAAGCTCCACAAACTTCAAAAAACCACGTTTTTGACCACTTTTTCAACCATAACTTCGAAAGTTTTTTACCGAATTTGCCCAAAAAGTTTTTGAAAATCGGATAAGATTTACCCGATTTATGTAGAAAAATCCGTACGAAGAAACGGTATAAAGGAACCCCCCGGAAGCACAAATTTGATCTCCAAATAGATAAAAATGTTCGCCTCAATTTTCTCTACAACATAGCAAAAAACAATTTTTCTGTTAAAGGCCGACTTTAGATTTTTTAGGACACATACTTCCATAGACAAAAATGTTTCCCTCAATCAACAAAAAATGTTTTTAGACCCGTACGAAGAACTAAGTTCTTCGAAAAGGGATCTATTGCCACGACGTTTGTAACCAGTCGAATTTGGACCCGGGAGTAGGGGGGGAGCACCGATCATGGTCCTTAGATGACGAATCAGCAATAAAAAAAATGCCCGTGCATGCCCGTGCGTCCGTCATCGCGATAACTTGAGTAAAACTTTTTTTTTTCTCTGAAAGGTAATCAAAAAATCTTTTATGTGAATGAATCTGGGCACTGTCGGGGCGCCGAGCTAGGGCCGTTTATGTGGTTTTTGGTCTTTTGTTCATAACTCGAGTGAATATTTTCCGATTTTCATAAACACTTTTTTTGTTTGAAAGATCTGGGAATGGCCGACAATTTGTAGAAGAAACTTTTTTGTTTTTGAGCCCTTGGACTTAACTAGGGCACTTTTTTAAGCGTATGGCAACTACATTGGACAACTATTTACATAAATACGAGCTAGCTAGATTAAGTATAATCACAGTCACAAATTTAAAATTAGGAAACAAAAAGTTTAAGCTAAAAAGAGTCAAATTATATATTCAAAAGGTCAAGTCCAACTGCTGTATCCAGGCAATGGACTGTTCGGTAGCTTGATGCAGGTCGAGTATGGTACCATGGACTTGTATAGATGGGTCTGCGATGATATGTTTGTTGCAGACTGTCGTCTCAAAGTTGTTTCCACATAGGGCCTAGGGCCATTTATGTTTTTTGTACATAACTCGAGTATAAATCTCTTCCGATTTTCAGCAAAAAAAATTATAATCGAAAGGTCTAGGAATTTCTCACACTTTATGGAAGAAAGTTTTTGAAAAGATTCCCTTGGACACTGAAACTAGGCCCAACGTGTTTTTGTTTACATAAATCGGGCAAATCCTAACCGATTTTTTTGATTCTTTTTGTATTTGAGAGGTAACCGTCTACCGAATCATATTCTTTAACAAATTTGTGCCTGTGTTTGAGGCTCAAGTGGGCCTCTGGTCGGTCGTAAGGTCGGCCCTAACCAAAAAAACATTTTTTTGTCATATTGCAGAGTAGGGTGGGTCGAGAAATGCAAAATGTTTTTTTTTTCAATTCTGGACCTATTTTCGTCGACGTATTCAATCATTAATTTATAGCATTTTGGGTCAAAAGAAAAATTTTAAAAAGTCTGGCTATTGCTTGCCCAAAGCGGTTTTTTGAAAATTTTCCATTTTTCGTGAGTCGGTGGGGGGGGGAGGTGGCAGTCCTTTGTTTTTATTTGTGCAAGTAACACTCAACGTGAAGTTAGCTGCAGTTGCGACCGAAGCTAACTTCATTGCAAACAAAATCAGCTGATTTCATTAATAAATTTATCAAAATCAGCTGACTTCATTGAAAGTTTCAATAATCAGCTGATTTTGTTTGCTATGAAGTTAGCTTCGGTTGCAACTGCAGCTATCTTCACGTTGAGTGTTACTTGTACAAATAAAAACAAAAGACTCCCCGGGTCGTACTACTCTGAAGATAAGGCGTGAATTTTTCCGCTCTTCGCTGTTATGAGTTCCTTAGGGTTTAGGGTTAAAAGAAAACTACACAGCAAAAGAAAATGAGAAATTCGTTGCAAACATATTTTTCTGATAACAAATAGTTCGGCGGATGTCAATTTTTTTTTTGGTTTTTTAGACTTTGATACTATAAAACTGATAGTAAAGATGTCATCCCTAAATTACGTAACGCTTTTTCAGTGTTGCCACACATTTTAAATCTGCGATATCTCGTAATAGACGCATTCCAGAGGGGTCAAATGTATGGCCGAACCCCCCCCCCCCCTAAATGGGGGGTCACCCATACATTTGACCCTTCTGGAATGCGTCTATTTCGAGATATCGCATATTTAAAATGTGTGGCAACACTGAAAAAGCGTTACGTGATTTAGGGATGACCCCAAATGTAAATTGTTTTTTGATAAATTAGGCTAATTGTGAAAGATATTAAGTACAGATTCTTGGGCAAAAGGAGTTTTAACACCATTCGATCATAGTTTCGATCAGGGTGACCACAGAATTCCACCACTAAGCGACTTACTTCGGTATTATTATTAAATTTTTAATGTAAGATTGGAGGAACAGCAGCCAAAAGTCTTGTGATGAATAAAACACCCACCGACAACCACCCACCACCAAAATTGAGTATTTTTGCTTTAGTCTAGAGGTGAAGAACAAAACGTGTTCATCTCGTAGACGCAATCTGATAACTGAAAGTTGTTATGCATATGAATATTGAAGTTTTTGGAAGGGGAGCCCAAAAAAATGCGTCCTTTCCTCTCCCCGCCCCTTCGAAGTAAAATAACTTCCTGTCTAAACAGAATTTCCTGTTTCCTGTTCTGTAGTGTCTAAGTTTTGGAACTTGGTTTGTCGGTTGTCTCACTTTAATGCGTGCGCGTATGGGTATCAACTCTGAATAGATACTATACACATGCTCACCTTTATGAAACGTGTGGAATCAACGTTCTTGGAAAATTCGAAAAAGTTCGTAAATATTTTGATGCGAGTAGAACCCGTAGGTTCTTGGTGAGGACCGCAAGGTTTTAATGATTTACACGATGAATACGAAAAAACAAAGTATCAACAGAACTGTGTTTTAGGATTCAGAAAATGATCCGTCACACTCTGATAAATTTAAAAAAAATGACTACTCGCTTGCGCTCGACCGAGCGAATTAGCTTGTAAAAATACGCCAACTAGATAAATAATCGAGAGGATAATTCGCTTGCCGAAATTTGGATCCTATCAAACAGGGTTGGAGGATTGTTTGCTACAAGAAGGGATATATTTTGTCTTTGGTCTGATAAATATGGAAATTGGAAATCTTGACATACGAACGTGTTGAACAAATTTCTTGGAGCAGGTAAGCCCCTTGACGAGTTGTGAAAATATTTCATTAAAAAGAAACATCAGCAAAGGATGTACAATTCCGTTGAATTCAATGTATACTTCGCCTTGTCATATGCAATAGTAATTCCATTATTTCATCTGCATATGGGACACAGTGAAAATGGAAACGGTTTATTATCGAAATGTCTAGACTTGGATTTGTGTTGTGTATAAATGTAGGGGAAAATTAACTATTCAACGTCTCTGTACTTTGCAGTATATTGTCAATAACTTCGTTTTCCTGCGGATGTTCTTATGTGCAGAAGGGTATCCATAATTTGACATTGAGACCGGAACTTGGCTTAAACGAATAAAAATTGATTACGATCATTGTTCAACATTGTCAGACAAAAAAAATTATTGAAACTTTCTCATAGATTTAAAACCTGTATTGTTGGTCGGTGGGAATAAACACCTTGCTATTGGACTCATTCTGGTTATCACAGGTTGTACTGTACATACTAACTAAATTGAAAATATTCACCAAGTGTGGATCAAGTGGCACATTATTGCTCCCGTTATTGTAATTCGTTGCCAGTTGTACATTTTTTTTTAGCTTTTGTTTACGGAAATGGAAATGAAGGTTTCTATTCAATACAGAAAATCTCAAAAAATATTCGTTCATTGTGCAGGATCATCAATTCAATTTGAAAGCTTCGGACAGACAGTGTATTATTTCCAAGGTATGTAACACCTAATAAATACCACAGCGTATGGTCCCCTCCGAATAGACCGACTACGTGCACCAAATTGGCAAAAAGTTTATTGAAATTGAAGCATCTGTTGTTACGCACACACAACACACAATCATACATTTAGGAATTTTTTTGTTCATCGGCATAATAATTAAGGTATACCTTGAACTGGAAAACTAAAATGTGATTGCAAACAACAAAAAATAAAATATATTCGCCGACTGTTTGCGATTTCATGGATAATCAAAAATTCTTTTGAATTTTAGAAACTGAGGGCAGCAAACTACGTAAAGGTAGTGTTTCCTTTTGCGTTCGATGAATTTCTAATATTTCGCAATTTTCGTAATTTTGTTGTTAAAGGTGAACATTATTAATTTTACTCCATGGTCCACTGTATCCATTTTATTTTAGGCAGATGCTAATCGCACGCGCGTGCGAATAGTCCGTTAAACAATATTTGCACACGCGTGCGAAAAGTAATTTGATTATTCGCACGCGATAAAATAATTTAATGAAGAAATTGTAAAGTTAAAAGTTTTTTTTAAAGAAATACCATCTGTACAAGGAAAATCTCATTTCACACCCGATCGATGTAAGGCCGGGTTGGATAAGTAGCTCTAAGTTGCTTCATAGATATAGAAGGGGCCCTCGATAATACGAATTTCGAGATTATCCGCCAAGCTCTGACTGAAAGGGGAGTGGGACGAGTGTTGGTGAGGTGTTAAGGTAGCATGCTCAGAGATAGGACGGTCGAAGCTGACGTCTGTGGTCATAAGACTAATCTCTGGGTAGCTAAAGGTTGTCCAAAAGGTGTAATCTTATCACGTCTGTGCTTTGGTGCATGGTGGTGAACTCCATGAGGAAGCTGAATGAAGAGGAGATATATGTGTAAGGGTACTCAGATGACTAGATGATTAGGGGCAAATTTGAAAGTACGCTGGGCGGCCTAGTCAGTAATGCACTGATAGTAGTCGAGAAATGGTGTCACGAAAGGGGCTTGACAGTTAATCCCACTAAGACAGAGATTGTGCTGTTTAGTAAAAGAAACAGAGGATCAGACCTGGTGGGGAAAATCAGGCTCTTCAACGTATATCTAGAACTGGCTCCAGGAGTAAAGTAGCTAGGAGCACGCTTGATAGTAAGCTAAACTTGATTGACCATGTCACGGACAAAGCAAGGAAGGCTTTGAAGACTTTTCGCATCTGCAGGAACCTTTTCGGGAGAAACTGTGATCGGGAGAGGCTGTGATCAGGCCAATGATGTGCCATGGCTCTGTGGTATGGTGACCAAGGCTCAACGTTGAGTGTGCGAGGAAGGAGTTGAGTGAGGTTCAGAGGCTGGTATGCCTTTGCATCACTGGAGCTATGAAGACCACGGCGACCGCTGCCATGGAAGCACTGTCGGCTGTACCACCTCTGGACTTTGTTATCAAGGCTAGAGCTTTTGCTACAGGGGACTGGTTGGTACACAATGGTATGTGGGCTGCTCGTTTCGGGGTTGGACATGGCGAAATCGGTGAGATGATTCCGGACCCAGTTTTTAGCATGCCTCGGGACCGAATGACGCCGGTGACTGACTTCACATGGCGGTTCGAAACGGTATTTCCAAGCAGATAGGAGTGGCTGGACAGATTGCCGGCCTATCTGTGTGGAAGGGCAAAAGTTAGATTTACAGACGGATCCAAGGGGCAGGGGCTGGAACATACGATCCGAATGCTTTGCAGGGCAACCGGTTCCACTTAGGTGTAACCACCAGTGTTCTCCAGGCAGAAGCTTCTGCACTACTAATAGGAGCTCGAGAAGCACTGCCAACGGGGACGCAGGGAGAGGACATCCTCGTCCTTTCGGATAGTAAGGAAGTGATCAGGGCACTCGTATCGCCCGTGGTGACCTCTAGGCTGATCAAAGAGTGCAAGGAGTACCTGAACGCATTTGGGTTCGAGCAATCGGATCACGCTGGTTTGGGTACCTGTATATATAGCGGGTTTTGTTTCTTCCAATTTGAATCTTAGCTTAATTTTATCGTGTGCGAATAAGTTTAATTGCTATCCGCACGGGCGTGCGAATAGTGTTTAATGGACTATTGGACTAATGGACTAGTCACTTGATTAATCAGTGCTGTATATGAAGATCTCGTTGTCGACGTAGACTAATGGTCCAAACGTAAGCCACATGATCAAAACCTTGTTTACAGAACAAATCGATATTTCCAGTTTCGCTTGAGTGTTCTTTGTTGACTAAAAATTGTTTAAAAATTGAGCGGCGAATTGTGGAAAGAGATTGAGTAGCATGTGAATACTGTGCGTAGTATGGAAACAGTCTGTGATGTACGAAAATATTGCCACGACCATCGATATCTCGTACAATCGACTCAGTGAGTATCTATATCCCAGAGCCGTAGCCAGACTGATATTGCAGGGGTAGCGCGCGCCCCCAAAGTTCACCAGTGTTATAAAAGTAAATTACCGGTATTACCGAGTTGAATAAAAATCTATTGTAACTGCAACGGAGCGATGTATGGAAAAGCAATCTCACATGACGACTACATGGGGAATGGAGCGTAACAACAACAACAACCATAACACATAACAAATTGTGAATAATGATGCCATCTCATCGTATAAGAAAAATAAGCTGAATATTACTTTTTTATCGTTGGCGTTCATATTTTATTTCTTGTTCATAAAACACATCCAGCCAGAATGTTGCACACCCTCTTCTTTTCGGTGAATTTGAAGTTCTATGTGGAAAACTATTTCATTTTCGGTTTTCACATTTTTATGCATTTATGATATGAATTTGGGAATCATACAATGGTAGCTAGAGTTATGGGTTCTCTTTATACATACATTAGTATATTGGTTGTTGGATGCATGTAGGTAACGTCATATCGTTCCTTTTAAAATTGGATGTGAATAACAATTTCTCATATGAAGTAAAACATGTGCAATATATTCATCCAATGCAAAAGTTTTTGCAATCGCACGAACAAGTACTGGATAAATCATTGCAAGAGATGTAGCTTTTTACTTTGTTATAGAAATTAAATTGTATTTTTATCGATAAGTACAGAGGAAACAAGCGAATTTTACAGGAGTTGTTACAACTTTTATCCAATATTTGATGAATTACTGAAGGACGCAAGTATTTTCGATATATTGGTAACATTGCTCTTGTAAATATATACAAAATTAATCACACAAGCGCTCTAAAAATTTCAACAATAAAGCAATAAAGTAAACAACCGTTAAAAGAGCTTTTAAACTTTTTCCCTATTTAACATTCATTAATTCCACAAATGCAATGCACAAAGCAGCTCCATCTGTTGTACAGTAAAAGGAATCACAACAAAATTTGGATTTTGTGTGTCAAAGGTATGTGGTAATTAAGGAAACGTGGAAAAAAAAATTTGAATAAATTTTTTCGACTGTAGTTCACAAAAAATTATTTTGAATTTCTGATGATGGAATTGAACATGGAATGTTTTGTTCATTTTAGATTCTGAAAACAAAACTCCATAACTTACCCTGAGAGCTAAATGCTAAGGTAATCATTTATCCATTTATTTATTATTATGTCAACCACTTAATGAAAAGCTACTTGACTACGCCTTTAGACAATTTTCCCAGGGGCTCGATGAGTCAAGTTATGTAGGATAAAGTAACACATTAAATCAAAAAGTAAAAAAAAAACAAATGAATCAAACCGTGTAACGATCTGTAGCACGTATAAATATATATTTCAAAATCATAATCACTTCAAGGTACAACAAAAGCGCAAAAAATTACACAAATTCAAACAAGAAAATAAAACAACCGAAACCGCGCTCAGACCTCTGCAACAGATCAAGTGAGAGAGAATAGTCCGGCAAAATACGGCGGGAGGACCATTGCTCTTACTTCCTTCCGAAAAACCTCGCCAGACACTGTCTCAGTACATTTAAACTGATTCGTGACATCAGCGCAGTAGCTTTCAGACGATTCCGTAACAAATCAAATACAAACAAGACGTTTAAGGTGATCCTTCTACGCCAAAGGGGTTCAATTCCAAACGATTTACATCGCTCAAAGTAAGGAGGCATACAAAATTCACTGTTTCCACACACAGACCTCCTCAAAGCGTAAATAAGAAAGTTCTTATTGATCGACTCTATCTTGCCGATATAAGTCGACTAGTGAGGGTGCCACACATAGGACGTTTGAAAACTGCTTAAAAATTCTCTTAACAAAACCTAGCATCATATACGCTTTAGAAGTGATAAAATCAACGTGATGATCGAACGCTAATTGTTCATCCAACCAGACACCGAGGTCTCTCTGTCACCCGAGTCAACTTCACCCCATCAATGTCATAATCGAATCGTATAGGAGATCTGATCTTGTAAAACGGCATAAACTTACATTTTTCCACATTCAGGTCCAATCGGTTCCGTTTATTCCACTCGGAAAGGGTTGGATTAGATCAGAATTAGTGGGTGGAGACCCTAGAGCCTCCCGCACCTAGACCTCCAGCGGGTCTGTTGTGCTCGCACACTCTTCAAAAGTGTTGAAGGCTGCTTTGATCGATTACCCGTTACAGCATTTTCGTAGCATTCAGGTGATTTAGGTATTTTAGCAGTTGCTTGGGAGATACGCCCTTTATTGATTCGTACCTGACGATAAAGAAGAAAAAGTGTCTTGCTTTGGCTATTATGTAAGCAGGACATTTGCAGAGGAAGTGTTCCGCTGTTTCGAGGTCGCCACATTGGTCACAATTTGGGTCCGGGACGAGTCTCATAACGTGAAGATGTCCGTTAAGTTGACAGTGACCCGTTAACACGCCAATGAGGCGCTTTAAATTGCGCCTGTTGAGGGACAAGATCTCTTTATCTTTAGCCTTGTTTAGTGGTATGCAGGTCTTGGCTTGTCTCGCATGCCCGATCGACTCCCAATGTATTGAGAAGGCAGCAACTTTCCATTCGGTAATCCAACTTTGAAGTACTGCTAATGAGACCCCGCTGCCGGTTCGGGCCCAATTAGTGAGGTGTCTGCCGCCCCACGAGCCAACTCGTCAGCCTTCTCATTGCCATCGAATCCGCTGTGACTGGGTATCCACACTAAATTTACCTGATTCTGAGCAGAATGAATCTCTGCACCGAAGTGCTAATGAAGAAGTTAATCTGTAGCTGTTTAAGGCTTTGAGCGCTGATTGGCGGTCTGTGTGTGTAGATGTAGGTCGTTTCCCCGATCGTTTCGTCTTCGAGAATGTCCTCGCAACACCCAAGTATTCCTGTTATCTCCGTGAGGTACACGGTTGTTAATCTTCCAGAGGGATAGATTTTCAAAATTTGATTGGAGACAGCAGTAGTCTGCTCCTGAGTTGTTTCCCCTACGGGAACCATCCGTAAACCAGTTTTTTACCCCCGAGTGAGGAGTGGTGGAACTATCCTCTGACCATTCATGCCTCGATGGGATGTTAACTCTAAATGATTTGTCGAATCTGAATGCGGCGCCGACTTGTTTACAGTTCATGGGGGGCAAGCAAAATTTTTTAATTTGATGATGTGTATTTGGCAAACATGCCAAAGTAAGCAATGAAATGGTAGCTAATGTTTGCTTTTATAACGAAAGTTTTAAGAAAATTTTTGAAGTAATAGATTCCGAACGAAGCTGCGATATTTGCCGTTTATGTGACAGAAGTAAGTGTGCACGCGAGCGAAGCGAGCGAAAATTTTTCTATATTTGTTATTTAATGGAACCCTCAGCAATTATAGATTTTACAAGAAATATTCTAAAGTCCTAAGATACCCTATAATTTGAATCTCTCAATTTGTGAAACGAGTTTTTTTTTAAATTATTGGAAACTTTCGAAAAACGAGTCTGTTCTGGCCATTAGGGTGCAATTCTGAGACATTCTCATGAAAAATTCAGGCCCGTTTCGTTGAAAACTCTACAGATATATGCTACCTGTAGTGGTTTGCAAGTATACGTTAAGCTCAATAGGCCCAAAGGCGGCCTAGATACTGAACCTCGGTTCACCCACGTAACTTATACATCAAGAAGAGACTTCAAAAATGTATGGGCTAAAAGTTTGGAATAACACTTCATCGACACAAAATTGAGCTAGGTAGTCCAAAATATTAAAAAAAAAATTTGTCGGTCCTTGAAAAAAAGTCAAATGTAAAATGGATTGCTAATCCTGTAGGATGAAAAATGCCTTGAATGTACCATTTCTGTTCAGAAAGTGATTAAATTTACCTTCCGTTTAAGTTGTTGTGTTTATTCCTATCGTCATGGGGGGCGTTGCCCCCATGGATCATTTCATGGGGGGCACTTGCCCCCCTGCTCCCTATACTCGGCGCCGCTGTTAAGTTCCAGATGTTTGTATGGCCAGTGTTAGTTTCTCTAAGCAAGTTAGAGAGCTTAAAGCTGAGCGAGGATGATCTGGCTGCTGCTCGGAAAGGGTATACAGGTCTGCTTGCAGTCTCATAGCGTCTTCCTAGGATCTAATTTTGCTCATTAACTTAAGGTGCGTAAAAGATCTTAATAGACTTGAAAATCGTGAATACGTCATCCATAAAGAGGATGAAAAGTAGTGGACCCAATGACTTCCCTGAGGCACGCCCGATGTGACAATGAACTTCTCATACACATGAACCATTATTTTTACATACTGGTATCGCCCAGTCAGGTATGATCTAATCAAGCCCAAAAGACAATAGTTAAATACTCAGTTCTGTGTTAACCACAAGCGAAGGTCAACATTAATTAGGTGAAAATAACGAATTGATGAGATCGAACGATTTTTTCTTCATTAGAAGGCATAGCATTACGTCAATCAAGATTTATTCAAGTTATTCTATTGACAGACGGATACAATATTTTTTTGCAGATATTCTGTATACTGAGACCTGAAAAATAGTCCCTTTAGGATCGTAACTCATAATGATAAATTCGTTTTTAAGGTTGTAATATTGAGTCAGATTTATGCATTCAAAAGTTTGTAAAAATGCATTTTTCGAAAAAAAATCTAATGAAATCTGAATTACTTTGTTAACGAGCTTTCACCTTCTTTGTTTTCTTGGATTTCTCGGTTGGCGTTTCCAAAAAAACATTCGGTTAAACTGAAGCTACACACTTATGCAATTAATTCGTGAACGCCAGATAGAAAAAGAATCGTTCTGAGCGTTGAATGTTTTAATGAGAAAGGGTGAACGCTTATTAGATAAATTCTTTAGCATCTATAACGATGTAATGGTGTATAAGTACTTCAATTCACATAAAAGCTTAATCTACACTTTCCAAATGAAAAGGCAAGCTCAAGTACATACTTAGTCTTTATATTATGTATCTAATTTCAATTGCAATTAAATGGAAAGCGATTTCTTAAGTATAACTGGTGTTATAGACGAAAATAAAAAGCGAACGTTGTGAGGTTCTAGCAAAATGAAAGTAGTATGGAAATCGAGATGCTCTTTCACGAAAGTACGTGTCATTAAATTGAATTTCATTCACTGCGATCGTGCAGTGTATTCTCATGTTTCTGGGAATGAGGAATATTCAACATTGGAATTTACATAAAAATTTTTCCAGATTAAAATTGCGTATACAAATTCACAAATTGGACATTTTTTCGTCTTCTCTTTTCCGAAAGTATTTGTTGAATCTGATATCAAACATAAGAAGTGTGTTCAATGTTTGAAAAACTGAGTGGAAAATCTTTCGGGTATCACTTAAGATAAATACCGTTTGCAATCATTAAAACGTTTATTGTCACTTAAGATTATGGAAATAGCTGGAAAATCTACTAAAACAGGCCATGAGCTGGCAATTGTGTAATTAAATAACATTTTTAATTTCATGTTTCTCTAAATTTAGTAACTTGGTCGCTTTCTTGCCTGCTTTCAATGAATATAAGTGTATGAATGGTGTATTCGTAGGAGCCTCAAAGAACAGTATATAAATTTGTCGTACGATGTTTACCCAACACAGGCTTCATACGTTCAACGACGACTATTGCAATCAGTAGAATTTGGGTCTCGGAGTAGGGAAGGTATCTACAAAAAAAGTCTGCCTTAGGGAGGGGGTGTGTGGTTGAGCGAAGATTAGTAGGGGGTTTAAGTGAGGATTGAGAGAAAGATTAGGTTTGGGGTTAGATCGAGGATTAGCTTTCTTCAGCTGCACTCGAGGTGTGATGGCACGGGTACGCACGCCTTTTCGGCCCGTTCACAAGCCCGCCCGGCCCGTACCGGGCGCGGGCATCTTTATTTCGAGAGCGGGCGTTCACGGGCTGTCCGTTTTCAAAATCGGACGGGCGCGGGCGGGCACAGGCACCTTTTTTTCGAAAACGGGCGGGCACGGGCTGCCCGTTTTCAAAATCAAACGGGCACGGGGATCTCTTTTTCGAAAACGGGCGGGCACGGGCCCGTTTATAAAATTGAACCGGCACGGGCGGGAACGGGCATCTTTTTTCGAAAATGGGCGGGCACGGGTTGCCCGTTTTCAAAATCGAACAGTCACGGGCAGGCGAAAAGTGACGCCCGCACACCTCTAGGCTGCACACCTGGTATATGTCTCGAGCTCTACTTCACGTTCATATTCAATCCACCTTATTCAATTAACCAATCTTCGAAAACAGGTGGATTTTAAATCCAGTCCAGGCCTTATTGTAAAAGTTTCCCGTTTAGATACTCAGCGGCCTCCTGTCACTCATCTGTAGCTGTCGACCTTAGCCGCCTTTCAACTGAAAGAGTCTCGCTCATGGAATTAGTCCCGCCGATGAGCCTTATTCAATGCAAGGGCATCCAGTCCCAAACTGAGTTGAGGATACAAAGCCTTCGCTCATTGGCATACATCTGCAAGCGAACCATATTCTCGGCAAGAACCTCTATTCCACAAACCAAGTTGAGGAATGACACGGCAGCAAAGTACCAAAGCAACAACATAGCCACTAAGCGAGACGACAGGTGGCGGGATTAGATGAAGGAGAACATTTATGGTGTTGGTGCCATGTTGGGATGAAGATAACGTGCAGGCATAGAGAAGGATGAGGTGAGGTGTTGGGGAGTTATTCTTGCTTCGAACGGGTTCCTCAATATTGGCTTTTGGTCAATTTCCAGTGCAATATAAACCATTGAAATGGGTATGGGAAAGTAGCGATAGAGTGAAGTCAAAGAAGTTGAATTCCTAGGTCCAGCTGGTTTCAGCTCTAGATGCAGTGCGGTGCAGCGAGGTACAGCTAGGTGCAATGAGGTGTTTTTTATAAAGAAAACTTCATAGACACCCGGTCCTCCTGGACCAAGGTAGTGATGGATTTCATTCTTCAATGACCCTTCAATTAAAACCTCCTTCCTTACTCTCCATGTTCTCTTCTCCCTGGAACCGCCTTACAGCATTACTTCGGGGAGGGACTGCGCCTTCGTACCTACTCTCTCAGATCAACTGGCAGTCTTCTTCATCGTCTCTTCATGCACTTTGCAGCTTCTCCATTATTTTTGCAACTACATTATCCGCTACTTTTCGGCATCCTCGATATTATTTACGACGAACATTACGCTAACGGCATCGTACAGGTTGGTGAAGTTTCTTTTTTTTTATTTCCATCCAATATTGTATAACTTACTGACTACATTAGCAATTTTCGCAAGAAGGAAAGAAATTATGTTGTAAAAAACTACATTAAGACGGACAGAAAAGAACTATAATGAGTTGTGCTAGGAGGCTTAAATTTCAACGGAAAAAACAACTTCAATATACTTCAAATCGCATTAAGCAAAAACGAAAAAGTATAATGATGAGACAACTTAATTTCTGAAGAAATTGTATATTTTTGCTGTCACAAACTCATTACCTTCCTTCTGAGGTCAGTTTCGAACTAAAACTCTTTACGGGATGCGATAAGGAAGGTGCTTAGTCTCATGTGCTATATTGAGTATCGTATGTTCAGCGCATTAAACTTATTTCCCTTTTGATCATAATAAAATATTGATTCCTTGAATTTATTAAAAAAATTTACTCGGGTTATCACGTTCATATAGAAGGACGAAGTAGACTTTTTTGCTGATTTGAAACTCTGTTCCATAACTGATATTCACACTTACTACAGTCACGTATTCTTCGTAAAGATTGAAAAATAATAAAAGAACATTCAGAAAAGTAGAAACTAGGTGGATCTGGATATTCCAGTTGTACGAAATGGGAGGAGAAGGGATTTGGGGTTTTGAAAATCAAATTAATTGATTACTTTAAGTTCTCTGACGAATTGAATAAAGTTTGCGGTAGCTTTTCATTCAGTGTAAAAATTGAGAAAATTCTCGTTTTGGTACAATTGTACCCATAGAAGTAATATTTTACTATGGCTGCTCAACAAACTCACAATTCTTTTACTTTCATATTGTTCAAACGAAAATAAACGCAGATAGGATATCCAGGCGGATTGTCGGTTCATCCAAAGCGCCATCTGACCGATTATTCACAAGGAAAATAAGCCGCGAGTACAGAGCCCTCCGTAAAGCGACACATGCCACCCCAGTGAAATCTCGAGCCAATTCACTGTCGACGACGTCAGCACTGCGATACTCTTCATGAAGAGCGGTAAGGCTAGTTTTGATGCTGTGTACCCGGAGTTCTTTATATTCTGCGGACCTCGTACCAGGCTCTGGTTGTTGCGTTTCTTTTCCAATGTGCTCATTTCAAACACACTGTCACCTGCATTTAAAAAGACAAAGATCGTCTCGTTGTCGAAACCTGGAAAACCTGAGTCAGTTCCCGAGAGCTACCGACCGATCGCGCTGCTTTCAGTTACTTTTAAATTGCTGGAACGATTGATTTACAACCGAATTGCTCCTGAAGTCGAAAAAGTCATTCCACCAGAGCAGGCCGGATTTCGAAAGGAGCGCAGCTGCTCAGAGCAGGTACTGTCGCTCACCAACCACATCGAGACGGGGTATCAATGGAAGCTGAAAACGGGCGTGGCTCTCGTCGACTTGACTTCGGCATATGACACGGTATGGAAGAAAGGACTGCTGTTCAAACTGCTCAAGCCTGTACCATGCCTGCAAATCTGCAACGTGATCTGCAATATGCTTAGTGACAGGCAATTCCAAGTCCTCCTGAACGACCAGTGCACACGCTTCAGGAAGCTTAACAATGGACTTCCCCAGGGATCGGTGTTATTGTGCCTTCTTTTTAACTTATATATTCACGACCTGCCCCCATCAAAATCGCGAAAGTTTTTGTATGCGGATGACATGGCTTATGCCTACCAGCATCAAAAATTTACAGATATCAACACAGCACTCACACAAGACTTGGAGGTTCTGGCACGGTTCTGCAAGAAATGGCGACTTATCCCTAGCGCTACGAAAACTGTTGTTTCTTGCTTCTACTTGAACAACAGAGCAGCAAATATTGAGCTACGTGTGAAATATGGTGACACATGTCTAAAGCACGAGTTCGAGCCTGTGTATTTGGGCGTCAAATTGAATCGTTCGCTCACATACAGACAACACGCCGAAAAACCCAAGGCAAAACTTGGCACGAGGAATAACTTGCTTCGCAGGGGAACATCATGGGGCGCATCAGCTGAGAATGTCCGCATTAGCACTGGTGTAGTTATGCGCGGAGTACTGCTGCTCCACCTGGTTGAACAGCGCTCACGTCGGGAAGATTGACACGGAATTGAACAAAGCAATGCGAATAATCACTGGTACAGTACGATCGACACCGGTCTCGTGGCTGCCGGCACTGTGTAATATAGCTCCACCGGAAGTCAGGCGTCAGAACGCTCTGATGTCACAATACCGCAAAGTTCTTGACAACCCGCACATTCCGCTGCACAATGACCTTGCAACACCAGCCATCAACCGGCTGATATCCAGAAAACCGCCAATCGTTTCTGCGAAGATCTTGCTCAACAACCGCTTCGATCGGAAGGAGGAATGGAAGTCGCAGTGGACAGCCGCTGGAATTCAGAGCCCTATCTTCGATTTCGATTCACACCTGAACGATGTGCGTGAATTTTTAAGGCCATCGTTGCTGATATACACATGGTCTTAAGGGGTCATTCATAAAGGATGTCACGCTTGCTATAAACTCCACAAAGTCCATATCTCCTAACTGGTCAGAGATTTTGTTTATAGTACTCCGGCTACCCCCCCCCCAAACACCCCCCCCAAATAGGGGGGGTAGCCAAAGTTCTATAAACAGAATTTGCTGTCCTGACTGAGTTATTACCTTTTTATGGATACTCATTTTTTATAGCAAGCGTGACATCCTTTATGAATGACCCCTAAGGCAAGGTGTACTGATGAGTCGTAAACGACGAAATCGGCACTTTTAGTTTTTCGATTTTTGTTAAACAATTGGAAGTAGGATTAAGAATTGTGAGTGGCTTTTAAATGTTTTCATTCAGTGTTTTCCAAATTGTGTATGCACTATTGGGGGAAAGGGACAAGAACAGAGGGAGTTAGTCAAGAGTTAGCTTTTTTTTGCGTCAACATCTACAATATAGGGACTTGTGTCACGCCTTTTTCATTCAGAGTTGTTGTTCGAATGTATCATTTTCCGAAGCGATTTTAGTATCTTTTTATTGAATAAAATGATATAAAAACAACAACGAACAATATTCAGCATGAATGGCAGCGTTGTATACGAACTCAACAATTTTCGATATGCGAAAAACATTTCGTTATTGGCTTATTTATATGCAGTTTGTGTAAATAAAATAGAAGTAAGTTTTGTCTTGGTTGGTGAATTTCAATTTCTTTGGTATGAGCAACACGTTTTAAGTATATTCTTAAAGCTTATATCCTGTGAGAATATTGGCTTATGCAATCAATCAATTTATTTTTATTTTTACCAAGATAAATAAAATGAACAGAAAACTTTGCCAATGTTTCAATGTTTTGATTGGATAGAAAGCCACATTCAATTGCTTTAATATTGAACAATTTGTTTATCTTCTTCCTGCTTTTTTCTACTCGGTAACGATTTTATAATTGGTTTCTCAATGATTTCCATCTTTTTTGAATTTATAGAAGATCTTAGATGAGCCAACCGTCGACTTCGACGATCAAATTGTATTTTATATAAAGTAGGATGACGGTATGGAATTCCACTGTCGTCTCCACACAGAGTGGGAACAATGTAGTTCGTGGAATCAACCCCCTCACCCCTTCCTATATTCTGTCGGTTCTTCTGAGCCCCCTCCCTCGAAGATTTCTTTTTATGAGCATGATGAGATGACAGAGACATTTCTTACGACTACAGTAATAGTCATATCCGTGGAAAAAAACTCAATTCCAAGGGGCTATCGAAAAGAGTATGTCTCATGTTGGAATGAAGATAGTGACCGACTTTACGCTGAGTTTCAGGTCAACGAATATCTCGAAACTGCAAAGGAACTCCTAGAGTCACTGAATGTCGCACGAAAACAAAGGTGGATTGAAACCGTCGAAAACATCGATATGACACGGTCAAGCAGGAAAGGTTGGTCAGTAATTCGTAAATTGGGTGGTGCCAATAAGCTTTGCAAAAGGAAACCAAAAATCAAAGCCGATCGAGTCGCTGGGCGCATAGTCCGTTCTTCCAAAGCTCCATCTAAGAAATACTTCACAAAAAAGGTAATTCAAGCCTACCACATAATTCGTAAACACACATCCACATTGACCGACATATCTGAAGATGTAAATTTCGCCTTTCTAAGCAGGGCCTTTTATAACATACAAGCTCGGAGGAAAAATCCACCCCAGTCCCACCCCAATCCACCCCACTTTATAAAAATCCACACCAGTGCACCGCACTCATTTTCAACTTGCAAAAAATGTTCCACTCATTTTTTACTAAAAAAATTTTGCCTGCGGCGCTTTACAATGATTCTTAATATTCAGTAGTTGGGCAATTTTTAAATTTATTTTTAATTCGGGATGCCTGACGCGACGTCTACAGCGATCCGGAATAGTCCCACGGTTTCAAAGCGAAAAAAAGAAAAAAACGATCTTTTCAACAAAGCCCAATTTCTGTACCCAAAATTGGCTCACCTATTGGGTCTCATTCAGCAAGAATTTTTCGCTCGCTGCGCTCGCGATTCCCTCATCTTATACTCAAAGTATTGCAATTTGAAAAAAAAAACTTCACCTGCGGGCGCTTGACACTATTTTTAGTGTGTTTTCCTCTTATCGAAAATTAATTGCTTCCAATAAAATTTTCTCGCTCGCATAAGTTATTTTCTAGCTTGAAAGAAAATCATAAAGAAATTCTCGTCAATACATTACTTCACTATTTCTACTATATCAGATTTTCACAACGCGAACATAATAGGAATAAGCACGAAAAACTGGTCCCGCAGCGGTAGCGGAGGGCGTGACGCAGTCCCCACCGGCGTCATCTGGAATTTTCCCAAGCAATAATTTAGGTTTTTTTAGCTTCGGAATGACACTACTTAGAGAGTTGGTTTCTTAGGGAAAGTTATAGAGTTTGATTGGGAGAAATTTTTGGGATTTTCAGAAATCTTCCAAAGCGACGCCATCTTGGATTTTTGTTAGGTATAAATTAGACTTCTTTGGGTTTTCGAATTTTAGCTCCGGAATGATAACACTTAGAGAGTTGGTTTCTTCTAGAAAGTTATAGAGTTTCATCAGGAGAATTTTTTGGTATCATAAGAAAATGGCTGCCAGCTGTCATAGCGGCGCCATCTTGAATTTTCGTTTATGCTTTTTCGGTTTTTGAATTTTAGCTCCGTAATGACACTACTTAGATAGATGGCTTCTTCAGTAAAGTTATAGAGTTTCATCAGGAGAATTTTTTTGAGATCCTAAGAAAATGGCTGCCAACTGTCAAAGTGACGCCATTTTGGAATTTTTGCGATCTTCTGAATTAGAATAGCTAGAGAGTTGGTTACTTCGGGAAAACTGAAAGTGTGGAAAAATTGTTGATGGCTCTGGCATTTGTGACGCAATTTCAAACATTTGAATTTTTTAAAAAGTTATTTTTTGCATCGTCATTTCTTGCGTATTTTCAGCGTAAGCGTCACCTCCACTGATATCATTAATTTTGGAAGTGGACATTAGGGACTGCGTCACACTTTATCTTTTAAGAGGTTTTTGTTGGGATTAAGAATTTGGGGCCCCTTCAATGAAAAAATTGGGCCCCCATGCCGAAAATCCCCCCAGTTCGAAATCCTTATAAGAGGCTCTGTTTCTAAGTATGAAAAATGGTAAAGCTAGCGGATTTGATGCAATTTACCCAGAGTTCCTAACTTATGCCGGTCCTCGGGCAAGGTTATGACTAGCTAGATTCTTTTCAAATATAGTCGCTGCCAATAATCTACCATTAGCTTTCAAAAAGACAAAAATAATTGCCCTGCTAAAAGCAAGTAAACAGGAAGAATTAGAAAGTTACCTGCCCATCGTTTTGTTGTCAGTAGCATTAAAGCTCCTCGAACATCTAATATTCAACAGAATCGTACCTGAAATCGAACAACTAATTCCTCCGGAACAGGCTGGTTTCAGGAAAAATAGAGGATGCGCAGAGCATGTAATGTCACTCACCAACTACATAGAAAACGGGTTCCAAAAGAAGCTAAAAACTGGAGCTGTTTTTGTTGATCTGACAGCAGCTTAAGACACAGTTTGGAAAAGTGGATTACTGTTCAAACTAATTAGGGCCGTTCCATGCCTCCAAATCTGCGACCTCGTAAGTAACATGCTAAGTGACAGAATGTTTCAAGTGCTTGTGAGTGATGAACGTAGCACATTTAAAAAACTCCACAATGGCCTCCCACAAGGATCCGTCCTCTCTTGATTACTGTTCAGCCTCTACATACATGATCTCCCGCCATCAAAATCGTAGAAGTTTCTGTATGCGGATGACATGGCTTACGTTTTTCAGCATTCAACATTCCAACAACTTAACAAAACGCTAAGTGAGGACATAGCTTCATTTGTGCAATACTGGAAGAGGCGGAGACTGATTCCAAACGTTTCGAAAACTGTATCATCTTGCTTCCATTTAAACAACCAAGCAGCAAATATGGAATTGGACGTAATCTTCGACGGTGAAAGATTAGCTTTTGATCCCGAACCGGTGTATTTGGGAGTTAAATTGGATCGTTCACTTACTTACCGCAAACACGCCGAAAAAGTACAAGCAAAGCTTAGCACCAGGAACAACCTATTGATGAAGTTAGTCGGTACATCTTGGGGAGCATCTGCATCATGTATGAGAACTTCAGCATTGGGATTGGTTTACCCGTGTGCTGAATATTGTTGTTTGACTTGGCTAAACAGTGCTCACGCGTATAAAGTAGACATCGAATTAAACAAAACCATGCGACTTATCACCGGAGCGGTTAATTCAACGCCACTTGCCTGGCTACCAGCACTAAGTAATATAGCTCCGTCTTTGTACCACGATATACAAAAAATCGTCAACCCAAGGCTAAAATCTAGAAAGCCATCAACTAGCACAGCGAAGGATTGTAGTTTCAAGGGTTATTCTGTCTTGGTCGTTACTGCCTTCACAACACAGAGAGCAAAAAGAAAACTCAACTATTGCAAAGAACTTCTGTTGTCTTTTGATAGTAGGTGTAAGCGTTTTGGTAGCTGTATTTGGGGCTTATTATGACAGGAAGTGAATCATTGTATTCCAGTAGATTGTGGGCAACTGAGTCGTTTGATTATTATGATTCCGGAACAGAGTGGGGAGATGAATGTAAACATAACGTTCATGCCATACATTAGCACTACTGGCACGTACATGTCTCTAAATTATTATTTCCAACTTTTTGGGAAAAACAATTTGCCAATCAATTTAGCAGAAACGCACCTGCTTTGAATATGAATTTTTTTTTATCAAAAACTTTTCGATTCAACAATATTTTAAATTATGTTTCGGTGTTTTCAGCCAATCAATCATTATTACCTTTTGGATTTAAATTTTCGTTTACAGAAATTTTATGGAATGAACTTTCTTATTCAACAAAACAGCTCTAAGATACAGCTCCAAGGTAAATCTGTGTATCTGGTGTACACAGTGTGTCTAATCGAAAGGTTAATGATTTCAGGTGTAAGTTAATTTAACTTACAGTAAACAATCTAAGTCATTGCCGTGGAATAAGTTGTATTTTCTAGAGAAATGTTGGATCGATAAACTCCTAAAAAACAACGAAAACAATAGAAATTTACCAGAGAAACTTTGCGTTTGATCCGTAAAGCAACAACGAATTGTAAAGCGATTTGAATAATTTGAATAAATATTTTATTTTGAATATTTATTCATCTTCAACTTTTATTTATTTTTGTTAGATTATTCACGACGAAGAAACCAATTCAATGAAACGGTAAACTGTTGAAATATGGTGGTTTACTTACCTGATGCCATTAGTGTTCCGTGCGAATTTCTTTCTGTGAACTTTTAGTCTTTGACGAGGGGTGAATCAATGTTCAAAATTGTTGAAGTTTTATCTCTCACCGTTTCTGTCCTTCTATGTTAGCTGAAGACATACCTTCTTGTACTATATTATTACTTTCTTCGAACTATATTGACATTCAAGGCTTACCATGACTTACTGTACTTTATTGATGATTTACTGTGATTTATTGACGATTTACTGTGATTTATTGATGATTTACTGTGATTTATTGACGATTTACTGTGATTTATTGATGATTTACTGTGATTTATTGACGATTTACTGTGATTTATTGATGACTTACTGTGATTTATTAATGAAACTGAAGTGAATATCTGCTCGGTATTGGGTATAGAAAGTTTAACTCCAAGACGTTGTAAGCAGTCACCTGAACTCTTTTGAAATTTTTGAGATACCACAAAATAAAGAGAAAAATCTCACGTAGATCTAGGGAGTTAAGGAGGAAACCGGAGTGGTAGAACTTGAGTTGATGAGCGGGGCTACTCAAACTTGGTAAAACCCCATAAAATTCACTTCTACACGAGAACTAAGGGTTTCAAAATTGCATTTGAGCCGAGTGTCAAAAATTGCATGCTTTGAGGTCTAAAGTAGTTTTTTAAAAGAAAATACTCTAAGGATTTTCAAGGATTTTTTGAAGATTTCCAAGGATTTTCTAAAGATTTCCCAGGAATCTTCGATGATTTTCTTTGGAATTGGAAGGATTTTTTTGATTTTTATGGATTTTTAGAGAATTTCAGTATCAGGTTTCAAAAATGCTATTCTGACCGGACGGGCTTCGTAATCTTCGGGTCGATTTAGATTTCGCTTACTGTAGAAGAATTGTAATTTGTCTCAAAATAAACCTAACGAACATTTTAGCTCTCTTGTCACGACGAGAAGCATCGTCTTATGCAGGAATTTTTGTTCGGCAATTTCTTCAGTTTTGTGATTGGAAAGAAAATTTTCTCTTCATGAGGATTTTCGATAAAAAAAATGAATTTTCGCTGCGCAATTTAACTCACTGTGTCTTTCACTTTCGATATAATTTCCTCTTGGCGTGACATTCACAATTGTTAAGGAGTTTTCGATGTTCTCCCTTAGTTGATTGTGGGTTTTAATCCAATTTGTTGTAAAATGCTCTGTTTTCATGAGAACTTTTTGTTTATTAAAAAAGTTAATTAAATTACCAATGTGTAGACGTCAGCATAACAGAAAACACTTAAAACTTACAGGTGCCAATCGACATTTTAATAAAATGTTTGACTTCTTGCCTACGCTACTTTTACTTGTGAAATGTTTTTATTTGGAAATAATATCGATTCCAAATACAGCGTTCTACAGTTGCGTGCTATAAGTTGTTTTTTGAAATTACCGCGACGTGAAAATAAACTGCGTAATGCCTAAAAGGTTTATCCAAATCCACTACGGGGAGTTGAACACTTCTTGCCAATTTAATATGCAAATATTGACTCAATGTTATGTCTGTGAACAACCTTCTATATCCTGTAAAAGTTTCGGAAATCGAAATATCTAATCTACGAAATAGAGTTTCAATAACTCAATGTTTGAATTCAAAGGCTTAGCACACATTGACGCAGATACTTGAACCACACGAATGGATTTCAACGTTAGGCTAAATTAGGGTAATGATAATTCCAATGGTATTGCTTAGTCGGGGGCAGTATTTGCAAATTGATTGAATCAAAATTAAGATAAAAGTTTCCAATCGAAATTCAAATCAAATGATCTAACGTCTATAGGCGAGGTGGCTGTGGTTGGATATAAAAAGTGTGGATCGAAGCAGGTGATTTTTGGGTGAATTGAATTGAAGAACAAAAAACATACAAGTTCCACAATTTCCAAATCGGTGGAATGTTTTTAATGTGTGTAGGAGAAAAAAATTTAATATTTTTTTTTGCTCAAATGTTTCTGTGGAATGACTGATGGGAGAGGATACACTCTGCCGTAATTCTATAGATATGTGTCATCCCTCCCAATTCTAGAAGTTGTTTTTTCCTGGGATTTGGAAATTTATCCCTAAAACCCTTGTTCTCTAAAATTTTGTTGTCTACATTTTTACCTTTGCAAGCGGCTTTATCGCTGTCACAATTCTAGAGATATGAGTCATCCCTCACAATCCTAGTTTGAACCGTTTTTCCCTAAAAAGGTCAAGTGGCTCCGGAGATATGGTATCAGCCAGTATAGCATGGAAATTGTTCATTTCGGTCTCACAAAACTGGGAAAATTGTTTTTGTGGAAATTAGGTCAGTGGTCTGGGCACTGGGACCAATAGAATTGAAGAAATCGAGTTTCTTGGTCATATGCGAAAACAGATAGTTTTTCGTCTATATTCGCCCTACTATACAATATGAGGATTTACTGTCAAGGGCAAAGTTGTGGAGAATAAAATTTTAGAGAACACGTTTTTCAGAACTTAAGGGAAAAACGGCCAAATCCTGGGTTATGACAACTTCTAGGATTGTGAGGGATGACTTATATCTCTAGAATTATGGCAGTACGGGATAAAGCAATTTCTAGAATTTGGAGGGATGACATATGTCTATAAAATTACGGCAGTTTGAAGTTCGTTTCTTAAGGTCAGGACTTTAAGGTTGATTTCGGAAGGCAGCCCTGTGGCCTAGAAAATTATCCTGGCAATGTTGGATGATGAAACGAATACATAAATGTTCACTTGGATCCGACTCGGCACCCGACTGCGTACTTGAAAAGTATTAACAGTCTTATAGAAGGCAACCTGGTGCCGAAAATGTTTTAAAGTCATTGTTGCGGCAATAAGGAATGTTATACAACCTATAAATTTCAATATAGCACTAGGCTGCTGCTGCCGTCTATGTTGACAGAAGAATATGTTAAGTAGGCAGCCTGGTGCCGCATTGAAATGAATGTGACGTATAATATTTGTAACTGCGGTTTCGATGAAATTATCAGATTATTAGTACCAGGCTGCGTTCTTTATGGTCACTTAAACTTCCCAAGCATTGTAATAGAAATTTTTTTGGCAACAGGCTGCCCAGCTTGAAGTGCAGACATCTGTTTGTTGCAATTTTTCTCTATGAAAATGTTCTAGACGACGATATGATAAGAAGTTCAAGCACTAGACAAAGGACCGGTCTATTGCCTGAACTCCTTATTTCATCGTCTCTTAGGACATTTTCATGTTGTAGAATTGCAACAGAGGCCATTTTTAAGAGACAATACCTGGTAAAGTTGGTGAGAATTACATTTTAGAGATAATAGTTTCATGATTTCTTGAAGAAAATACGTTGTTTTGATTTGGTGCAGGGGAGATTTAGGCCATCAAAATCAATGATCTCAGATGTACTTCGGTAGGACCTTTGACATTTCAATGATTTTGAGGAATTTCTTAACAATGGATTTTCTTTTGAGTGCAAAAGGATTTTCTACGTTTATCTGCCCCTCGATTCATGACTCTCTTTTTTGTTGAAAAATTGTACGTATATAGGGGGCGAACAACTATTGTTCGATTAAGTTCACTGATATCGATTTCGAGAAATTTTACGTGAAAGAAGTGGTGTCAAAATGTTCAACAGTGAAATTTATCGAAGAGTAACTACGCACTCCTGGAGAAACTCCTGTGCAATGACTGTTTCAATAATTTGACTGAGTCACAATCGGATGTGAGAGCCTCCGATCAAGCCAATGTCTGCACTTCGTTCGAGATACTTACACGTAAAAATGTAAAATTACCTTAAACAATCTACGCAATAAGAAACAAAAGTCAGATTTTTGCAGCGTAAAAACTGAAAGTTCAGAAAAATTATTTCGTCGTTGAGTCCGGCATTTGTGACGCAACTTTTTTAACACAAAGTAATTTTGTTTTAACAAAAGCGCTGTAATTTTTTCAGGAAATCAAAACTTTGAACACAAGGTTCCATTCAAACAAACTTCTGCATATTATCAGCGATAGCGTCGTCACCTCAAGCGATATCATTAATTTTGGACTTACGGACTGCGTCACACTCTACCTCTAAAGAGGTTTTTGTTGTGATAGATGCCGTTTTGGAAGTTTTCAGTTGTTGAAAAAATGTGTATTTTTTTAAAAAAATTTTCTCCGAAAAAAAATTTTCTCAGAAAAAAAAATTTCTCTAAAAAAAATTTTTCTTCAAAAAAAATTTTTCTACAAAAAAATTTTTTTCCAAAAAAAATTTCATCCAAAAAAATTTTGCTCCAAAAAAATTTTTCTCCGAAAAAAATTTTCTTTTTGAAAAAAATTGTTCTCCAACACCTTCGGCTACCATCGAAACACTTCGTATCACTTTCGGCTACCTTCAGAATACTTTGTGTCACCTTCGCCTGACTTCGGAACACTTGGAGTCACCTCGACTACCTTGGAAACACTTTGTGTCACCTTCGGCTGCCTTCAGAACAATACAATACACTTCCCACTTCATTCCAAACACTTCCCACATCATCCCACACACTTCCCACATCATTCCACACACTTCCCACATCATCCCACACACTTCCTACATCATCCCACACACTTCCTATATCATCCAACACACTTCCCACATCATTCCACATCACCCCACACACTGCCCACAACATCCCACACACTCCCAAATCACTCCACACACTTCCCACATCATGCAACACACTTTTCGCATCATTCTACACACTTCCCACACTTCCCACATCATTCCACACACTTCCTACATCATTCCACACACTTCCCACATCATTCCACACACTTTTCACATCATCCCACACACTTCCCTCATCATCCTACACACTTCCCACATCATCCTACGAACTTTCCACATCATTACGCATCATTTTCGGTTACTTCAAAAAAAAATTTTCTCATGGTCGCTTTACGGCAGCGTAGCTCATTTCGGACCACTTTGACCGACTCCTGGCAACGAACCCTCCAACCGATTTCCGTTGGCTTCGTGAGATGGATATCTTTCATTTGATACCCCATTCACCGCGATCTGACCACTACCGGCCGAGATATAGCCGAAGAAGTGCTCCCGTTGCGTTGGTGGATTTTCATATATGGGGGTTGTATGGAAACTTTGAAGGCCAATAACTCAGTTCCAAGTTTTTTTGGGGGTAGCCACCGGCTGAATTTTCCATTTGGGACCGAAATTGAACTTTCCTAAAAATTTTAAGGAAATCGCCCGAGCGGTTCTCGAGAAAAAAAGTAGATAGATAAATCGTGGACACACAACACAGGAATAAAATGTTGATTATTTTCAAACATATTTCTACAATTTTTATATGGAAATTAGCTATCTTTGATTGGCGATATCTCGGCTCCTTTTCAATCGATTTTGATGATCCAAAGTACGTTGGTATCAGGATAGGAAGTAGTTTTTTTTTAATAATTTGGAAAGAGACAGGGGGAGGCATGAGTAAAAAACTCCAAAGTTCGCCTATACATCGTGTCTTGTCCCAAAGGTTTTTGTATGAAGTTTTTTTGGTTTGTGAACATTTTTTTTGGGGTGTGGGGACTGCGTCACGCCCTACGCTACCGCTGCGGGCATGATTCTTCATGAAATTTTGTATGCTTTAACATTAGACGTGGAAGAAACTTGTAAACGCAAAAATTAAAAAAAAAATCTAGAGACAAAAAAGCATTCCACCGTCCATTAGTAGGAAGAAAAAACGACCAACGTCAACGTACTTTTATTGAAAAGGGTTTTCGATTTATAATTAAAATTCCTAGAATTCAATAATAACAGAGAATGAATTACGTTTCTAGAGGGAAGTTTCATTAAATATATAAACCGGATATTATGGATTGACATAAAAATTAGTAGCCATGTCAGTATATGTATACCTTTATTATGATCATGTTTCAATTAATTTAATTACACTTTTTATAACATAGTTTACGCTTGCATTTTTAAGGTTTACATTTTAATAAATTTACAACTATAAATTTGATTACAAACGACTTTTATATTATTTTTTTCACAATTACAGTGTTTAAAACATTTTTCTCTTTGTATTGCTATGTAATTCAATGTAATTTTCCATAATATTACTTTGGATTTCACTTTTTATTTACAGAAAATATAATTTTTATACATTTGACTTTTTGTTTTATAAACATTTCATCATAAAATTTATAAATTCAATTTTCTTTGTTAGTTTAATTTGAATCAAATGTAATTAACATAATTTCATTTTTCGTTTACTTTATTATCACCGTTTACATTTCAAAAATAATTGTCTCTGAAACATAGAAAAAACTAACGAAAACCATAGTAGAAGCACCATTGTTGCAGTTCGATTCATGTCAATATGCAGGCTAATTGATGAATTCGTGTGCATCGCTTCCGGATGTTCACCTGAAATAACCGGGCGAACTAATTTCAATTAAATTAATCTGTATACTCAATGAAAGCATGTAATTTATTTTGTCATGTTGTAGACGGGTACGTTGAGTTTGCTGAAGATGTTTTCAGCCTGGAAAATAACACATTGTTGTGTTGCTTTTAGGACACGGTAATAAAACTTTGCAGAACATGTTAGTTAGCTTAGTGTGTGAGTGTGTGTGAATGACGTCACGAAAATAAAATTATTCAATTGTTACGATATTGTTAAATCAGCAATAGTAGATTTCATGCTTGCTAAGAAAACGAGTCATTACCTTGTTACGAATAGTTGCACGACGAGCCGCCAGGCGAGTCGATGCAATTCGTAACAAGGTAATGAACGAGTTTTCTTAGTAAGCATGAATGCTATTTTGTCATGTTGGAGACGGGTCGTTGAAACCACCAAATCGAACTGACAACATTTTGTAATAAATTTTACATTAAATATTTATATAAACAAAATCAATTTTGAATCTAAAAGTCATGAATATACACATGACACTAAAGTAACAATATTGTTATTGAAAAAACAATGAAGTTTATCGAAATAACAATATTGTTTGCTGATTTAACAATATCGTAACAATTGAATAATTTTATTTTCGTGACGTCATTCACACACACTCACACACTAAGCTAACTAACATGTTCTGCAAAGTTTTCATTACCGTGTTACCGTGTCCTAAAAGCAACACAACAATGTGTTATTTTCCAGGCTGAAAACATCTTCAGCAAACTCAACGTACCCGTCTACAACATGACAAAGAATGATTCCATTGTATCGTTCGTATTGGGTGGATTCACTGGGTTAATGAATATGAATAAAATAACGATGTTGGTGTACATTTCAATCCAATCAATACAATCAATGCAATAATGAAATTTGAACAATGAGCATTGAATTTCAATTGTAACAAGAATTAAAATTAACTTATGCTGATTATTCATTGTTTCAAATGTCAAAGTTAGAATTCCAGTAAACGAATGTGCGGTGAAACCAGAATCTGCTGACCAGTTTATTCAAATACAAAATACGCCATAAATATTAAACTTTATAGATCGTTAGTACTCTTTAGCGGAGAGCCTAAAGTAAGCAATTTCCACTGGGGAATTTATTAATATGAAACATATATGACTCTCTTCACTTCATACTATTGTTTCGCACAAAATCGCATTCTTTACACAATTTCAAGTTAGCAGGGCGTAATTGACTCTCATTCTTTGTAGAAAATGTAGCAACAGCTGGCCCGTGAGTCAATTTAAAGTCGAAATTCGAAGGTGAAAAAATTGTGGAAAAAAACAGCCAGCAAAATTTTTTGAGATTTCAAACTCAAGCATAGTGTGAAGAAGCAAGAAAGCGCGATCGTAGCGAGCTTAGATCTACCCACGAATATTTTTGAAGAAATCGCGAGCGTAACTAAATTTTTTGAGATTTCGAACCCAAACACAGTGTAGAGAATCCACTTCGCGTGTCTGAATCATTTCCCGTTTTTCAGCCATTTCCTGTTTGCAAGCACAACTAATTCTTCCTTGTCCTTCTTTCCTCTCAATTGTAATTTTTTTCCTGGTTACAAGTGGATCTCCTGGTATTTGATTTTTCGAACGAAAAACTTCCCGGTATCCTACATACTACTCTATTTGAACCCCCGCAAAAGATGCTTTTCCGATACGTTTAATAAACCTGTGTCATGGGTATAGGAAAGTGGCGATAGAGCAGTGACTATTTTTGAGAAAACATTTTCTCAAATTTTTTTAATTTTCTCAAAAAAAATGGAAAAATTTGAGAAAATTTGGAAAAATGTCTTCTCAAAAATAGTTCCTGCGATACAGTGTAGTCACTATTCAAGGAAGTTAATTTTGAATCTAAATCATCGGTGATTCGTTGGTGAATCACCGATGATTCTGCAGGAAATCACCGATGATTCATCATGGAATCATCGATGATTCATCATGGAATCATCGATGATTCATCATGGAATCATCGATGATTCATCATGGAATCACCGATGTTTCACCATGGAATCATCGATGATTCATAGTGGAATCTTCCATGATTGATGACACTACGGAATCACCAATAATTTACCGGTAAATAACCGATTATTTGCTGTGAATTCACCGATGATTTACCGGGGAATCATCGATCATTCATCAATGAATCACCGATTATTCACAGTAGAATTAGCGATGATTCACCATGGAATAACAGTGGAATTACCATTGATTCACAGGTGAATCACAGATGATTCACAGGTGAATCACAGATGATTCCCAGGTGAATCACAGATGATTCACAGGTGGATCACAGATGATTCACATGGAAATTACAGATGATTCACAGGTGAATCACAGATGATTCACAGGTGGATCACAGATGATTCACATGGAAATTACAGATGATTCACAGTGGAATCAGCAATGATTTAACAGGGAATCACCTATGACTCACCGATTTTTCACCAATGGATCACCGATGATTCACTGTAGAATCGTCGGTGATTCCTCTGTGAATAATCGGTGATTTCACGGTGAATCATCAGTGATTCCACAGTGAATTATCAGTGATTTCTCGGTGAATCATCGGTGATTGCCAGGAAGGGCGCACGGACGGCTACTTAATAACTTATCGTCGCGGTACAGTTTTCAGGTTACTTATTCTACGATGTAGTGAACCCACCCTATTTTTGTCGCTACTAAGGCAGAACCAAGAAGCGTTCCACTGGACGACCATTCTCCACATTCAGAGGTTTTTGTTATGCGATTTTTATATTCTTCATCGATACCTGCGTAGAATATGTAAAAAAAGGCGTTGGAGGACTTCAGTGGGCGTCTGCTGCATTTTTCCTCCTCCAATGTATGTTATTTTAGGCTCTGTTTAGCGTAAGGTCTTTATGCCGCAACTCCATCTATCGTCCGCCAAGGAGACGGTTTGTTCGTCCAGTAAAAGTGCACTAACTTCTAAATTACCCATTCTCTTAACATGCTCGGACCAACGCAGACGACTAGCCCTTGCCTCCTCTTTCACTGTAGAAACCCCCAAACCCCATCGTTCCTAATATACACGAGAAAATTGTTTCAAATTTCGATTTAGAATGACCTCTTGAGTATCCTTTAGAGCAGGTTTCGACAAACATTACGTTCTCAAAGTAATATTTTCTTGACTACTGGAATCATTAACAAGCCAATCTACATTTTGGATCGCTGCAAGCAAAAGAGTGACGTAACATATTGTACAAGATCTCAAAAAGGACGTGAGCGGAAACTCCTCACTTTATACCAAAAACAACTTGTATAAGTTCAATGTATCAGTGAAATAGGAAGCCTTGATTTTATCTTGCCTACTGCAGAAGCTACCTCGATACCAGTCCTGTCCTTATTATTGCAAAATCTTATTTTATGCTTGGATGTGTGTGGAGGATCTGTATATCTGCAAGGACATACATATGCTTCCGTAGACAAACAGTTTCCCTAGACGAAAACTATGTGCTTCCGCCTGTTAGCATGAGTGAGTCGTTTGGTTTAGAGGTGTCAGCTTGTGCTTGCTACGCGTTTGATCTGTTAACTAAGCGTTAGAATGCTCCCGATCTGTCTCTTTCTAGCCAACGCTTTTAAATAGAAGAACAAAAGTCATCCGCGGCTGCCTAGACACTGTTTTTTCGAAAAACGATCTTCGTAAATGTTGATCTAGACTCGAGTATCTACCAGAAAAACAACTCCACAAGCTGAAAAAACGAACCCAATCTGATATGAGAAGGGCTTTGATCCGGCCAAATTAACAATCAATCAACCTGCAAGGTTTTACGGCAAACCGTCAATCGTAAGTCTCGTCATCTTGTGGTTTCAAGCAACAGAACAGATTATGTCAACTATGAACAACGTTTGCATACAATTTAACAAGTTTTCTGAATTATACGAAAATTCCTTGTCTCGAGAGATATTTCCGAAAAGTTAAAATGCTCGAAGTCATACTTAATGGAGTAAGTAGACTCACTTTAAAGAGAAAGCTCATTTGACCAATGTAAATTGGCTCTCACTAGACCAATCCAAGTCGGTTGGGTTGGTACTATGATCGCCCACAACTTTTGTTGAGGTGAGGCCAGGAAAAACGGTGCAGACCCACTCTGCCAGATCGGTTCACCTAACTTTGTACATCGATACATACGTCAATGTCTCATATTATTTGTCGCTAGAATGAGACGTTCAACATGCTCTTGGGATGCTTCGTTAGGACATTACTTTGTATCATGGGCGCGCGGTAGCAATGCGCCCGTGACGCAAGTCCCCACGAGCAAAAAATTCGGAAAAATTTTTTTCGTAGACTTCGGAACCATATATACAGCTAAGTTTTGACTTCCTCCCCTTGCGACGCGACGTACCCCCCGGAAAATATTTTTCCTGGATTCTACGGAAAATTCTAAGGCGAAATGTCTTTTCACTCATTAAAATCGGTCCAGTGGATCCGGAGATATGACCTTTAGAAAATCGTCATTTTCCATACAAAATGTGCACTTTCATAGAAACCAAAGTTAATGAAAATATCCTACGTTAGTTAGTTAGTTACTTAGTTAGTTACTTAGTTCCAGAGCCATTTGTATGAAAACCCACTTTTTTGGAGTTTTCTCGAAAACGGCTCGATATCTTTTCTTGAAATTTTGCAGGGACCTTCGGCTGGGCATTCTACGCCATATGAGATTTTAAAAAAGGGGGGGTACCGGCCTCGTTTGGGCGCCAGGGCTCTTAGAAGGCGCCATATAAAGCCCATATGTATGTGTTTGTGTGTGTGTGTGTACGGAAGCATATTTTGGCATAAGACATGGTTGGGTGTTCGAGATACAGGTTTGGTGTCAAAGGGAAAGATGTTGGGTTGGGTGTGTAGTGTATAGGGGTGACCGCCAAAATGGCGGAAAATGGACCGGGGGCTCAAAAAAAAAACGTTTGATATGTTGTAGAG
>CM055405.1:46533702-46587698 GCA_029228625.1 Pseudolycoriella hygida | reverse complement strand
ATATAGTTTGTGAGTGTAAGAACTTGATCGCAGCAGTTCCGGTGTTCTCTGAAGCCAGCTTGCTCTTTTGGAAGTTTGACATCGATGACTTCTTTTATTCTTGCAAGTACAACCCTCTCGAGGAGCTTGTAGCAGCAACTAAGCAACGATATTGGTCTATAGTTTTTGGCCAGATGCGCTTCTTTATTCTGTTTCAGAAATGCTATGACTTTAGCCATTTTCCATGCCTTGGGTAAGCGGCCGTTATCGTAAATATTCGAAAAAAATTTTGCAAGCCACTTCTTTGCAGCTGGGCCTGATTTTGTAGAAAATTTGGAAAGACATTATCGGTTCCGGGAGCCTTACCATTTTCGATTTTTTCGAGTGCTATGGCCACTTCGTCAATTGTCACTGGTGCAGAGAATTTTGAGTTTCGTTGGCTACGTCTGAAGTTCCGCAGATACCCATTGTTCACTTCTTTCTTTTGCGCAGGTTGAACGATTCCTTTGGAGTTTTCTGCTGGATTTTGCGAAACTGAGTGATTCCATTTTCTTTTCCCATATATTTTTTCGGTTTTTGTCAAGTGGCTCTAACAATTGTTTGCCGGTCTCCATGTTTCCAGTGGTCTTGAAGCTTTCGTACAGAATTTGGCTTTCTTCGTTCCACCCCGGTACGTACGCTTCTCTTCGGCCTCGTGGTATTGTTTTCTTGGCTATCGCCATAAGGAGCCCGACAAAACGTTCGTCGTTCAATGCTATGTGAGGTATTATAAGAATGGTTTGATCGACGGATTTGTTGAACTCTTCCCAATTTGCCTTGATGAAATTCCACCTGTTTCTTTTATGGGCCCTGACCAATGGTAGTTGCAATCCAACGTGTATTATTATTGGGCGATGTTGACTATTCGGGAATCCATGCAAAATTTTCCGGATTTCTGGTATCACTTCTCCGTTCGTGTCTTTCGATACAAAGCATAGATCTGGAGTGTAAAAGCGGTTCCACCCTGCGGATTTGAAAGTTCCTGGATCATCTGCGTTGTAGAGCAAGAAGAAGTCAAGTTGGACCGTGCAACGGCTTTCGAGTGTTTGTAAGAATTAGCATATTTATTAAACTGTCATTTTAACTCTATTTGATGAATTCATGTATCCCGAAATTATTCGTTTAAACTCCCAACAAATGTAAGTGAATTTATGCTAACTTGACACTTGTTACTGTTGCGTATAAGTTAAGAAGTTTTTAAACCAAAACTGAAAGATTCCATGTAAATTTAAGAAAATAGGACGTACTTCGGTAGTGCCTTTGACATTACCTTGCGTGATTTCTGCAGGTTGTTCAAATTCTGTTAGTCGTAAATTATCTTGGAGCTTTTCACCCCATTAATGCATCGTAGAACCTTCAGTTTCATTTTGATCGAAGGTTCAACTTACGGGCTCGGAATACGGCTCAATTATATGTTTTGGTTTTTGTAAATTGGAACATGTTTTGTTCTGTGCTCATTTTACAACCTTTGCAACATCTATTCTGATATGTACGGGTCTTTGCATATGTTTTCCTCTAATTTTACCGAACAGCATTTTGTAATGTTGGTCTTGCCTACCTACAGTTTTCGGAAAAAAAAGCCGTGATGAAAAGTTAAAATAAATTGCATTGTTACATTAGCTCTCGTAACCCAATCCATCTATGGCATTGAATTACATCTCATCAATTGATCGATTCAATAATATTTAATTAGATCATCTGGACATTTATGGATATGTAGAAAAATGATCTTTTTTATGATGACCCAGCTTTATGAACTGTTGTAATTTGTCGATCAAAATTTCTATAGAAACCGAAACCGCATTTAAATCAAAAACCTTAACCAAGTGAAAGATTTTAATGACGATCAATAATAAATTTACATTTATTTATTTCATTTACAATTTTGCCTTCAGTCATTGGGCTTATGAATTGTTGCATTTATGTAGTTTTATTGCAGCAATTGATTCGAATAACTTGTACAATTTATCATCCGAGGGAAGTAGAATTACACTGAACAGGGAGTAGCGGAAAAATTGAAATATTTTCAAATGCACTCAAATTTTCACATCCACAGGGAGCTGCTGACAGTCACATTTGCCCAAATTAACGTTTTGTGGACAAATTTACGAAATGTAACTGTCACATGTGACCACTTCCAGATGACTTTATACAGATGATAGTGCACATCTCGGCATATTCATATAATATGTAGTTTTGAGATGTGCACTCACCCTTCGAAAAAATTTCATAGAAACGACGAATGTGCCGTTGGTAAATTACGTGTTTCACATTTTTTTACATTTGTTTCCCCTGTTTCCCCATTTAACTACATCAAGACTATTTTTTAATGGTATTAGTGCACATCTCGGCACATTTGTAGTCCAAAGGCATCTACAACATATGTTAAACAATCCGGCTTTTCCATATAAGTTTTCAATGAGACGCCAAGATATGGGATTTATTAGATTTGACTTGGAAATCCGTCAGAAGCAAAACTTTTCTTCTTCTCAATTTGGGAAATTCCATATCTTGGCATCCCTATGTTTAAGACAAGAAGTATGAACCTATATTTTCATGAAAATAAAAGAATCTGACATCCGTCACTGAAATTGAAAGCTCTTCTATTGTATTATGGTGAGAACTAGTAATGTAAACTGTGTGGCAAAGCAAGTTTATTTCTGATAGAGGTGAGAGATCTATCAACAAAACGAATCAATCGTAGAATACGGTGTATATAAGCTAGACACATCACAGATGTTTGTTCAGTGCATTCTCTGTTATTGCCGATAACAGATGTTTGCTAACACCACTCTCTGTTTTACTGATATGCACATGATCTCGCGACAAAGGTGCACTGAAGAGGCGTTAGCGTCCCAATCAGCCAACTTTGTTCGTCGAATAAAATCATTAATTACATAATGCATTTCCATTCGTTGCCTCGTCAACGAATTAGGCCACTTCAAAGCAATACAACGATTTTGATAAATTTATGTTTATTGGCCAAGCAAAACAACAATTTAATATGAAAATATGAGTACATTTGAAAATAGTTCACGGTTCCCGCAACTCCCAGAGATAAACTAATGGGTATGCAAATTTAGCCAGACTGTAAGTAAGCCATGAAACTGGATGGCTTTTTTAATGAGTCAATTAAATTTCGTAAAAAATTGGATATATTTATTGTATCGTTAGATGATCGGCTACATTGGGTTGCGGGCCAGAACCTCTCACACCCATCCCACACTCGGCATGCGTAAAAGCAATAAAGAGTTGGGTGAGGTCGGAATTCGCTAACCATTGGAACACTTATGAAGGAGGAATGCACACAAAGCGTTTCTTCCCGGTGCCCGATGGGAAGTGGGCCAAAGAACTGCTAAATATGGACAGGTCACGCATCAAGAGGGTGGTGGGTGCGATCACCGGGCACTGCGGACTAAGTAAGCACCTGGCAAAAATGGGAATCTCTAATAACCCCAGTTGCACCTGTGGCCTAAGTGAGGAGACGGGCGTTCACGTCATATGTGAATGCCCGAAATTCTCCTCACTAAGGTTCAGGACACTAGGAAGTCATGTAGTCCAACCCGAAAATGTCTTCAAAATGGGACCTGCCGCTCTAGACAGGTTCCTGGTAGGGACTGGAAGGTTTTCGAGATTTACATGATGAACGGGTTACGAAACAAAGGATCATCAGATCTGTGTTTCAAGGACCAGTAATGGACCGGCCCAAACTGATAAATCTAAAATCGTTTGATGGACATTTTTTGAAGTTGTTTGTTGACCTGAAATTTTTTATCTCATTTATTAAATTCCCAATTGCGCAAATCCAAGCCTATCACACTAATTTTCGAACAAAATGGTAAAGAAATGGTCTAAAAAAGAAAGAAATGCCCACGTTATTTCTGAATTCACTCTTATTAACATAAAAACTTATACGATCCAATAAACGCCACCGACTTTGATCTCTTTGATAAAACCAGAGCCGGAGCTAGGCTAACATTTCATTCGATCGCAAGTGCCTAGAACCGTTAGTGATTGATACTTTCAGTTATAATGAGCGGAGTGAGTAAAAATGTTCGTGCATTTCAAAGCTAAATGGCGAATATCGTGAGATTTTCAAAATCAGTTTAATGAATTTCGAATTTCATGAAGCTAACTTCTACGTAATTCATTCAACATTTTGTTTCTACACCTCACTATGCTTATGAATTTTGTATCCAAAAGCATTTCCGACTAGGAAGGGAAATGCACTGACAAATTATTCAATCCAATTGATTCATTGATGAGTCTCGAAAGATGCTGCTGACATCATAACGATACACCTGTTTGAAGTAGTCAACAAAAAATGTCAACAACTAAAGACAGTTCTATTGTGAATTGTTCATACGTAATTAGTGAATGCTGACTTTTTTCGTTGACCAAACCAAAAGTAGGAATCAGGCAATCAGGAAAAACCAGAAGCAGGAAAATAATTTTTGAGAGAATGCGCCGCAGGCCGTGATAAATGTTAAAAAAAAAAGTGGAATCGAGGGGCGGCAGCCCCCGCGTAGGAAGGTCAAGGGGGGAATATCCCCCCTTGCGGGGTCTAAGGGGCAGAGCCCCTAGTGGGGTTTGGGGCAGAGCCTCATGCACGGAAGGCAGTCTGCAGGGCGTTAGTAGCTCGCCGCAGGCGCCGGGGTTTAGGGGGCAGAGCCCCCTACAGACCAAAAATAAGATTGCGACCTCATTAGGAATTGAGAAATTTAATGCTTTTCCTGATTTATTTCCGCCTACATGATGAAATAGTCAACAAAAAAAGTCAACAAAAAATTATTTTTTTTGTTGACTATAAAAAATGTTGACTACTTCACCCTATAGGCTGAAGTAGCCAACGAAAAAAGCCAACAAAGAAGCACAAATTTTTTATTGACTAAAAAATGTTGACCACTTCAATGTGTACACTGAAGTAGTAAACAAAAAAGTCAACATTCACTAATTTCGTACGTATTACGTATGAACAATTCACAATAATTTTTTTTCTTGTTGACTTTTTTTGTTGACTTTCAGCCCGATTAACGAAACAATGAACTTGTAATACTGAAAATATTTTTATGCCACATAAATACGCAAGACCCATTGTGCAATGTGAAATTCAAAGAAATAAGGTTGAAAGTCTACTTTCCTACTTTTCCCAACGTAAGGTGACATGCTCTATTTTATTTTCTAAGAATTTCATTGTTGGATCCGTACGAAGTACAAAGGTCCGATACGTTTTCTACAAACAATTGTAACATGGGGTAGATCGAGGTGGGACGGGGGGGATGCATCTATTATCGTCTAAATATGACGAATCAGCAATTAAAAAAAATGTCCGTCCGTCTGTCCGTCTCCACTTTTTTTTCCAAACGGCTCAACCGATCAGCCTAAACTTTTTTTCCCTGAAAGGTGCATGCCTCCCATGATTCAAGTTCGAAGATGAGCAAAATCAATTTAGTGGTTCCGGAGATATGGTCGAGGAAGTGACCAAAAACATGGTTTTTCGAAGGTCGGTGAAGCTTTTTCGCAAATATCTCAGCAAGTATAGTACGGAAATTCCTCGTTTTGGTGTCAAATGAAAGCATTTGATGTCACAAAACTGGGAATTTTTGTGGGAATCGGTACAGGGGTCTGGGCACTGGGACCAATGGAATGGAGATTCTTGGCCATATTCGAAAACAGTTTTTCGTCTATATTTCCTTAACTATGCAATATGGAGATTTACTGTCCAAGGCAAAGTTGTAGAGAATTAAATCGGTGACCTTATGCAACAATCACCTTTTTCCATTGAAGAACAATGGTAAAAGTTGGTTAGTGCATAAAGGCGTTGAAATATAAGCGAACACGTGTTGCAGGGTTTTGGGGAAATATGGCCCAATCCTGGTATATGGCCACTTCCATAATTGGGCAGGATGACCCGGATCTCCAGAACTGTCAGAGTTAGAAAGTTGGTTCCAAAGGCAAAGTTGTTGAGACTTATATTTAAGCAAACACGTGTTTCAGGGTTTTGGTGAAATATGGCCCAATCCTGGTATATGGCCACTTCCATAATTGGGCAGGATGACCCGGATCTCTAGAACTGTGAGAGTTAGAAAGTTAGTTCCAAAGGCAAAGTTGTAGAAAATTAAATGTAAGCGAACACGTGTTTCAGAGTTTTGGAGAGATATGGCCCAATCCTGATATATGGCCACTTCCATAATTGGGCAGGATGACTCAGATCTCCAGAACTATGAGAGTTAGAAAGTTTGTTCCAAAGGCGAAGTTGTAGAGAATTAAATATAAGCGAACACTTGTTTCAGGGTTTTGGGGAAATATGGCCCAATCGTGGTATATGGCCACTTCCATAATTGGGCAGGATGACCCGGATCTCCAGAACTGTGAAAGTTAGAAAGTTGGTTCCAAAGGCAAAGATGTTGAGAATTATATTTAAGCGAACACGTGTTTCAGGGTTTTGGTGAAATATGGCCCAATCCTGATATATGGCCACTTACATAATTGGACAGGATGACCCGGATCTCCAGAACTGTGAGAGTTAGAAAGTTAGTTCCAAAGGCGAAGTTGTAGAAAAATAAATTTAAGCGAACACGTGTTTTTTGGGAAATATGGCCCATTTTTGGTATATGGCCACTTCCATAATTGGGCAGGATGACCCAGATCTCCAGAACTATTAGCGGTAGAAAGTTGCTTCCAAGGACAAAGTTGTAGACAATAAAATTTTAGATAGCACGTTTTTCTGGGTTTTAGGGAAAAATGACTTAGTCCTTGGATATAAGCTTTTCTAGATTTTCTAGAGACGTACTTCGGTAGGGCCTTTGACATTGCCTTGGGTAATTTCTATGGATCTTTGAAATTCTTACAGTTATAAAAGAACAGAAAACGTTGGATTGTTTGCTTATTTGTATATTTAGGTACGTTCGAGTCACTTTGTCATGAAAGGTAAACACATCTTAAAATATTGTGTAGTTGCATAACTAGACAACGAAGGCAGCTCCAATTGCATCAATAATTTAAAGTTTTCTAGCATATTGTCAAACGTTAAAAGACAAAAAAATGTTGTCGCCTGCCTTCACTTTGGCAGAAACTCTCTAGCGATGCGCCAATCGCCACCTAAAATAGCAAATCTTTTCATTTCAGTCGAAGCAAGCCACTACGCCGCTAGACTTCTCTGTATGTTTCAGCCGATGATTCTTCAAAAAGAAATCCCCGACGAACATTTTCGACAGACCGCCGCACGAGTCTAGCTAAAAGAGTTATAATTTGTCTACAAACTAGGTTCGAATTAAGAAATGCAATTACCGTACATTTTCTAAAAACCGATAAACGGTAATATCGTAATGTTTCAGTAAATTTACCGGTAAATTATCGGTAATTAACTGTACATATAAATCTGTCGATATGTTCAAAATAGTGTGTGCGTTTTAGATCTTAAAGAACTCGCAAGAATTGTATACCTTTGAGAATGGATCGATTGTATTTCGAATTGATGATATTTTGATGTTGAAGAATGTACAGATGAAACACAAACTTAGAATCTATGATTCGAACTTAAAAATTAATGTATTGAACAACAGGCCACTCGTTCCTTTGTTTAGTACCCTCATAACAAGACACGTGTAAAAATCGTAAAACTCTCAGCAACATACATTCTAGATGGCATTCATGAAATACAGGCTCAAAAAACTTCTAGGAAAAATGTTCAAGTGCACTTTAATTCCTTTGCGTCAATTCATTTCCATCAGTTTCTACCATTTATCACAAAATTTCATTATGATAATTATTGCAAAAGAATGAGAATAGACTCAATTTATTTAATGGCTTTTGTTTGGATGAATGTAGCGTTTTTAATATGTAAAGTCAAACAAATGTTTCGCTTGGGACATCTTTGACGATATAAAATGACAAAGCAAAATTACGAAGCAGACAATATGGACGCAAGTAAACCATTAAGGACACAAGATCGTGGCTAAATCACGCAACAGTTTCGTTTGTCTGACCGAACATTTATGCATTATTGAAATTAGTTTTTCAAAATCGAACTGTCGCCGAAAACAAGTTAAATAAAATTATACAGGAAGCTTTTTGCTAGATTAAAAGTAAGAAATATAAAATTATTTTTCATAAAGTTGTAATAATATGAATTATATATAGTGAAAAATGCTTAAAATGATTGTAGACTGGATTGTGTAAAGCGGATTGAAAACCTCCTCTCCTTGTTTGAAATTAATACGAGTTTTCCGTATTAATGCGGGTTACATTGCAAGATAAATTGATGCTCTGGTTCAACAATATATCACATTCAATCATTCAATGTAGTTATTTGAATTGAACCTCTTTACATTTTTTTACACTCAAACGAAAGTGAAACCACACACATGCGTTGCACACACGCGTCGAATAAAGAAACTTAAGAAAAATAACACAGATTTAAACGTAGACGCACAAACACTTTAATTAACTTAGAAAATGTTTTTGGTGTACATTTGAACTTTCGGTGAAAAGAAAAAGCGAGTTTGTTTGAACATATTTTGCTTTCTTTGATCACATATTTGAACTTTATTGCGTGATGTTCTTTGGCAGAAAAATATCTTTCCTCTAGCTAGAAGTCTGCAGGGCTGCTTGTCCAAAATAAAACGTTAAAAATACATTTTTTATTCATTTTTCATACAAAAATAGAAGTCATTTACGAAAAGTCTAAATTTTATTTCAATATCTGCAGTTTTGCAATGGTACAAACTTTCTTATAAGACAACACTGAACATTTGAAGCTGGGCCCCCTATTCCCTTAAATTTACTTCTTTATTTTCCCTTCTAAAAGACTGTAATGACGCCCCTTAGAACGCGAGGTAGAGTTTCACTCAGAGACGAGGTAAAGAGCACTGCTGCACTTGCATTTCACTGTGTAATTATGTTTTATCACGAGTGTTCCCAGTAATTCAATAGAATTTTGACCCTTGCAACTCGTTTAAAACTTTTTGGTATTACAAGTCGATCAAAGCTTGTCAACGCATAGTGTCATTTGACTTGTCCTACATAACGGAAAACCAAATAGAAAATATTTAAATTATTTATTATGCCAAGTATATTTCTTCATAGAAACCATGGAGCAGATCAGCGATTATGGGAAGACGTTAATTAAATGCATCATTTGTCTTAAATGTTGTCCAAGATGTGTGTTATGCTGTCGCTCATTCAGTTTGTCTAATTGCCACGAAATGACATAATTTAACATAAAATGTCTGTCCGTATGCCTTAAGTAACAAATCAATTCATTGACAGAACCCAATGCATGGCACAGTTAACATTTTCCTATACAATTCCATCATTAATATGCACTAATTTCACCTAAATTGTTATTTATTAAAATCATTCAATTAATCTGATTCACAATCACAGAAAACTGACTATTAGCCACCACATCCTGCATATAATTATCTCATGATATGAGTTGTGTGTACATAATATTTTTCATCTTTGAAATGCTAAAAGATCAAGGAAATTCAATAAAATCAAATTATATGTTTGCGTTCTATTTAACTCGTGTACACAGGTGTTAAACATATCAGTCGAATTAGAAAACCGTTGTAGAATGACGCACTTAAGGGTAGGTGTGCGTGCAAGGTAGTCAGCCGAAACGCAGACCAATGAAACAACAAATTATTTTACGAATTGACTATACACCCGCACGCGTGAACAGTGTCTGCGTTTAGGAAATATAATTACCAAATGAAAAAAAAAATTCCCATTTAAAAAATGACATATGAGAAATTATTAATGTTGTTTTCAAGATACAGCTCAGAAATAGCATGTAGGCGACTATTCACCCGCTCGGCAGAATGCAGAATAGCATTGGATGAGGGAAATGGCCGTTTTTCTAGAATTCATAAATGTCATTTTTCTACTGTGAAATTACAATAAGATGCTATTGTACAGGTTCGTAGTTATTTTTGATGCGTTGATTGTTCGACTGTTCGACTACCGGTAAACTTACCCTAAATATTGCGGCTTTTCTCTGATGATTTTTTTAATTAGATTTCGATAAACAATATAATTGGTGAGCATGTTGTTGTTTCATTGACGATGTCTTATGAAATTTTATCAATTGAAGGAAATAACAACTTTCAGTTGAACCTTATTCTTCAGCCATGCATTACAAACTTCCCGCATTTTATGAGTTATCATTCCAATTTATTCTAAAAAATTCGAGCATGTAGATCCATACGTAAACGATACATGCGAAACAAAGTTAACATACATGCATGCGCTCACTGAATGCGATAACTTGGGTATCGCACGTATAGCTCAGGTATGTACTTGGAGTCCAAAACGTTATCATAAATTCTCCGAACAAATCATACGACTCATAAAATGCAGAAAGTTATTAATTTATTGCTGTTAAAAACTAATCAACCCTGCTCAACCATCTTGATCTCACCCGAGTCCCTTTGGCTATGCCGATGGTTCCAAATGCTAATGTGGTTGCAACAGTGCACAGTGTGATTGCCTACAGCTGTGCACAATAAGAAATACCCGCTATTTGGAATCACAACAAAAACCCTTTTAAAAGGGAAATGTGTCGCAAGTCCTTCTTCCTCCTTCCAAAACAACTGATATCAATTTGGGGTGACGCTTAAAGCTTTGAAACGCAAAAATTCTTTTGGAATGTTTTCATTTTTGATTAAAAAAATGCGTCACAAATGCCGGACCCCCCAATGTTATAGTTTTTCTGTTCTTTCAGCTTTCATAACGCAAAAATTTTTGAACAGGAAATCAAATTTTTGCGTATGACAGCTCGATACCTTTTCTTGAAATTTTGCTGGGACCTTCGGCTGGGCATTCTACGCCATATGAGATTTTAAAAAAGGGGGGTACCGGCCTCGTTTGGGCGCCAGGGCTCTTAGAAGGCGCCATGTAAAGCCCATATGTATGTGTTTGTGTGTGTGTGTGTACGGGAGCATATTTTGTATAAGACATGGTTGGGTGTTCGAGATACAGGTTTGGTGTCAAAGGGAAAGATGTTGGGTTGGGTGTGTAGTGTATAGGGGTGACCGCCAAAATGGCGGAAATGGGCCGGGGGCTCAAAAAAAAAACTTTTGATATGTTGTAGAGGAAGTTGAGGTGATCATTTTCGCCCATGGAAGTAGTAGCCGCCGCGGCTCGGTTTGGCGGCGGCGGCGGCTCAAAAAAAACTTTTGATATGTTGTGGAGGAAGTTGAGGTGATTATTTTCGCCCATGAAAGTAGTAGCCGCCGCGGCTCGGTTTGGCGGCGGCGGCGTCTCAAAAAAACTTTTGATATGTTGTTGAGGAAGTTGAGGTGATCATTTTCGCCCATGGAAGTAGTAGCCGCCGCGGCTCGGTTTGGCGGCGGCGGCGGCTAAAAAAAGCTTTTGATATGTTGTAGAGGAAGTTGAGGTGATTATTTTCGCCCATGAAAGTAGTAGCCGCTGCGGCTCGGTTTGGCGGCGGCGGCGGCTCAAAAAAAAACGTTTGATATGTTGTAGAGGAAGTTGAGGTGATCATTTTCGCTCATGGAAGTAGTAGCCGCCGCGGCTCGGTTTGGCGGCGGCGGCGTCTCAAAAAAAACTTTTGATATGTTGTAGAGGAAGTTGAGGTGATTATTTTCGCCCATGGAAGTAGTAGCCGCCGCGGCTCGGTTTGGCGGCGGCGGCGGCTCAAAAAAAAACTTTTGATATATTGTACAGTAAGTTGAGGGGATCATTTTCGCCCATGAAAGTAGTAGCCGCCGCGGCTCGGTTTGGCGGCGGCGGCGGCTCAAAAAAAACTTTTGATATGTTGTAGAGGAAGTTGAGGGGATCATTTTCGCCCATGGAAAGTAGTAGCCGAAACTTCCAAAAGTACTGATATCACAACAAAAACCCTTTTAAAAGGGAAATGTGACGCAAGTCCTTCTTCCTCCTTCCAAAACAACTGATATCAATTTGGGGTGACGCTTAAAGCTTTGAAACGCAAAAATTCTTTTGGAATGTTTTCATTTTTGATTAAAAAAATGCGTCACAAATGCCGGACCCACCAATGTAATAATTTTTCTACGCTTTCAGCTGTCATACGCAAAAACTTGATTTCCTGTTCAAAAATACGCCATACATAATGACAAATTTTTGCGTTGTGAAAGCTGAAAGAACAGAAAAACTATAACATTGGGGGGCCCGGCATTTGTGACGCTTTTTTTTAATCAAAAATGAAAACATTCCAAAAGAATTTTTGCGTTTCAAAGCTTTAAGCGTCACCCCAAATTGATATCAGTTGTTTTGGAAGGAGGAAGAAGGACTTGCGTCACATTTCCCTTTTAAAAGGGTTTTTGTTGTGATAAAGAATACTCAAATAAAAATACGAACAATTGAATAGCAACAATAATTGATACAGACTCGAATCATAACGAGAGATTTGCAGAATACTTTCTCAAAACATTTCAAAAGATGCTTCAACGAAATTAAATTGAGTGGCACTGGTACATTTTTGTGACTTTATGTGTAATTTGTTAACAGTGAAAGGTATGTTCTGTTAACTTTCAGGTTAAGTTTAATTTGCAAAAAGTTTTCCACAAACGCTCCTTCAATCTACTTACCAAACTATTTCACTTATAGTTAAGCAAAAAGTATGCATTTCTTTTGACGTGTGATCTTAACATATGAGTTTTGCAAGGAATAAATTATAAAACTTGTGCATTATTTCGAGGTAAGAAGAAATCAAATTTGAGATAAAATATTCACAAAATGAACCTATTCGAGATTATTTGCCATTAGAAAATCAAATATGAGAGTCAATTAGAAAAGCAGAGCCGAATGTCCAGAAATGAAAGTAGAAAAGTATTAATAGTATTGTGAGTACAGACAAAGGAGAAAGATAGCATAAAACTGATAGAAACTGACAATGGGATACATTCAAATTAAAAAATTCGTCAAAGCCTTAATGCATTACAAATGCATGCAAATTATTCAATGACGTTGTGTGACCCCAATTACCATCTTTTGTTAAGGTTGGGATGTTGTAGATTATGTGTAGCTTGATATTAAATAATAAAGTGAAAAATGTGGATGACTATTTTTTCTGATAGTCAGAAAAAAACAAGTGACAATATAGTAAGGCTGGCAGCGCTCGTGAAAAATTTGAGCGGCGCTCACGCTCGCGCTCAAATCTCAAAAATCGAGAGGCACTCGCGCTTGCGCTCGGAGCACCGCTCACGAGCGGCCCTCTTAGCGCTCGAAATTTCCGCTCACTTCTCAATTCAAGAAAACAATGTAAACTTTTCATTAATCTAAAGAATGTCACAATTATTCAGTTCATAGAATATGGTAGAAATAATACAAATCCGCACATCAGACATATTGTGTTCTATACTGAATGGCAGAAAGTATCAATATATCATGGCCAGACGTTAGAAGCGGGCCGTGAATCAAGTCGCAAGTTTAATATAGTTCGTGAAATTTTGGTTGTGTTTAACCAGATAAACACTAATGGTATGATATTATATATTGTGTAAGAAGATTACGTTGATTTGGTTAAACAAACTGTTTGCTCAACAAAGTTTGATCTTTTCCAATCAATATAAGAGGACTGACTTTAATAGATTAAGCAAACTAGAGTTCATGTTTTCGTGCTACTGATATCACTTTTTACTGATTTTTAGATCCCTCCTCCCGTTCCAATTTCTTTCCTTTTTGGCGTGGTACTTAATATACTTTTTTCGCGAATGATTTCATCACGAACCGAATATGATAGCTCTGAGGTCAAATCCGGTTGGAAATAGTAGATTATGCACCGCTGTCCAGGATGCTCTGTTTTGACGATTTGGAGGTTATTTCCCGAGCCGAAGGCGTGGGAAATAATCCAAATCGTCAAAATAAACCATCCTGGACAGCGGTGCATATGCTATTTTATCTGCCGAGAAAAGATATATCGAGAAAAACAATTTTGCCCTAGGGAGAAAAATGCGAGATTATCGTTCTAGGCAGATAAACTTTATAATGCATCAGAAAATTCAACGTTCTTGTTCATAAGTTGAGTTACTTCGTTAAAAAATTTGTGAAATTTCGTTCAAGCCCTCTCTTATGCCTCGTTGCCTCTTCGTCGTAATATTAAACCTTTGTTTTATCAAACTTAAGGTATTTGAAATTTAAGATCATCAAATTTAAGAAATTTTGTAATTTTAACGACATAACTCGAATCGACCAGCGGAACAGCATAAAAAGGATTTATTCTTCGTTATAATATCATAAAGAATGAAAAAAAATGCCATGGACGGACATCCGGTCCAAAAAGTCCAGCTCAAGTTCAAAGCTTCCGCTCGTCAGTTTGAAAAACGAGCGGCGCTCATGCCAGCCTTGCAATATAGACAAAACGTCCTGGGGTGACAGTGTCTTAGCAATATATTGGGCGTAATGCGAATCGCATCGCCCAAGGTTGGTGTCAAAGTTAAACTTGACAAAATTATTTTTATTTCTGTCAAGTTGAGCTTTTACACAAGCCTTAGGCGGTACGATTCGCATCACGCTCCATAAAATTAATTTTTGACGTGAAAACTGAAAATATTATTAACTTCATGGTGAAAAGAAAAATTTCAATTTTATGCTTCGTTTCGATGATACAGGCTTGTAAGACCAAAAAGTCTGGGAACCTTAAAAACGAATTTGATAAAGTAGGGCGATTAGAGAAATCAGATGAAATCCCATTTGAAAAGGAAAATATGATGCAAGTGCTTGTTCGTTTTTTATTCAAAAATTGTGTCACAAATGCTAAACTGAGCAGCGGCGGTAAAAAATCCCTATAACTTCCTCAACAACATATTAAAAGTTTTCTTTGAACCACATTTGGTCATGAAAGCGCTTATTTTATTGTAGAGTAAAGGACGAGCCTTAAAAGCATCGTTATACTTTTCCATTTCGAAATTTTTAGCGAATATGTGCAAATACCAAAATAGCCTCAGAGACGATCTGAAAAGATACGCCGCCCAAAGATTCTTCCAACGACGAACCCTTAGAAATCCAAAATTTAGCTGACTTTGGCCAATTTTTTAAAAATCTACGAAATATAAAAATACGGAATTACCCGTTCTTTTCTCCACCTGAGAAAAAAAAATCGCTCTCGTCAGCAAATGTTTGCACCGGAGTTAAGGCCCATAACTTGTATGCTAAAATATAGTCTACCTTTAGGCGCTCAAATATTATATTTTCGCTGATATTAGTGGACAAAGACGCAGTTTCAAAAAAATAAGTCAGCATTCCCCTTCCTAAATATGTTGCCTTTTAAGAGCAACTAAACTTTTTTTTTGGGATTGAACCTTGTCTCAGAACGACGAGTTTTTGTGCAAATTTTTACGATTTTTTCGCCGTTCTCAGAGTAGGTAGGATCCAAAAAAATAAGTTTAGTTGCTATTAAAAGGCAACATATTTAGGAAGGCAAATGCTGACTTACTTTTTTGAAACTGCGTCTTTGTCCACTGATATCAGCGAAAATATAATATTTGAGCGCCTAAAGGTAGACTATATTTTAGCATACAAGTTATGGGCCTTAAATGCTTAGCCTCCAACTCCAAGACTTACATTTTTCCCACTGTGGTGTCGCCGAAAAACTAAGCCGCAACTTCCTCTAAAATATACCAAAAATTTTTTTGAGCCGCCTCAGTAGCCAAAATCCCCACATGTTCTTCTATAACTTATCCACCTAAAAAATGATAAACGTGATACTCGTACATTTGCACCGTACATCGTGTCGCTTAAACCATTAGTTTAGCTGGGCGTACAAGTACATTGTACTATACATCTGTATAATGTACATGTACACGCTATTCACTTTAGCTGTACACTTTACATGTAGAACGTACATTTTATTTTTACAAAATATTCATGAAAAAAGATTTTTTTATACGATATCAATGTTAGTTATTACAATTTCTTATTTACTTCGTCGTTATTAATCAAATCTTACGTTTACGGTATTTCGTTCACAAAAATTCCTTCGATTCGAACGCACGACACCTGCATCTCCACACCCAAAAAATGGAATTGAGCTGGTACAACTTTCCAGAACATTTTTACGACAATTTAACGTCTAAGACGTACTTCATGTACATCTGTAATGTATAATGTACACATAACATGTAGAATGTACATTGTACTTGTTTGATGAACGATTCACTGGTACAATCTACGTCCAACAAAACCAATGGTTTAAGCAAGCAACACTATGTACAACTGGCATGTACGTTATGAACAAGTGATACGTATAATACACAACAGCATTTTTCTTACAAGGGATACGTACATTCATTGTATAATGAACAAGTAGTATGTACAATGGACGCACTCACGTGATGAACAAGTGACGTGTACAATGTACAACTGATACATTTACGTTATGTACAAATGATATGTACAATGTACAACGTAATTTCTTTTACAAATGACACGTACAATGTACAAAGCCATTGTATATCGAACATGTGATATGCAGATGTACACATCGTACAAGTGAGTTGTGCAATAAAGTAACAACATATTAAAATAAGAGAGTGTACCCAATATCTACAGTTAGCTCAGTGGAAAAGACGAGGACTGGAGATGCAGGTGTCGAGGATTCGAATCCAGATTATGTCAAGGAATTTTTGATATGGAATTGATAAATAACGAGGTAGTAAATAAGCAATTGTTTAATACTATTGTGAAATCGCATAAATAAAGGTTTTTACAATAAAATGTTGTGAAAATTCAATGTACATTCTACATTTGAACAATGTACATCTGAAGTGTTCAAAATAGCTTACGCATTGTTAGTACATACAATGTTCGTTCTACATGTACAATGTACAGCCAAAGTGTTCGAGATAGTTTGTACATTGTACAAATGTATAGTACAATGTACGTCCAGCTAAAACAGTCTTTTAAGCGACACTATGTACAGGGCAAATATACAAGTCTCATGTAAGTCATTTTTTTGGGTGCAGTCCTCGACTTTTCCTCTGAGCTAACTTAACATCTTGGATATACACTCTTATTTTGATACGTTTTTACGGCAATGTACGACTCGCTTGTACAATGTGCAACTCACTTTAACAATGCACAACTTACTTGTTCGTCATACAATGGATTTGTACATTGTACGTGTCATTTTTAATAAAGTTTTGTTGTACGTTGTACATCACGTAAATATATCAGTTGTGCATTGTACATATCACGTGAATACGTTCATTGTATGATCAGGATACAATGGATGTGTACTAGGCATATTCACTTCAGATTGACTTCTTTGTGGAGTTGTTCTTCTGGTAGATAATCGAGCCTAGATCAATTTTACTAAGATCATTTTTCGAAAAAATGAGGTCTAGGTAGCCGCGGAGGACTTTTGTTCTTATATTTCAAAGCGTTGGTTAGAAAGAGACCAACAAGATCACATTGTGTACTGTACATATCAATTGTAAAAAAAATTTCACTTGTTCATAACGTACATGCCACTTGTACATAGTGTCGCTTAAACCATTGGTTTTGCTGGAAGTACATTGTACAAGTAAATCGTTCATTAAACAAGTGCATTCTACATGTTGTATGTACATTATACATTACTTATGTTCATGAAGTACGTCTGAGACGTAAAATAGTCAATGACAAAATAATTCGAAATAAAAATTCTCAATCTGTTACCTTCTGATACTTTTCTATGTGATCGAAAATTAGAGTAAAATTTCCATGTTTCAGTAATATAGTCATAAAAATGTACTGGAAAGTTGTACATGCTCGATTCCATTTTTTGTGTGTATTTCTATCTCAGTCTAAAATTTCTTGTTGCATTTTTTGAACGTAAGTGGAATTGCGTCACGGGTGCATTGCTTCCGTGCGCCAATTATAAAAGCTGAGATGAAACAAAAATATGATAAAAAGAATATTCTCCGTTCTCCAATATTGTGTCTCCATTTTTTGAATTTTATTTCTCAATTTCAGAACGAACCGAAATCTAGTTGCTTGGTTGCTAAAAGCTGTTCATCTAAAAGTTGTAGATAAACAATTTTTTTATTACGGTGATCATCTCACGTTGTTTTCCTTTTTCAATAAACTCACTGTGTACACTAATAAAAATGATTGAGTTAGTAGCATACCTCTTTGGACAAGCAAAATCTTTCTTCTTTCAGAATTTGATATTTTTCCTCCTAAAAATGTAGCAAATAAACTTAAAATTCTTTTCAGTACGATATTTTCATCATTTTTACAAATTGCATCGTCTTTTTCATACGCTTTTCCCGTATACTGCGATGTTTTCCTTCAAGATAACAGAAATAAAATTAATCAAAATCATCCGTCTTTTAAAATGCATATTTCCAAGAATAAAAGGAAATTGTTTGAGAAATATTCAAACTAAAAAGAATTTAGAACGATGCAGTGCAACTACTGAAAAGACGAGGGATAATTGTAATTCCGTCTGTACATTTTCTTTAAACCTTGATAGAAATGATGAAACAAAGTTCCTTCATTATAAATGCATAACAAATGGGACAAACTATGGATTAAAATGTTTTTTTTTTGGAAAATGCTTACAAGCGTAAGACGCCATCTGACGACGGTAAAGCATCATTGAAGATGCTGAACATTCAGAAGACTTTTGATGTCCTTTTCGATATTTTTATATTGTCAAGCATTGTTGTATGATTTATTGAAAGCAGATCTTAAAACAGCTTAATAAAAGTAAATAAAATAAAATGTTTTACATAATTTACTTCGTAAGACATTGTAGAAACTTTAAGATACGAAGGTTTAGAAGCATATGCAAATTCAACGTAACATGTTTACGACAAAATTCTACTGTTGTACACAAGCATTGTTGCATTCTCATTGACGACATACCTTACAACATGTTATCTGATTTAGAATGACATAGAACAGCTTGTGTAAAGTGTCATTTGATAACGTAGAGTTGCACATTTTTCTCGTCAATTGAGTAATGCATTCTACTATGTTTCTCATAGTCAACGATTACATTCCATGTCTGCTTGATTTTGCTCTGCTGTCAGTCTTACAAGCATTCCTATTTCCCACAATACCATCAGGAACCCCTAACCTTCTACTTATCACTTTTTGGAATTGAAATCTTCGACTTATTGTGGTTAACCGAAGATATCAAGTCAATAATGAGAACAATCCGATTCAGATTTTTTTTACGACAATTCTGTATATGATTTTCCTTCAACTTGTAGCTTTCATGCTATGTTCGTACACTAAGCATACGCATTGACTTGCTGTTCAAGTTATAGTAAGGGATGCACTGGATGTGGAACACAGCAAAACAAAAGAAAACAAAGGAAAAAAGTGTTCCACATTCGCATCACTTCACCTATTTATCGCTAGTGTTCGTTTTCAGTATATTTTCAATATGCTGGCAAGGAGTGCGAGTAGTATTTATAACAAGATTGAGACAATCGTCCTACTCTCTGGGAAAAGCTTTTCGACCAATAAGCTTACCATCCTTTGTGCAAAAAAAAAACGGTGGAGAAATTGATAGACCGACACCTGATCATCTTGTGCATAGGATTGAAAAAACATTTAGCCAAGATGAATATGCCCTGGTTTGCTTTATTGACAGAGACAGCCCATTTAACGCCATAAGGAAAGCTCGTATTGACCATGGAATCAATAACTCGGGTTAGTACTCTCAAAGTTTCGCCGACGACCTTACAATACTCTTAATAGGAATCATCTACTTGTCAACTCTCGCTCACCTAATGTAATCAGCTCTCAATCTTATCGAATTCTGGTGCGAAGACAAGAGATTTAGCAAACGCTCTTCAGCTTAGGTCGATATATAAGGTTTCTAAAGAGTACATTATTTCAATAGCTTGGTTGGGGGGAGTAAAGGAAAAAAGCCACAAAAACCTCATATCACAGTTTACCCGAACATAATGGGTTCTAATTAAATGTCAGGGCGTGTTCCACAAGTTGATAGCGTACTTTGTTGCAATTTTACTGAAAATCTCCGATACATTCAGCAATTATAGTTCGTTCATGCACTAGAATGATCCTTCCTCTAGTGCATGAATTTACTGCATCTCGAATCGGAAGTACGCAGCCTTCAGAAAGTTGCAACAAGTCGAACATATGCATTTTCGGCTATGAAGCCTGGGATCAAAAAATGATGTTAGGAAATGTTAGAGCCAATAGCGAGTACTTTATGGGAAAATAATTGCCAATTTGACACCAGGCTATTAAATTTGTCATGGTTCGACGGCAAAAAAGAAGGCAGCCTGGTTTCTAAAACTGAAACGTCTCACTGTGACAGCATTGACGAAGGCTTTACAACGCACCATTTTTCCTTTTAACACCAGGCTGCGTTATTGAGAAATGTTTGTTTAAATGTAGATGACAGTGCAGCGACAGCCTGGTGTCAACTTGAAATATAGTGCGTTGTAAAGCATTCGTCATTACCGTCACGGTGATATGCTTCAATTTTTGACACCAGGCTGCCTTCTTTTTCATGGTTGAAGGTGACATAGAGGGCAGCCTACCGTCTACTAGATTCAAATTGCCCATACATCACTTTTTGACACCAGCCTGCCTTCCAGGACTTGGAACATCACCAAATATTTATTTGTCAACTGAAAACATATGAAGGGACCTGTACGTATCAGAATAGATGCGGCAAACAGAGTTGATGTTACGAAAAGACTGGAACGTATTTAAGTAAATATTGCGTTCACATTAAATTGTATTGGAAATTGCAGATATGGCAATATCGAAAAAGCGTCCGAAGAAACGGTGTAAAAAAATTCTCCGAACGCACAAAATTGACCTCCAAATAGAGAAAAATATTCTCCTCAATTTTGTCTACAACGTAGCAAAAAACCATTTTTTGGGCTAGGGTCGACCTTAGTACTAACCTAGGGCCCTAAGTAGAGGCCTCGGACACATGCTTCCATAGACAAAAATGTTTCCTTCAATTTGCTCTGCTACATAGCATAGGTTAGGTCGACCTAAGGACCGACATGAGGCCCACTTGAGCCCATAGCACAGGCAAAAGTTCTTCCATAAATTGTCGGCCGTGCCGAGATCTTTCAAACAAAAAAAAAGTTTTTGAAAATCTTCCAAACGGAGAGTTTCTCAGACGATCTCGCCACACTACTGAGAGTGCAATTTTTGAACACTCTCTGCGAGCTTCCTCAAACGTTACAAAATTTAGTCAGTGCATGGTGCGACAGGAACGAACTATCAATCAACCCCACTAGAACGAAAATGATATTATTCACAAGAAAGAATAAAATTGAAGGAATCAAAATCCCAGTAATATAAGGGACTCCCATCAAATTTGTCCACATACTAAAATACTTAGGCATTATCCTGGATAGCAGGCTGTATTGGAATGAGAACCTAGACGAGCGGCTGCAAAAAGCTACTATCGCTTTGTGGCAATGCAGAAGAGCGTACGGTAAAAACTTGGGGTCTCTCCCCTAAAGTGTTGTTCTAGATCTACACGACCATCATTAGACCTATCCTTAGGATGGGATGATGCTGGAAGTCGACTCCTACAGCAGCTATGGAGGTAATGTTGAACTTGACTCCGCTCGACATTCTCATAGAAACAGAGGCGATTAGCACAATTATATCAGACTATCCAAGCAGTGTAATATAAGAGAAACGGGGCATTCCAAAATATGGTTCTCAACACTAAAAGCGGAGCCGTCGTTTGACATGCCTTCAGATAAAATAATAAAAACCTACATATTTGACAGAAAATTCAACATTAGTATTCCAGGAAAAGTAGAATGGCTAGGAGGAAGCATAAAACCGAGCGGGAGCAGGCGTCTACTGTGAAAACCCAGAGATCGAGAAATCAATCCCGCTAGGAGCATACTCATCGATCTTCTTAGCTGAAATCAGAGCAATCATAGAAAACTGCCACTCCATCTGGGACTCCATACCAAGCGCACAAGAGGTAACGATATACACAGACAGCCAAGCGGGGATTAAGGCTGTAGCATCAAACTGCTCGTCCCAGGAACGTAGCGGAGCGAAACCTGTTCAATCTTGCTACACCGATAACAATATTGCTATTCGCGATAACAACATTGTTATTCATGATGACAATTCACACAATAAATTAATGACAGTGTAGGGACAAAAAAAGTGGGAAGAAAAAAGTGAGACAAAATAAGTAGGCAAAAAAGACGACTTTTAGGTACTCTATCTGGTGAGGAAATGTGGCGTTTTTGGTCCGCTTGAACATAAAACAGATTCCAAAGCCTTATCATGGTACAGAAAAGAACACTCAATTGTTGTTGAGACGTTTGAGACAGATTATTGATATCATTGCCTGCCAAAGGTAAAAATTTTCAATCTCCTCGTCAGCACAATGGTAAAGAAACTAAGGTTTCTAAACAATGCACGGATGAATTTTCAAGAAAGACAGACAGTTTGATTTCCCACTACTGTGAAGCTCATCGTTCTTATGCAAACTGTTACCTTGGTGCCAATAGATAAACTTGAGATAAGAGTCTTTCATTCGAATGCAATTTAGCGCGAGAAAGGAATACACAAAATTAAAATTAGATTTGACTTCCTCTTGCCTTTTGTTTTATTTTCATTATTCGGACAAAGCGTTTCGTATTCGAGTTGAAAGGAAATATTTGAAATTTAAATTTTCTTTCTACTCTTTATTGTGATATGATTCCGTTTTAGAGTTGTTTTTATCATGAACTTAGTTTTAAGTTCTTTTTTCCCTTTCGCCAGGCTATGTGCAATAAAATTCTCGTACGATGAAAGTTTTTTTTGTATGAATGTTATCTTCTTTTTCCATGAATAAAATAAGTTTAAAAAAAATTGTTTGTTATTGTGGGGTTGTTCATCAATTACGTAAAGCCGAAGGGGGGCTTCGCCATTTTGTGGCATAGCGTGACATAAAGTCGTGTTACGTAAACATAGCATTTTCTCACAATCAAAGACGTAAAAAATATCTGGAGGCGTTATCATAGTGTGCTCTACATTTCATTTCTACAGATTGATGGATTACAGAGTCGAGACATAGAACAGTGAAATGGGAGAAAGAAAATCTAAAATAAAACCTTGAATCGATGGTTCCTGACTGAAAGTTTTGTGTAACGCAACAACCAGGGGTGGGGGGTATTAGTTTGCGTGACATTGGGAGGGATTAGTCTAAAATTACGAATTTTTGAACGACTCTTGTTCTTGCGATTAAATTTGAAATAATTTACGACTCATGTATTCGGTCGAATGTGATTGTACAGAGATTTGGGCCGTTAAACAGAATAACATCGAATGAACGTTTCCTAATGTCCACAGTAATGTTAAAAAATATGCTCATTGAGCGATCAATAAAAAAGTTGACATGAGGGAAAAACTATAAATTTTCGAGCAAACCTTTACTATGCTACTGATCTAATTCCATATTTATTACATTTAGTCTACAGCTTTGAGCTGGTGTGCCACAATCCAGTGTTGTTTGTCCTACATTTTCATCCTTTTCAGCTTTAAGCTTAATCCGGACTAACGACATATCCATCTATAAATACATAAAATGTAATTTAACGAACGACACATAAAAAAAATATCAACACAAGATCCATATTTGGTTGGCTGTGTGTAATTTGATTGAATTTTCTCATATTTTCCTCAATGTTTGATATACTCCGAGCCACGGGTGTAGTTGTTCACACACACTCAGCAGCCGATTTGGAAAAACTATTAAAGTAGCTGACACAAATACTACCATGTTACACCCCTTTGTGACTTGAGTTCTAAGACCATTTTTATTGCAAATCGAAATTGATCCGTTATAATTGAATTGAATGTTGAATTGAGCAGCCAATTTTCCTTTTGTGAATGGAGTAAGCAATTGAAATGTTGTAGTCATGAATGCCATGCTCAACAACATTGACATTATGAACGGTACATAATTTTGTAATAAATAAAATTGAATTTAACAACTCGTATACCTACATACGATCGCTTCGAGGTTTTATGGGAGAAGTAGACAATAGGTAGATTTATTGCAACGGACAGAATATTATATCCCCGGTACTTAAACGGCAAATCAATGTTCTTAGTGCACATTACGACAGAGGAGTCAGGCCTGTATCCAGGAGGGTCGTGCCCCGAATCTAAATCAACCACTCACTATCAAGTTACAATAAATACAATTGAATCTGATGGAAGTTGTCTGATAATTCGCTTTTGTCTAAGTGATATACCCTTTTTTAACGTCTACGGATAATTCCCTGTATGTACGAAAAATTGTATACACCGAGTCTTTAGACCCGTACGAAGAACGAAGTTAGAGAGAAAATGAGAGAAAAATATATAGAGAATAGAGAATATGATATATATAGAGAAAAATGTTCTCATCAATTTTGTCTACAACATAGCTGACCCTAAGTAGAGGCCTCGGACACATATTTCCATAGACAAAAATGTTTCCCTCAATTTGCTCTGCAACATAGCAAAAAACATTTTTTTTGGTTAGGGCTGACCTTAGGACCGACATGAGGCCCACTTGAGCCCTAAGCACAGGCCCAAGGGCCGCCGAGCTGGGGCCGTCTAAGTGGGTTTCGGTCTCCAGTAAACTCGAGTAAATCCTTTACGATTTAAAAGAAAAAATTGTTTGAAAGATCTGGACATAGCCGACATTCTATGGAAGAAACTGCTTTGATTTTTAGCCCTTGGACTTGGCTAGGGCACTAAAAACGAGTCTCTGCCAGGGCTGTACGTGTACATAAGTGGCGTAAATCTCTTCCAGTTTTCATAATTATTTTTTTAATCGACAGATCAATGAAAGCTTAACAAATTGTAGAAGAAACTTTTCTGAGATTGGGCCCTTGGATTTAGAAGTTCTCTGCTAGGGCCCAACATGTTTTTGGTACATAACTCGAATGAATCTCTTCCGATTTTCATTTTTTTTAATTGAAAAGTCTAGCAATGTCTCATATTTTATGGAAAAAAAATTTCTATTAGAAGCCCTTGGACTCAGCCAGGACTCTAAAACTAGGGCCCAACGTGTTTGTTTACCTAAATTGGGTAAATCCTAACCGATTCAGTTGATTCTTTTTCTATTTGAGAGGTAACCGAGTACGGAATTATATTCAAAAAAAATTTAGGCCCGGTGTCTGTGCTCAGGGCTCAAGTAGGTCTCAGATCGGATCTAAGGTCGGCCCTACCTAACCAAAAAAATTGTTTTTTGCTATGTTGCAGAGCAAAGTGAGGGAAACATTTTTGCCTATGGAAGTATGTGTCCGAGACATTTCCTCATGGGATTAGCTCGGTCCTAAGGTCGGCCCTAGACAAAAAAATTGCTTTTTTCCTATGTTGTAGAAAAAATTGAGGTGAACATTTTTGTCTACTTGGGGGTAGATTTTATGCTTTCGGAAGGGTTTTTTTACACCGTTGCTTCGGAAGAGTTTTTCAAGATTGGCCTCTCGGCAATTTCCAATACAATTTATTTTGGACGTAATTTCATACACTTAAGAGTTAGGGCAATATTTACTTAAATACGTTCGAGTCTTTTCGTAACATCAACTCTGTTTGTCACATCTACGACCAGAATCAGAGTAAATCAGATTATCTGACATTATCACATGCAGGTAAACAGTAATGGAATAGAATCATGAATGATAAAATCCGGATGGACAGTCCAGGTAAACAGGTTAAATACTGAAATCTATTTTAGTGGCGAAGTGTTTGATAATTTTCGTCAACAATCATACACTAATGGTCAGTCCCATTTCGACTCAGTTGGTTTCTGAGACTGGAGGCAACAAAAATCTACTTACAAGGTCATGCTGCAGTAACCAAGTCCGGGAAGGCAGGCTGGTGTCACAAAACTATATATGGGCAATTTGAACCCAGTATCCGGTATTTTACGGCGCAATACTTTTCAATTTGACACCACGCTGCCCTCTTTGTGACCTTCAACCATGAAAAAGAAGGCAGCCTGGTATAAAAAATGGAAACATATCGCCATGACCGCAATTACAGGCTGCCACTGTCTTCTACATTTAAACAAATTTAGCCCAAGAACGCAGCCTGGTGCCAAGATGAAAATTAGTGTGTTGTAAAGCACTAGTTAATGCCGTCATAGTGATCTGCTTCAATTTTAAATATCAGGTTGTTTTCTTATTGACCTTGAATTACGACGAAGTACGCAGCCCGGTGTAAAATAGACAATTATTTTACCATAAAGCACCTGCTATCGACTCTGACATTTCCTAACATCACTTTTTGACACCCGGCTTCCCGGGAAATAACTTGTTGCAACTTTCTGAAGGCTGCGTACTTCAGATTCAAGATCCAGTAGTTTCATGCCCTAGAGGAAGCATCAATCTAGTGCATGAAAGAACAATAATTGCTGGATATTTAGTAGATTTTCAGAAAAACTATGCGCAACCTTAAAGTACCACTTAATGACTTGAAATTGTAAGTTTTAATGCTAATTCGTGAAGTTTGGGTGTGACGTCACAAGGGGGTGTTCATTCGCCCCGGTTGGAAAAAATGAAGTCGGCGCCTCTGGATTAATCAATCAATTAGTTGATTTGTTTGAAGTGAAACATTTCAATGACCACACAATAGAATTGTTTGATAATTTGAAGAGAAATAGCGATTCAATGTAGCGTTACACTCGCAGCCCTTTCGATACGTAAAGGTGTATTTACGAACCTTGAGACGTAGTTGTGACTTCTATCAATATATCCGAAAACACAATACCCAGAAGGATTTACAGAACAGTTACAGTTGTTAGCTATTTTGATAAAAGCGAAAAATGAAAATCGCAAGGTCATTCAAGAAAATTTAATAAAAAAACTTGAACATTAGAAAATGATCGTTTATCTCATAACATTTTTGGTGTAAAACGGATGTATGTGAGGGTGTATGTTGCACGAAAAAAGCTTAGTCATAAGACATTCAATTCGAAAAGCTTTTCAATATTTGGATAACATAATCAATAACTTCAATTTGTTAACGATAAGTGGAAGTTTTCGATTAAAATGAGTATTGAATTTTGATTGTTTCTATTATCGATGATGGAATTGGAAGTTTGAATAACTTCTTCCAAGTAGAAAATATTCGAATCGTTTCCAGTGATTAATTCAAGATAACGAGAAAAACATACGATAAAACTTGCAATCAACAATTTTGTGAATTTTTCGAATTAAATTCCAGTACATTTTTGAGCTGTGTATAATATGCAAGGTATGTTATTATGCTAAGGTTTAATTAATTTCATCGAACGGGATATTGTTCAATTGCTAATGACTAATGAAATACAATCGCAATATACTCGACGACTGCATCAACCACATTTGTAATTAATATCTTCCAAAGTTAGCCAGAAACTACAAGTGGGTTTTGAAATTCGAATGAATTTATTGGAAATATTGCAGACCGAGAGAAACTTCATTGGAACTAATTATTTTCCAAATATTGGTCTGATGTCAGCATATTTGGTTACGTTTCTCTCATAGGGTAGCGACTAGTGAGACTATGTAAAATTGCGATACGAATCGATTAAATCCAGTCGGAGAAGGGAGGTTCATTAAAATAGAACAAAAGTGGACAAGTGGACAAAGGTCTACCTTGTTCTGGATATGCGAGATAAACTTTACTTTTCAAATTTCAAGAAATGACGAAGCTAAAAAACAAGAAATTGCTGTGATCTGTACTTTAGTTATGCTTCATCGAGTTGGAAAAGGCTTCGACGTGTTTGAGGGGATTAGAGCAAGTCTACTTGGGGTCTCTAAAGTCATTTATGCAGGGAAATGCGCACTAAAATTGGAGCCAATGTGGACGATATTGACTACATCAATGCTAAGGGTTCGGGATCAAGAAAATTGTAGACAAGACTAAGGGTTACGTCGGGAAATCATTGAAGATGGTAGGCTACAGAGGGTTCTGATTTTAAATACTTGTGAACTACTTTTTAGAAATGAGGTGACCAGTCAGTTGGACAAGTTAATCTTTAGGCAAATAATTTTATATGTTCGGGAGAGCTGGGTTCACTATTGGTGACCTGGTTAATGTCACTGGATTGAGCGAAGGCCAATCAAAGAAGCAGACAAGAGAGCCGCCGTTTTAGCCGAGCCGACGCCATAAAAGTTAAAAAACAGGCTCAAGCCTCAACATTTACGAAATTCAACTATGATACATAAACGGCTCGCGCGACTACGTAAAAAAATCGCGCAAAGCCAAATTTCACGCGATCAGTAAGTTTTAAAATGTGTGGTATATGTGGATTGGATTCGATTTCACGAAATCGCATGAAATTTATGTTTGCGAACAATTAGCGTACCTGCAGTCGTTCAGAGATTTGTGTAAAAACTTTACGGTGTAAGATATAATATTTGGCTAATCGAGATATGAGCCGTTTTCGGGGTAATTTCGGAGTCAATTTTAAGTATGACGCAGAAATGGCCAAATTGTCATATTATGTTTTTTGAGAAGAAAATATTGAATATTTTTAAGAAATGAAACATGAAAAATTGGCCATTTGTCCGTCATACTTAAAATTGACTCCGAAATTACTCCGAAAACCGCTCACATCTCACACAGTACTAACCACACAAATATTTGAGTAGAGCCGATCAGAGAGCCGCAAGAAAATATTTACGAAGTTGAAAATATTTTACGCAGTCGAGGATCTACTTCTCTCACTCTCACTTACGCGTAGTTGTTTGCATGAAATGAAACCATGCAGGACTCGTGTTCTGTATAAAATTTTTGGGTGAAGAAGAAGAAGTGAGTATTGTCTCACTGTCAATAAATTTTCAATGACGTCTTGTTCCATTTCTTTATTTCCTGATTCATCAGATGAGTCGATTTCTCCGATTAGCTGCCATGGAGGAACGTAAGTGTGAATGTACCAGATTTTACGAAGTTGTGTAAACCAACCGCGCAAACAAATTTTTACGAAATTAGAAAAAAGTCGCACCCGATGCCTCTCCAAACTCTTAAAATAGGCCCAGAATTCTGCCCTACAACGCAAAAAAAATCAGACGAGAGATTTTCATATATTCTCTCTCACAAATTCTCGTCGCTAGGTTTTCTATGCGTTGTAGGGCAGAATTTAGAACCGACCTAGAGCACTCAGAATATTCACAAAAAACCAAAAAATATCGTGTAGGGTCGCGTAGCGTGAGTTTGGCACACATTAAGAACACTACAGCCCGAACTACTCAACAGATTTCCAGTAATTTAATTTTATTGATTTCCTGCTGTGCACATCTTTCATTCAAGACCTTCAAGAGCGATTTCCGTTATAATTTCGCTGAGATATAAGTGAAAAAGTTCCACCAACCTTCAAAAAACCACGATTTTGGCTACTTTTTCGAAAGTTTACGACTGATTTTGCCCAAATTCAATTCCTTAATAAATTTTTAGATTATCCTTCAGGAAAAAAGAAGAATTTTGAAAATTGGATGAGATTTACGCGATTATAGGGCTAAATTGTTGCCCAATATCTCCTGAAAGTTTAGCGATATTAACTGTAACTCAAGTGTCTGTAGATGGGTCACACGAAGCTTTTATATGAAGCATAATTATGAAAGTCGAAAAAAATCAGTTTTTGGCCTTGCGGCAACCCTAAATTGTATTTTTAAAAAAATATTTTGCGTGTATAATAATCAGAAGACCCTGCTCGACCTGTGTAGGGGTGAGGCTTTTCAAAAAAAAAATTGTTGGCGAAAAACGATCCACCCTATTACAGATCCAGTTAAATCGGAGCTAAAATAGAGCGGCAGGAAGGTGTTCAGATCATGATAGCTACATAATGTGTCGTTCATAGATTACTTAACTCAACAGAAAGGACTCCTGCCATATTGCGTTACAGGGGGTGACGGGAAAAGTGTGATCATGATGACGATGATTATAGATTATACTCAAATGCCAGACGTTTGTATAATATATGAAGAAAATTAAACACATTAAGCATTAAGTGAAAGTACCTGGCAAGTGACATTTGTTACACAAATTATGACACTTAAAAATTAATGAAATAATTAAATAAACATTTCCTCTAACAGCATTGAAGTAAATAATGTCATGTTAATTCGTATCCTTATCCTTTTGGTATCCAAAGGTCTTGCCAAACTTAAACTTCCGATTCGTAATAAACTTCTAATACTCTGAACACATTAACTGCACAAAAGTGACCGGTGGGTTGACCGAAACCATATCTCTATGGTCGCATATACATGTAATAAAACTATTTGTATATTCTCAAAACTGTTTACGAATTCATAAGATGTAGAGGTGTAGCAACCACAAATATTTGCATCAATTTTCTCGTACAGAACCAAAATTATTCTAACGTCGAAGAAATTGTTCTGAGCTCTTTGGCATGGCATTAGCAAATGAAATGGCTGAATATTAGACTGAATGAGTTTAACAAAACATTTTCATCCTGAATAATTAAGCAATTACTTAGTCCATTAATCCCAAAAACAAAAAGCTATAAATAATACGGCAAAACATCATCATCGCACATAAATTATGGAAATAATTTTTTTTCGGGTATTAAATAAAATAAATGCGTTAATACTCGATGAATTTATCACTGTTTCAAACAACTCTACCTTATATTTCATTTTAATTAAAATAATTTTCTTTACCACATGACTTACATGTAGTGACTGTATATATATACGCCGCACAAGTATATGAACGATTTATATGTATCGAGACACGACGAAATGGTGGAAAATTCATGCGATTAATCAAACAAAAGAAAATCACATGAAAAAAGAGTATTAATACATTTTGTCGGGTTCATTTTTTCCCAATATAATTCCAATTGGAATCGAATTTCCTGGGATATTCACAGCAATTTATTTTCCGAATAATTTTTTTTCCCTGCTTGTGTTTGGGAGGAGGGTTAACGGAAAAATTGTTTTTGCTTAAATGGAATTGATTAAGGTCGTATATTACAGGATATTTTGCTCATTTTCACCATTCAATGTAAACAAAAACGCCATTTCAACTTAGACCACAACAAATGGCTTTTTCCTCATTTTGGAGTAAGTTTTCAGTATATTGACGAATTTTTATGCATGGAGTTGTATTCGACTAGAGTTTGTTAAGGATTGTGGTTTTACTAGATGCGTGTGCCGGCTACGATTAACTCTGTCGGAAAATAATGACGCCTATCCTTGCTGAGACTAACTTACTTACATTTTACAAAGGCTCTGCTCGAACACTAAGAGAAAAATATTTCCGTGCACGGAAAGTGAGCCACACAACAACTGAGCAAGACTCGTAATTTATCGCCGTCTGTGTTCACTCAAAGAATTACCCACTCAGTCCAGCAATACAAAAGTCGAATAGTTATTTTACACTTTTCGATCAAAGATACATAGTTCTTGCTTAAGCACCTACAGGGTCTTCAACGAATTAGAATTTTTACACAACAGAAAATGCTTTGCTTTATTGCAATCATTGCAATTTTTTCCGAGATTATTTCTTCCCTTCTTAACATTACTTTTGAGAAACGTTTCGTCAATTGTTGGTTTCGTTGAACTTCATACTTTTATTGTAGGTACAAAAGGCAATCTGGGCGGGGAATAGTCTTTCCTTCGTTAATGGCGAGTGGAACGAATTTCAAGTCAAGAACAACCCTGTTTAGAGTTCTAAATTAATATGAAAGAAATTAACAATGAATTGCGAAACTAGGTCGCAACTATTCTACCGTACAAAGCATCTTGTGATTTGTAGGGCAGTATTGGTGGCTACGAAATAGCTGTAGAAAACTTCACTCAAACGAAAGTTACACTGAGTAAACTATCTACAAGCGACGTAGGAATCGTTTTTATAATATACGCCGCCAACGTATTTTATCCACCGTGCACGTATTACGAACGCCGTACACGTATTATGTGAGCTGATAACACGTTGGTTAATCGTTACGTATAACATACTACACAATACTTAAATAAGGTTGATAATACATTCATCGCGTATATAATACTTCGGCGGCGTATATTATAAACACAAATCCTACGTCACTTGTATATATTTTCGTCAGTTTAGGACAGACCACGATCCTTCCATAGAATTAAGGTAGTTGAACATAATTTTGTATGAATTACGTACTTTTCTTTCTCACTGGGACATTTGGTTTGACGTAATTACTCATAATAATTCATTTCATTTATTCCACAAAACATGCCCTTGTGCAACATAATGTTGGGCATATTACGATTAGCCTCATTACATCAATAATAAAATTGCTAAAGCTATGTGCACTCCCCCAAACAAAAAGAATAACAAATTTGAGAAACTCCCGCTAGAGAGATGGACAGGATTCTGGCGGGTGTTCACCGCATAAATCCTGCAATAACCGACACATGCAGGCCGGCCATGACCACGTACTAGTTATCAATGCTCAGTAAAATTCAGAAGTCTAAGCTGGAAGCGACTATACGAGCCAGAATTTCTCACCACGACGGGTCCTGGCCGAGTTACCTTTTACCAACAACTCAAACAAGTACGAGGGCGTGCCTGTCACCATAGTCTTAAAAAAAACTCATCGCTCTGTGCTGAAAATGTTCTTCCAGCCGGAAGCCCAAAAATCGAATGACACGAGACGAAGCTCTGTCGAACTTTCTTATTCCATAAACATACCTGACAGTGGAGTTAAGAGCCCTATCGAGTATCTTCATCTACCGTACGAGTAGACTTCTGAACAATAATAAAGTAGGGCATAAGCAACGATTTTGCTAGTAGAAGGACGTAAGAACGTTTGTTAGTTGAGTTGGAACGGAGCCTACAGACTAAACAATGTAGTTTCCAGACTTCCAAACTGCATGTTTTCGCCTCTACGCCTCGTTCCAACGCTACGTACAAACGTTCTTACGCGGAATTGCACTGAAATCTTGTTCTCAGAAGAGTCGACGTTGCAAGGGGCCACAGGCTTCTCAGCCCAGCAAAGACCTTTTGGCAAACATACTCCGGGACAGTCTGTAGTTCACCATAACCCCCAAGTTCTTTACCTTTTTCGAAAACTCTATTACAGACCCATTCAAAGCCGAGGGAATCTAACAAACTCCTTAATTCACTTAATAATGCGAATTTTTTCTGTGGAATTGTTATCATATGGCTTAATATGGAATGGGATCACTGATCTGAAATGCACTAAAGTGAAACATCGAAATCACCTCAATTTACAGTCATTTTTCCTACATCCGCCATCGACAAATTATGGGCGCACATGTCTAGGTCTCATGTATAAACATTGAAAATACTCAAATATGAAAATAACATGAAAGTTACCATTGAAAGGCAAGAACAATCGAAATGAAAATTTTGCTATTTCTCGCTAAATACCAAACAAATATTGTTTTAACGGTGAAATGTAGTTTAAAGAAACCATGAGAAAAATAAACAATTAAAACTTTTAAATTGATTAGCGAATAGCGCAAATAACGAATTTGACAAGCAAGAAGTGTGCGGAATTTATTCCAATAATTTTTACCTGTAATGATGTTGAAAATTTTAATAATCTAGGATTAACTGAGCCAATTTCATTAGTGCTCGAAGGGGTAAATGGATTCAAAAATACTATCAATTTTCAATATTCTCCATCTGAATAAAGAAGGGACTCATAATTACGCGAGGGAGGTTTAGTATAAGCCACTCAACTTCAAAAAAGAAGTGAGAATAAAAAATTACTCCATACAAAAATAGCTGAGAATCTTTCTCTTTTTTAAAAGTTTATTATAATTCCAAAAATTCAATACACACCTAGCCGAAAGAAATGTAAAAACAGCTCCATTTGTTACCTGGTAAAAGATGCAAAAAATTTCTCCGAAAAAAATTGTCTTCGAAAAAAAATTGTCTCCGAAAAAAATTGTCTCAGAAAGAAAGTTTTCCTCCAAAAAATTTTTTCTGTAAAAAAATTTTTCTCCGAAAAATTTTTTTCTCCAACACCTTAAGCTACCATCGGAACACTTCTTATCACCTTCGGCTACCTTAAGAATACTTTGTGTCACCTTCGCCTGCCTTCGGAACACTTCGTGTCACCTTCGGCTACCTTCGGAACACTTCGTGTCTCCTTCGGCTACCTTCGCAACACTTCGTGTCACTTTAGGCTACCTTCGGAACACTTCGTGTCACCTTCGGCTACCTTTATAATTTCAATTTATTGGCTATACGGAACAAAAAGGATTTCTCCTTATACAACTGTTCAAAGATAATTATCTAGACTATATATTGACCTTATACTAAAAATAAATAAATAAAATAAAAATACTATACAAAAAAATTAAATTACACGAAATAAAGAAGAAAAATGAATAATAATTTGATAAAACGAAATAAAAGTATAAATACAATACCTCATCTGTAGAATGAAATTAAGGACTAAATCACAACTCTGTAGACATGACTTTGGAGTGTAGGGTGGGCTGAATGCAAAAGTAAGCGGTGGACTTCAATGTTTCAATGACTGTGCGCTGTCACTAATTGGTCCTGTTGCTAATTGGTGAGGAGCGGTATGGTGGGGGGGAGGAAAATAGTGCTACGGAGCAACGCGCTCCCATAATCGATTCTTAACACAAGCGAGGTTGGACAATCGCCTGATGGTACTAGGCAGAGGGTTGTAATCTGATGGAGCTCTCACGAAAAAAAACCTATTGTACTGGCTGGTGGTATGCCGTGGTAGAATAAGGAAGTTCGAACGCTCGGACGGTTTAAGTTGATCATAAATATACCTTGGCTCTTTGTAGATCAAAAACTTGAACAAGAGCACAGTACTTTGATGCTTCAGGTATTCGACTAACGGGATGCCGAACAATCGATTAACATAGTCACGCGTGCTATCCCGCCTTGCCAAACCAAACCTTCGCAACACTTCGGGTCACCTTTGGCTACCTTCAGAACACTTCGTATCATCTTCGGCTACCTTCGGAACACTTCGTGTCACCAATTCTTCTCAGTGATTCATATAACTTTCCTGAAGAAACCAACTGCCTAGGTATTCTTATTCAGAATTTAGCAAAAAATCTAAGTTAATGTCACTTTGACAGTTGGCAGCCATTTTCTTAAAATGCTAAAAAATTCTCCTGACCAAACTCTATAACTTTCTAGAAGAGCCTGAATTTTTCCGGAAAAGCGGCATATGAAATTTTTCATTTGGTGCCGAGACTGACGTTTCCTGAAAATTTCAGGAAGATCGGTTGTCTAGTTCTCGAGATCGAAAATTTTTAATAGATAGATAGATAGAAAGCGACAGATCAGAAAAAAGTTTTCTTAATGATGAGAATAATAGAAAAATCCACTGGCCATAGAAAAATGTCATTTTCAAACCTCGATATCTCAGCCAATTTTCAACCGATTTTGATGAGTTTGAGCTCGTTAGAAAGCTGCTACGACGTAGTTGAAAAAATAATTTGAAGGGGGAGGGGCGAGGGGAAAAAACTCAAAAGTTCGCCTATGTATGGTTCCTTGTCCCAAAGGTTTTTGTATGGAGTTTTTTGGGCTTGTGGACGTTTTTTTGGGGTGTGGGGACTGCGTCACGCCCTCCGCTACCACTCCGGGCATGATTTAAATTGGATCTAATCTCTACTTAAGAGCACGTCGCAAAAATGTGAACTGTCAAATTTGCGATGTTTTTTCGAACACAATCCTGCGTAAATAACAAATTATTCAAAATTGTAGCTCATGTACTGTGAGAGGAACTCTAAACAAAAGTTTAAGTATGAAGGTACAAATTTGCTCTGAGATAACATCGCAAATGAACTTGGAATGCGATGACTTTTCAGAGCAACTTTCGACCTTCATACGCAAACATCATCTACTATTTGTGTTAGCGTCAGTACATGAGCTATAATTTTGAATAATTTATTATTTACGCAGGATTATGTTCCACAAAAACTTCGCAAATTTGACAATTTACATTTTTCCGAAGTACTCTTAAACAGTGTAACGGTTGTGGATTTTTTGTGTCAAAGATGTATGGAATGCACATAGAAAAACACGAGAAAGCTAATTTTTTCAGCTGTAGTTCAAATTTGTTCACATTTTCCGATAACCTCTATCCCGAAAAACTGATAAGTATTTTGTAAAATATTTGCCGACGCAATGGTAACATGAACTGACCAACCTAACAAGTTCTGAAATGCCTCCAGACTGGGAGACTAACGACATGACGATATCATTACAAATTGGCATTTAACCAAATTAAATTTTAATAATAATTTGAAGAGATTGTTATAATCGAGTTGAATGTTTTGGGGTATGAACAAAGTTATTTTACTTACCATTTAAAACATGCACCCTCACCTGAAACAATGAACAAGAATAAAAACTTATTATGAGGGAAAAAGTGTTCAACAAAGTTCTTACACTAGCTACGTCGGCATTCGATGGAGAACACGAGTACTTGCCAGAGTCTGCTAAATCAGCATTTTGTATAAGTAAATACGATGTTGTCACATCACCCTTCTCTGTGATCACGGATACGCCTCCTCTTGTTGAATCGTAGCTAATCACCTGAATAATTACATTTTCGCATTATATTGTGTGTTTGTGTGCGTAACAACTAGCTAAAAGTAAAAGATGTGGTGTGGATAGGATAATGAAAGTTTATGGACAAAAATGAAAATGAATAGCAAGATGATGGTGCTTTGTAATGGTGAAATGGGTCGACCAGGTTGTTGTTGCTATTTTTTTTACAGGATTGAGGTTAAATTCGGAAAGGAAGGAAAACGACGGAAATTGAAAGCATTTAGGCGGCTTTTTTCTTTGCATTTACCATTCCATCTAAGAAAAAGCAGCAGAAAAAGTTTATTTTTTTCCGTAAAATAATTTTCGCGTTGGAAATAACGTGAAATGGTAATTTAAAGATGGAATTATACTTTTTACGTTTAACGCTACATTTAATAAAGGAAATTAAAGGATTAACTTGAAACGCATTTCAAAGCTATGTCGGTAAATAAAATATAAATTTAACACAATGCTACGTAGCTCTTTGTATATAATGACTTATTGCCATAGACAGAAATCAGTGGCTTGAAACCTACAATAATTTTAGGTTTTAATCTTGAAAGAAGTCCACAGCGTAAAAAAAGTGAAAATCACTGTAAACGTTCCATCGAATAGAGTTTGACATGTTTGACAGATCCGTACTGGAGAAAATTAATTAAGAACAAATTTTATCAACGAACCCATTGGAGTGAGAAACTTTGTAACTTAATATCAGATCTAGAGTCCAGAGCCGGAAAAAGGTGGCTGGCGGCGGCTAGAGGGTAAAAAACGTTCGGCGGCGAGGGCTGAACTCGGCCAGCCGAAAAAAAATCTAGAGCGTCGGCTCGCGAGCGAAACTTTGTAATATTTATCATTTTCATTGGATGTCAGGCCTTTAAATTTCTTTCGTTTCTCGCAAGAATTATCAAAACTTTGTTTGTAAATTTTCGGTGCCGCCGCGCGGTTTACCAAACTTAACAGAGTTAAATGACACTTTTCATCTGCACTTATCATCTAAACTGAGTAATTTCCGTTTATTCCTCTAAAGAAGTATAAGAGAAGTGATAACATTGAGTCTAATAACGTACTACTAATTTTTGTAGCACTTTTCTCTGCATTAATTTGATACTCTTATGACAAAAATGATAAAAGTAGGAAATGTGCGAGCGAAGCGAGCAAAGAAATTTAGTATTAAAATCTATTAAAAGACTTCATTGATCTGATCCTTTTTTGACCTAGAGGTATTCTTTTGCTTCTTCAGTGTGAAATTTTTATTTACTTCGAAATCCCAGGTGGGGCGAAGCAAGTGTCATGAAGCTTCCTTTGCACAAATTTTTTTGAATAAAAATTTCACTTTATTTTTCAACCCTTTTCGAAAATGCATTTCAGCCTCCGAGCCGCCGCCGGCGTGGCGGCTAGCCGTTCGAAAATCGTTGGCAGCGGCGGCGCTGATTTCCATGAACCACTTAGTAAACTCAAAAAATTGCGCGTAATATTTCATTGTACAGTACAAATAAACGAATCAGCTCCCGCACGTTAACTTGGAGACTGCCGAAAACAGCTGAACACAATGAGTCCTCACGAAATATTTTTTAAGCTGTAGAAAATGACAGCCTAACCATTTAAATGGTAGAAGAAAGTAGCGGTAGAATAATTTTCTTGACAAAACAAACGTCAGAGTGACAGGTGTCAGAGTGTCAATTTGACAGCTGTCAAAAAAACGTGCACAGACAGACAACCAGACAGACACACAGCCACAGCATTCGCATAAAGTAACTACCGCTGCTTAATAATGAAGATTTTTGTTAAAAAGAATAATATCAGAGGCCGTCGTCTAACGTATTTCAGGCCATAAAGCTTCGCTCATCTATGTTGCCCCTTTTTTCATTTCGAATTAGTTGAAATCCGATTATAGTGAGTTAGGATTAATTAATAATTGGATATTTTGATAGAGGGTGTTCATTCAGGGGATATTCTGTCCAGTGTTCGGTTTCCAGCACTAATAAGAGAAGAGGTCCCTCAGATTTTGCGTGTGGAAGAAATGGTGACTGAATTTGAAATTGACTAGCTTTTGGACAAAATAACTCTGAATAAAATATGTCCCCCCGGAACCCCAATCACGTTCGCGCCACCGCTAGACCCCGAGGGTCGGTAACACGTTTTTGCAAATACCTCAGCAAGTATAGCACGGAAATAGTTTATATTGGTGTCATATGAAAGCATTTAATCTCACAAAACCGTGACTTTTTTGTGGAAGTTGGGTCAGTGGTCTGGGCACCAATGGAATGGACGAAATTGAGTTTCTTGGCCATTTTACGAAAGCAGATGATTTTTCGTCTACATTTGCTCAACCATGTAATATGGAGATCACAACAAAAACCTCTTAAATGGTAGAGTGTCACGCAGTCCGTAAGTTCGCTTCCAAAATTAATGATATCGCTTGAGGCGACGCTGATAATACGCAGAAGTTTGTTTGAATGGAATCTTGTGTTCAAAGTTTTAATTTTCTAAAAGAATTACAGCGCTTTTTTTTAAAACAAAATTACGTTGTGTTAAAAAAATTGCGTCACAAATGCCGGACCCAACGACGAAATAATTTTTCTGTACTTTCAGTTTTTGCGCTGCAAAAATTTGACTTTTGTTTCTTATTGCGTAGATTTTTTAAGGTAAATTTAAATTTTTGCGTGTAAAAGTGTTGAAAAATTATTCCGAAATTGTCTCCGAAAAAAAGTTTTCTTGAAGAAGTTTTTCTCCAAAAAACATATTCTCAAAAAAAAAATTTGTTCCTCGAAAAAAGTTTTTCTCCAAAAAATTGTTTTTCGCCAAAAAAATTTTTCTTCAAAAAAATTTTTGTCCAAAAAAGTTTTCTCCGAAAAAAAATTTTCTCCAAAAAAAATTTTCCTTAAGGCCCATAACTTGTGTCCTAAAATATAGTCTACCATTAGGCGCTCAAATATTATATTTTCGCTGATATCCATGGACAAAGACACAGTTTCAAAAAAGTAAGTCAGCATTTCCCTTCCCAAATATGTTGACTTTTAATAGCTACTAAACTTATTTCTTGGGATCCTACCTACTCTGAGAACGGTGAAAAAAATCGTAAAATTTGCACAAAAACTCGTCGTTCTGAGACAAGGTTCAATCCCAAAAAATAAATTTAGTCGCTGTTTAACGGCAACATATTGGGAAGGGAAATGCTGACTTACTTTTTTGAAACTGCGTCTTTGTCCAGGGATATCAGCGAAAGTATATTATTTGAGCGCCTAAATGTAGACTATATATTAGCACACTAGTTATGGGCCTTAAAAAAAATTTTCTCCAAAAAAAATTTTTCTCCGAAAAAAATTTTCTCTCCAAAAAAGTTTTTCTCCAAAATTTTTATTTTTTGAAAAAATTTTCTCTGAAAAAAATTTCTCGGAAAAGAAAATTCTATTAAAACAAATTCTTCGAAAAAAAATTTCTGAAGAAATTTTTTCTCCAAAAAACATTTTCAAAAAAAAAAATTTTCTTTGAAAAAAAATTTTTTCTTAAAAAAAAATTTTCTCCGAAAAATATTTTTCTCCAAAAAAAAATTTTCTCCAAAAAAAATTTTTCTTCAAAAAAAATTTTTCTCCAACACCTTCGGCCGGAACACTTCGTATCACCTTCGGCTACCTTCGAAATAGATAGAACATAGAAACCCACAGATCAGTTTTCATGATGATGAGAAGAATAGAAAAATCCATTAGCCATAGAAAAATGTCATTTTCAAACCACGATATCTCAGCCAATTTCAAACTGATTTTGATGAGTCTGGGCTTGTTGGAAAGCTGCTGCGACATAGTTTTCTAGAAATAATTTAGAGAAGGTGAGGGGCGAGGGGAAAAACTCAAAAGTTCACCTATATATGGCTCCTTGTTCCAAAGGTTTTTGTATGGAGTTTTTTGGGTTTGTGGACGTTTTTTTTTGGGTGTGGGGACTGCGTCACGCCCTCCGCTACCGCAACGGGCATGATTTACTGTCAAAGGCGAAGTTGTAGAGAATAAAATATTAGGGAACACGTGTTTCAGGGTTTTAGGGAAAAATTATCAAATCTCGGGAAAAACCAACTCCTAGAATTGTGAGAGACGACACATATCTCTAGAACTATGACAGTTAGAAAGTTGCTCCTAGAGACGAAATTGTAGAGAATAGAATTTTAGAGAACAAGTGTTTTAGGGTTTTAGAGAATTGGATTGTTTGCTCATTTCTATATTTAGGTACTTTTGAGTCTTTTTGCTACATCTATTCTGCTTGCCACATCTATTCTGATACGTACGGGTCTTTGCTTATGTTTTAAATAACAATAATAGTTGAACTTAATTTTAAATTTGTTCTGCATATGCGGACATTAAAGTTAAATATCAGCAAACAGTAAACATAAATCAATTATAAATGCAAAAAATTTTACAGCTTATTTGTTCGCTTGAATTGACTTGTCTTTTAATTTTACTCAAAGGTACAGTCCATTTATTGGAACAATAAAAATGAAAATTTATTGTCCTTATAATTCAGCTTCCTCATAAAGTTCTATAAAATTTATTGATTGAGACCACTCTAATAAAATGAAAAATTATTTATGGCTTTCCATTTGTATCCAGTGAGCTTATCATCTTCAATAAATAAAAGAGAATAAAAGAATACCATTTTCCTGTCATTTTTAATTACACACCATTCCAGCAACCAGCTTGACTAAATCCTCAGACATAAAACGGTTTAGCCGACCAAATCGAATGAAATATAAACCCAGAACTAATAAGTCAGCTATAAAATCCAAAAACAGTGATTTGACAACTTTAAGACAACCGAAAGAATAAAATATAAAGAAAGATTGAAGAAATGAAAATATTTTTCTGAAAAATCTCAATGTATTAAGATTATTGTGATAGGGAAAACCCATTACTTGCCTAATCTTAGCAATTAATTTCTGACAGAAGATTTCGTTTATGTTTCGTGTTTGCTCTCGTTTACACATTTGTCCTTTTATTTATTTATAGTTGCTTCCCAGTTTTCCAACTTTATCGCTTGTATATATTAGATGAGGTGACACTGTTTGAATTGGTCACATTTTTCAAGATAATATCCATAAGGAACTCACGGAAATTTCTCTTTAATTCGAAAAATACATTTAATAAAAAAGTTCTTCGTTTCGAAACGAAATTCGGAGGAAAAAAAGAAATTCTATAATTTTTCTCTTGTTACCGGCATGTAAGAATGTAAAAAGGCTGGGCGTCGTATCTTTCTACATTAAATGGAATGCTATTAATTAAAGTATTCGCTATGCCCATCTGCTGCTTTCAAAAAAATATTATTTACTGAATCGAATTTTTTCCCCGAAACACCTTATGTAATCCGGTCCTTAACTTGAACGAGTGAGTGCTTCTTTTAGAATTCGTAAAAAAATGAATGTATAATTAATTAATTAATGTATAATGTCCTCACATAATTAATCGGAAGGGTTGTTCAACGGGACGACTGGTGACACTCGGTGCGAATATTCATTTTTGCTTAAAAATGCCACGTTCTGATGAACAATTTGTAGGTGACGGGAGTAACGTCTGGAGAGGAATTGACGCCCGGGGAATTATCGCATAGGGATGGGAACTTCGCAAAATTATCGGTATCGATAGTTAGAGTAAATTATCGATAGTTGATTATCAAAATGATTATCGATAATTATCAAATTATCGATAGGCAAAAAGTTATCGATAATTATCATATTATCGATAATTATAAAATAATCGATACTTATCAAATTATCGATACTCAAACTATCGATAATTATCGATAATTGATTGAAAGCATCTAAATTTTACATTTATTTTACAATTATCGATAAATTGATAATTATCGATAATTTAACAAGTATCGATAATTAGATAATTATCGATATTTTGATAATTATCGATAACTATCAACTATCGATATTTTGATAATTATCAATTATCGATAACTATCAATTATTGATAATTATCAATTATCGATAATAATTTTGATAAAAATATAAAAAACCTTATCGATAATCGATAATTATCGATAATTGCTTATCAATTTTATTATCACCCATCCCTATTATCGCACGAGAATTAACACCCGGAAGGAAATTTTCCTTAAACAACTTGTGCATTTTCGTTGTACAAATTTGTACTCTTTAAACTGTTGTCACATTTGTCTGGGAGATAATTCCCCGGCGTCAGTTCAGGTCTTCCACTTTGTATGCTATTTTAAGTGGCAAATGAGAGATATCAAATAAACAACGAATTCAGAAGCATTGCTCAATGTTAAAACAAACTACAAGGGAACTGCCTCAGATTCACATGGAAATCGCCTCTGATTCACATTAAAATCGCCCCTGATTCACTTGAAAATCGCCCTGATTCACATGAAAATCACCTCTGATTCACATGGGAATCGCCTATGATTCACGTGAAAATCGCCTATGATTCACGTGAAAATTCCTTCTGATTCTCTCGGAAATCGCTTCAAATTCACATGGGAATAGTCTCTGATTCACATGGTAATCGCTTCTGATTCACATGGGAATCGCTTCTGATTCACATGGGAATCGCTTCTGATTCACATGGGAATCGCTTCTGATTCACATGGGAATCGCTTATAATTCACATAGGAACCGCTTCTGATTAACATGGGAATCGCTTCTGATTAACATGGGAATCGCTTCTGATTCACATGAGAATCGCTTCTGATTCACATGGGAATCGCTTCTGATTCGCATGGGAATCGCTTCTGATTCACATGGGAATCGCCTCTGATTCACATGGGAATCGTCTATGATTCACATGGGAATCGCCTCTGATTCACATAAAAATTGCATCTGATTCATATGAAAATCGCCTCTGATTCACATGAAAACAGCATCTGATTCACAGGGTAATCGCCTATGATTCACATGGGAATCGGCTATGATTCACATGGGAATCGGCTATGATTTACATGGGAATCGGCTATGATTTACATGGGAATCGGCTATGATTCACATGGGAATCGGCTATGATTCACATGGGAATCGGCTATGATTCACATGGGAATCGGCTATGATTCACAATGGAATCGGCTATGATTCACATGGGAATCGGCTATGTTCACATGGGAATCGGCTATGATTCACATGGGAATCGGCTATGATTCACAAGGGAATCGGCTATGATTCACAAGGGAATCGGCTATGATTCACAAGGGAATCGGCTATGATTCACAAGGGAATCGGCTATGATTCACATGGAAATCGGCTTGGATTCACATGGGAATCGGCTATGATTCACATGGGAATCGGCTATGATTCACATTGGAATCGCCTCTGATTCACATGGGAATTACATCTGATTCACTTGGGAATCGCCTCTGATTCACGTGAAAATCGCCTATGATTCACGTGAAAATTCCTTCTGATTCACTCGGGAATCGCTTCTAATTCACATGGGAATAGTCTCTGATTCACATGGTAATCGCTTCTGATTCACATGGAAATCGCCTACAGAGCCAACTATGTATTTGACGACGCATACGAGCGGATTAACTGGCCTTGTCTTTCATGGGCAGTTGTATGTAGATTTACTATAACACGCCTACAAAAAGGTTCAAAACGCCTTATTCGATCATAAATTATTATGGTCAGACTATTTCGCAGTGTCGCGTAATGGTTTCACCGACCACTTTTTCGACCGTAGATATATTTGAAAGTTTTTGCCAAAATAAATGATGTCATGCCTGCAAAAGAGATGCAAATGGTCGTCACGCATGACATTCTTTACGAAAGGTTCAGAGAAAAAAATATCTAAATCGGTCAAACTTTACTCGGGTCATCGAGGTGACTGACGGACGCAGATTTCTCTTACTTAGACCCAAAAACGCATAAAATACGTACTTCGTACGGGTGTAAATATCTTTTCCTTTTCAACAAATCCGCTATACAGACCTTCAACAACCTATTCCACCTCGCTACACCTAGTACCTTTCTCAAATATACCTAACGGGGAACGTATGAGTGAATATAATACTTTGTTATGAGTCAAAATCAAAGGAAATTGCTCATTTGAGTTGAAATGTAATTTCATTCGTAAAAACCGTTCGATAGCTTAGTCAAGCGCTGTTACGTTTGCAACTGTGCCATCACATTAACGAAATCGTTTAGTCAATGTCCATAATCCAAATGAGACCAAAAAATCAATTTCGTTTACATTTGAAAATGTTATTCGAATAACCACAAAATTAAATGAAAATTTACCAAAAAAAAACCTTTTAAACCAAAAATAGGAATATGCAATATCATGTTCATTCGATTTCATATTCAAATCTCATTCAATCTTTCAATAACGAAATTGATTTATAACCCACATCAACGGAAAACTGCAGGGTTCAGGTTTGATTACGTCAATCAATGAAACATATAATCGAGAATACGTTGGGGTATTTTAACATAAAAACGTTAAAAATAAACGCAAATGTGTTCACCGTTTCTTTCTTCTACTTTCAAGCATTGTGGGCTTCGTTGCTTTTGTTGATTGAAGTGTATTTTCAACGCGAAAACTCAAAAATTGCAAAAACTTATAACAATCCCACCGCTTAACTATGAATACAGAAATTGGAAATTATACGGAAAGTTTAAAGTTTTCCAATATCACATTTCCCCAAATCACAAAAAACCAAGTTTCAAACAATGTTGTACTTTTTCTTCTTGTTCAACATTGTTGCCTCCCATACATATCGAAAGTTTCACTTGGCGATTTTCTTTGTTATTTAAATCCAACGAAAATGTTTCAATGTAAGAGATTTCATTCGTCATTAGTGACAAGGAATGGGATCAAAATGTGTCAATTGATGACGACATTTAAAGTCACTATTCGTCTCCAAGAGAACATCAGTTTAGAACTTCCACCTTAAGCATTCTAGATGAAATTTCAATGGGCGGTTGTTCTTCTACAACTTACCGATCTAAATCGACTGTGGCGCATTTTTCGCACCCATTTTGATGCGGTCGAGAAACTATTAGTGAGCGTCCTGAAATCTGTTGACGGTCAACGAGTGGTCGCTTCAGTTTTTTTTAGCTTGAAGGACAAATGTGAAACAGTCCAATGTTTTGATCAAAAAGTTTGTTTACCACGAAAAAGTACAAAATGAAATGAAATTCACCTCAAGCGATATCATTAGTTTTGGAAGCGGACTTACGGACTGCGTCACACTCCACCTTTTAAGAGGTTTTTGTTGTGATATCAGCCGTTTTGGAAGTTTTCAGTTGTTATATAAAAAATTCATGTGAAAAATCATGCCCGAAAAAAAATTGTTTTCGAAAAAAATTTTCTCCGAAAAAGATTTTCTCCGAAAAAAATTGTCTTCGAAAAAAAAATTTCTCCAAAAAATTTTTCTCCAACAAAAAGTTTTCTCAAAAGAAATTTTTCTCCAACAAAATTTTTCTCCAAAGAAAATTTCTCCGAAAAAAATTTCTCCAAAAAAATTTTCTCCGAAAAAAGTTTCCTCCGAAAAAATTTACTTAAAAAAAAATTTTTCTACAAAAAAAGTTTTCTTAAAAAAAAATTTTCTCAGAAAAAGAATTTTTCCAAAAAAATCTTTCTCTGAAAAAAATTTTTCTCCAAAAAAATTTTTCTCCAAAAAAAATTTTCTCCGAAAAAAATTGTTCTCCATCACCTCCCGCTACCATCGCAACACTTTGTATCAACTTCAGCTACCTTCGGAGTACTTTGTGGCGCCTTCGCCTGCCTTCGGAACACTTCGTGTCACCTTCGGCTACCTTGGGAACACTTCGTGTTACCTTCGAAACTCTTCGTGTTACCTTCGGAACACTTCGTGTTACCTTCGGAACACTTCGTGTCACCTTTGGCTGCCTTTGGAACATTTCCTCAGAAAAAACCCTCAAAATTGACCACTTTTCCACATGCCAAGGCGTTTCCAGAATATTCCCGGAAAAGCGGCCTATGAAATTTTTTATTTGGGGCCGAGACCGACGTTCTCTGAAAATTTCAGAAAGATCGGCTGTCTAGTTCTCGAGATCGAAAATTTTTAATAGATAGAACATAGAACATAGCTAGGTAGAAACCGACAGATCAGAAAAAAGTTTTCTTAATGATAAGAATAATAGAAAAATCCACTGGCCATAGAAAAATGTCATTTTCAAACCTCGATATCTCAGCCAATTTTCAACCGATTTTGATTAGTGTGGGATAGTTGGAAAGCTGCTGAAAGTTTTTTGTAAAAATAATTTGGAGGGGAGGGAGGCGAGGGGAAAAAATTCAAAAGTTCGCCTACATATGCCTCCTTATCCCAAAGGTTTTTGAATGGATCTTTTTGGGTTTGTGGACGTTTTTTTTGGGGCGTGGGGACTGCGTCACGCCCTCCGCTGCCGCTCCGGGAATGATACATGTCTTTGTTTCTCGATATTCGTAATTCCATTGAACAAACTATTCTTGAAAAAAAAAATCATTTTCACGGTGCTCCCTAAGGTATCCAAATCCATACCATTTCCGTCATGAACATAGAAAATATGAACAAAGAACACGACGAAAGTATGCATCACACACTGTGAACGTTTTCAATCCGCTCAATATTCGACAAGTGTTCGGCACACATTGCAAATTGCATTATTTATGCACTCGCTTCAAATACGAGTACATTCAAGAAGAAAATAATGATGTCGACGTAACTTGAACCCGATCCACTTGTTTAATTTGAACTCAACTCAAAGTCACGTTGCAGAAACATGAAATGAACTCGGAAAGTCATTTTTCGCTTTAGCCCCGTACGAAGTAAAAAGTTAACAACATATAAAGTCATCGTAAGAGTCTCCTTAGTTTGCTCTCTGTGAGGTAAGTATTTGAAATAATCGAAATCAGCACATGTAGTGGTGAGCAATTATTATCAGGACGAAAACACAAGACGATAGCTATATCCGTCTGTCTAAATATAAAGGAAGAATGACACACAAAATGAAACACAATTAACTAACAATGACGCGTGTAGTTCGAATGCTTCAAACAAGATGCTTACTGGACTATTAATAGTTGATTGCTAATTGATAGTTGTAACTAATGGTTGATAGTTGACTATCTGAAGATGTTAACTGTATAATCAAAAGTTGACACTAAATGATTAAGAGAGTTCGCTACGCTAAGCATAGAGTGACGAAATTATCATCTGTAAACGATTTATGCTCAAAGTAAAATGAGCTAAATAAGTCACTTTGATTATATTAGTTGAAAGAGGTGCGCTATAGGAATACCTTCACTATTGACTTTTCCTTCAAGGTAGAGCAGAACGTTTTACCGGAACTTTGTGGAAAAAGCTGACTTGAACCCTAGGCTGTTGAACTTTAAGCGAATTTTTGGTGCCTAGAGTTTTACGAATTTAATTCACGTTGGGTTGGTTTCGGATTTGGGGTCAAGAATTCGGTGCGGATCGGATTTCCGGATCTCTTTCCGATGGAAATTCATTTCGAAAAAGCAGGACCTTGCACACCTATTTTATTTCTCTTTTATCTCTCTTTCGACGTATTCGCTTGTATTTTGGTCATATAAAACTCGGTTTTTCGGTGGAAAGAGGTGATGTACTGCGACATTCGCTATTTTTGGCCTATTTTTGGAAAATCGTATTTCCAGAAATTTCCAAATTTTCCAAATAATTTCCAAAATTACGATTACGATTACGAAATACGATTTTCCAAAAATAGGCCCTGGTTGAAAGATTGAAGGAAGTTCAAACATAGGGGTCGGCGGGTCGACATTTTTTCGAGATGCGTAATTGCCATATCCATATCCATACGTAACCATCAGCTGAAGTAAAAAATAAATTACGTAATCATGCCCGCAGCGGTAGCGGAGAGCGTGATGCAGTCCCCACACCCCAAAAAAGAAGTCCACAAACTCAAAAAACGCCGTACAAAAACCTTTGGGACAAAGAACCATATATAGGCGAACTTTTGAGTTTTTCCCCACTGCCCCCTACCCCTCCAAATTATTAAAAAAAACTAAGTCGCAGCAGCTTTTCAACGAGTCCATACAAAATCGGTTGGAAATTAGCTGAGATATCGAGGTGTTGGAAAATGACATTTCTCTATGGGCCGTCGATTTTTCTATTGTTCTCATTATTATGAAAACTTTTTTTCTGATCTTGTGTTTTCGTAGACAATAAATTATTTTCTTTTTTAATTTAATCCTCGGAATGACAATGCTTAAAGAATTGCTTTCTTCGAGATAGTTACAGATATTGAGGAGGAGTGGGATCCTTAGAAAATGGCTGCCAGCTGTCAAAGTGACGCCATCTTGGATTTTTTGCAATCTTCTGAATTGGAATACCTAGACAGTTGGTTTCTTCGGGAAAGTTATAGAGATTGGTAAGGAGAACTTTTTGGATCCAGAAAGTCGTCAGCGAGTGTCAAAAAGTTGTCAGCAAGTGTCGAAAGTCTCAGAAAGTTGTCAGCTAGTGTCAGAAATTTGTCAGCAAGTCTCAGAAAGTTGTCAGCAAGTGTCAGAAAGTCTGTGAAAGTTGTCAGCAAGTCTCAGAACGTACTCAGCAAGTGTCAGAAAGTTGTCAGCAAGTGTCAGAAAGTTGTCAGCAATGGCCAGAAAGTCTCAAATCCATTTTTGTCCATGGAAACAATGGTCGCAGAGCTCGCCGTACAAGAATACTGATATCACAAGGTATCAAAGGTGACGGTTTCGCTGATCAGACGCAAACATTTGTTTGAATAGGATGTTAGCTTCTGGTCAAAGTTTTATTCTTTAAAAAAATTGCACTACTTTTTTTAAAACAAAATTACGTTGTGTTCAAAAAATTACGTCACAAATGCCAGACCCAACGAAGAAATAATTTTTCTGTACTTTGACTGTAATTTTTCACACTTTTCCTTCGAAGAAGTTTTTTTGTGTAATTTGTATGTAGTATGCACATCGCTCACCAACAAATGCACAATTCACGCTTATTTGTTCTGCTAAAAATACGTAATCCAGCCAAATTTTACGTAATGTACATAAATTTTGCTTCAGTTTGTGTTAATTTTCTGTCAAAGACTGCCAGATCTCCATATTTTTCACTGCTCAGCTCAAGTATATATACATCGCTACAAAAGGTGGCGCAGAGGTTTTTTCTTGATGTAATTCAAAAATTCATGAATTCTTCTAACTTCAGTTCACCTTATCCAGAAACATATTTGATACGAAACGGCGTGCGAAAATCGTTGTGAATAAAGGGTTTATTAAAAAATCAGTAGAAAATGTTTCTGACAGCTACATTTTCGTTGAAAAAATGTGACTGAATTTTCGTGAGGATTACTTTCTCTGCTCAAATAGCGAAATTGTCTAAAAGTATCAATCAAGGACAGGCAATTAGTCTTTGAATGAAGATGTATTTTACAAACTAATCGTATTGATCGAATTAATGATTCACTTGGTGTAAATTTTGGTTTGATTTTTAAGAACGCTGCTTCAGTTCCCTAGATCTAACCGTACTGTGAGACCATCTTCCCTTCAATGAAAGAAAACTCGTTAAAAGATTCATGAAAACCACATTTGTTGACTTATATGGCATTCCTATTTACAAAATGCTGCAGCTGTTGTTTGAAATCCAACAGACAATAAGCTGTATACTTCGTTGGTTGATCTTTTTTTTGTTCAACATTGAAAAGTTTATATCCCTCGACACATTCGTCTGAAATTTGACGTTCTTGGAACTAGATGACAAAAATCACCATCCTAAGGTTCATAAACATCAATCAAAATGGACATTTACGACGACTGTTATGGGGGGGAATATTTTTAAATAGACAAACTTTTTAAATAAAACGTTGTGAATACAAGCGAATCATTTTATATGGTGATTCGCCCATGATTCAAACTTTCCGAAAATAAAACCGATGGAAACGTCCTCCATTTCAGTCAATATTGGTGGAGAATTGGTATGTTAGCCAAAAGTTTTTTTTTCCCCGACATTTTCTTTTAAGATTTATGATTGAATTAGTTATCAAAACGAGATGTCGATAAAAGTTAGCGGTAATAGAACTGAAAAGGATGTATTTGATGAGATAAATTTGGATATGCAAATATCCGGTGAACACAAGGGTGAACATCGAAAAATGTTTATATAAAAAAAGCTTCTAGAGAGCGAAGATGTTTATTTGAAGAGTGGAAGGAATGATTTCAAAAGACATGTAGTGATGTCTACGATTCAAAACATTCATGAAAACGAGAGCGGTACACTGACTCGCACTGGCTGAAACGCCACTGAGAAAAAAGGAACTATTTTTTGGCGAGTCCGACATGTCGCCGTCTCACCGTCTATCTCTACATTTCTACTTTCTGCGCGGACTCAAAACCCGCCGAGTAATGTAAAAAAAAATCCACCGCCACCGCCGCGCCGCCGAGAGGTTGGTTGTTGTAAATGAAGCCAAATTGTCATAGTTTGGATAGCATTCTTTGACCAGTGCTGATATACACATGGTCTCAAAACAAGGAGTCCTGAAAAGACGTAAACGACGAAATCAGCAGCATTTTTGTTCTCTTAAGATTTTTTCAACAGTTTGGAAGTATTATAGTACTCTACAGACGGTAGAGCGGCCGTAGTATATTTATGTTCTATGGGTGAAATAGGACCAAAACGAAACTTTTCTCCCATTTCGGCTATAGTATTGAATATTTCGGGAGAAATATGATTTCGTGACTTTGGTTGGTCCAGAAATTGGTTGAGTGATCCGGGCTGTAAGATCCTCAGTGTAGGCCCAACTCATGTTACTACACTACGCTTACTACACGACATTTGGCGGTTGCATGTTCCTTTAATGATGAGGTTTTCTGTGCATTCAGACAAACTTTTTTGTCTATGAAAGTATGGGTCCGAGGCCTCTCCTTAGGGCCTTAGGCTGGTCCTAAGGTTGACCCCAGCCCAAAACATTTCTTTGTGGAGTATATTGAGGGGAGCTTTTTTGTGTATTATGAAGTATGATTTTTTCTGTCCTTTTTGAAAATTTTTTTTTTATAAAATTTTTTTCACACTTGCTTCGGACGAGTTTTTCAATATTGGCCTTTCGGCAATTTCCGATAAAAAATGTCGACGTAGTTTCATAATGCAATATGTAGTGAACTAGTGTCCGAGCGCTTATTCGCCCACATATCATCGGCTCGACATGGTTTTGTCAAGGGCCGTTTAACGTCTACGAATCTTCTTGAATTTTCCAGACTTTCTCCAGAAATTATCGAATCTGGATCGAAACTAGATAATGTGTTTACCGATTTTCAGAAAGCGTTCGATAGAGTGTCTCATAAATTGTTGTTGGATAAGCTCAGACGGATCAGTGTTAACGATTGCCTTTTGGGATGGATTAGATCGTATCTGAGTGGGCGGTACCAGTATGTAAAGATGATGGGTCATGTGTCTGAGAATTTCATTGTCACATCGGGTGTGCCTCAGGGAAGTCATTTGGGCCCACTGCTTTTCATCCTCTTTATGGATGACGTAATCGATGTTTTCAAGTCTATTAAGATCTCATACGCTGACGACCTTAAGTGTTTGAGCAAAATTAGACGCTATGAGACTGCAGGAAGACTTGTATGACCTTTCCGAGTGGAATAAACGGAACCACAGTCAGGTGGAAAAGTGTAAGGTTATGTCGTTGTACAGGAACAGATCTCCCATAAGATTCGATTATGACATTGATGGGGTGAAGTTGACTCGCGTGACTGAGATCCAAGACCTAGGAGTTTGGTTAGATGAACATTTGTCGTTCGATCGTCACGTTGGTTGTATCACTTCTGAAGAAATTCCTTATTTACGCCTTGAAGAGGTCGGTGAGAAGAGATAGTGAATTCCGTCTGGAATAGAACAATCGTCTGAAAGCTCCTGCGCTGATGTCACGAATTAGGTTGAATGCACCGGTTCGTGCTGTCAGATCTCATGAGTTTTTTGTTGTTAACTTTCACCGAACAAACTATGGTCAGCATGAGCCGGTTAACAGCATTCATAGAATGTTCAACGTTTAATCGCACCTCTATAGTGAGACGGTGTCTAGGGAGGTTTTTCGGAAGAAATTTGCATTTTGCTGAGCAATTCGGATTATCCTCTCTCACTTGATATGTTGCAGAGGTCTGAGAGATGTTTCGGTTGTTCTAGGTGGTCAAGGGGAAAATTGTTCAGAATCAAAAAAGAAATTTTTCAATGAGCGCCTCTCCCTTCGGGAGGGAAAGACCTGAGTACGGGTAAAGGGAGGGGGAGGGTGTGGTTCAGCAAGAATCAGTTTCCTCAGAGAATGAAAAAAACATTTATATTCGTGGCCGTAAGCAGACGATACTTTAGGCACGTGTGGAAATTATGTTTTTTTCTCAGTATCCAAAGTCGATTTTCCGATTTTTCACGGTATCCGCTAAAATCGGGCTGAATTTTCCGTTTTAATCAAATTTCCCGATTTCGAAGATAGTGTTACCTGGGCGGACTTTCCTAGTTTAGTTACGGATTATAATATTCAGCGCAAAGAGCACGACAGATAACTTAACCGCTCACTATGAGCACCTTAAAAGGGCGCTTACTTAATGGTGAACATGAAAGTTAGCGCGCAGGTTGAAATATCATCATGGGCGCGCGGTAGCGATGCGCCCGTGACGCAAGTCCCCATACGAACAATTAATTAGGAAATAAATTTTTCGTAGACTTCGGAACTATATATACAGCTGAGTTTTGACTTTTTTCCCTTGCGTCGTACCCCCTGAGATCTAGTTTTTCGGATTCTACGTAATATTTAATGAAATCGATACTTCACTCATTAAAATCGGTCCAGTGGATCCGAAGATAAGACCTTTAGAAAAGTTAATGGAAACATCTTACGTTGGTTAGTGGGTTAGTTAGTTAGTTCCAGGGCCATTTGTATGAAAACCGACTTTTTTGGCTCGTGCTCGAAAACGGCTCGATAACTTTTCTTGAAATTTTGCAGGGACCTTCGGGTGGACATTCTACACCATATGAGATTTAAAAAAAAGAGGGGGGGGGCACTGGCCTTGTTTGGGCGCCAGGGCTCTTAGAAGGCGCCATATAACCATAAAACCAATATAAAAGAATGTTTTGTATATGTGTTGAGTGTATTCAAAGTATGGGTCAAATATGAGCAAAATTTTTGGACTGTGTTAATGGATGGAGATAGAGATGTTTGGTGTTAAAGGAAAAGTTTATGGGTTGGGTGTGTAGTGTGTCAGGATGACCAACAAAATGGCCGACAGTGGAACGGGATGGACTTAGGGGGAATTTTTTTTTTTTTGAGTTGGAGATAGATATTTGGTGTCAAAGGAAAAGTTGATGGGTTGGATGTGTAGTGTGTCAAGGTGAACAACGAAATGACCGACGGTGGTATAGGATGGATTTAGGGGGAAAATTGAATTTTTTTTGTTGAAGATAGATGTTTCGTGTCAAAGGAATTTTTTTTTCGACGAAAATTTTTTTCGCCGAAAACTTGCGTCGAAATTTTTTTTCGCTGAAAATTTTTTTCACCGAAATTTTTTTTCGCCGTAAAT
>CM055405.1:46482380-46533202 GCA_029228625.1 Pseudolycoriella hygida | reverse complement strand
TTTTCGCCGGAAAATTTTTCTCTAAAATTTGTTTCGCCGGAAATTTTTTTTTGCCAGAAATTTTTTTCGCCGGATATTTTTTCTCTAAAATTTGTTTTCTCTTTTCTTCCAAAACTACTGATATCACAAAAAAACCCTTTTTAAAAGGGAAATGTGATGCAAGTCCTCATCCCTTCTTCCAAAAAAACTGATATCAATTGGGGTGACGCTTACAGCTTTGAAACGCAAAACATTTTTTGAAATTTTTTCATTTTTGATTAAAAAAATGCGTCACCCAGCAATGTTATAGTTTTTCTGTTCCTTCAGCTTTCACAACGCAAAAAGTTTGACTTTATGGGATGTATGGCGTCTTTCTGCACAGAAAATCAAAGTTTTTAGTATGAAAGCTTTTTCTACATTGGTGCGTCACATTTCCCTTTAAAAAAAAATCAAAAAATCTCATTAAAAAAATTAATAAATTGAACCTCCGAAATAATTGCGATTAAAGTGGATTTTCACAACAAATTGAAACATTTTAAATTAAATGGGAAATTAGTTTCAATCAATCAATCAATCAATTTGTGGAACAGAGAGCGTTTATTGTTCCACAAATTGATAAAAATATTCATTAACAGGTGATCAGAACAAACATTATTGTTTAACATGAAACGTCATCTGAATATTTTTAGACCCGTACGATGTATAGTGGTTTTTTGCGTTTACCACGACGGACGCGACGTTAATAACTAGTCGAACTTAGATCCCGTAGTAGGGGAACTTTCGATTAAGGTATGGGCTGGGAGGAAGTAGGTGGGGTTTGGAAGAAGCATTATGTGTGGTGTTAGGATGAGGTCAGGAAAGGGAGTAGGTGGAGGTTGGTAGAAGGATCTAATCATACGGGTCTGCGTTACTCACGTCTGTTGTTTTATACAAAATTAAAACTTAACGACGGGAAAATTCGGCCAATCAAAAGAATTTTTTTTTCGAAAATATCGAATGAGTTTCGTCTACTGCATCTCTAATGAATCTTTAATTTTGAATTTAAAATGGAATGTTCCGCGTTGAATGGAGTTTTCTATTTTGTTCCCTCTGCGATTTTGTAGAAATTCGGATTTGCAAATTTATTTTTCCAACATAAATGAAAATGCAACGAAACCATTGCAAGTGATAAATATCAACGGAATGTGAAATGATATTGGGAAAAATATTAATAGGGAAATGGATTTTTTTTTTCAATTACCTCGTCATGATGATACCAGAATATGTAGGCGGGTGGTTCAGGACTATATTTTACAGCACATGTTAAGTTTATGGTGCTGCCTTTATCCACATGTAAATCGGGTGATCCCAATATTGCCGCAGTTGGAACTGGAAAAGATAACAAGTTCTAAATTGCTTATTTCTCTCTTGTTCACAGATTTGAATGTTTATCTATTCGGTACGATATACGATTTCTCCATAACAACAATTATTCAGGTTAAGTGAATTGTGCAAATTTCAAAATCTTCAATCAATCGACCAAGTTCCATAATAGAAACTGCATAATTGGGCAACGCCTAATTGGAATACAAGCACAGAGATAATCGGTATGACGTTATCTCTAATCAATGAATAGTTGGTTGAATTGTAGGTTACTTTGAAGTATATAATTATCTCCAAAATTTATGTAATGTACTGCGAACATTGCATTATTGCTTGGTATGTTGTTAGGTTAAAATACCGATACGTTCTGAGGTTCATTTGAATTTCCTAAAATTTAATTTCTATTATTGTCTCATTCTGATGTAAAAATAATTGAATTGAGGTAGTGGTACTTAGAAGTCTATCAAGGACAACTTCACTTTCATTGGGATTTGTGAATTGGACAAACAGTGCCTAGTATCGGAAAAGAATATTCAAAAAACATAACAGTGAAATTGAGGTGACGTTTTTACAAACAGCCTAGTAATGGTTCACGAGTCTCCCACTCCCACTGGATAATAGAAGTGAAAGTTTTGTTGACAAGTAAATCCAAGTTATAGAAGTAAATACAGTCATTATCGAAATGTGACCTTAGAAGAGAAGTATGACACAGCGCTGCGGCTGAAACTGCCAAGATGCGCTAAGATGATTGCTTTTGCCGACAAATTGATCCTCATGGTATCTGGAACGTCAAAGATTGAGGTGGAGGTAATTGCGATGGAGACGCTAGAAACTGTCGAAAACTGAATGACAACAGCCAAACTGAGCGAATCGTAATGAACATTGACGGGAAAGAAATCACATTCACTCGCCCATAAAGTACCTTGGAGTTATGCTGTACGACCGCAGAAATTAGTCATGTGGACTACACGTGCGAAAAGGCAATGAAAGCCACCGCAGCACTGGTCAGGATAATGCCAAACGGCTTTAAACCACGCAGCAGCAAAAGGAGGACCCTAGCAAGCGCCAGCCTATCGATATTGCGCTACGGGTCACCAGCGTGGATACAGGCGCTAGATACGAAGAGAAATCGGAGGATGCTTAATAGAGCCCAAAGGCTGGCAAGTATAAGAGTAGCAAGCGCACCGAACGATATCTCTAGAAGCGGTATGTGTCATAGCATATGCATAACGGTGACGGAAGATGAATGTCATAGAAAAAAGAGAAGGGAGGGTCAAACTACCAAAACAGCTAAGACGCAATTAAGAGCCGAATCACTGAGACAGTGGCAGCAAGAGTGGGACTCCACGGACAAGGGAAGGTGGACCCATATACTCATACCCAACATAACGACATGGGTACAGAGGAAACATGAAGAGGTTAACTTCCAATTGACACAGTTTCTGTAGGGTCATGGTTTGGATTCGCGGAGTCACCTTTCTGCACGCTGTTCTGCCGCTTCGAACAAGAGCGAGATGAGCTGACGACGGTGAGCGAGTCAGACGTAAATGCCGAAAACATAATATCGGAGATGTGCTGCGATGAGGAGGTGTCGAAAGTAGCGGATAATGTAGTTGCAAAAATAATGGGGACCTACAATCGTTTCGCAAATCTGGTGATTACTACTGCTAAAAAGTGCCTACCAAGAGGATATCGCAAAGAGTATATACCGTGTTGGAACGAGGATAGCGATCGACTGTATGCAGAGTTCCAAGACAGCCAATGTATTGTTGGAATCATTGAACTACGCACGTAAGCAGCGCTGGATAAATACAGTCGAAAATATCGATTTAACCCATTCAAGTAGGTCGGCGACATTAATGCGGCATTAATGCGCATGAAGAATGGAAGAGCGAGTGGCTATGACGCAATATATCCTGAGTTTTTAACATACAGTGGCCCGCGAACGAGATTATGGTCGACTAGATTTTTCTCTGCGAATAACCTGCCTGCCCATTTTAAAAGGAAAAAAATTATTGCTCCATTGAAACCTAGTAAACCCGATGATCTCCCGGAAAGCTATCGTCCGATCGCATTGCTCTCAGTTACATTTAAACTTTTCGAGCGACTGATTTACGATCGAATTGCAACACTTTTTGACACAATTGACAAACTTTTACCTCGAGAACAGGCCGGTTTCAGAGTGAACAGAGGGTGTGCTGAGCAGGGGTTGGCTTTGACCAACTTCATTGAATCAGGATTCCAACGAGGACTCAAAACGGGTGTCGTACTAATTGACTTAACAGCAGCATATGACACCGTATGGAAAAAGGGACTGCTTAAGGCTCTTAAATGTCTAAGAATTGTGGATCTAATCGCCAGCATGCTCAGTGACCGTTTATTCCAGGTCCTACAGAATGGCTACCCTAGGGATCCGTTCTCTCGTGCATACTTTTTAACTTGTACATTCATGATTTGCCACCAGCAATCGCTCGTAAGTTCCTATACGCAGACGACATGGCCTACGCTTTTCAGCACAAATTATTCTCCGAAATCAACAAGTCACTGACCAATGATATGGTATTGTTCGTCCGATTTTGCAAACAGTGGCGTCTTGTTCCGAGTATCACAAAAACTGTAGTGACATGTTTTCACCTGAACAACAAATTGGAAAAAATGCCACTCCGAGTGTGGAACAGTTCTTAAACATGACTTTGAGCCAACGTACCTGGGAATAAAGCTGGACCGGTCTTTGACTTACGGTAAGCAGATCGGAAATCTGTGCCTCAGATTGTCCACAAGAAATAACTTACTCCAAAAGCTTGCTGGCACATCATGGGACGCATCGACTGCGTGCTTAAGAACTACTACAATGGCTTTACTTTATTCTTGTGCCGAGTACTGTAGTTCGTCGTGGCTAAATAGCACACATACGAAGAAAGTCGACGTGGTGTTGAACAGAAGGATGAGAATAATCACTGGTACTGTGAAATCTACGCCAGTGGAATGGTTACCAGCTCTAAGTGATATCGCTCCGGCCGTAGTCAGAGGACAGAGCAACTTGTTGTCATTGTACCGGAAAACATTAATTAACCCACATATTCTGCTACAGGATGACTTAGCATTGCATATGATAGAGAGACTGATATCTCGTAATCCTGCAATTGCCACAGCTAAAACCTTGCATGCCAGCGATTTCAACCCCAAGGAGATATGGAAGGAAGAGTGGACGATCGCTGGCCATAGCTCACAGATTTTCAACTTTGATGAACATTCGGCAAGATCAATGGAATTTACGCTTCCCCGGAAAATGTGGTGTAATTCAAATAGGTTAAGAACTGGACACGGACGATGCAATGAAATGCTTTTTAAGTGGAAATTGACAAACGACCCCAGCTGTGACTGTGGCTGTCCGCACCAAACTATGTATCATCTGATAACGGAGTGCAGTGTATACAAATATGAAGGTGATTTGGGAGACTTTATGAGTTTAACTGGACAAGCGCTAACTAGGTTGGGAAGACTGAATTTGTGATATAGTGTGTAGTATTTGTATATTCCGTTTTGTTTTTAATTGTTAGTTTTAACTTCACATTTCCTTGTTTAATGTTAAGAGAATGTACCATACGCTAAATAAATAAATAAATAAATGGGGAAATTGCAGAGTGCATGGAGAGACGATCAAAGGAGTCTGCCAGTCGATCTGAGAGAGTAGGTGCGAAAGCACAACCCTCCTCGAAGTAATGCGGTGAGTCGGTTCCGGGGAGAAGAGAGCATGGAGAGTAAAGAAGGAGGTTTTAGTTGGTAGGTCATTGAAGAATGGAATCCAACACTACCTTAGTCCAGGAGGACCGGGTGTCTATGAAGATTTCCTCACCCTTACAAAAAAACCTTAGAACAGTCTTGGCTAGTATTATACGTGTACTTAACGGTGTTATCTCCGAAATAGGCATCAGTTTTCATTTCTAGTCCTAGATTTTAAACTACGACGATGTTTTACTTCTACATAATAATGGAAAGATACGCGCTTTAAGCTTCGTTTTAGTAGCAGGCTCTCGTCGCGCTCTCTTTTATATGGTGAAATTTCACTTAATTCAGGCGTGGTAAGTAATTTTACTCTCTTCGGCGCTAAAGCAGAAAAAATTTTTACGGTAATTTTCGCAGTTTAATATGCATATTGTTAGGTCAATCCCCTTCATTTAAAAATAAATCGACGATTCCAAATAATTTATTAAGCCTAATATTCTGATTACTTCATTTAAAACAATTTTCGCTCAACAAACATTTTCAATTATTTAGCTGACACCTTTAAAAGGACATGCCACATTATCAGGTTTCCACGTTAATTGGTAAAATCTATACACCAATCGGACATTAGTGTATACAACATGAAGTGTTAAATTCAAACAAAACACAAATTTACCTGTCCCATGTAGTTCATTTCGGAAACAACTTAATTTTGGGATAGATGCGATAATTTAAAATCGATAAAACAGGATAGAATGAAAATGTCATTATTTAAAGTAAGCTCTCGGTGGCAGCGATAATTGAATTGAACTTGCATACGTACACTGTAGATAACTCTAGCGTATATGGGCAATTCCACGGTCCGCTTCGTTCCCACGCGTGAAATTCTCAGTAGTTGCAAAATGAAAGCAGTAGAAAAGTTACTATCCTCTAGTTAAGGGATCAATACGTCTGATGCACCATTTTCTATTAATATTTTTTCGTAACAACTGAGCATTTCGAGCGTGGGAACGGAGTTTTCGTGGAATGGCCCATATACACAATTCGTTCACGGCATCCGTATATAAAATGCTTGCTAAGCGCATATATTTATGCATAGCGTATGTCAATTTTAGAAATTATTCCATGTGTAAGCGCTTTAAAGAATATTAAGGGGTCGATTCCAGAAGGCCAAAAAAGTTCCTTTGACAATGCTGGATGGGGAAACGAATACATTGATGTGCACTCGTTTCCGGCTCGGCACCAGGCTGCGTAATTGATGAGTATGAGTAGTCTTATAGAAGGCAGCCTAGTGTCGAAAATCAGTTACTCCACTCCAACATTGTTGTTGAAACTTTTTTGGCATCAAGCCCAGTTTGAAAGGCATATATCTGTTTCTTGCAATTTTAAGACTCGTGCGAAGAACGAAGTTCTTCGAAAAGGAGTTCATGCGTTTGTAACCCGAATTTCGACCCGGGAGTAGGGGGAGTATCGATCATGGTCCTTAGATGACGAAAAAAAATGTCCGTCTGTTACCGCGATAACTCGAGGAAAACTTGACCGATTTTCAAAAAAAAAAAATTTATCGGAATGAATCTGGGCACTGTCGGCCAAAGGGCCGCCGAGCTAGGGTCGTTTAAGTGGTTTTTGGTCTTTTGTACACAACTGAAGAAACCTTTTTGGAAACCTTGAACTTAGCTAGGGCACTAAAAACGAGTCTCTGCTAGAGCCCTACGTATTTTTTGTAGTTAACTCGAGTAAACCTTTTCTGATTTTCAATTTTTTTTATTCGAGAGGTCTAGGAATGAAAATATTTTTATTAGAAACCCTTGGACTCAGCCAAGACCCTAAAACTGAGTTTTTACTAGGACTCAACGTGTTTGTTTACATAAATCGGGTAAATCCTAACCCTGAGAGGCAACCGAATTATGTTCAAAAACAAATTGTGGTCCGGTGCCTGTGCTTATGGCTCAAGTGGGCCTAAGGTCGATCGGCCCTAACCAAAAAAATTTTTTTTCTATGCTGCAGAACAAATTGAGGGAAACATTTTTGTCTATGGAAGTATGTGTCCGAGGCCTCTACTTAGGGCTCTAATACCGGCCCTAGCCCAAAAAATGGTTTTTGCTATGTTATGTTGTAGAGAAAATTCCTCAATGTTCTGCCTATTTGCTTTGTTACACCGTTGCTTCGGACGTGTTTTTCAATATTGCCCTTTCGGCAGTTTGCAATACAATTTAATGTCGACCAGGGCCGTAGCTAGCGACCATTGACAGGGGGGCTCAAGCCCCGAACTTAAAAAAAATCATGTGTTTACGTAAAAACGCCGCGAGCGGAGCGAGCGACATTTTTTTTTTCGTTTGTTGCCTATTGTATTCGTGAAATGAAATGTTTCGAGGTTGTTGCATTACAGAAATGTTTACAACTTGACGCTACAGACTTCGTAAAACAGAAAATAAAACAATGAAGTTGGTAGTTCCTCTATCGTAATTTTGTACAGGTCCATTCACAGCGAATCCGAGCCCAAGGAATAATATAAGGCGATTATTTACGAAAGTGATGCAGATTATTTATCAAATAGTTCATTTCACTTTTTTTAAATATGGGGTTGGAAGAAATTCTAATCACAGCGCGCAGGCAAATTTTTAGGTAGAATAGAGATTTTACACTCTGAATTCAAGTGAAACAAAACAGTTTCTTAGCTTTTTCTTAGATAATTCCTTGAAAAACTATTGTTTTGTAGCGCCGCAGGCGAAAATTTTGAGGTGAAAGGCTGTTCGAATGCAAGATTTTTCATAGAATAAGAAAACAGCCGGTGTTGACATTGAAAAGTAAAAGACACAAACCTAAAATTAGTACAACTTTCTGAGTGTCAGGGGGGGCTCAGTAGTGGTCCAGGGGGGGCTCAGCCCCCCTAGCCCCCCCGTAGCTACGGCCCTGATGTCGACGCAATTTCATAAGGCAATATTCACTTAGATTTAGTTCGAGTCTTTTTGTAACATCTGTTCTCTTTGCCAAATATATTCTGATGTGCACGGGTCGCTTGCATATGTTTCTCCATGAAAAGTTTCTAAACAACGATGACATGAGGAGTTCGTGCAATAGACAAAGGTCCAGTCTCCCGCATGAACTTCTCATTTCATCATATAATAGAACATTTTCTAGAAGTAAAATTGCAACTTTTAACCTGCATACCCCCAAAAGCTGAATCTGATTCTACGCAAAAGTTTAGCTGACAAAGAGCTTACGACTTTTTCAGAGGAGATTTTCGGCCTAGTATGGAAGCTTTCCTCGTTGATATTCCGAAACTTGTCGCTAAGGCCAGGTTAAGCCCGTCTACATAGTCAACTATGAATTTGACCATATACGTCGTCACCTGGCCTAAAGAAAGTTTGAAAACGGCAAGCACATCGAGTATTTTTTTTAGAAAACTGCTCTTTTGAACTAAAAACTTTCAAACTTTTTCAACGGAAAGTGTCGAAATATCTAGGTGAATCTACTATCAAAAACAGCTATTTTGTAATTTATTTAAGGCTGATGCTATTCTCCTGCGCGGGCGATCAGCCAGCCCTATGGGGGAGAGACTATCCGCCCGCGCGGGCAATTAGTTAGCCCTATGGGGGAAAGACTATCCGCCCGCGCGGGCGATTAGTCAGTCCTATGGGGGAGAGACTGTCCGCCCGCGCGGGCGATTAGCCAGCCCTATGGGGGAGAAATTATCCGCCCGCGAGGCCGATTAGCCAGCCCTATGGGGACTGGCTATCCGCCCGCGAAAATGATGACTTTAAAAGAAGTATATATAATTTTCGCGCTTATTATATATACTTCTTCTAAAGTCATCATTTTCGCGGGCGGATAGCCAGTCCGCATAGGACTGACTTAAATAATTAACAAACTAATCGTGAAGAGCTCGAATCCTTCATTCCCACTAATATACATTGGATAGGGGAGTGTTAGCAACGTCTTCTTTTTAGCAGTAAGGACCCTTGAGATAATCGTTGTTGGTCGAACACGTATATTATCCATCGAGGAATTATCGCCCGGAGTAAAAATTTTGGGAATTATCACCCGGACGAATGGGAAGTTGATTAAACTCACCTCCGCTGGCAGCGCCATTAGATTGGATAGGGGAGTGTTAGCAACTTCTTTTTCTTAGCAGTGAAAGCTTTTGAAATAACGATTGTTGGCCGGCCACGTATATTATCCATCGAGGAATTATCGCCCGGAGTAAACGCCTTTTTATAAATAATTATCCGGAGAATTATAGCCTTGACGAATGCCAAATTGATAAAAAATTTTCGAAAATCTTCGTGCAGTCCGACCCCAAGCGGTCTACCGCACTCTCGACGAGTGCCTTCGGCACTCCCCACCGCTGGCAGCACCATTAGATTGGATAGAGGAGTGTTATCAACGCCTTCTTTTTAGCAGTAAAGGCTTTTGATGTTTTTTTCGAAATTTCCTTTTGTATTTGATTTTTTTTCGGGCAGCGTAGCTTTTTTTGACCAATTTGAATGAGTCTCGCAGCTGAACCACGCAACCGATTTTCCCAAGTCAGTTGTCATTTTTTTCGTTCGGTAAATACCTTTCATTTGACACCTCACTGCCTCCATTACGACCACTACTGACCAAAATTTAGCTGAAGAAGTGCTCCCGTTCTGGGCCGAAAAATGCCGTATACCTTAGGAGTATGGAATTTTTTCGACCAACATTGTTAACCAGTTTTGTTGCCCTGGACCTCCGCTAACTATTGACGGACAAAAATACAGTCTACTTTGTCTAACAGTCAAAGTTTCCTAACAAAAAAGTGAGCAACCACCGAAATTTTAGCTGTTTTCGCTGTCTAGCTCCTTCGGATGAAGTCGGATGAAAAAAAATATTCTTTTACAAAATTGTTGGCAATTCAAAACTCTAAGACTTTTCTTCTTCGACCAAAGCTCTGCAACTGCTCCGTAAGTAACTTTTGGAACATTTCCAATTTTGACCCAAAACTCCCTTATTTCAGAACAATATCACACACCGGATCATGTTTTCTCCACGTTTCAGACCATCACCAACAACATATAAAAAAGTATTTTGTTTTTTGGTTTTCGATGGTAAAATCGTTACCCACTGACAGACATTCGCGGGCGAATAGTCTCTCCCCCATAGGGCTGGCTAATCGTCCCCGTGGACGGATAGTCTCTCCCTCATAAGGCTGGCTAATCGCCCGCACGGGCGAATAGTCTCACCCACGTAGGGCTGGCTAATCGCCCACGCGGGCGAATAGTCACACCCCCATAGGGCTGGCTAATCGCCCGCGCGGGCGAATAGTCACTCCGTTTATTTAAATCATGTAAAAGAAAAAAGTGCGAAAAATTACACATTAGAACAATTCGGATATGCAGTTTTCACAAAATCACATAAAGCTACGAAGAAAATCATTGCTAAGCAATAGGATTTAGTTCTGTTCTCATAGTCGTCTCATTTCTAACTTGTTTTGCATTTAGCATAAATAAATACATTAATGTGCTATAAATAACGACGTTGGCGTTGCAATTGCAATTACGATTCGCAGAAATACAAGTGTGAAAAAGAGATGTCTGGTGTAGGCGTCTCTTTTTCGCCTTTGTATTTCTGCGACGCGATTCACAATAGCGCAAGTTATGACGAGGGTCATGTATGGCATTCTAGTTCGTCTAAGATAAAACAAGTCGACTTACTCAAACTATACAATATTTCACGTCGAAGTTCATAATATGTCAAGCGACGAAAAATGGTGTGATTGTCAGCTTATTCACTTCATCATGAAATCTCGTATTTTGACATAAGCCGACGCGACGTCGCACCAAATGAATTGAAAGACTTTCCAAACATTTATCAGACATTTGAATTTGATGACGATGCAATGTCGATATTGTGCTATGATAATGGTAGTTGCGAAATTACCAAGCAACGCCATAAACATTTCCTTCAATGTTTCAATGCATAACGTCAACACATCGTTAAATTCTCAAGTTTGTGGTTAGCTTCTTTTATAAATATTGCTTTCTCAAAATTTTTCAGCAATCAATGTATTTGCAAAATTTATGTCGTGGAACTTTTGAACTTTAAAGTCTGTACTGTTTATTGGTCATGAAAAATTGATTACCCTCTGCAAAGCTGAGTAAAATGTTTACAGCTACGAAAATATTTTCTTTGAAATATCCTAAAACCATATTCTAAATGGCAACATCTAAAAATAAGTTAAAAAGAAAGTTCTACATGAAAAAAGTATCGCGATTTGTATTAGACTCTTAAACTCTTCAGAGGTAACAGCCCCATCATCGTTAAAAAAAATGTCTGTTCGCATTTGTCAACAGGTATTTTCAATCAAAACTTTGTCGTTGTCTCTGTAAATAATAAATCTAAAGTTGCGATATTTTATTTATCGTTGAAAAATCGAAACTTTTACTTCCATTTAAATAGAAATTTAGCTTTTCCGAAAGGTATTTCATAAATGTTTGTACGTTAATCCCACTCACCTTACACAATCCCTTAGCATATGAATGAAGACATAATAAACTAAATATTTTACTTCTTGACAAATAAATAATAAAATTCCATTAAATACCGAGCTAGGGAATGAAAATATGGGAGGAAAAAGTTTTTTTTTGCTTCCAAATCATTTAACTTTTTCTATAAGTTAAAATGAGAAAAGTAACACACGTATCCATTACGATTTTTAACAATTTTGCTTGAACACAATTGACGCTTTTCCAACCTTAATGCTTTTACGGAAGGTATATAAGAGTTTTAACCTTTGCTTCTGGAACGATAGCTACCGCCAACAAATTTAATGTTTTCTCGTTATTGGAATTTTATTTTTATTGTTTTTTTTTTGCCGTTGTTTCACGTGAAATTCGTTCGAGTGTGGTGAAGTGGAAAAATTTCAGTCCTAACATAATTCGACGTTACTGTTGGATGATGAATAGACGGTTGAATAGAAAATGTTCTTCAGATTTTTATTTACAAGGTCTTGTTATTTATTTAATGGTTGTAAGCTTTTAGTTTATTTGCAATTATCCTTTTCGTTGAATGGAAACATTTCCTTTATAAAATATTTTAAAAAAAAATTCGGATGCAAATATACTTTTTATGAATCCAATTAGTCGCTTGAATGTGTCTAACATTCGAAATACCTCAAAATGATATTATATTTCTCAGCACTTTGTTGTACTGCTCTGAGCTGCGTTTGCTGCTGTGAAAAATTGTTGTGAAAGTGTACATTTCACATAATAACAACAAAGTCCATAAAACGCTTCAAGTCGCTAAGTAGTTATACGTAAAAAGATTTACATTTTCAGAATCGTACGAAACACAAAGGAGCTAATAAGTTCACTACGGAGTTGAGCCTTTCTTAGGGGCCGTTCAACCGATGGATGGGTCATTTCAACGTTCTTTACTTCAATTGACTTTCTTTCTTAGGGGTCATTCATAAATGACGTCCGGTTATTGTGACAATTTTCCGACCCTCCCCTACCCCCTGGTCCGAATTCGTCCGGTTTTACTGTACACCCCAAAATAATGACGTCTGGTTTCATTATCCCCCCCCCCCTCCTCCATTAAAAATTTGAGCTCACCAAAAAAAATATTTTTTTATTGTAGAATGAATACTTTTGCCATTTTTATGTACATTTTTCTTCCAACTGTCAAAGAAACTACAGGAAAATTTTTGGCTAAGTCTGCGTTTCTCTCTCGATAAACAACCTCGGGCATGCTCCCAGTTATAAATTCTTTACAGAAATTTGACAAAACCACAAACTCTCAACCAGACGCAGCTGGAAATAGTGTGTATCCTTGGTATCTAGGATACCGGGCAGTTTGGGGGCCGAAAAACCGGATACCGGGAAATGTGCTCAAGCGAAGCTCGAGCGGATCACGTTATGGAAAATCGCTTTAAGATGGGAAATGACTAAAAAATGGGAAATCGCTTCAAAGTGGGAAATGACTAAAAATGGGAAATCGCTTCAAGATAGGAAATGACTAAGAAATGGGAAATCGTTTTAAAGTGGGAAATGACTAAAAATGGGAAATCGCTTCAAAGTGGGAAATGACTAAAAATGGGAATTTGCTGAAAACAAGAAATGAATAAAAAATGGAAATTGTTGAAAAATGGGAAATGAATGAAAAATGGGAAATTACTGAAAAACGGGAAATAAATAAAAAATGGGAAATGGCTGAGTAAATGGTGAGTAAACAACATAGTTGAAAAAAATTATGAAAAATTTCGCTAACTCCGCCTGCGCCTTTTATAAACTCTTAAAATATTTGATTGACATTTTGATGACTTCGTTCTAAAAATTTTGCTCGCTTCGCTCGCGATTTGTAAAATTTTAATTGACATGTCAACGACTTTTTAAAAAGTATTCAAAAAAATCTCGCTCGCTCCGCTCGCGATTCATTAATTTTTCTTTGTGAAATGTTGATTGATATGTCAACGGTTTCGTCAAAAACTATGAAAATAAATCTCGCTCGCTCCACTCGCAACATTTCAACAATTTGGTCACCGGGAAATAACTTTTGGCCACCGGGAAATCGTATTTTGATCACCAGGAAATCTCAATTTTTCACCGGGAAATTTCGATTCCTCAGTGGGAAATTTTATCGATTTTAGACGGATACCAGGAAAAATGGGAAATCGGATTTGGATACCGGGAAAAAAACATTATTTCCAGCCGCGCAACCAGACGTCACGCTTCTCACCCACCACCGCCCAAATTCGTCCGCTTTACCTTTTAAGAGGTTTTTCTATGCGATGTCAGCCGTTTTGGAAGTTTGCAGTTGTTATAACTAAATTTCGCGTAAAAAATTTTCTGTAATTTTCTCAATAAAAAATTTTTTCCGAAAAAAATTTTCTCAAAAAAATATTTCTCCGAAAAAAATCAAAAAACTATTTTCTGCAAAAAAATTTTTCTCCGAGAAAAAATTTTCTTCAAAATTTTTTTCGCACCAATCTCTGTAACTTTCTCGAACAAACCGACTGTCTAGGTATTCTAATTCAGAAGATAGCATTTTTGAGAATTCAGAAAATCGTTTTACAACCGGCAGATATTTTCTTAAGATCCCAAAAAATTCTCCTGATCAAACTCTAAAACTTTTCCGAAATTCGAAAACTCCGAGCGTTACCTAAAAAACCCTCAAAATTAACCACTTTTCCAGATGCCACGACTTTTCAAGATTTTTCTCGGAAAAGTGGTATGTGAAATTTTTCATTTGCGGCCGAGACTGACGTTCCCTGAAAATCGGAAGATCGGCTGTCACCAACCGATTTTGATGAGTCTGGCTCGTTGGGAAGCTGCTGCGACGTAGTTTTTTTCTTAATAATTTAGAGGGTGAATGGGTCAGGGGGAAAAAACTTAAAAGTTCGCGTATATGGCTCATTGTCCCAAAGGTTTTTGTATGTCGTTTTTAGAGCTGGTGGACTTCTTTTTTGGGGTGGGGACTGCGTCACGTCCTCCGCTACCGCTGCAGGCATTATACAGCAGAAAGAAAAGTCCAAAAACCAGGTGCGTCGAGAAAAATCTCTTTCGGAACCCATACAATGAGAAACGACTTAGTGAGAGCTGAGGTAGAAATAATGACTAGTTCGACTTTCGAAAATGTTTCCATCTTCACTAAAAACAAAATTAATGAAACGTTCTGACCCTATTTTTCTTTGTAAGCTTCAAACTACAAACTCTCCCCTGTCTTGATAAAGGGTTTGCATAATTCTATCTGCTATATATATCTACTTATGTAAATTAACTCAGTTCCATTGGTCAGTGAGTGTGTATGAGTTGTATCAATAATTTAAAATAACTTTGCGGGCTTTAATCCCGTAGTGACTTGAAAATGTCGTAAGAGAGTGTTTTAAAGGTTGTATTAGCTGTGTGTTGTTGCTGTTTTGGTGTCGTATGTCTGACGTAGTGACGTAAAAAATTCTACCACCATATACACATCACTTATACAACACTAATACATCGCCAGTACAACACCAGTACATCACTAATACATCACGAGTATAAATTTATCATTTATCGATGTATTGGTGATGTACTAGTGATGTACAGTTGTTGTATTGGTATCGACCATGAAAATTTTTATTTTTTGTGAGTGTCACTGAGTAGATCATTTTTGCATGAGTCTGAGAGTTCATAGCACCGCTCTAAGTGTGTTTCAAAATCTTTATCCATATTTCGAGTAATCCGTAAAAAACACCCAAACGTACGGGTCTTGGCTGATGTTTTTTTTTTTTTTTTCTTAATAAAATGTATTTTGACAAAGTTTTGTTATCAAATTTATTTAAATGTTTATTTACCAACAATGTTGTCCTCATGCAAAGATCGTTATACTAATGATGTTAAATCAGCAAAGCTTAAAATTTTTCCAAAATGAGGTATACGACACAATAAGTCGTATATGTAATGAATACTTTATGTGCTGCAGACGTAATTTTTTATATACGACGACAGCATTTACCATCGTAAATGTATGCAGCTTTAATACGCGCAAATCCAGAGAGATGATATTTTTGCGTCTAGAGGGGCAATGACTAGCAAGAAACTGTCAATTGAAGAAAAATTGCGGTTTTATGTAAGGAAACTAGATAGTAAGAGGTTTGGCTACCAAAATGCGGTCATGTCTTAGTGAAGTACGCAGTATAAACTATGAATGATTACCATGACAGCATTATGGTACCCAAACTCAGGTAGTAACAAGGGAAGGGCAGCCTTTTCTTTTGATCTTTTTGAATAATACTCGACGTGAAGTTAATTGCAGTTTCGACCGATTTCTAATTAAATAACACGAAGAACCATCGCACCGGTTTCACGGATACAGGTCTGCCGTCATGTCATAAGGAAAAAAAACTGAGAGAAAATCAGCGAGGATTTTCAACGAATTTCGTCGAAAGCGCAGAAAAATGACTACGTTGGGAGGGTCCGGCATTTGTGACGCATTTTTTTTTGATCAAATGTGAAAATATTTCAAAAGAATTTTTTGCGTTCCGAAGCTGCAAGGGTCACCCAAATTGATATCAGTTGTTTTGGAAGAAGGGACGAGGACTTGCGTCACATTTCCCTTTTAAAAAGCGTTTTTGTTGTGACATCGTTTTTTTAAGTGGAATTTGTTTCGAGTCGCCGTCGCCGCCAAACCGAAGCGCGGCGGCTACTACCTTCATGGGCAAAAATGATCCCCACAACTTCCTCTACAACATATGAAAAGGTTTTTTTTGAGCCGCCACCATCGCCAAACCGAAGCGCGGCGGCTACTACTTCCTTGGACGAAATGATCCCCACAACTTCAACTACAACTTATCAAAAGTTTTTTTTGAGTCCCTGTCCCTGTCTATTTTCCCCCATTTTGGCGGTCACCACGATACACACTAAACCTGTAAAAAATTCTAAGTTTTCGAAAAGTTGGGTCAATAAAAGTCGCTCATTAACAATAAATTCGGATAGTTGCCGATGGAGATATTGATGGGCAATTCTATGCAGTGGATTTTGTTTATGACCTGGAAACCGCGTCCATCTCCTGAAGTACACAAAGGTCAGAGAGTTGTGATGTAAGAAAAATTTTTTGACAATAATATTTTCTGTAAGTCTCTCATACGAAAAATTATTGTCAGACAAACGGTTCAACAGGAAAACGTGGTTCACAGGTCATAAACAAATTTATTTTCAATTTTTGAGTGGAATGTGCCTGATGCTTGAATTTCGGCCATTTTTCGCCTTTAACGCCATTGAGCACCCATTAAATCGCTACGGATTTCATCCGACCCATAGAAACTATCTTTCGGTCGACTATTTTACACTGTTTTTCGGGCTGTTTTTCGAAAACTTAATTTTCCAGTACATTTTTGGTCAGGTCTACTACACACCAAACCTCTATCTCGAACATCCACCAATGTGCTGCCATACACATTACACACACAAACACGTACATATGGGCTTTATATAGCGCCTCTACAAGTGCCAAGGGAAACCAGTAACTTAAGGTCCTATCTCCGCATCCACCAAACCGATTTAAATGAGTAAAAAGACACTTCGCCTTAGAATGTTTCGTAGAATCTGGGAAAAATATTTTCTGGGGGGTAAGTCGCAAAGCGGGGGGGGGGGGTCAAAACTTAGCTGTATATGTGGTTCCGCAGTCTACGAAAAAAAAATTCTTATTTTTTTGTTAATATGTGGACTTGCATCACGAGCAAATTGCTACCGTGCGCCTCTTGCCACCTGTTGGGATAACTTAGCCGACAGCCATGTGAAGATATCAGCAAGAGTACTAGAAAGACCGCCGAACTTGCCTCAAAGTACAAGTATAGCAAGTACGTTGAACTGAAGGCGAACAACTACATTTTTAATGATTTTGCAGTGGAAAATCGCGGTGCATAGTCTGCCGATGCATTAGATCTTGTTAACAAAATTGGATCGAGGCTCAATGATATCAGTGACGATGGTCTGTCCCACAAAAATCTAGTACAACGTGCAATTCAACGAGGCAACATCGCATCGGTCCTCGGCACGCTCCCAGTAACTAAATATTTAGACGAGGTTTTCTATTTATAGAAGCCAATTTCATGCAAAAATTAAGAGATTTATTTAGGGACAGAGTGAACGTCTGCTTTAAAATGTTTCAATGTACAAGCTTCTATTTCAAAATATACAATCAAAGAGTAAAGAAGCTGTTTCACGTAATTATGTAGGACCGGTACACGTGCCATTTCAGACTCTTTACTAACGAAATAAATTAAACGCATTCTCGTAATGACTATAAATAACATAACGAACGATCCGACTCAACATAATGATTTATCAAATAAAATTAAGATCAAACCGGAATTTGATACGAAATGCCTAATTTCATAATGTTACTAATTGAATTCTCTTGTTTTTCCTTCCACCTTAGCTTGATAACATTCCCATTGTGCTGTTCCAACGAGATACAAAGCCAAGCAAAATAAATATCCAATATCGAAAACCTGAGCTATTCAACCATAAACAATCAACGTATCGGCCAAGAATTATTTACCTTCTTTACTCACATTCGTCTCGTCGGTACAATAAAATCTGAGAAAAATACACACTGACGACGACGTAACAACAGCATTTAAATAAACAATGAAAAGCTCGCTAGTATTGAAAGTGAAATTATGTATTTTTATGGAATACAAGCCTGATCCGGAAAGTATGTACATTCACTTTGCGAAATGGTAATGTGTTAGCACGTGACATTTCCATATAAGACGAACAGATTTTAGCAAGCGCCATGTAGATTCATTTTTTAGTCATAAAATATAAAAAAAGCTTCTCGGTGTAAGTACACTATGCGGTCCTCTCACAAACTTTTAGGCTGTTTTACAGTCGCTTTTCAAAAAGATACCAATAGCTCAGATTTCACAATAAAAACATTTTGATTGAGTTTGAGGAGAACGCTACTTGTCCGAGGGTCGGGCCGTGACATCACCCTAGGTCGGTTGCAGAAGACGTACTGCGGGAGGTTTTCAATTATCTGTCGGTCTCTGGATAAGCTCCACCCATTTATCTCAAACGTTCGTTGGAGGGCATAAGTACGATTGTCTAAATTCGAGAGAGAAATAGTAACATCATGTATTCGAAATGTGTACATTAATCGGAATTTGCTCTCAAAAAAATATCACTACGTTTCGAAACTGCGCATGCGCATTTTGCTCTATGGGTTTGCGCAGTCTCAAATCGAAGTGATATTTTTTAAGCGCAAATCAGGACTCACGCTCTAGAAATTACATGTCTGTTTCCTGATAAGTTCCACGTTTTTTTTTTGGCTGATTTGGCATCTAAAGACCTTGACCGATGCTCCCCGCTACTCCCATCCATGAATCGACTGGTTACAAATGTAGCGGTAAAAGCATAGGACTCGTATTTCGTACGGATCCAAAGATGGATAATTAATGCAAAAACGTTGGGATTTCGCAACATTATTTTTCCATCATTTTTACATTCCAAATTTGAAAAGCATCTACATCAATCATGTGAAGATTTAGATCATTGTTTCGTTATTTACATTGTTTATATATAAATTTTAATTAATGTAAAAATAATGTAAAATTCATGTAAATAATGAAAAAATGATGTAAATCATGTTAAAATGATGTAGATGCTTTTCTAATTTGGAATGTAAAAATGATGGCAAAATGACGTACCAAAATGCATCGTTGTTACATTCCTTCTCTATCTTTAGACGAAGTACGAGTCTTATGCGTTTACCACTACGTTTGTAACCAGTCATTTCGAGAGGGAGCATCGATCATGGTCCTTAGATGCCAAATCTACAAAAAAAATTTTGTCCGTCCGTCCGTCTGTTCGTAAACACGATAACTCGAGTAAAAGTTTTTTTTGCTCCTGAAAGACAATTGAATGAATGATAACGAACTTGAATTTGGGCAAAATCGGCTAAGAACTTTCGAACTTATTGTCGAAAAAGTGGTCAAAAACGTAAATTTTTGAAGGTTGGTGAAACTTTCCGACTTATATCTCTGCGAAATTAGAAAGGAAATCGCTCTTGAAGGTTTTAAATAAAATATATGGACATCGGAAAATCACGGAAAATTAAATTAGTGAAAATATGTAGAGTGGTTGGGGCTGTAAAGTCCTTAATGTAGGTCCAACTCAACTACGCGCTTAAACGATATTTGGTGGTTTTTCGTGAATATTTCTTTAATGATGAGGTTTTTTGGCTAAAATCTAGTTTACGGAAATAGCTTGGATTTAAGTTTTTTGTGGTGGAGCGGGTAGGGGAAGGTACCCTGATGACGTACCAAGATGAATTGCGCCGCGGAAGACCCTCCCCGGGGAGACACGCCCTTTCAAGGAAAAAAAAAATTTTCTATATTTCTACAATATTCTGAACTACACTATTCTGAACGGATTTCATTAATATTGCCTGAACATGACTCCTACCCTTATACTAGTTTCATGCAATTTCGCAAAAGTCTACATTTTTCACTGTTTTTGGGATTTTTTGACTATTTTGATTTTGCGAAACACCTAGATCACTCCGAATTGAGTTGCGTCCATAGACACTTTTTATCAGGGACCCATTTAGATTCGTTTTAACGCTGGTGCCCCAAACTTTTCGACACTTTAATTTTTCCACACATTTTTGCTGAATATAATTTTTCACATTTGTTAGGCGAAAATTGATATTTTGTCACCTCAAATGAGGTGCGAAAATTGAATTTTGCATGGGTAGTTTGTAGCGGGATGAAAAGTAAATTTTCGCACCTCATTTGAGGTGAGAAAATAAATACAATGAAGTAACATGGCCGGTCTGTCATATGATTTTTTTTTTTGCGATGAAGAAAGTAAACAAAAAATAATTTTCGACTCGACGGATACGAGCTAAACAAAATGCCAGCACATAGTTTAGGATCACAGGATTACTCTAAAGCTAATCTGGCAAATATTTCTCGAGATATAAGAGTATGGAAAAGTGAAAAGTTTAATTCATAACTCGGGTAAAAATAGAAAATTCTTAAGGCCCATAACTTGTGTGCTAAAATATAGTCTACATTTAGGCGCTCAAATATTATATTTTTGCTGATATTCGTGGACAAAGATGCAGTTTCAAAAAAGTAAGTCAGCATTTCCCTTCCTAAATATGTTGCCTTTTAAAAGCAACTAAACTCTTTTTTTGGAATTGAACCTTGTCTCAGAACGACGAGTTTTTGTGCAAATTTTTACGATTTTTTCGCCGTTCTCAGAGTAAGTAGGATCCCAAAAAAATAAGTTTAGTTGCTATTAAAAGGCAACATTTTTAGGAAGGGAAATGCTGACTTACTTTTTTGAAACTGCGTCTTTGTCCACTGATATCAGCGAAAATATAATATTTGAGCGCCTAAAGGTAGACTATATTTTAGCATACAAGTTATGGGCCTTAACTCGGTTGAAATCTGTGGCCCTCACAGAGAAAATTGCAACTCGAATAAATTGCGGCCCTCGCTACGCTCTGGCCACAAAATTCACTCTCGTTGCAATTTTCTCTGCTTGTGCCACAAACTTTACTCTCGTTGCATTTTTCTCTGCTTTGGCCACTGACGACAATTTTGTTAAGCAATTTTCTATTTTCTCCCCTTGTCATGAAAATAACTATTTCATGCTTGCTAAGAGAACCGAAAGTATTTTCTCACTATAATACATCACACGAAAACGCAGTTGCCTTTTGATGTAAATAACCATTGAAATATACCCGTATCAATAACAAAACCAGGTTCAGAAAGCCTGCAGTCTTGTATTTGAATCAAAAAGTAATCGAGAGAAAAAGTTCGTCAAAAAAACCAAATGGTTTTTTGCTTCAGTTTATTTTTGACCTGAATGTTGTCCTTTTTGATCGATTTGATTTGAAAGTTAAGGCACGGGACTTGGCGTAAGGTATGTAAAGTGAATCTACCTTTTCCGGAGAAAACTATTGTGTTTGTGTTGACCTGGAAGCGGCAAAGTTCAAATGGAAGATGTTTTGTGTAAAAATATGCAAAATAATTGTCAAAAGCTGGGGAAATAAAAATGAAAGAACAACTGAAACTTTAGTGGGTAGAACTACCAGAAAAAGGAAAAATCGATTTTAGCTAAAAACAAGGACAAACCTTAAACCCTTACAACAAAATACATTAAACGAAAATTTGCATTTCCTATACTTTTTGTGGACACACAACCACAATGACATTTACATGAAACTACTCTCATATACACAAAGTTTTATACAAAATCTGAACTTACCAACAACATTTAAATTAACGAAAAAACTACGGATCGGTACTGTGGATATCTGAAAAAAAAAAATATGTGAAAATGTAAATTAAGTCAAAATTTTGAAAACTAATTCCCGTACCTGACACTCATACATTCCCGCATCACGTTTTTGTGCCCATTTGATTTGCAATGTCCAATCATCCGTGTCTTTGTGGTAGGTGGCTTGGAAACGTTGATCACTGGTATATGTGTAACTTCCTACGGTTAATATATGTACATCTCGGTGACGGATCCATGAAACCTATAATAACAGAGATATATAAACGTACAATGGAAATGGTTAAGACAGAAACTATTAATGTTCGATATATACGTATGGCAGGTATACGTTTATGTATTGTATAAACGATGAGGAAAAAAACATGAAATAAAAGAAAGGAAAAACATTTCCATCTTTGTGATGGATATATTCGTTTATTTGCAATCTATACATACAAGTTGAGTGGATACGATACATGTGTGCTATATGTGCGGGCTATGTATATAAATAAAGAAAAGCTTAATATTGAAGCAGATTATTACAACCCTCCCCCTTCCCCATCAACGAAATACGATAGAAATGTAGGAAACAAAAAATAGAGGGAAAATAAAGAAATATTATACGAAAAGGAAGAGTCTTTATATTCTATAATATCACACAATGTAAATATAATACGTAACACTTTCTGTGTCACAAAATAAACGACCTTAATAACATGGTTTCATATACACGTATTTCATGGTGGAGGGTTGATTTTTTCTATTTCAAATGTTCAAAATATAACATTCGTTGTAAATGTATAAATTTTTCATAAAATATGCCAATGTTGTTTTCGGAAAGGATTTTTGTCGCACAACGTAACAAGAGAAAGAAAAAAAAAATAAGAAAAATGTTTCAACGCCCTAATACTGACTTTTATTCAAAAGTCCTAGTGTTACGACGTTTGGTGTATACGCGATGTGGCATAAGAAACGAGCTAAACATTGAAAACCGCATGAAAAATGAAGAGATGATAGTGTTAATGTATGCTTTTCGGGATTACAAACACAATTTATTAACATAAGGTCTTTTAAATATTTCATTGAGATGTTGGCAAAGTTGTTGTTGCTGTTGCGTGCATATGCCGTATGCGTAAAAACATTGTTAGGATTACATCGAATGGGATTTTCGATTGAAGCGAGAATAGAGATTTAAAATGTGAAAATTTTCCTATTGAAATGTCAATCACGAAACGTGGGATTATGTGACGCTCGTGTAATAGCACGAATTTTTTTCACCTCTGTACTTATTGTTATCAGGGACAAATTGCTGAAAAAAACTGCTACTGTTATGGAAATGCTTTAGGCTGATCTGATGAATTAGCGATTTCATCTCCGCCACCTTCTTTTTTGAAAGATTACATCACAAGGAGTTTGCTCTCTGAAGCTTTCACCAAGTAAGTTAAATACAAGTGAATTGCTAATTGTATTTCCTTCAATAACGTGACTCGATTTGAGAAGAACACTCAAAATGTATTCAGAGATTTCAAATGTAAATGCTCACTTGCTCTCTCTTATATACATTTTTTACAGCAAAATTTTTACTATATTTTGCGCACTCTAAAATGTGATACATTTTCCAAGAACTGAGATATGATTTCTTCTTATTATCATGCTCGGAGCTGTAGCGGAGAGCGTGACACAGTCCCCACACCCCAAAAAAACGTCCACAAACCCAAAAAACTCCATACAAAAACCTTTGGGACAAGACACGATGCATAGGCGAACTTTTGAGCTTTTTCCCCTCGCCCCCTCCCCCTCCAAAAAAACTATGTCGCAGCAGCTTTCCAACGAGCCCAAACTCATCAAAATCGGTTGAAAACGAAAAATGGTAAAATTATCTTTGAAAGTAATCACAATTTTATTCCTGTGTTGTGTGTCAACGATCTATCTATGCCTCTATGTGGAATTGCCCATATGTATGTATTTATCTACTTTTTTTTCTCGAGAACCGCCTGAGCGATTTCCTTAAAATTTTCAGGGAACGTCAGTCTCGGCCCCAAATGAAAAATTTCATATGCCGCTTTCCCGGGAAAATTCTGGAAAAGCCGTGGCATGTGGAAAAGTGGTCAATTTTAAGCGTTTTTAGGTAATGCTCGGAGTTTTCGAATTTTAGCTTCGGAATGACAATACTTAGAGAGTTGGTTTCTTCAGGAAAGTTATAGAGTTTCATCAGGAGATTTTTTTGGGATCATATGAAAATGGCTGACAGCTGACATAGCGGCGCCATTTTGCATTTTCGTTTTTGCTTTTTTGGTTTTCGAATTTTAGCTCTGACACTACTTAGGGAGACGGTTTCTTCTAGAAAGTTATAGAGTTTCATCAGGAGAATTTTTTTGTATCTTAAGAAAATGGCTGCCAACTGTCAAAGTGACACCATTTTGGATTTTTTGCTAAATTCTGAATAAGAATACCTAGATAGTTGGTTTCTTCAGGAAAGTTATATAAATCACTGAGAAAAATTGGTGACACGAAGTGTTCCGAAGGCAGCCGAAGGCAGCCGAAGGTGACACGAAGTGTTCCGAAGGTGACACAAAGTATTCGGAAGGTAGCCCAAGGTGACACGAAGTGTTCCCAAAGTAGCCGAAGGTGTTGGAGAACAATTTTTTTCGGAAAGAAAATTTTTTTCAGAGAAAAATCTTTTGCAGAAAATTTTTTTTCGGAGAAAATTTTTTTTAACGAAAAAATTTTGGGAGAATTTTTTTTTTTGAGAAAATTTGTTTTCGAGAAAAAATTTTTTTGAAGAAAAGTTTTTTTTCGGCGAAAAATTTTTTTGGAAACATTCGGACAAATTTTTTTGTATTTTGTTGAAGGAAATTTTTCTGTAGAAAAAATTTTTTTGGAGAAAAATTTTTTTCGGAGAAAAACATTTTTGGAGAAGTTTTTTTGTGAGAAATTTTTTTTCGAAGAAAACTTTTTTCAACAACTGAAAACTTTCAAAACGACCGATATCACAACAAAAACCTCTTTAGAGTGTAAGAGTGGCAGAGTGTGACGCAGTCTGTGAGTCTGTTTCCAAAATTAATGATATCGCTTGAGGTGACTCTATCGCTGATAATATACGCAGAAGTTTGTGTAAATAGAACCTTGTGTTCAAAGTTTTAATTTCCTGTAAAATAACAGCGCTGTTTTCAAAACAAAATTACGTTGTGTTAAAAAAAATTGCGTCACAAATGCCAGACCCACCAGCGGAATAATTTTTCAATACTTTATCACGGAGTAACATAATAAATTAAAATTGTATGGATTTGAGAGAAAAATTGAGCACATTACACTCATGAAATTACCTTATCCATACTCTATTTTATTATGAATGGGCAGCACTATTTTATCTCATACGAATGTATAGTTAAAGGGCCACCTAAAATTATTAAAGAGGATGTGGAGCACCACATGGGCGTCTGGTGCACTTTAATAACGTTATTTTAGGCATAGTGACATGTGCCTCACCGAAACCAACCATTTTGCCTTTGACGCCGATCTTCTATCTCTAATAGTTTTCAAAGTATTTGAATTTTTCCAAAATATTTCGTCGAGATCGATCCACCCTAATTAGCGGCCATCTTAGGCTCGGTCCGAGCCCAAATTTTTTCTTGGATGCTCTTAAGGCTTTTTGAAAATCGGAAAAGATTTACTCGAGTAATGTACAAAAAACACATTTGGCCCTAGCAGAGACTCGTTTTTAATGCCCCAGCCAAGTCCAAGGGTATTTAAGGACCATGAAACGAAAAAGTAACCAACTTCCGGGCTGCAGCGTAAAGATCCCACACCGAAAGGTATAAATGGTATATAAAGTTTGATGATGATGATATGAGCCGCAATTTTTTTAAAAAAAGGAACAAGAATGGTAAGAGAAGTATGCAGTTTTCACATAAAGAAAAACCACGAAAAGGCTTACTGCATTCGACTCATATCTCAAAATGATATAGTCGGCAGCTTCGTATGAAAAGGGATTCTATTCGACAGCTGACAAATTATAGTCATCCAAGCGGATCTTCTATGATGGCTCACTCAGTGATGGATTTTAAATCCATTCCCAGTGTACATACAAAAGGCACCTTTTATTTCACTGGGATGCTAGAAGTGCTATGCTCTGGCAAAAAATTGCCAAAATTTTTATGTGATGGTTTTCGTTTGATTTGAAGTATCTGGAATACTAGGAAAATACTGACCGGAAAAAAACTTGGAAAACTCAGTTTTTTCTAGGTTTTTTGAATTCAGACACTAATGCCGAGCCAGAATTTTGCAAGGTTTTTGCAAGCACTATTTGCTCGAAGTGTTCTTTGAAACGAAAAAGTGTGTTTCGCATCGTTCCACACGAATGTCTGAAACGGTCAGAGCTCTTCTCTAAATACCATCTCACTAATGTAAGCATCTGTTTCTTAGGGGTCATTCATAAAGGATGTCACGCTTGCTATAAACTCCACAAAGTCCATATCTCCTAACTGGTCAGAGATTTTGTTTATAGTACTCCGGCTACCCCCCCAAACACCCCTCCCCCTATTTGGGGGGTAGCCAAAGTTCTATAAACAGAATTTGCTGTCCTGACTGAGTTATTACCTTTTTATGGATACTCATTTTTTATAGCAAACGTGACATCCTTTATGAATGACCCCTTATAGCATAATATGCTAAAACGTCACAACTTTAATCGCTTATATTTTTTCCGAGTTATATAGTCGAGACTTTGAGTTTTATTGCATCGAGGTCGTTCATTTTTTAAATAAGTTCCAATTTCATTATGCTTTTATTTTCGGTGATTTTATTTTTATTTGTCCCCGGATTAATTAAATAATTTTCCATTATTAGAAAATCATTGCTATATGAAAACATTTTTAAACATAAAATATTCAACTAGGTTTCGTGTATGACAATGTCTATTCCCAACTAAAATTAGAGTCCAAGATAATGAAATTATGAATAAGTTACTTGACGAGCATTTCAAATGAACAGTAATTTATGTTCAATGTTCGTTTATTGTTTATTATTTTACAACTTAACAATTCTACACAATATTTACTAATATAATAATAAAAACAACATTACTTGTGATGAGAAAAATTTGTCGTAATTTAGATGAGCAAAGCGAATACTTCTATATTGTATGAGTTAGAAGAAGAAACTAGAAAGGGAACTGAGATGGCAGTTACAAACGCGTTAGGATGGACTCCAATCTCTGAACACATTGTCTCGTTTAGTATACACCTCCTCCCCTAAAAGAAGTCCTCACCTTATCCTAAAACATTAAAAAGCTAAGAACAATTTGGAATTAATTTGAAATGTATTTTAAGAGAAAACAAGCCCTATGCTAGCTACGAGCCTCTTATTGTTCTCTATAAAATTGGAAATTGGCATACTCACTAGGGTGAACACAGGATAACCAGCCTGTTTAGAAATGCTTTAGTTACGAGCCCCTATTCCCTTTTCCTTTGTTCTATAAAGTGAACAAAAGAAAGAACAGCACGGGGCACGTAACCGTTGCTAACCTAGTACGTTCCCGTAGATAACAGTATAAGTAAACGGTAAGTTTGATAGCATAGACACATGTATGACGAAGTGCTACGGTTGACGCTGTCACGATGTGCGGCGACGATTGCTTTCGGACGACCTGATCCTAATGGTTACCGGTAAGTCAAAGTTGGAGGTGGAACTAGTCACGATGGAAGCGTTAGAAACTGTTGAAACTTGGATGACACCGGCAAAGCTCAAGCTGGCCAATCAGAAAACCAAGATCGTGCTTGTGAGTAATTGCAAAAAAACCAGCAGATTGTAATGAACATTGACGGGAAGGAGATCACATCCAGTCGACAATTAAAATAACTTGCTCCAACTCGGGAATTGGCATTCATTGTACCGACCCACATATAAACATCTCAAAATCTCTCGACAGATACACTAGAATCCCACTAGCGGAAATATATGCCATCATGGACTCTTGCGCTGAATTAATTTCACTCGAAACACATGATAATGTAATAAATATACATATGCACCGACAGCCATGCCATGTCTAAAATCCATACAAGCAAGGGTTTGTACAACTCATTCAAACTACTCTGGGTCCCAGGGCACAGCAACAATGAAGGAAACGAAATAGCTGATACCCTGGCGTGACTGCGTTCATGACGGCCCAAATCCAAATATAAGACTAACTTACCCCACCCAAAAAAACATAATCGAAAACTTCTTTAAAAGATCACACGAGAATCTATGGAAAGACTTACCAAGTTGCAACAACAGTAAGGCCCAAATATCAAACACACCAAATTTCTAATAAATAAATCGAGAACCAAACTGAGATTTCTAATTGGAGCGATCACTGGGCTCTGCAAACTAAACGAACACATTAACAGACATGAAGCGAGACAAGCATTAGCAGTAGTTGCGGAGGAAACTCCACATTATCTTCTTACGACCTGCCCAACACTAATAAAGACAAGAGCAACCATCCTCAACAACCATATCCTAACACTGGACGAAATAAAAAACCGCAAACTGGAGGACATATACAAATTCATCAAAAAAATCCGAATTAAAATATTGTTTACAAAAGAGGTCCGACTATGAGACCTAGTAGTAATCAATTTATAAATTACTGTTATAAACGAAGCTAACTAACTAGAGTCATTCTAAACGACCGCATAAATTTCAATAGACATGTGGACTACGCGTGTGAAAAGGCAATGAAAGCCAACGCAGCGCTAGCCAGAACAATGTCGAATGAGTTTGGACCGCGCAGCAGCATAAGGAGGCTCCTAGCAAGTGTTACTCTACCGATATTGCGCTACGGAGGAGGAACCGGAGGGGTTGAATAAGGCCCAAAGGCTGTCAAGCATATTCGGCAAGTGTATACCGAACGATCTCACTGGAAGCGGTATGCGTTATGAATGTATGCTGATGGAAGACAGCGAATGCCACAGACTGGAAGAGAGTAAGGACTAAAACACCAAAGCAGATAGGGCGCAATTAAGAGCCGAATCATTGAATTGGCTAGAGTCGGACTCCACGGACAAAGGAAGATGGACCCATAGGTTCAATCCGAATGAAACCGAATGGATGCAAAGGAAACACGAATAGGTGAATTTTTATCTGACGCAGTTCTTGATCGTGGATGCTTTAGGAAGTACCTGCACAGGTGTGGATTCGCGGAGTTACCATCCTGTACGTCATGTGATGAAGAAACTGCAGAGCACGTGGTATTCGTTTGCCCCCGTTTCGAACAGGAGAGATGTGAGCTGATAGCTGAGAGCAGGTCAGAGTTGAACGCCGATAACATAATATCAGAGATGTGTCGCGACGAGGAGGTGTGGAAGGTGATAATAGCAATGCTGAAAATTTCGTGTATTGATGATCAGCGAAAAGAGTACAGGCGCGTAAGCGCAGACCCTCCCAGAAGTAATGCTGTAAGGCGGTTCTAGGTGTGGAATCATGCCCGGAGCGGTAGCGGAGGGCGTGACGCAGTCCCCACACCCCAAAAAAAAACGTCCACAAACCCAAAAAAACTCCATACAAAAACCTTTGGGACAAGGAGTCATATATAAGCGAACTTTTGAGTTTTTCCCCACGCTTCCCTCCCCCTACTACGTCGCAGCAGCTTTCCAACGAGCCCACACTCATCAAAATCGGTTGAAAATTGGCTGAGATATCGAGGTTTGAAAATGACATTTTTCCATGGGATTTCGATTCTTCTAGTATTCTCATCATTATGAAAACTTTTTTTCTGATCTGTCGGTTCTGCCTGTTCTATCTATTAATAATTTTCGATCTCGAAAACTAGACAGCCGATCTTGCTGAAATTTTCAGGGAACGTCAGTCTCGGCCCCAAATGAAAAATTTCATATGCCGCTTTTCCGGGAAAATTCTGGAAAAGCCGTGGCATGTGGAAAAGTCTTATTTGAGCCGAAGGTGTTGGAGATCAATTTTTTTCGGAGAAAATTTTTTTGGAGAAAAATTTTTTTCGGAGAAAATTTTTTTTGGAGAAAAATTTTCGGAGAAAAATTTTTGTTAAAAAAAATTTTTTCGGAGAAAAATTTTTTTGAGACAAATTTTTTCCAAGTCAATTTTTTTCCGAAGACAATTTTATTCGGAGAAAGTTTTTTTAGAAGACAATGTTGTTTCGGAGAAATTTTTTTTCTAAGAAAATTTTTTTCAAAAAGTAGAAATTTTTTCAACAACTGAAAACTTCCAAAACGACTGATATCACAGCAAAAACCTCTTAAAAGGTAGAGTGGACGCAGTCCGTGAGTCCGCTTCCAAAATTAATGTTATCACTTGAGGTGACGCTATTGCTGATAATACGCAGAAGTTTCTTTGGATGGAGTCTTGTGTTCAAAGTTTTAATTTCCTGAAAAAATTACAGCGCTTTTTTTAAAACAAAATTACGTTTTCTTCAAAAAATTGCGTCACGAATGCCGGACCCACCAGCGGAATAATTGGACCCGTACGAAGTACAAAGGTCCTATACGTTTACTACAAACAATTTTATTGTAACATGGGGTAGATCGAGGTGGGACGAGGGGGGATGCATCTATTATCGTCTAGAGATGACGAATCAGCAATAAAAAAATGTCCGTCTGTCCGTCCAAACGGCTCAACCGATCAACCCAACCTTTTTTTTCCCTGAAAGGTACATGCCTCCCATGATTCAAGTTCGAAGATGAGCAAAATCGATCAAGTGGTTCCGGAGATATGGTCGAGGAAGTGACCAAAAACATGATTTTTCGAAGGTCGGTGAAGCTTTTTCGCAAATACCTCAGCAAGTATAGCACGGAAATTCCTCATTTTGGTGTCAAATCAAAGCAAATTTAGTGAGAATTGAGATTCTTGGCCATATACGAAAACAGTTTTTCGTCTATATTTCCTTGACTATGCAATATGGAGATTTACTGTCAAAGGCAAAGTTGTAGAGAATTAAATTTAAGCGAACACGTGTTGCAGGGTTTTGGGGAAATGTTACACAATCCTGGCCACTTCCATAATGACCCGAATCTCCAGAACTATCAGAGGTAGAAAGTTGCTTCCAAAGGCAAAGTTGTAGAGAATAAAATTTTAGATAACACGTGTTTCAGGGTTTTAGGGGAAAATGGCTTAGTCCTTGGATATAAGCTTTTCTAGATTTGAATGGTCTGAGACGTACTTCGGTAGGGCCTTTGACATTACCTTGGGTAATTTCTATGGATCTTTGAAATTCTTACAGTTATAAAAGAACAGAAAACGTTGGATTGTTTGCTTATTTGTATATCTAGGTACGTTCGAGTCACTTTGCCATATATATTCTGTTTGTCACATCTATGCTGATACGTACGGGTCTTTGGCTATGTTTTTTCAATACTTTCAGTTTTTACACGCAAAAATTTAAATTTACACACAAGAGTCCATTCAAATAAACTTCTGCGTATTATCAGCGATATCATCACCTCAAGCGAAATCATTAATTTTGGAAGTGGACTTTCGGACTGCGTCACGCTGTACCTTTTAAGAGGTTTTTGTTGTTCTAGTAATTCAATTATGTGATCATAGTGTACAGATTCGCTATTACTAAACTTATTGCAATAAAAAACTCTGTTATAAATCTGGTCTTATCTATTAGTTAATTGAAAGAAATTTCTGAGAAACCAACACCAGGGAGAAGAGAGCACGATGATCAAGGAAGGAGATTTTAGGTGGTAGGCCGTCGAAAGACGGAATCCAACACTACCTGGGTCGTTGATGGATCAGGTGCCTATAAAGGTTTCCTTACCCTTATAAAAAAACACTAAAACTACAACTTTACGTTGACGTAACACATGAACGGTCATCACTCTCGGCATACACCTTTTTACCTATGAAATAGATTACAATGTGCAACGAATATAACGAAATGAAAAAAGACCTGACAAATTATTTTCTTATTTAAGTGGACAGTTTTATATCTCAGGCGTTGATAATTGAATAACAACCTTGATTACGTTATCTTAGGGCTGTTCACTTATATTTGTGAGAAAATCCGTTACACATGAGGCAGTTAAAACTAAAACAAAGTGATTCTCGTATCGCTTTTTAGTGCAAATAATATAAAAAAAAAATTGCAAACAAAGCAAAGTTCTGTTAGTCTTGTTAAATAAAGTAATTTTCTCTTGCCTGGAAAATGTATATCGCTCTCATTAAACATTAAACAACGGTAAACCACACATGGTCCAGGTATAATGACGTGGTTTAATTATGATTAGAATAAACTAATGAGCTCGAAATGTGACACTGGTAAATGTTTTATTCAGTTGAAAAGTACACACACCCTTCGGTGTTGCTCATGGTCAGGAAAGCATACAACTGTAATTTCATGAAAGGACGTTTGCTTTGGTTTGTTTTTGGCAAGCATAAGGTTTGTGGAAGTATTCACAGAAGTCAAAGTAATTACAAACAGTTACGTACTATTTTTCGCCCGATAGCCAAGTCGACAATGTGTTTCTATCTCATGAAATGTTAGAGGTAATTTTCTTTGATATGTTGTGTTGCTGAGTTATAACTAATGGCTAGTGTATTGTCTAAGGATTAGCTACAAAAATATTCAAATCAATTCAATTTACTGGTTCATGGGACAAAAAGGAAATGAATTCTACAAATTTTCATATCGGAATAAAGCTTTCTCACGTCAAATGTGTAAAAAAAATGTTACCCTTCGATCAATACTTTGTCACAGTAAGGTAAAGTAAAACGATAAAAAATGTCCCTTCCTTCTATACGGTTTACTTCCGTAAATTTGATTTACGACTCCGGGAATTAAGAAATTTAATACTGAAGCCATGATGATAAAAATATACTCTTAATGTTCTAAACTCACCGTTTTATTGCCCAAATTTCTGACTTTACAGCTTAAATAAGCTGATTTACCAACCAAAGCCGTAACATTCTTTTGTATCATTGCATCGAAATACGGTTCACTCCATTTCGATGTTAAACTGTAGAGTGTTGTTGTACCAGCATCTGTTAAAGAATTATATCCGCCATCGATTGGTCCCTGGAAACCTCCGCTTGTCAAATCTGCAAATACAAAACGAAAGAGAAAAGGGTTTCTTTTTCATTAAACGTATCGTAAAAGATTCAGGATATGTAATATTTTTCATTTAAAGAAAATATGGTTTTCGTTTTCACATGATATTATGAAAATGGAAAAGTAAAAGACGAGAGCTGAACGTGCGGTGGTGCCTTGCATGATATTTATGTTTTTCTTTAATAAAAAAACTGTGTAATGGTCTATTTATTATCCATTTCAGTTCCCATTGGGTTAAGGATATATATGCTATGCCAGATGAAAATAACAATTTTTAGACCTGTACAAAGAACGCGTCTGTAGAGTTTCTCACTACATTTTTAGCATCCGAATTTTAATCTCGCAGTTATTGGGTTCAATGTTTAAAGGTCTACATAGGCGAAATAGGAACTGAAAAAATGTATGTCGCCCGGAGAGAAATTAATGCCCGGGGAATAACGCCCGAAAAAATTGGAATTATCACCCGGGGAATTATCGCCCGGACAAATGTCACAATCATTTAAAGCGGGTTAATTTGTACAAGGAAAATACACAATTTGTGTAAGGAAAATGTGATTCCGGGCGATAACTCCCGGGCGATAACTCCCGGGCGATAATTCCCCGGGTGATAATTCCAATTTTTTCAGGCGTTAATTCCCGGGCGATAATTCCCCGGGCGTTAATTCCTCTCCGGGCGTTAATTCTCCGGGTGTTAATTCCCGTCACCGGTAACGGTTCATAAGGAAGAAAAACTTAGAAGAAATCAGCGAAGATTTTCAACCAAATTCGCTGAAAAAAGCGAAATTAGCGACAAAATTAAAAAGATACTCGACGATTGTTTTGTCGCTAATTTAACTTTTTCGGCGAAATTCGTTGAAAATTTTTGCCAATTTAATTTTCTCGGCGAAATTTGTTGAAAATTTTCGCTGATTTTCGCTGACTTTCTCCTTTTTTTTCTTTATGACGGCAGTTTAGGCTGTAGCCTTTCTAGGCCCCTTTTTTATAAATATTTCATTAATTAAAGTGAGTTCATACTGCCCACAGTTTCACACTGTTTCTCAGATGAATCAAAAAACTCTAATGGAGTGGGGGCTGGGGTATTAACCCTGGAACCTATGACAGAAGAAAGCTTCCACTGAGGAAATTTCGCCAGTATACTTCAGACAGAAACGTTCGCAGCAATGGAAGGATTGCGAAGTGCATTGAGACCGGAAACGGTAGGCGAAAGAGTCACAATCCTTTCCGATAGCGAAGAAATGATCAGAGCGATAATATCGCCTGTAACCACATCCAAATTAATGAAGGAGTTCAAAAGCATACTGAACCAGCTAGGCCGGAGTAATCGGGTGACGGTTGCTTGGGTGCCGGGGCACTCTGGAATAGATGGAAGTGAGAGAGCGGATGAACTGGGAAAGCTGGGTGCTACATCCGCTCAATGTGGACCCGAACCGTTCATTCCTATACCACAGTCAGAATGTGACAAGGCTGTAAAGGAATGGGTGCGTTCTGAGGGAATAAAGCGTTGGCGTGAATATGGTGGGGCAAGGCACACAAAGCAGTTCCTACCAATGCCCGACTGCAAGTGGACTGCTGAACATGGACCGGAGTCGCATAAGAAGAGTAGTGGGAGGGATTACCGGGTACTGTGGGCTAAGCAGTCATTTGTCAAAGATGGAAATCGTTAGCGATCCCGAATGTACCTGTGGTCTCGGGAATGAAACCGGATATCACGTAATTTGGGAGTGTCCAAAGTTTTCTCAACTGAGACTCAGTACTCTGGGTGGTCATGTGATCAGGCCTCTGGATGTACTAAAGCTAGGACCAATTGTCCTCGACAACTTCCTCGCTGGTACTGGTAGGTTCAAAGGATTTACTTGATGAACGGGAAAGGAACAAAGGATCAGCAGATCTGTGTTTCATGAATCTAAAAAATCTTCGCAACTATGGGAAATCTAGGGCTTTCGAGATTTTCTCTTAGATTTCTAAGATTCCATGATGAGAGATTGATAAATCATGGCTCACCATCTTCTCACTTGAAGGCTCTTCTGGAAGTGTCAAGGTAAAGAGCAATCGCAAAAAATCAGCTGATTTTTTAAATTTCCAATGAAGTCAGCTGATTTTGATAAATTTATGAATGAAATCAGCTGATTTTGTTTGCAATGAAGTTAGCTTCGGTCACAACTGCAGCTAACTTCATCTTCATGTTGAGTACTACTTGCAAAAATCGAAACAAAAGACTGTCTAAGACTGGAACCAAGTGCATATAAAACTTCAACAAAGTCATAAAAACCTTTTTCGGCACCAGGTTGTCCACCTTGAAATGCAGACCTCTGTTTGTTGCTATTTTTCTCCATGAAAATGTTCTACACGACGATGACATAGTGAGTTCGTGCATTAGACAGAGGTCCAGTCTAATGTATGAGTTTCTTATTTCATCGTCGTGTAGAACATTTTCATGGAGTATAATTGCAACAAACAGAGGCCTTTTTTCACCAACATTCCCTTAGACGAATTTTTAGGAAAATGGATTTCAAGTTCCCGGTTCGTACGGGTGTTGCTACAGCACTATGTTTATCTTGTATTTTCTTCTTCTCTAAGGGAGCAAAACGGAAATCATATTTACGGTTGCAGTAAAGCAAAAAGTCGCTTATGCTTATGTGAAGTGAAAACTCGAATATGAATGTAAAATAAACAGATGAAAAGAACTTGAACTTGTGGCATAGAAAAATGTAAAAAAAAGCAAAAGGAATAAATATGCGTGTGTAATATAGGCAAATTGCACAATAAAGTTGAAATATAAAAGTAAAAACGAAAAGTATTCTTAGGGTAAAAATGTGATAAATTTGAGTAAAGTAGATGCTTGAGTATTTTATCCCTCTTGTTAAAAGTTATGGTTATTGGTTTGTTCCCATGGCATAAAAAAACACTCAAAGCGTATAAACATATCGGCCTCAATAATAATCTTGCTGACACTTAGGTTCGTTAAACACCTGATATTTTTTCTCTTTTTCCTGGAGGCTACGTATGCGGAATGAAAGAGAGATTATTCGCACCCACACACAACACAAGTCTTATGCGCTCAAAGAACAAATTCGCCGCAAATTTTGTTTGGTTGTAAAGCAAATTTTGTTTCACCAGACAAGTTTACGTACAAAAAACCAGTTAAGTTAACTGGTCATTTGAATGTCAAATTTTTGGTACGAAAAACATGTTAACTGGTCATTTGAACATATATATGTGAAGTGAAGTTAATCCTAATTCCGAATCGATTCGGAACTCATTACCGTCAGGGAATCAAAACTACATGTAATTTGACATTATTTCACGTAGAGTGCAGCGCTACTTTTATTATATACACCTCATTGTTCGCTGGGATTCACTTTCATGTCACTGATCCAATAAAGAAGGAAAAGACATGATATAGCGGCTGGGTTTCCATTACATGGCGACGAAATGTCAATAATGTCTCTAGAGATCCCAGCAGCCATAATACTCTTAAATATTTTTACATTTATTTTGAGCTGTTCGATTGAGTAATACGAATAACATTTACAAAATCTCTTCAAATATATGTATTTGATGAAGAGCGTCGATTGGTTAATTCCTCTGTCCCTTTATTGTGGTTTTCAACTGTGATGCATCAAGTTGAGATAATTGACCTCTTTTATAGTATTACCAGATTAAAACCATCTTAGTATTGCCAGGGCCTAAGGAACATTGAAAGTTTAGAGCTCGGACTGTTCCAGATTTCGTGTCAAAAATCGTTTTCATCACACACACACTTGTTGCTTTCGTTCCAAAAGGTTTTCACCCCGCTTTCACCACGTGGTGAAAACGATTTTTGGAACGAAATCTAGAACAGTCCGAGCTCTAAAGGAAAAAGAATGGTCCCTGTATCTAAAGTCTCCTTTGGAATGTGAAAAGTCGAGTGTCGAGTGTCAATAGCCGCAATATTTCAAAAAAAAAAAAATATTTGCCCCTCTGTGTCAATAGCCATTTCCTTTCTTTTTTGTTAATATTTAGATATCACCAGTCAGTCGTTTGTTTATCACATAGATTACTTGTGATATGCTTATTTATGGATTTTAATATTTCATAACATCGTTTTCGCGTCGTCGACAATGCCATGTTAGAGGTGGTAAAGAAGTTATGTTTGTTATGCGTGCCTAATGGTATGTTAAGTTTTTTATGTGAGCTTTTATTTTTATATCAAACATTTCCATAGGATTTTAAGCGAATGAACATAATTTTCGTATGGTGAGTTTAATGGTGAACATGAATTTAGTCACAAGCTCGCGTTTTTGGTGTTTATGTTGTTTGTCTCTGTGTTTTCCCCATTAAAGTATGACGAAGTTATGTAATTCTCATAATGTCCAACGCCTTACACGAAGTGAACTTTTAATGACCTTTAAGCCGACTGTATTGCAAAATGAATATTTTCATATGAAAGTCGATACGTTCACCAAACCAATTAAAGTATTTCTGTGAAAAATAAAGAGGAACTTTTTTTTATTCGTTTTGCTTTAAGTAAAAGAAAGTGGATTGATGCATGATGGAGGTTTCTGTAGAAACAAAACTGAAATAACAACAAAGTTTGCAGTAAAAGTGGAAGAGAAAATATTTTTTATTAGCTTTACAAATCTTTCTTCAGACAAATCTTGGAAAACGAAAGACTTTGAAGAACTTTCACCTTTATTTTATGAGAGTATATCTGAGTTCTGTAAAAACTCTCATCAACAAATGTCCAACATTTTAAGTCAGAACTAAAAGCGTATGGAAAAGAAATTAAATGTCAATCTTAACGTTTCTAGAGTTGCTCTTGAGATCTACCTACGCCTACACCTACAACCTACACGTCAGTTATATTTCTTTAAATAAATGCTACACATAAATGTCCTTATCACGATTCGTTGAACAATGAAATTATGGTGGATATCGCAACAAAAATGTTATACAATTTTTGTATTACACACCAGACATGAGAGCCACCGCTGCGCCTCGACAGGCCTCTCAATCGGTTGAAAATTTTACTATTTTTTCAATGTCGAAAAAAATGGATTTGTGGAAATTCCACTTATAACAGGCGGCGGCGGCGCTCCGGCTGTTTTATTAGACTCTTTTGTCGACTTTTTCGTTGGGTGTTTTACACCTGTCAATCAGGTAGAGGGAAATGATAGGGAGGCAGGTTCGGAGGTGGCGGAGGAAATTATACTGGATGAGGTGTCGCGACACGTCGGCAGATCAAAGGTAGGAAAAGCCGCAGGAGTGGATGAAATTAGGACGGAATTTATTATGAATAGCGGATCAGGTTATTGCTCCGATTTATAAGAAGGGCAACCGTAAGGTTTGCAATAGCTATAGGGGCTATCCCACTTGAGCGTGGTAGGTAAGGTAAGGTGTACGTGAGTGTACTTGTTGGTCGGGCTAGGGACATAGTGGCCTCTGAGAGGGTGTCAGCATCAGATTTTCTGCCTCAGGCAGACTATCGTAAAGCTTTAAACAAATAACAGGGACTTATACTTATGCTTCATCGACTTGGAGGGGGTTCTTAGCGTGTACGGTATCAATGGGAGTTTAATTTGTGCCATTAAGAGCATTTACTCAGTGGACATCCATAAAGGACGTCTGCATTTCAGTGTTGCCAGACATAGTCAAAACTCGAAAAAAATGCATTTTTGAAAACTAATTCTATGCTGTACCACCCTATTTAGCGGGAGTATTTGGGGGGTCGGCCATACATTTGACACCTGGAAACATCATATTTTAGGAGTTATCACTGATTTTAAAATTGATGGCAACACTGAATTGCGCACGTCCTTTATGGATGTCCCCTCAGGGAGCAGGGCCGCGGTAAGAATAGATAGCGAAATTATGGAGGCTTTCGAGGTTAATGAAGGTGTTCGTCAGGGTTGTTGTATTTCCCCGCTTCTGTTCATAATGTTCATGAACAAAATCGTCGAGCGGGCAAACTTGCAGGGTAATTTAGGGGTAATTGAGGTAATAATGAAAATCCTGGCCTATGCGGATCACTTGATTCTATTGGTGGATAATATCGAGGACTTAGGATTGACTGCTTGAATGCCGCATGTGAGGAGTGCGGGATGAAGATAAGTGTAGGGAAAACTAAGGCTATGCATCTCGCTAAATCTCGGAAGGAGATAGCTTGCAATATAAATGGGGAGGAGCTGGAGCAGGTTTCTGAATTCAAGTAATTAGGAACAATTTTTTCAGAGGATCCCAAGTTAGTTAGAGAATTTGACGAAGGGGGGAAAATGGGAAACGTGGTCGCCAGTCAGTTGAGTTCGCACGTGTTCAGCAGAGAGGAATTAAGTAGCGAAACAAAGTTAGCTATCCACAGGTCAATTTTCAAGCCGACGATTCTGTGCGGTAGTAAGAGTTGGCTTGGCTGCGGATATGTCGTGCATGACATGGAGGTTTCCAATATGAGGTTTCTTGAGAACATAGCGAACGTTAATCAGAGAGAGCAGTAAGATAATCATATTAGGAACGACGGCATTAGGGAAAATATAAGGATTTCGTCAGTGGAAGAGGCGTCTGAGCTGGTTCGGACAAGTTCAAAGGGTGGGTAATAACAGGCTACCGAAAGGGATCTTGGATGCACAGGTCCCGGGTGTTAGACCAAGGAGAAGACTTACTGATTCAATTAAGTTAGATTTAGATGTTAGTGGACTCTCTCTGAGCAAACAAACTATCTCCTTGACGGGCGATAGAAGGACATGGAGGGGTTTTGGCATAAAGACCTCACACCCAAAGGTAGCAATGGTCTATAAAGTTTGATGATGATGATGATGATGCTAAATAAATGACCGAAGTAATTTCGACTAGCAACTGTTTAGTTGCCGGAGGAATAGTTTAGCTCACGGAAGACATTAATATAAATATGAAGAGTTAGAGGGGATCATTAGACAATCTGACAATTTCTTTGGCAGGTGACAGGGTGGCATGTAGAGAGACGGTCCATCGTACAAGGATTACGATATGAAGACCTCACACTGAAAGGTCCATAAAAATATGAAAAAATAGATGTCACTTTGCTTCAATCGCTAACGTCAAGTTTTTATAGTTCATCCTTGTTAAAGCGTCGATCGTTCACAACAATAATTGAAAACACTCTTTTAGGAGTAATTAGTTGCCTGAATGCATAAATTAAAGTTGTCTAGCAGGTTTAAAGTTGAAGAGATTAATAATCGCAAGTGTAAGTATCGTCGATATATGAAATCATCGCTAATATTTCGTCAAACCCATCACACTTTACGCCGACAGAAATGCGCTTTTAAACACTACAATCTGTTCAACATCATTTTGTTTTTGAATATGTAGTCATAGAGCCGTCATTGTAGCAGACAAGATAAATAACATGCCAAGTTTTCCACATAAATACAAAAAAAAAAACAAAAACGGAAAAACAAAATGCTCATTTGGGTATAGAAAATGTAACTGAGTCGTGGTATATAGTCATGTTATTTTATACCAGCTTCATGTATAGGGTGAAAGGGCCATTAAAGAACCGATATCCAATTCACAAATCATGGCTCAGATTTGGAACTTTTGACTACGGTATCCAATTTAAAATAAAATATTGAACTAAAAAGTCTTCTCCCCCTCCCTTCCCTCTTTTCTTCAGAGTGATGCCGACTAATTAAAATTATGGTTGTTCACGTCTATGGTTTTATGTTTATTAGAGGCACACTTGTCGTTTAAATTAAGTGTAAAGAATTGATGTACTAGAGTTTTTCGGTATATCAGTCAAAGTGAAATTTTTCGTTCGTTAAGAGAAAATTGGATGGGTGTCGTTAGTCGTGTAAATTTTTCGAGCCTGTTAGTAACCACCAGTAACTCGTCCAAAGAGTATCGTATGGGTACATATAAGTCACGTGACCATTCAAAGTCCTGTACCTGATGAGTAGTACAACAAATACTGATGTCTTGTACTTTAACCCTATGAAAGATACATTTCGCAACATTAAATTTACGTTGTCAACGTCAACCATTGATCGGTGTATTTTGTTTAACCATATTTTCAACAAGCAACGTGTGTATATAAGTCTGCATCAGGAATGTACGGTTGTAAATAGGCATAGAATGTTTATAAGAATGTATGTACATGCTATGCTATGTCGTGTTCAATAATGTTATCAGCATTTTATGAAAATTCTACATTATAGATGATGATGGCATAGAATTTCCTATAAATAGGTATCCGTCTGATTACCACGATACAATGTTTAACAACACTGTAATTTTAGACTCACGCGGTTATTTGAACTTTATATTTAACTGTCCCAGGCAAAAAAAGTTATCCATTCCGTTGAATTATTCAGATTAAAGAATTTAAGAAATTTCGTTTTCAATGTTTGGTTCTACAGAGAACTTTGTTTGCTGTGTGGGTAGACTCATAACCTGTTATCTTATTTTTGCAAGTAACTCACACTGAGTGGGCAAGAAAATCCTTTTCAATTTGAATAAATTCTTTAAAGTAATGGTTGTTGAAGCTAATACAACCAATGCCTCATCATGGGGGCGCGGTGACGATGCAGCCGTGACGCAAGTCCACATATGAACAAAAAATTGAGAAAATTTGCATGGACTTTCGGGTGGGCATGCTACGCCATACGAGATTTTAAAAAAGGAGTATACCGGCCTCGTTTGGGCGCCAGGGATCTTGGAAGGCGCCATATAAAGCCCATATGTATACGTTTGTCGAACCACGTTCGGGAAAAAGTGGGGTCTTAAGCCGGCAGTCCTGTATTGGCTGTACAGGTTCATTGTACGACCCAATACTGATTTATGGCTGCATGGTGTGGGCTCCAAGCACTGAACTGGAGGTGGTGCAAAGGTTACCGTGCTTGAGCATAACAGGGGTAATGACTTCAACGCCAACGGCGGCGCTAGAAATACTCCTGTCATTGCCACCGCTAGACATTTTTGTGCGACAGGAGGCTGAAATGAGAGAACTGGATTGCGCGAGATCAGAAGTTTGGTCATGCCTAAATTCTGTCAATAATGAAGAGCAAGTTCAGAGAAGTGGAAATGCCCGAAGACAGCCTTCCAGAGGCATTCTGCTTCGAAAGAAATTTCGGAGCTTGTGTGCTTGAAACGTCTAGCTGGGGCGAGGGTAAACCTCCTATAGAGGCAGACGTGACGATCTACACGGACGGATCGAAAACTGATGACGGAACAGGAGCGGGAATATACTCGGTCAAGGTTTCGTCGAAAGTAGTTCTTCAGTGTTTCGAGATACTGGAAACTTTGGCAAGGGATAATGATGTTACCTTGACTTGGGTGGCAGGACATTCTGGAATACTGGGAAACGAATGAGCAGACGAGTTAGCCAGAGAAGGCAGCAGCTTGGGATTATTGGGCCAGAGCCTACTGTTGGAAGATATGCAGGATTGATTAGATCCCTTGTAAAGGATCAAACGGAGAGGAAACACCAAGCAAGATGGGAGGCGTGAACCAAGTGCAGGCAGGAAAAGGAATTTTTGGTAGGCTGTAATGCAAAGACTAAAAAATTCCTGCTTGGACTGAGCCGGGTTAAGCTGCGGGGGTTGGTAGATGTGCTTAAAGGACACACCAACTTGAACTACCACCTTAATAAGATAGGGGTTGTGAATACTCCAACGTGTAGGGGGTGCGGTCTTAAACCAGAAACCGCCAGATATTTCATATGCGCTTGCCCTGCGCTTGAAGCTCTCAGTACGAGGTATTTAGGAGACTTTTACCTCACTCCTGAAGAACAATTGAAACTGAGTGTGCCTAATGTTCTATCTTTTACTACAGAATAGCAAGTGGCTCATCGGACCCGAGAGGGAAAATTCATAATGAGGCGTAGCACAATGGGCCCAACAAGGACGGCCTGGGTGTTTTTCGAAAGTAGTTTTCATCTTTTATTTTATATAATTTAGCCAAGCGGCATTTATATTCAATTGTATGGATTTAATTACCTTTGTTACCTCATAAATAAACCAAACCAAACCATGCGTATGTGTGTGTAATGTGTATGGTAGCACATTTTGTATGAGACAAGGTGCGGTGTTCGAGATAGATGTTTGTAGTCAAAGGGAAAGTTGTTGCGTTGGGTATGTAGTCTATCGGGGTGACCGCCAAAATGGCTGAAAATAGGCGGAGGCTCAAAAAAAACTTTTGGCGGCGGGCGGCGGTGGCTCAAAAAAAATTCTTTGGTATAATTCGTTAAAAACAATTTTCCTACTTCCAAGAGAACTGATATAACAACAAAAACCATTTTTAGAAGGGAAATTTGAAGAAAATTTTCGTCCCTTCTTCCAAAACACCTGATATCAATTTGGGTGACGCTTACAGCTTCGGAACGCAAAAGATTCTTCTGAAATACTATTTTCACATTTGCTAAAAAAAAAAATGCCGGACCCTCCCAATGTAATAATTTTTCTGCGCTGTCAGATTTCACACGCAAACATTTAGCTGCCCGTACTCCATACATCGCGCAAAGCAAAATTTTTGGGGTGTAAAATCTGAAAGCGTACAAAAATTATTATGTTGTGAGGGCCTGGCATTTGTGACGATTTTTTTTGATCAAATGTGAATTTTTTGCGTTCCGAAGCTGTAAGCGCCCATTACCCAAATTGATATCAGTTGTTTTGGAAGGACGAGAACTTGCGTCACATTTCCCTTTTAAAAAAAGTTTTTGTTGTGATCTATTTCTTCATAAATTTCTTTTTCGATTTCTTTGTACTGAGGGTATTGGTGCAGGTGCTATTCTCCACCGGGGACAAATAGTATTTTCCGTGTGTAAATGCTATTTGTTCCAGAGTTGAGGCAATTTATCGTAATACTCATGTTTGCCTCCAAGGCGAACAGCAGCCCTACTATTCTACCAGTCCCCGGGGCGAGGCATCTCGCTTTCACATTTGGCAATATTTTGTCAGCTTTTGTCGCTTTCCGACCAAAAACGTTTTCGAGTAAGAAAAATTTTATGTAAATTGGAATAGTGTTTGAAGTGTTTTTCTGCTTACCGACCCTCAATTCGACTCGGACGCCTTTACCCATCCCAGGAAAGACAGGCATACGAAGTCATTCCCTCATACAACTACATCAAACAATAAAATTTCATTTCTGCAGAGTTTTATTTCATTTCTGCGGTAATAAATTAACAATTTTACTCTCGCTTCTTGTTACTGACGGGACGTTCCCCTTGCCTGCCAGATCTACAAGCACAAACAATTTTGACGAACATAAATAAGAAAACTGTGATGCCCACAAGAACTGCAGCGATGATGTCGTATGCATTTGCTGCGATAAAACCGAGACGATGCACCGGCGATGTCAAATGACTACAGTTTGGATTGCGTAAGGTCCATTCAATCCACCAGACGGCTCTGTCAAGCGGCTTCTCTTTTTGATCTCTGAATAGCGATGACCATTTTTCGGCATTCTTTCGGTATGACGGGTCCTCAAGCACTTTGAGCAATGCATCCTTTACGTTTTGCCGATTCAACGAATGATAATAGTCAATGCCTTCGGCCATGCCAAGACGCTTCAGCTTAATCAAATTCTGAAATTTTGTTTTATATATCGCAATGTAAATAAGTGAACGTTTATCGATCGCTTTCGCTTTTTACTTGATTTTGATCTAATCCAAATGGCATTATAACAGATGGCACTCCTCTCCAAATTGTTTCCTGTGTTGTCAACAACCCACCATGGAAGTAGATGGCCTTGACCTTTGGATCAACTAAAAGATCCGATATGGGCAGCCAGGAGTGGATTTGAACATTCTTCGGTAGATCAGCTGACGAAATATTGGTCTCGAATTTCCATAGGAAATTATAGTTTGGCAGCTCGTTGAAAACATCGAGAAATATTTGTTGCTTCGATTTAGGCATGTAGGTACTTAGAAAATTCGTTCCAAGAGAGAATAAAACAACTCCGTTCTTTGACGAATCAATGAATGCCTTCAGATCCTATGAAAAAAGAAGGCGAAAACGAAGCATTGAACGGGTGAGTGAAAAATTAGCGTCCAATAGGAACTTTTCAGAGAGCCAAAACAGCATAACAGCTGATTGAACAATGTCATACGTGAGCGATAAAAATTTCTCTAGAGCAATCAGATTATAGTATTTGTCATACGTGAGCGAACGTGAGCGAAACAATTAAAAATGGTGTGCTCTGACTCTCTGCATGAAAAGCTCCTATATTCGCGGTTAAGACAATTTTTCAAATTGATAGCGATTCCCCTACCTTTGGAATTGGTTTTGGATCTTTAATGTGTAGCCCAGCCACCGGAATGACATTTTCGGGAAGCGGTGCCATATAATCCATCGTCGGATTTGTGTTTACGAAAACGAATGCAGTTTTCTTTTCAATATCTTCGACGGGTGGAATGCCAGCACCAAAACGCTCTTGGACGATCTTGTTTACAGTTGGTATAACTATTTTCTGTCTATAGCTGTTTTCAAAAATAGAAAGTTTTGTAGATTCTTGGACCCGTACGAAGTACAAAGGTCCTATACGTTTACTACAAACAATTTTATTGTAACATGGGGCAGATCAAGGTGGGAGTTGGGGGGATGCATTTATTATCGTCTAGAGATGACTAATCAACAATAAAAAAAATGTCCGTCCGTCTGTCTCCACTTGTTTTTTCAAATGGCTTAACCGATCAGCCTTTTTTCCCTGAAAGGTACATGCCTCCCATGATTCAAGTTCAAAGATGAGTAAAATCGGCCAAGTAGTTCCAGAGATATGGTCGAAGAAGTGGAGGTCGGACATGAAATTTTCGAGGGACGATGAAACTTTTTCGCAAATATCTCAGCAAGTATAACATGGAAATTCCTCATTTTGGTGTCAAATGGAAGCATTTGATGTCACAAAACTTGGAAAAAAAATTTGTGGGAATCTGGTCAGGGGTCTGGGCACTGGGACCAATGGAGTGGACGATATTGAGTTTTTTGGCCATATACGAAAACAGTTTTTCGTGTTTATTTCCTTCACTTTGCAATATGGAGATTTACTGTCAAAGGCAAAGTTGTAGAGAATTTGAGTGACCGAAGAATTTTCCTGTTTCGTCACCCACGAAACTACGGCTTGAACTAATTTTATATGAAAATGGATAGTAGGGCCGAGCTGGTAATGAATTCTTAAGTTGATCCTCGCGCTACTTCCCCCCCCCCCTCCTTCCAGAAGTTTGCGGTGCAGGCATTACTTAGACTATTTATTGAGTGGAGACCCTTTAACCGATTTCTGTGATGTGGTGCTCTAATGAAAGGTGAAAGTCCGAAGTTTAAATAAGTAGAACAATCTCTAGAAGAAAACTCTCTTCTAAAAATAAAACTTTAAAAGTTTTTTGAGTTTAAAGAAGGTAAAGCAAATACTTATTTCGGAAAAACAGGAAAAACTGTTAGGAAAATTCGGAAAATCTTAGTACTGTAAAAAAAACTTCGGACTTTCGCCTTTCATTAGAGCACCACATCTCAGAAATCGGTTGAAGGGTCTCCGCTCAATAAATAGTCAAAGTAATGCCTGCACCGGAAACTTCTAGAAGAAGGAGGGGAGGGGGGGGGGGAAGTAGTACGAGGATCAACTTAAGAATTCATTACCAGCTCGGCCCTACTATCCACTTTCATATAAAATTAGTTCAAGCCATAGTTTCGTGGGTGACGAAACAGGAAAAATTTTGGACTTTTCTTCGGTCACTCTAAGCGAAAACGTGTTTCAGGGTTTTGGGGAAATATGGCCCAATTCTCGTATATGGCCACTTCCATAATTGGGCAGGATGACCCAAATCTTCAGAACTATGAGAGTTAGAAAGTTGGTTTTAAAGGAGAAGTTGTAGAGAATTAAATTTCAGCGAACACGTGTTTCAGGGTTTTAGGGAAATATGGCCCAATCGGGGAAAAAAAGTCAACCCGCACACCTCTAATTAGAAGCACTCTCATGAGAACTTCTCAGTCATTTAACCTTGATTTTCCTTAGTTTTTTATTTTTAGCTCTAACTTTAAATGTAATCTAAGGGGTCGTGCACATATGACGTCACACTTGCTAAAAAGCATTAGCATCCATAAAAGTGTCATAACTCAGTCAGGACAGCAAATTTTGTTTATAAAACTACCCGAACAGGTGGTGTGTTTGGGGGGTAGCCGGAGTACTATAAGCAAAATCTCTGACCAGTTTGCAGTTATGGACTTTTTAGATTTTATAGCAAGTGTGACGTCATATGTGCATAACCCCTAAACTGTGACCCTTTCAGGATCAACTACATAGCAGAACCATTTCGAATGCATATTGAGGCAACAATAAGTGTAATAGTGCGTGTGAGTACATTAATTTATGAATGTGTTAGTAACTTTGCGAAGTAAAGTCGATGCGTCTAGTACGACATCCGCTTCGTCAAAGTGCGTCATCATTATTCGTCAAATATAAAATTTACGAAGTGGCTCTTCGCGCCCGGGTGCAAATAGTGTCAATATTATTGTGGATGATATTTGCGCCCGAGCGTCTCGGCTAAAAAATGAGCTGCCACTAGCCAAGCATTTATTATTTTACCCGTATTCCACCATGTACAGCAGAAAATTCCGAAATCGTTGCCAAAAGTTCATATTGTCATCGTAGAAAAGCGCATGTATTGGTATGTAGCCGTAATATTGATGACCGCCAATAATTTGATTTGTAAATGACGGATTAGTATAAGTTGTAACACCAATCAACGGAGGATATTTGAACTTATGAACGAATGGCAGAAAGCATGGCCCTCCTGTGTAATCATGAATGACAAGATCCACCTTGAAATCATCTGGATAATTCAGAAGTGTTTTGAATCCATTTGTGGTGGTTGTACCTGGATGGACGAAATTGATTTTTTCTTTCAGATTATGTCTTAAAAGATGTTCATACATTCGCAGTGCTCAATCGCATGATGTTGTAAAAGCAGTAACTCGGACCAGAAACTTTCTGGAGCTGCAGATGAAACGATTTCCTTGGCCGTTTCCTTATTCGTGGTTTCAGTTTCTTCAATGAGAATTTGATGAACTCCGGGAGGTGGATTTTTATCGGTGGCTAGTGAAATCACAGTTATATTATGGCCTCGTTTTGCCAGTTCTGTCACTATTGCGTTATTCCTTCATGATGGAATGATTCAAAAATAAGTCAATTCACGAAACTGAATTAGACAAGTAAGAAAATAAGGGAATTGGATGGTGTGTGCAATGTGCACAGTGTGGTTACGATGCCATAATTATTACATTTATATGGATTTACGACTTTTACGTTTGGGCGCTAGGAGGAGGTGGAAGGTGTCTACAGCATGTCTCAACCGTCACACATCGTGAAAAAAAATCCAAATTCATGTTCAATTTACAAAGAAAATGTTTACAGCGAACCCTTTTCTGTCACACATACCGAAATTTCTTTGAAAACAATTTAACTCGTCTGGCACGACAGACTTTTCAATTTTTATTTTAAGTTTCATCTTCATTTTCCGCTAATTCATTTCGATATAAATTCCAACTTTCTATGATGCTGGAGGGTTGACATACACAGTACGTCTACCATTTCTTAATTCCCAGAAATGATGTTCGCACAACATATGGTTTTCGTTATGCCACCTACGAAAATTGTAATTTTCTCTTCATAAATAAGACGCAAGTTGTTTAGTTGCCGCAATAAATTGTTATTTGCGTATACCTGTGTTTTAGAGGGCAATCAGGCGAGTAAGGACTACAGGCGAAAAAGCTCCAAATCAACCGTCCCAAATGGGTATGTATACTGCCGAGTTAAGCGAAAATATCGTATCGACTTTGGCAGAGCTTCAAACTTTTCTATAAGAAATACAATGGAAGTTTTCAAATCTTTGATTTGCGACGCATGTGGCTAATTCCATAGTACATTTAACCGAATGTACACCTATGTATACTTCAATGTATACTACAAAAAGAGTGGTATATAAAATGTTACGTGGGGCACATTTACATTTTCAAGTGTACACTGAGTATACATTTCTAATTACGTGAGTATACACCAAAATAAGTGTAACATGGGGCACGATGGAATTGGCCAGGTATGGACCACACGTTGTGACGCCAAAAAATTTCATCCTGAACGACCCCCGCCCTCGCTTACCGCACTGGTTGCAATCTTCGCAAACGTTTCTTGCGATCCAAATAACTATTTCGTACCGATTGATGCACCGGTGGCGCAGCGTCGGTTTACACCGTCCAATTTCTGTCGCTTATTTTCCAGCTTGATTTAAGAAAATGTACTTTTTATTCCTAGGACGGGAAACTGCTGTTTTCCGTCCTATTTTAAAACAGGAAAGCAGTTTTTTGAACCCTCGGAATGAAAAATATTGTACGAAACTCGGAAAAATATATGTTTTTGACTAGTGTGATTGCAGCCCTTCACCTCAAACTCGTCAAAAACATTATATTTTTCCTAGTTGCGTAAATAACTACTTCTTTACCAAAAATGATGACTCGGTGACTTGATAGTAGCAAGAAACAAAATATTTCCTCCATTTGCGAACAAACTGTTCAGAACTATCAGTAAACAAAGTTTCATCAACATTTCAAACGACCGGATGAATTGAACTTACGAAATAATTCCGTACTTTAAAAATTCGTTGCGAAATGAAGTGAAATTCGTTCACCGAATGGCAACAGTTTACTAAAAACTGTTCAAAATTTACCAAACAATTTATATTTGCACTGATTGTTGCTATAGCATCGAGCCAACTGATCTGATGGTCATGTTATCGGCTATCAACTGAGAGTTTATTGCATGTAACTTCGCCGGTTATCAACAATTTATTGAATGAGACTTCACATTCACTTACAAATTATTCTGTTTTACTCAATATGGCGTAATATAAACTCGTCCACCGAATAAGATATGACAATGTCGATAAGATATACAGTCTTTCTTTCAGATTTGTTGTCTCCTTGTTTCTTGAAGTCGAACAAAGTATTGACTGCCGATGTATTGGTAGTATCACCGCGTTGAATATTTTGTAAAGAGTCAACATTATGAAACAATATAGAATTGGAAACATTCCTTCATGGGGCTATTTCAACAGATATTAAGTAGTTGATTGCAATTCAATTAATCGAATCGTTTTATAAGGGGAGGGGGAGGTCGAGATATTTCGTAGAACACATATAAAAAAGGATTGGACAGAATTCGGACCAGACTAGAGAGCCGCCGCCGACCTTTTTTTAGTCCAGCCGAGCCGCCGCCGACGAGGTGATGTTTCGCGACTAACTGATCAATTGTACTTTCACTATAGCCATTCACATCTGCGATTGTTTTTATAAGCTTCAACTCATCCATAAAATCTTTTACGACTAACGGAAGCTTACATCGTCTGTATGTCATGCTATGAAAGGCCGCCAATTTATGTGACGGTGGGCAGTATGAATCGCTAGTGATGAAACGATTGGTACTTGTCGGTTTTCGGAATACACTAAGCCCTATAGATCCATCAGACTTTCTCTTCAAAGTTAAATCTAAGAAATTTAATTTTCCATTTTCTTCAACTTCACTTTAGGACCGTATTGTTTTATAGTTAGAGCCGTTTAACATTGCAAGAACGCGATTAAGATTTTCTTTTTTAATTACGGCAAACACATCATCTACAAGTCGCCACTGGCAGCGGAGTGCCGAAAATCGGTCCATGTCATCGTAACGGCAATAATGAACACTATACGTCGTATAAATTTCATGTCGGCACTAGGCTGCGTACTTAAAATTTTGTTTTATGGATGTAGGTGGCAGCAGCAGCCTGGTGCCAAATTGAAACTTATATGGCATACAAAATTTACTCCTGCCAACATTTTGGGAAAAACAGATTTGCAGCACCAGGTTGCCATCTACATTTTTAGCTCTACCACTTAAGTACGCAGCCTGGTGCTGCAAACCTTTTTTTGCCAAAATGTTGGCAGGAGTAAATTTTGTATGCCATATAAGTTTCAATTTGGCACCAGGCT
>CM055405.1:46434553-46474872 GCA_029228625.1 Pseudolycoriella hygida | reverse complement strand
TGGACTTAGCTAGGGCACTAAAAACGAGTCTCTGCTAGGGCTCTATGTGTTTTTTGTACATAACTCGAGTAAATCTTTACCGATTTTCAAAATTGTTTTTTTGTTTGAAAGATCTGGGCATGGCCGACAATTTGTGAAAGAAACATTTTTCGATTTGAGTCTTTGGACTTAGCTAGGGCACTAAAAACGAGTCTTTGTTAGGGCCCTACGTGTTTTTTGTACATAACTCGAGTAAATCTCTTCCGATTTTCAAAAACTTTTTTTTGTTTGAAAGATCTCGGCACGGCACGACAATTTATAGAAGAATTTTTGCCTGTGCTTAGGGCTCAAGTGGGCCTCATGTCGGTCCTAAGGTCGGCCTAAAACATAAAAAAATGTTTTTTGCTATGTTGCAGAGCAAATTGAAGGAAACATTTTTGTCTAGGGAAGTATGTATCCGAGGCCTCTATTTAAGACCCTAGGTCAGTACTAAGGTCGGCCCTAGCCCAAAAAAATAGTTTTTTGCTATGTTGTAGACAAAATTGAGGAGAACATTTTTCTCTATTTGGAGGTCAATTTTGTGCGTTCGGAGAATGTTTTTACACCGTTACTTCGTACGGATTTTTTCAAAATTGCCCTACGGGCAATTTCCAATACAGTCTAATGTGAACGCAATATTTACTTAAATACGTTCCAGTCTTTTCGTAACATCAACTCTGTTTGCCGCATCTATTCTGATACGTACGTTTAATCCATTTTTTTACTAACTGAAATATGATATCGGTTTGATGAGAGGGGGATTTGAAGAAAGAGACAAACTTTGACTGGGGGAGGGGGTGCTTAGTGGATCAGTCGCATATAGCGAAGACAATGCTGCATCTGCAAACAATAGAATGCAAACGCGAGAATTATTGTCATTTGGATGTAATTGGAAAATTTATTAACCGCGCATTCCATCAGATATGTCGAGTGGGTTTATCTGTCTATATTACGTTGAAATTTTCGAGATTTCGTTCACTGTTCATAGTTTCAATTGACATTTTGGAAATTTACACCTCAATAAATTGATGAAAATACAATAATGTCATTTTGAAATGTGCGACAATAAGACTCCATGATTTTAGCACATATCTGAAAATGTAAACATTTTCGTATTTTAACAAACATACAAATATATGTATTCCGCAAAGGGATATAATATTCAATATCGAATGAATTATGAATTGAAATTGGAAAACACAATAAAATAAATCTATTTGCCAAAATCGAAATGAATTTATATATTGTGGTGAATGTATGGTGCCAGAAAATGTGGTGGTTCACTGCTTATGTTGGTGCAAAATTTACTAACGTACGACGTTATATATGCGTCTAGTCTGCATGGGAAATGTTGTTGTTTGGAAAGCGTATAATGAAAATTCATTTTTATATGATTTTCCATTTGGTTATTTTTTATTCCTTTTTAGGACTTTTGTTTTTTTTAGATTAATTTTCTTTTTTATGTTTGACTTTTCATTCTGTGACAAGAGCCAGACGAAATAAATTTCCATAAACAGACAGCGACTTGTTAGTTTATTATCAAATAAAATATTGCTGGTGTGCAGAACAAAAGTTTTAAAACTTATAGTAAGAAAACACGAGCAACATTCATAATAAGATGAACAAAAAACAGCACAAAATTTTCTTTTTCAATATTTTCTTTCGTTTTCTCATTCATGAACTCATATTTTATTCATATAATATCCTTTCAACCTAAACAGCGCTCGACGGTTACCTATCAGAAATTTTAAATAAAATAAAATATGAAAAAAAATATGGGAAAAGCCAGAAATATTTCCTCATGCATACAAAAAATGTGTGTAAAGGCTCTGTTCTTCGAAAAAAAACAGCCGGGAAACCTCCCGTACACTAGAGATAATAGCTGATTTATGGAACGAACAATGTAGGTTTTTCCACAAATTAATAAAATACCCTACTTTGGTGTTCTTAATGTTCGGACCTAGTGATGGAAAATGAAGAACACAATATTTTTCATGTTCAAAAAATCCATATTCAAAAAATGTAAATCTGAAAGTAAACGACTTTCAGATTTAAAAATCTATTTAAATGTAAATTTTCTGAGTATTTATCGGCGTATAAACAATTTGTGGGCTACTTAAGAATGAATAGATGGAGTAAAGCAAATATTTATTACCGCAATACTTTGCGTAATTATTACAAATTAGGTGAGATTACTCTCTAATAAGTGATTTGTGATTTGTTGATAAATCTTTCTATACAAAAGTTTTTTTTTGTATTCATATTCACGTCAATCATAATCCATACCACATAATCCACTAATAATTTGTTGTTTTTATCATAATTAACTCTGTTGCTATGAATCAATATGAAGACGAGCCCGGGAAATTCGATACAATACGTGTGCATGAATATTTTGCGGGTATAGCGGAAAGTTTCCGCAATAAAAAGCTCGTCCCACTCGAGACGTACCGAGAATGAATTTGATGTTCAATATTAACAAGTAACATGATTTTTATTATTTCGTGTGGTATACACATCTAAGGTATTACATTTCATTTTTCACAGTTTATTGCATATGCTAACATTTATATCTCATACTAACTTCATGTGTTACATCTAGTAATTATGTTCTAAGTAGCATGTTGAGAATGTATCGTACAGTTCGATGCTGAACTAGCCGGGGGAAGGTGATGATACAAACAGTTCGGTACCAGGCGATGACTTTTTTCGGGACGATGACATAGGCTTGTGAACCACAAAAGCGTTTTTCTGGGTGTCATCATTCATAATTTCTTGCTCTGTCATTGGCTCCATCTATGATGCAACAGCTGCAGAAGTACAGAAATGCCAACCTCGTGTTTCACTCCTGATTGTTCTTTGCGTGTACCAGCGCAGCGCTAGCGACATATGAGTGACGTCATATATTTGTGAGTTGAGTACGGTTGTTGTTACGTTACAGGCATCGAATGCCGTAACTACCCCAATTTATGAAGCTTGGGTCAACTTAGAAACGTCGTACAATCTACTTATAATTTCATAGAGAAAAATTCCTTGTTCGGGGATCGAACCTGGGCCTTCTCGATGGAAGTCCAGCGCGTTCACCACTGAACCACCCGTCCCGTAACATGATTGAACCCGTACGAAGTTTATTACAAGACATTTTATTGTAATATGGCGTAGATCGAGGCGGGAGTGAGGGGTACGAATTTATTATCGTCTAGAGATGACAAATCAGCGAAAAAAATGTCGGCCTGTTCGTCCTAACGTTTTTTTCTAAACGGCTGCACCGATCACCCTAAATTAAATCACCGAAACGTACATATGTCCCATGATTCAAGTTCAAAGATGAGCAAAATCGGTCAAGTGGTTCCGGAGATATGATTGAAAAAGTGAAAAAAAACATGGTTTGTCGAGTGTCGGTGATGAAACTTTTTCGCTAATATGTCAATAAGTATAGCTCGGAAATTGTTCATTTTTGTGTCTTGGGAAATTTATTAGACTTACTATCAAAGGCAAAGTTGTATAGTAGAGAATAAAATGTTAGAGAACACGTGTCTCAGGGTTTAGTGAAAAATGACCCAACGCTGAAATATGACCACTCCTAGAATTGGTCGGAATGAATCATATCTCTAGAACTATGAAAGTTAGAAAGATGCTTCCAAAGGCAATGTTGGAGAGAATAAAGTTTTAGAGAACAAGTGTTTCAGGGTTTGAGGAAAAAATGGCCCAATCCTGGGATATGACCACTTTTAGAATTGGGAGATATAACCCATTTAGAGAACTATGAGAGTTAGAAAGTTGCTTCCGAAAGAACCGTTGTAGAGAATTAAATTTGAGTGAAAGTTTTCCCGAAAAATGCCTCGATCCTTGAAATTCAGAATTAGGAGGGATGACTCATATCTCTAGACCTATTGCTAGAAAGTTGCTTTTAAAAGAAAAGTTGTAGATCATTAAATTTCACGTGTTTCAGGGTTTTGGGGGAAGATTGTCCAATCCTGGGATACGACCACTTCTAGAATTGGGGGGAGTGACTCATATCTCTGGAACTGTGACATTTAGAAAGTTGCTTCCAAAGGCAAAGTTGTAGGAGATAAGATTTTAGAGAACACTGAAATACGTTTTAGGGAAAATGACCTAATCCCGGTTTATATTAACTTCTACAATTGCCGTACTTCGGGAGGGTTTTTGACATTACCTTTGGTAATTTCTGTGGGTCGTTCGAATTCTGATAGATTAAAAACTTTGCGACAATTTGCAATTAAGCTAGAGCATGAAAATATTTTTTATTCATTAAATGATGGGAGATGGCTTATTTATCCGTAATTTGAGTTCAAAAAATTATTTTTGCTATTTGATTTAATTTTATAAAAGAAAAATTGTGGTTTAAAGATTTGCTGTAACAGTGTCATCGCACATTGTCAGTTTATTGTCTGGAGAAATGTATGGAATTTATCGAATTTGGTTGGTACCAATGGTCATGCTGTAAGTGAATATTCGCGCGAATTATTTGAATGCATAAAGCTGAAATTGAATTTAGAAACAAAATATACATTTTCAGAATAAAGTTTATCTTAAAATCACTCATTTTATCGAAATAAAATGAAAACTACCGAAATATTTTCATGTTCTAGGTTAATTCTGACAAGTTCGCACCTAATTGCAAAATCTGTTTGGCTTATCACATCAATTCTGATACGTACAGGTCTTTCAATATTGTTTTGAGTCGAAGCAAATCAATAAGTTTTGAGCAGTTGGCAGAAGTTGTTTTCGTGTCGACTTCTTTTTTCTCAAATCTATGTCTGAAGGGGTGTACTCTCTCCTCATATAAATGTATAATTCGACGTTCAGTTGCATTAAAGATGTAAACAAACTGAACCATTTAATTAGATCGGATAATTTCGTCGTTTTGACTGACGTAAATAGTATATTACATAACAAAAACAACTGATTCAGATCAAGGTGGAAAGAGACGGCAACTATATGCGGCCTATGTGCAAAGCCACCTCTTTTATATGTTACCAATCTACGGAGAATGTGCAATGTACAAGCTGAAAGAGTTTCAGACGCTGCAAAATCGTTGCATCAAGGCAGTTTACCGCTTAGAGAGGCACACTCCTACGACGTATCTGTATAGTACTGGTATTTTACCGATCATGGAACTTGTAAATGTCGAAAGAATCTGCTTGATATATAAGCTTGTAAACTCTCTCACGAAACACAACTTTCGATTCTACACAAATGCTGAGGTTCACGGAAGGACAACAAGAAGAACTTCTAGGATTCATAATTTTAACTCTTCAACGGCTACTATCCACAACTCATCAAACGCTGCTCTAACTTTAGCAATCAACGAATACAACAACATTGACGGTGATATTCGTCACGTAACTTCTCACAAGGCCTTTAAGGCCAAAATTAAATGTAAAATAATGAAAGATAGTTTGGACTTCAGTGCAGTTTCTCCGTTCGTCTATGTAAACCGTGATTTTTTTTTGTATTCATGATCTGCGTATATGGCTGATTCCAAGCAATCTATGATTTTTCTATCTCTTTCACTCTTCAACAGTTTGACTATATTTGTCTCTTTTACTCTACAGCGTTTGTATTAGTCTCAAAAATGTTACGCGGACAGTAATGTATTTGTTTCATTTACTAATGGTTTGCACTTACAGAGTGAAAGAGAAGCATATAAAAATGTGTGCCGTGGACAGTAATAGAAATAACCATATTGAATTTATTATTTATTTATTATTTAATTTCAAATACTATTTAAGACACTATTTTCACAAAAACTCCTTAGACAAATATTAATTTATTTACAATAACTAAACCAATTATGACCAGTACTTCCAAATGTTACCATAACAACGGATCTACTAAGTCAAAGAGTTTTCTCTTTGAATAATCGAACAAACGAGGTGTATATAAGGCCGCATATTCGAGATGATTACTCCCTCAATACCGGGGTTTTCATATGAACGTTCAAAAGTATGTGACCACGCTGATATACACATGGTCTTGCGACAAAGGTGTACTGAAGAGGCGTAAACGTCCCAATCAGCCAAACTTTTTGTCGTGGATTGCTCAAATATAGAATGGATAGAAACATGTCTGCTAAAAGCGACGAATCTATGCCACATTTCCAAATTACCGCTAAATTTTGATCTATTTCTGATAAAGTCGCCCAAAATATTTTAAACCAATTATGTTTATGACGAACAAACAAACCAAAACAAAAGAATTGTATTCAATACAGAAATTTATTGGAGTGATAAATAAATCGATTTAAAAAAAGGTAGTCAACTAGTGAAAGAGCTCACGGACAAAAAGTCACATTCTGAACAACGTAGCGGTGGGAAACTAAGTAGGGAAATAGTTTACAGGAGGGAAATGAAGTAGGGAAATTATTGACAGGTGGGATATAAAGTAGGGAAATAATAACTGTCAAAATTTACATTTAAAAGCCACTCACGATTCTTAATCCTACCTCCAATTGTTTAACAAAAATCGAAAAACTAAAAGTGCTGATTTCGTCTGTCAGTTTCGTGTCTATTTTACGAGTTGCTTGAAGAGATTCAACTCAATGTTACGTTTTTCCAGTCGTCGATTTAAGCTGGCCTAAGAGAGTTTTAGCCGTCGGTCGCCGACTTTTTGTGAATGGCTCTTATGTGTTCTGCAATCGATTTCATGACATGAAAGCGGAACGAGTTCTCCAAAATAAAAACAAAACGATTTGGTGGAACACGTAAGTTAGGCATACTGCAATTTATAGAGCCTTTTTAGTTTTTGTATGATTCACCGTGTAGTATAAAAATTGAATAATTTCGATTGAATTTCCAAAAATTTCTATTTCGAATATGGATGATTTCTTTATCATTTCATTATCATATCATTTCATTTATGTTGTTGACGTGGCAGTTCAGCTTGACTTTACGTCACATAAATCTTAAAAGAGATTTCTTTAGACATCCTACACAACGAATCCATGAACATAAATCATAAGTTAATTTGTGCTATCGTGGCACTGTAATGAAAAAATTGTAAATTTAACGACGGTCTTGCGGGCTTCTAAATTGAAATTTGGATAACGTGTTACAAAATAGGTTTTCTGTAAGTTATTGGTAGCCCATGTGGGACAATAAATGATCATAAAAACGAGAGCACGCTTTGCACGTTTAGCATTTAAAGTGACGCGGACGAAAAACATCGACCCGTACGTATCACAATAGATGTGGCAAACAGAGTTGATCCTAAGAAAAGACTCGAACTTATCTAATAAATACTGCCTTAACTCTTAAGGCCCATAACTTGTGTGCTAAAATATAGTCTACATTTAGGCGCTCAAATATTATATTTTCGCTGATATCCATGGACAAAGATGCAGTTTCAAAAAAGTAAGTCAGCATTTCCCTTCCTAAATATGTTGCCTTTTAAAAGCAACTAAACTTATTTTTTGTATTTTAAGTATATGCAATTACATCCACTAGGGTGGAGCGTTTTTGCCCTTTTATTTTTTTTTTTCATCTCCCCTGTAAGAAATAAGATCTAGCGGTCCTCACGATTCCGAAAATACCTTTGAAAAATTTTAATAGTCGAATTTGGACTCCCCGCCATCGCTCTGAAGAGTTTCGTCGGTTGTGGGTCATTAGGGCAACATAAAAAAAAATATTTTGAAAATTTTCAGAGGCGATTTACAGGTCCCGCTATGCTATTTTTTGCACAAAATATGCTATTTTTCATTATTTTGAACCTATTTCTAGTTCCTACATTCGAAGCGTGAACTAAAGCGCCCTAAAACTATTTTTCGCAGAAAGCCACTGTTAATACCTTTCCAACGACCCCTCACACGTCCAATTTGGTTGAAAATTCAATTTTGGTGACTATTTGAATGGTGAATTCGAGCTTAACTCACTACACTCAAGAACAAAGTCTAATTTAAATCATGCCCGCAGCGGGAGCGGAGGGTGCGACGCAGTCCCCACACCCCAAAAAAAACGTACACAAACCATACAAAAACCTTTGGGACAAGCAGCCATATATAGGCGAACTTTTGAGTTTTTTCCCCTCGCCCCCGTCCAAATGATTCTAAAAAAACTATTTCGCAGAAGCTTTTCAACGAACCCAGAATCATCAAAATCGGTTGGAAATTGGCTGAGATAAAAAAAAATGACATTTTTGTATAGAGCATCAATTTTTCTATTCTTCTCATCATTATGAAAACTTATTTTCTGATTCGTCCGTTTCTATCTATCTATGACTAGACAGCCGATCTTCCTGACCATAGGCCACTTTTCCGGGAAAATTCTGGAAAAGCCGTGGCATGTGGAAAACTGGTCAATTTTGAGGGCTTTTTAGGTAATGCTCGGAGTTTTCGAATTTTAGCTCCGGAGTGGCAATATGCTTTTGCGTTTATGCTTTTTCGGTTTTCGAATTTAAGCTCCGGAATGACACTTCTCATAGAAATGGTTTCTTCTAGAAAGTTATAGAGTTTGGCCAGGAGAATTTTTGAGCATTTTATGAAAATTGCTGCCAACTGTCAAAATGACACCATCTTGGATTTTTTGCTGAATTCTGAATAAGAATACCTAGACAGTTGATTTCTTAAGGAAAGTTATATGAATCACTGAGACGAATTGGTCACACGAAGTGTTCCGAAGATAGCCGAAGGTGACACGAAGTGTTGCGAAGGTAGCCGAAGGTGACACGAAGTGTTGCGAAGGTAGCCAAAGGTGAGACGAAGTGTTCCGATGGTAGGCGAAGGTGTTTGAGAACAATTTTTTTCGGAAAGAAAATTTTTTTCGGAGAAAATTTTTTTTGGAGAAATTTTTTTGGAGAAAAATTTTTATCGGAGAAAATTGTTTTTGGAGAAACTTTTTTTTGGAAGAAAAAAGTTTTTTCCAGAGACAATTTTTTTAAGGACAAATTTTTTTGGGAGAAAAGAAAATTTTTTTTAAGGAAAAAATTTTTTTGGACAGAAAATTTTTTGTAGAAAAATTTTTTGGAGAAAAATCTTTTCGGAGAAAAATTTATTGGAGAAAATTTTTTTTTTGAGGAAAATTTTTTTCGAAGAATTTTTTTTTTGAAGAAAAAACTTTTTTTGAGAAAATTTTTTTCGGAGACAATTTTTTTCGAAGACAATTTTTTTCGGAAAATTTTTTTTCTAAGAAAATTTTCTTTACTGAGAAAATTTTTTTTCGGAGAAAAATTTTTTCAACAACTGAAAACTTCCAAAACGACTGATATCACAACAAAAACCTCTTTAAAGGTAGAGTGTGGCGCAGTCCGTAAGTCTGCTTCCAAAATTAATGATATCGCTTGAGGTGACGCTATCGCTGATGATACGCAGAAGTCTGTTTGAATAGAACCTTGTGTTCAAAGTTTTAATTTCCTGAATTACGAATTGTCAATGTTATTGCAGGAAGTCAGGGGGCTTAGCCCATTGATGGATTAAATGACAAATAAATAAATTGTGTTGACGGACGGACGCACATTTTTTTATTGCTGATTCGTCATCTAAGGACCATGAGCGATGCCACCCTGGGTCGAAATTCGACTGGTAAACGTCGTGGTAAACGCAATAGACCCCTTTTCGAAGAACTTCGTTCTTCGTGCGGGTCTAAAAATACCAATCAAAATCCAACTTAAGCCAACTATAAATGTAACAAGTTCTCATAAATTTCGAACTGACAACGTAGACCCTAGAAATTTAATTTTTCCAAATATCGCATCTCTGAATCTACTGAACCGATACGGCAGCTTTAATTGGGTGAGCAGTTTGTGGCGCTCATTTCATCGCTACTTTCTTAGCGCGTGGTGCTTGCTATTGAGTATAAAACATAAAGACTTAGAACCTATGCACATAACCCAAAGCAATACTTCTTAGGGTAATATGCATGAGAGTAAATTAAATTGGATTAGAACACCAATGGATTTGCTTTCGTTTTAATTTGTACACATACAACACTCTTCATGCTCTCATCTCAAGTCAAAGTCAATTTCAATTAAACTTGAAACCTTTGGCAAACTACAGACGGCTTATTGGAAAATGATAAGAAGGATTGGATTGGGTAAAGTGGAAATATTTCCTTAGGCGAGGAAATTCTAAATGGAATGAAAGTGTAACGAACGAACGGCGTATTTATCCGACTGTAAAATGAATTATCTTTGCACAAGTCTTAATTACTCTAATGATTTTTGTTATTAACGAAAAGGTAATTATTGATCAAAGCTCTTGTCAAAGAACTCGTTTTTATTTAATGAAACAAATCCTTTAATCTCCGCAATGCTCACTTATTGACACCTCTGCAAAATAATTTCCGTCGAACAAATCGTATGCCACTAAATGAGGTATCCTCATCGAATCTTGAATTATCTTTGAAAATATTTTCCAAATCGTTAATATCGACATACAAGATTTAGATTCAACTCCATTGGGCTATTGTATGCGTATTATTTTGTTGTAATCGCTGTGTGTAACCCTTTTCGAATAAATATATCTACACATTTGTTATAAAGAGCATTCCTTCTCGGTCTTTGATATATAATCCAATTTAAGATGTACACACGAACCAATTTATAGTTGGCACATAAATATATTCTCAAACGTGTGTATTTGAAGAAAGATGTTAAAACCCTTTTCGTGATGTGGGATATTAAAAAAAAGATTTTCTGATTTTCTTTTCCGAAATTATTTCGAATGAAAGTCCGGAAATCGATAATAGACTTGTGCGATTATAATGGGAAAAGTGGTTTATCGAAAAGGATTCTGTGTAACATGACTATTGAAATTCGTTTTTGAATATTGTGGATGAAATGATTCATTGGGATTATGTAAACATGTGAAGAGTCTTTTCGAGACTATCATGGAGATTGTATTGTTGAGCAGAAAAAAATGTTTTTATTTGTGGATATGTATATGGAGAAGGAAAAACCTCTTAAAGGAATGTCTAGTGTGGATTTTCGTCATTGGCGTCTCTTTTATTTGCCGCTTATTTTCTATACTTTTGTGAATTGAATGAGTAGAACACTTAACACGTGACAGACATCATTTATGAAGCGAAAAATCTGACGATTTGTCCCGATTTTAGGGTTTATGTTTATAGAGTACGCCAAATTCGGGCTACTGTTCTTCAGGAATATTAAGGTAAATATGAGATTTAAATGGAGTTAGGTTAGAGGTAAGGAGTGGGATTATGTGGAGAGTTGGGAGAGGTGATGCCTTAGCTGAAGAAGTTATTGTTTCTTTGAAGTTTAAAAGCGTCACGAATCAGATGTTCCTTGCTAACCGATCGTTGTCAAGGTAGTACTATGGTGAAAAAGTTTCTTAAGATGTTTGATGTTTCTAATGGTAATGGTGTAATTGCCTTGATGAAGTTTCTTCACTCTTTCCTTTCCCTTTCTTCTGAAGCTTTTCCTTCTCTTGGGAGACGTCTTATGTTGAACCTATCTTCGGTTAGACTATAGCAATTTGATAAAGAATTACAGAGGCGCGGCAATTTTGCCCACTTTTGAGAAACTTTTGAGTCCGTCGTCTGTGAATTGGCGTCCGAGCGGCTATCTGCTCACATGACATCGTCTCAACATAGTTTTATCCACGAATCTTTTGGAATTGACAAGTGTTGCGCATAAAAAATCAGAATAGATGCGACAAACAGAGTTGATGTTACGAAAAGACTGGAACGTATTTAATTAAATGGGCCATTCCATAGAAAAGCTGGAAAATGTGTTACGAGGGAACCGTCTTCTGGCTGAAAATGCAAAGGTTGGACTTCTTTCGCATGAAGGATTTGTATATTGAACCTACAAAGGAATTTTCTTCATACAACACAAATCTCGTATGTGCACGGTTTAGCAAGAACACATGGTTCCCTCGCAACCTACCAATGGAATCGCCCAAATATTGCGTTCACATTAGACTGTAGTGGAAATTGCCCGTAGGGCAATTTTTGAAAAACCCGTCCGAAGTAACGGTGTAAAAAAATTCTCCGAACGCACAAAATTGACCTCCAAATAGATTTGGTTTTGCGAGCTAACTAAATAGCTCGAAAAAAAAAGTGATTGGCGAAATTGTGCTCTATGGTCGAAAGTTTTTGAAATATTAATTAATATCTCAAAAAGAAATTCTTCTCCAAATAGAGAAAAATGTTCTCCTCAATTTTGTCTACAACATAGCAAAAAACTATTTTTTGGGCTAGGGCCGACCTAGGGCCTCGGATACATACTTCCATAGACAAAAATGTTTCCCTCAATTTGCTCTGCAACAAAGCAAAAAACATTTTTTTATGTTAGGGCCGACCTTAGGACCGCACTTGAGCCCTAAGCACAGGCAAAAATTCTTCTATAAATTGTCGGCCGTGCCGAGATCTTTCAAACAAAAAAAATGTTTCTGAAAATCGGAAGAGATTTACTCGAGTTATGTACAAAAAACACGTAGGGCCCTAACAAATTCTCTTTTTTAGTGCCCTAGCTAAGTCCAAAGGCTCAAATCAAAAAATGTTTCTTCCACAAATTGTCGGTCATGCCTAGATCTTTCAAACAAAAAAAAAATTGAAAATCGGTAAAGATATACTCGAGTTATGTACAAAAAACACATAGAGCCCTAGCAGAGACTCGTTCTTAGTGCCCTAGCTAAGTCCAAGGACTCAAATTAAGAAAAGTTTCTTCCATAAATTGTCGGCCATGCCCGGATGTTTCAAACAAAAAAAATTTATGAAAATTAGAAAAGATTTACTCGAGTTATGTGCAAAAGACCAAAAACCACTTAAACGGCCCTAGCTCGGCGGCCCTTGGGCCGACAGTGCCCAGATTCAATACCATAGAATATTTTTCGACTACCTTTCAGGAGAAAAAAAGTTTTTGAAAATCGGTCAAGATTTACTCAAGTTATCGTGTTGACGGACAGACAGACCGACAGACAGACCGACAGACAGACAGACGGACATTGTTTTTTCGCTGATTTGTCATCTGGAGGCAATAAAAAAAGGTTCCCCCTTACTCCCGGGTTCGAATTCGCAATGTAACAAGCGTGGTAGTAAACGCATCAGACCTACGTACTTCGTACGGGTCTAATTATGGAATCTGGGTCACAGCTAGATGTTGTGTTTGTCGATTTTCATAAAGCGTTCGACAAAGTGTCTCATGAGTTACTGCTGCATAAACTGAGAAAGGATCGATGTTAACGATTGCCTTTTAGGCTGGACTGGATCGTACCTGACTGGAGGTGCCAGTATGTAAAGATGACGGATAATGTATCTGTCACTGTATCACTACTTGTTGCCATCTTTATGGATAATGTGATCAAGGTTTATTGAGATCTTATACGCTGACGACCTTAAGTTTCTTAGCAAGAGGACAATCCTGCAGACTGTGCAACTCGAGGTCTCTATCCATCACTCATAGCATCTTGTTCGTTATTGGTGAATGGGCAAAAGTTCAAACGCTCACGAATCAAATACCTGAACTGCCTCCGGGAACGAACATGGAAGAAAGGCGTGGTATTTTGGTACACGCGAACTTTTCTGTAGAGCCAGCCTGGGACCTCAGGACGAAATTTTCATCCTTCATAAATTATTACGTGTGATAGCATACTGTTGGCGCTTTATCAATAATTGCCGCAAACATTCGGTAAAGGTAAATGGAACCATTAGCCCTTCGGAGTTAGATCGTGCCTTAAAGTATTGGACTAAGGTAACACAAGAAATTTATTTTAATAATGAACTTGACTGTTTACATAATGAAGATGAGCTACCAAGAAATTCTAACATCTTGATATTCAGACCAATATTGGATAATTTTGGTCTTATGAGGGTCGGTGGTCGCTTATCTAACTCTCATTAACTCAAAAATTCTTCATTCTGTTACTATGACGAGACCGCTATAATCAAGAAAAATGGCTACTTCAGCCAAATAACTATTGTCGCTTATCTAACTCAAATTTACCGTTCGAGATTCAGCACCCTGTACTTCTACCTAAAAAAGATCATTTTACTACGTTAATCATTGACTTTTATCACAAACGTCTGGTCCCATCAATTTGCCACATTGACTGACTCTCAGCGCACTCCAAACGTTCAGATGCACCAAAAAACCTCTGAATCCTTTGATTTGGAGTATTCTGAAGAGGAATCAACGATTTTACCTTAACAAAAATATTTATCATCTGTTAGTTATGATCAATTTTTCTAAAGTCTACATTTTCACCGATTTTCGTGTTTTTTCACACATTTTGTCAATTAGCAACCCCTCGATCCACTCGAATCTCATCGCTCCCATATTGACTTTTTCTCAGGGCACCACAAAGGTCTGTTTTCAGCTAGGTGCCCCAACTTTGTCGCCGCATTTTTTTTCATACGATTTTGGACCCCCTAATGCCCAGGTCTTTCAAAAAAAAATTTTTTTGAAAATGGAAATATTTGCTCGAGCTATTACAAAAAACCAAAAACCGACAGTGGCCAGATTCAATCCCATAAAAGATATTTCGATTACCTTTCAGGGAAAAAAGGTTTTTGAAAATCGGTTGAGTTTTACTCAAGTTAACGCGGTGACAGACGGACGGACGTATTTTTTTTTTATTGCTGATTCGTCATCTAATGATCGATCCTCCCCCTGCTCTTGGGTTGAATCTCGACTGGTTACAAACATCGTGATAAGCACATAATCGTACCTTCGTACGTGTGTAAAAAGGCAAGAATATGTTAATGTACATATCAAGTAATAATCATTATCTACTATGTGATGGTTATTACTTGATATGCATACATTAAGGCAATGAACGCCGCAAACAGTGACAGTACATTAAATCACTAAGAAGTACAGCTAGATGTGTACGTTCACATCGAGTTATATACTCCATAGCATCTTTTAGTGTTTTACCGTATACGTGAGAGTGTTTTGGTGCAGACATGACGCTTGAATTAAGTAAAATTTGTTCTCAATTTTGAATTGTTCATTACTTGACACCTACACACTCTCGCTCATATATTACAATTTTTACCTGGTTTGTGTCTCATGCCTAATACTAACATCACAATTAAAAATCTCAAATATGCAAAGTCGTCTGAAACGCCTGTTCGCCACGTTCGTAAGGCATTTTATTACTTTTTTTATTGCTTTAGATAATAGTCAAAACGAACAAAAATGTCGGTCTTTGTCGACAAGATTTTAAATTTTATCACAATTCTTGGCATGAATTTAAATAAAGAAAATATCGAAAAAAAATCTGTATTAAAAATGCATTACAAATCCAATGCCTTTTTAATAATAAATTAAAATGATTAATTCGCAAACGAGATAGCAGAGAAAATTTCCATGCCATATATAAAATTGAATGAGGAATAAAGAAAAGACTTTGGCAGAAGAATATTTTCCCTTTCCAGAAAGCATGTAAAACTAGTGCTTTATGTTGCTCCGAAACGGATTCAATTTATTTGCAGCGTCATGAATTATAAATTAGACACAGGTACCAATACAGAGAGATTCAATCCGTCAGTGTACGCCCAAACCGTACATCGTCGAAGATAAGAAATATAACATGAAAAATTCAATTCAATAATCTTCAAAGCGAATGAAAAGCACTTCCTAGAAAAGATCTAAAACTTACCATTTTTATTCAAATTTAAATTCTTTGCCAAATAATTTATGTGTACGTGCAAACAAAAGTCAAAAAAGAAGAGAAAAATCCTTACAGGCGAAAAAAAAAACCGAATGAAGCGAGAAAGTTTGCAATTTACGACTTGGTTTTTTTCAATGTTTACATGTTTGCACTGGAAATGGATTTTTTCCTCATCTAGCTTTTCCTTTAAAACAGAAATTGGTATATTACATAAAAGCAAACTATTTTAAACGAGTGCGTAATTAATTTACATAAAGTATATATTTTTATCGGTGGAGCAAGGACATAAAACACCTTTTGTGTCCACCAAAGTATAGTTTACACAAAGGAATGGCGATAAATTTGAATATTTGCGGGTATTATCGGCTGAAATAAATTTGGCGTTAGTGTTTTTGTGTTCAAAACTGTTGAAGCGCTTAAAGTGTCTACAACACTGGTAACTTATTAAACCTCCACCTGAATATAAATTTCGATGAAAATCTATTTTAAATAGCGTTTTTACATGAACAATTATTTTTATGAAGTTCATATAAAAGCAAAAAGAACTAGAATTTATTATATTTCGTTAGATTACGTAAAAAGTTTTCACTTCAGCAATTAATGGGTTTTAGTTTACGTTTCAAATGCATTCATTACATAATTTGATAAAATGGAGACTTTCTATGTAAATTTAAACGGATGTGCTCGAAGCAAAATTCACTTAAAGTAAAGGTAGGAGTACCTGTGAGAAATGAAGGTTGAAGGACACGATAGCTATTTGTTATAGACTGATATTTGGATATTTCACGTGTTGTAGACCGAGTAGAGCGGCATCTACATCCAAGGTAGTTTAAAAAAAATCTATGGAAAAAACATTATCAAAGACCCTGACGTATCAGAAAAGATGTGGTAAACCGAACAGATTTTGCAAATAGGTGCGAACGTATCAGAATTGCAAATATTGTTGCAGAGTTTTTAAAACAGTCAGAATTCGAACGACCCACAGAAATTACCCAAGGTAATGTCGAAAGCCCTCCCGAAGTACGACAATTGTAGAAGTGGTAGGATTGGACCATTTTTCCCTAAAACCCTGAAATACATGTTCTCTAAAATTTTATTCTCTACAACTTTGCCTTCGACAGAAAACCTCCGTATTGAATAGTTAAGCAAATATAGACGAAAAACTATCTGCTTTCGTATATGGCCAAGAAACTCAAATTCGACCGTTTTATTGGTCCCAGTGCCCAGACCACTGACCCGATTTCGACAAAAAAAATGTTTTCCTTGTTTTGTGAGATCAAATGCTGAGATATTTGTGAAACCGACCCTTGAAAAATCATGTTTTTGGTCACTTCTTCGACCATCCGGAACCACTTAACCGATTTTGCTCATCTTTGAACTTGAACAATGGGACATATGTACCTTTCAGGGATGATCGGTGCCATAGTCTAGAGCCGAAAAAATGGCTGGCGGCGCTAGAGGGTGAAAAATGTTCGGTGGCGGCGGCTGAAAAAAAAAATCTTGAGCGGCGGCTATGGAAATATTTTTTGTACTGAAATTTTGCTGTCGTATATTAGGACAAATCGTATCTTCCGCACATTAATAGCAATTTATATAGTTAATATACAAACAAAATGATTTGTGAAGAAAACATTGGCTATTGAGCATACATTTGATTCGCTTTTAAATAGATCAATGTTGAGAAATCTCCTAACCTGTCGGTGGTGCGCAGACGTTCAAAACATTTACAAAAATGCATTTCAGCTGCCAGCCAGAGTGGAAATAGGTACTGCCAAGAAAAGATTAGAGAAGCTACCGCGTCTGGCATGTCTCTGCATGACAGGCGTGAAGGGTTCAACCGCTACTGCGGCCCTGGAAGCGCTTCTCGATGTTCCGCCGCTTGACCTGTTTATAAAATCTGTTGTTTTTTACACCTCTGTCAATATCCGGTGCAGTGGTTGGTGGTCTCCCGTTTTTGAGGAAGGACACTCCGCCATAATTAGGGGAGTCAAGGACGAACGGCTGCTTATGCCAAGTAATCAAATCAAAGCGGAATATATGCTCGACGATTACTTCGATTGGATTATCCCTGAAGTAGATGACTGGCTTGGTGAGAATAAAATCTTTCCTCCGGCTGAGGGTGTCGTCTGCTTCACGGATGGTTCCAAGGGAGAAGATTCATCAGGAGCCGCTTATTCCTGCGACTTTTTGACGCCTCCCAACCGGTTTCTTGGCATCCGTCTATCAGACCGAACTTTTTGCTGTATCGAAACTGTGCGATGAACTGATCAACAAAATTTCTGGGTAAAATATCTACAGTCAGTCCGCTATTCAAGCGGTAAGTTCTCTATGTATCAGGTCTGGAACGGCACTTGACTGAAAGGTCAGCCCTAACGAGCTCGGAAAGACCAACTCCGTGACAGTTCTGTGGGTTCCAAGTCACAGCGGCAACCCAGGTAACGAAAGAGCGGACGAACTTGCTCGCCTATGCGCCAGTAAAGCTTTTGTTTGTCCAGAACCCATGTTCGGTATATCAATATCGACAAGAAAGGCCATAGTCAAAGAATGGCTTCGAAAGGAGCATTCTCAGAGGTTGGTCGCAGTACGAGGGCGCAAAACACACCAAACTATTTTGTAGGAGTCCATCGATGGAAGTCAGGAAGACGCTGTTAAGCCTTAGCAGACCTGACATTAAAAAGGTTATTGAAGCCATTACCAACCACTGTGGGCTCAACAAATACCTCTACGACATTAGTTGCGTCGACAGCCCGGCGTGCCTTTGTGGTCATGGTGACGAAACTGGATATCACGTCATTAGTGTCTGTCCCAGATATAGACTCTTTAGGAGGCAAATTATGGATAAACCAGAACTAGATAGCTCCGATCTGATTCTCAACCCTATGGTTATAATCAATCTGGCTGTTTTTCTTCGGAAAACCAGAAGGTTTCCCATGAGTTAAAGAAAATCAAATCATAAGGGTGTGTACGTTGAATATCTGATTTTCCCGCACAGGAAGTTACATGGAAATGACACCACCGACAATCAATTTATTTTATTTTGAACTTATCATAATTATTTGTAATTGTATTCCCTTTGTTTAATTAATAAACGAAGAAATTAAGGGGTGGTACAAAGGATCATCGATTCAGGTGCCAATACCCCGACGTTCCTATCTATCTATCTATCACTCCCATGTGATGTTTGATAAGTTGAACTAGGGAGCATATACGGGTCATTCCACAGCTGTGCTCATGAAACGCATGCGGTGGAATGGCCCCTAAGGGGTCATTCATAAAGGATGTCACGTTTGCTATCAAAAATGAGTATCCATAAAAAGGTAATAACTCAGTCAGGACAGCAAATTCTGTTTATAGAACTTTGGAGTACTATAAACAAAATCTCTGACCAGTTAGGAGATATGGACTTTGTGGAGTTTATAGCAAGCGTGACATCCTTTATGAATGACCCTCACCAAGTGGGTAATCCACTGTAAGTGTGTACACGTTCGAGCTCTCTGCGATGTACACAGGGACCAGTTCGTTTGTTGCAAAGTCAAGGTCAAGGTTTGTTCGTGTCCAATTAATATGTCAAAAAGTTTGGGGCCACAGCGTCCCTTCGTAAAACGTGTCTTTGGAGCCACCTAAATCTGAAGGGATCTAGGAGGTCCCCAACGTCAAATGAAATAACTTTGAAATATTTCGAATGTCACGACTTAAAAGCGTAAAACAATACCACACGCACTTACTGTTTGGACAAGAATTCGATTTTTGCTGTCCATCTAAATTTTTGAATACTTCACCGCTTTTAAGTGGACGTCCAAAATCGAATTCTTGTCCAAATATCAAAATCGGGGAATCGTTTGGAAGGTTATGGTTTCTCAAGGAAAAATACTTCAAAGTCATTTCAATGGATTCGGAGAAGTGTGGAGCTTAACAAATCTCAAAAGTGATGAAGAAACGATGTGGGAAACCGACCAAAGCTTTTCCGATTTAGTTGGCTATAAAGACACTTTTTATGAGTGACCCATTTAGAATTGGTTAAGCGCAGTGGTACCAGACTTTTCGACACTTTACATTTTCGGACCATCCTAGTCCACACGCGAAAGTGCCTAAAATTGGTCGTTCAAAACATGTACTCAACAAAATTGTATACGAAATCTTCATGTAATGCTTTTGTCACAAGTCATACAAAGTTTCCATACATGTTCATAACACAATAAGTATTTGAGATCCTTATGTCCGTAGGAAACATACAAACATAACATTCTTGCAGCGAACGTAACATGTTTACAATAAATGAAATATTATCTTCCAACATTCATAATAATAGTCACAAACAAGTAATGATAGCCGGAAATCAACTACGTTTAGCGTAAATAAGGATTATAACAACGTTGGTACGTAATAAGAAGAGTCATTTGTATGTGTAATGTATCAAGAAGAGTTCGTTAAGCCATTGCTCGTCTAATTCCAAAGCAAGGTATCATAGTACAGCATTAACATACCAAAGTAATATTATCACACAACAGCCATGACAAAGAAGGTTGTCATAGCAGACACGTCGCAATTTTGCTACAAATAATATTGGCGCATTCGCTCTAAAGTTGGAACGTAATATATTTGCGCCCATAAGAAATACATATCGCAATTATCTGGCGCAATTAGATGGCAATATAAACGATCGATTTCATGATCATCCTTTCGCTTCAAACCAAACAAAATGATAAGTTAACAACATTGCACGGGATAGAAATTAATGGCATGTTGAATCACTTTATTAGACGACTTATCATAAATCTGCTTCAAACATGAAATTTCTGTAAGTGTGTATGCAAATCGGTTATTCTTAGACATTAATGTACCACGTATAACGGTGAAGTGCGTTTACCATTGAGTTTATTTAGAGTTGTGATCTTTTATGTCTCATTAGGCAAATATGATTTTGATCGTCTGTCTGTCTGTCATGTGTCATATGGATTGACGCATTTAGAGCGGCATTGGCTTCTGTCTGGCTGGTTTTAGTTAATGAGTATCATGAAATTTTCTGTAGTTTGACAGAAGCTGATGTCGCACTAAACTCGCTAAGAATTTTATTTATGTAACTGAGGACAAAGTACTTGACTCGAGGCATTTGATTCTGTGTCATAAAATTTTGTTTCTTTTATTGCACTACTCAGTGTCAGTTTGATAAAAGTGAACTTTGTCTGTGCGAATTGCAAAAAGATTATCTCAGCATTTTACAAATTTTTTTTCCTCAGCGCTCAGAAATTGCAGCACTTAGTAACATTAAGCCTTCCATAAATGAATGTTGTTGAATTTTTCGCTTGAAGGAAACCATAAGATAATTTTAGCATTAGCAACAAACTGGTACTGAGAATTTCACTATCTCAGAAACCTCAACTTTGATACATAAAAGTGGATATAAAATATACGTATAAGAGTAAAGTAACAGCTAACGAGATCTTAAAATGATGACGACATACCTTTTAACATTTAATTAGGTGTCTTTTTCATCAAGGTAACATCCCTCAATGTTTTTTGCAAAGGAAAAAGAAAATTCTCATTTGAAAACATGACGTAACATTAAGTGTCTTCACGTAAACGTAGTACGTTGTATAAAAGGCTTGTTATGTTTGCTAGTCAACAATAACTGGGACATTACAAAAACCAAGTATACTACAGTTGACGAGAATGCCATCATTGAAATGTTTATTTGTGTTGAATGAAATTTTTCCACCCGTGAATATCCTTTGCTCTACCACCACCCATCCGTAATATTATTACATATAAAAGGAAACTCCTGCTGAAAGCGAATTTTTTTAGTTTTTATACGAGTTGATTAGTCTGATCGTTTGATATTTGTTTGTGTTTTTACAAATACAAAATTACTTTGATGATTACGGAATATTTTTTGTAACACGTGAGAACAGATGTAACGTAGGAAGAGTTCTACGCCCAAAAACTATTAATACAGCTTTTTCTTATATAAAGCACTTTTTATGAAAGATTGTAGAACATCAGAAAGCTGCATCTTACACTGAAAACCGAGAAAATAGATTACGACGGTACACTTTTAATGGAATCTCCCAGTAGCAATTTTTTGTTGGCTTTAAACAAAATAATTAAATTGGGAAACCAACAACTCTATCGGTGGTGAACATGTCAGAGGGTGGAGCCACATAACAGCTATAACGTCAGATTTTTTTGTCCTGCCTGTAATGTAGCTTTTCACCAACCTATCGTTTTTATCCCAGTCTGATATGTCATTTTGCGCCCCACCCTCAGATTTGACCGTTCCACCACCTGGGTCTAAATGCACCGTCTTAGCTCCTTGTGATGTAATGTACAATTATGCGAAGATGGACAAAGGGTCAGATTCCGAACAAATCTTGCAGTGAAGTAATTGACAGGTGGTAAATAAAGTAGGGAATTTTTGACAGGTGAGAAATGCAGCAGGAAAATAATTGACAGGTGGGAAATAAAGTAAGGGAATAATGTCAAAAGTGAGCCTAAATGAGCTATTTATGTGGGCACATTCTATTAGGAAATATGACGTTTTTTGTTCGTCTGCAGTGAAGTTAGTGACGTCTGTCAATCAAATTTTGAAAATTCTGTAAATTCTGTTTGAAACATGACAGACGTGAAGTTGGCACAGTTTGCATAAATCACAACATAAAACTTTTAATTCTTTCAAACGTCAACCCGGCGGCGCTGGTCGCACGACCATTTTTTTTTAATGGAGTGTCATAGGGGTGGCATAAATCCAAAAATGCTCAGCTTATGTTATAGGAAATTTCATGACGAAGTGCATGAGTTGAGAAACACAGAATTTTTCTTTGCTTCACATATTAAGAATTTCATCATGAAATTTTGCATCTTTCACATAACAGAATGGGATAAAATAATTTCCGACGCTTTCGCCGCTGTCGACGTTTCATTTTTCATCTAAATTATCGTGTTCACTTTTAAGGGTTTTTGCAATCGGCTGTTTGAAGACTCAACAGTTTATGTGCAACAAACCAGTAAAGTTAACTGGTCATTTTGAAGGCAATGTCAAACTTTTGTATCCTTCAACCCCTCTATCAGAATCAGTTTGATTTTCTGTGACCTCTCATAACCGATCCGTTTAAGAGGCATCTATTTAAAAGCCCGAACACCCCATGTAAATTCAATGAAATTTGCGCTTGAACACTTCCAAAAATCTCAACTCCAGATTCCAGCCACGATTAAGCACCAAAAAAAAAACTTTGAACTATATTTCATTAAGTGTTGGTCGTTGGTCGCACTTTTTCCATTCACATTTTTCACTTTAAAAAAATATTTTCTATAACCCTTGCAAACATTTCCAGATTTACAATCACTTCCACTTTTCTAATATGATTTTGTATATTCACGTGAAGTTAGTATTTGTGAAAATTTGTTGCAAAAATTCCCTTCCAGATCTTGGTTCTGGTTTTTCGATTTATTGCTTACACACTTTTTATCTATTAAAATTAATTTGGAATCGATATGTAAACAAAGTAGAACCATTTTTTTCTTCTTCTTTGAATAAAACCTTCGAAAATATTGACTGCTGAGTTCGAAATTAGCGCCATGATGGCTTCCGCAAATGACAGCGCAGGTAAAATGCCTTTCAAAATTTGAATCAATTTCGAATATACGACGGTTGGTGTCTCAGATATCTTCGAAAATTTCGCTAAACAGTGTAGATGGCAACAGTCATGGGGTTGCGTCTAAACTAAATGGTATGATGTCTGAGATTTTAAACTGACACAGCACATTTTTTCGTTGTGATTTTTCATTTAGTGAACATTAAGTGGGTAGAAAAAGTCACAAATGTTTTTTACATTTTTTCCGGGCAGCAAAATTTCAATTGCGCTCTTAGAATACAAATGTATAAGTTCAAGGGCGAACGTCACATTTGTGTTGTAATTATTAGTTATAAACAACATCTCTAGACTACAATATAAATTCTACTTCATTTGCGTGTTACGTGTACGTCTATTTTATTTTCCGAGAAAAAAATTATCACAAGTCTATAAAATAGAGACACTATCGCTAATTGTACTAGTTGGGAGTCATGCTTGGACCCGTACGAAGTACAAAGGTCGTATATGTTCAATACAAACAACTTTATTGTAACATGGGGTAGATCGAGCTGGGAAGTTGGGGGATACTTTTATTATCGTGTAGTGATTGACGAATCAGTAATAAAAAAATGTCCGTCCGTCCGTCCGTCTCCACTTTTTTTTTCCAAACAGCTCAACCGATCACCTAAACCTTTTTTCCCTGAAAGGTACATGACTCCCGTGATTCAAGTTTCAAGATGAGCGAAATCGGTCAGGTAGTTCCGAAGATATGGTCGAAGAAGTGGAGGTCAGACATAGATTTTCGAGCGTCGCATCGATGAAACTTTTTCGCAAATATCTCTTCAAATAGCGCACGGAAATTGTTCATCTTGGTGTCAAATGAAAGCATTTGATCTCTGAAAAATAGGAAAATTTTTTGTGTGGAAATCGATTTAGTGTTCAGGGCACAGAGACCACCGGAATGGACGAAATTGAGTTTCTTGACCATATACGAAAGCAGATAGTTTTTCGTCTACATTTGCTTAATTATTCAATAGTTGTAGAAGAATAAAATTTTAGGGAACACGTATTTCAGGGTTTTAAGGAAAAATGACCCAACGCTGGAATATGATCACATCTAGAATTGGTCGCGATGATCCTATCGGGATATCTATAGAACTATGAAAGTTAGAAAGAGTAGTTTATAAATTTACGTAACGCTGAGAGAGGGGAGGGGGTCTGATCATAGCATTACACAACGTTAAAGGGGGGGGGGAAGCAGTAGTGTTACGTAACGCTACATATTTCATATAAAGACGGAAGAAAAAATTTTTCTGCTAAGGAAATACAAATAAAACTGAAATTGTTACGTGTTCAAATTGATGTTTTATTTTCAAGTTTTTGGAATACACTTACGGAAATATATTTTTGCATCAAATAGAATTTTGTATTTCTGCGCAGCTTTTTAACACTGCAAAAACTTGCGCAGAAGCACAAAATTCTATTTGATGCAAAAATATATTTCCGTAAGTGTATCATTTTCATCAATTATGGAAAGTGATAGTTTGAGGCGGTATTGAGGGGGGTATTGACCTTGCGTTACGCTTGCGTTACAGATGGGAGGGGGGTCTGAAAAATGTCGATTTTAGCGTTACGTAATTTATGAACGGCCCCAAAGTTTCTTCCAAAGGGAAAGTTGTAGAGAATAAAATTTTAGGGAACACGTGTTTCAGTGTTTTAAGGAAAAATGACCTAATCCTGGAATATGGTCACTTTTAGAATTGGTCGGGATGACCCATATCGCCCATATCTCTAGATATATAGAAGCTCGAAAGTTCCTTCCAAAGGCAAAGTAGTACATAATAAAATTTTAGAGAACAAGTGTTTCAGGGTTTTAAGGTAAAATTACCCTAAGCTGGAATATGGTCACTTCTACAAATTGAGGGATGACGCATATCTCTAGAACTATGACAGTTAGAAATTTTGTGCATTCTGGTCATCATCATCATCAATGGTCTGAGACGTACTTCGGTAGGACTTTGCTCGTTTCTATTATTCGAGTCTTTTTGCAACATCTATTCTGTTGGCCACATCTATTCTGATACGTACGGGTCTTTGGTTATGTTTACATACATTAGATACACAAGACATTCATTTAGCTGAAGCCAGGTTTCAGCATTGAATCTTGAGAATTAAATAAAATCAAAAAACTAACTATAATGTCATCATCTTTCCTAACTTGTTGTCACACTTACTTGCTCTTATTTATATCTACTAGAATCAATTCCGAGAGTTAACAGTAGTACATTACTGTCTCGCTGGGATATTTCTTGTTGAGGCGTCTGCGAAGGTTGTATTTCGAGCAACAAATATATTTGTTTTTCGGTACAAAGAGGAAGTCCAAAAAATGACAAAATTTATCCCGTTTCGTCACCCTTAAAATTGTAGTTAAAATTAGTTTCGAATGAAAGTATATTGTGTGACGTCGATGTTCCTTAATTTTGAAGATGATCTGACAACAGATGGCGCTGCATTTCAAGATGGCTTCGAAAATTAAAAATTGATCCCAAAAATAGATTATTGAGTCGATTTGAGTAATTTTTTTTTTTCTAAACTTGTCATTAATCTATTTCCGATCCGTTAAAATTACAAAGTAAGTAAACAAAATAAGACCATTTTATTCGAATTTTTATCGAATGGGGCATAGACCGAAGGGAATTTTAGAAAAAAAAATACTCAAATCGGGTCAATATTGGATTTTACACATCAATTTTTAGTTTTTGACGCCATATGCAATTGCAGCGCCATCTAGCGTCAGATCAATCTGAAAAGTTTGACACATATCTACTGCACACTACGCTTTCGTTTAAAACTAATTTTACCAACATTTTGAAGGGTGATCATAGAGAATAAATTTGGTCTCCCTCTTTCTAGTGATCACTTTTGCGTTTCTAAATATCCAATTTTCAATTAGAGAGATGTTTCTCGGTATTGGTAATTGGTATTTCTTGGCTTGTGTTAGGCATGTTCGATAAATCATTCAATCGATGAAATATCGATTATTTAGTGATAATCGATTGATGATATTTGTTGAGAATTAATATCAAACGAATGATTTATCGATCGTTAATATTTATCGATTATTGCTATTTATCGATTATTGATATTCATCGATTATTGATATTTTTCGATTATTGAAGTAGAGAGATAAACAATTTTATTGACAGAAAACGCGATCAAATTGCAGTAACCTACAATGTCAACTTTTGTAAAACAAAACTCGATCAAGACGAAGTAAACAACAGCTTTAACGTCAAAATAGTTATTTACGTATCGAGTTTTTCCTTCCTTTTCAATGATTGTCGATAATTGATAATTGTCGATTATCGATTGTTACTGATAATCGATGATTATCGATATATATCGATTTTCGATAAAACATTCGATCGATACTGTATCGATTATTTCATAATTTTATCATCGATTGATGATAATTTTCGGTGAACATGCCTAGCTTTGTGTACCATTTGTATGACACCATAGAATTGTAATTTTGAGCCATGCACCAGTGCCATCTGATTTAAATTTTTCGAGATTTTTGTAATTTTTTGTTTTATATTTTGAGTGGCGAAAGGCATAAAATCGATCAATAGAAATTTTCACAGCCTTGTCGTTTGTGTAAAAATCTTGGAATGCACTACCGAAAGTGGAAAAATTCAATCGGCGCACAGTGAATTTTTTGTAAACTATTTGTGTCTCATTGCTGTAAAAAATTTTAAAGTCACGCCCAGGCACAAGGTGGCGCAAAATTTAAAGACGGCACGAGACGATCTCTCGGTTACGCATGCAGAAAATTGTGTAGTTCGAACACTTGTAAAGTAATAAACAATTATAAACGATTTACAAAAAATGACTAAACTTACCATTTAAACCAGCAAAAAGAATATAAATTCTTATTAAAACAAAATTTTTGTTCAGCATCTCACTACAAATGACTCTAAATCACATGAAATATTAACATTTCACATTTCTTTCATATAAAATTATTATTTTCGTGTATTTATCTCTTACATTTTTCCGTGGAAAAACATTTTCACTTTTTCTTTCTTTTATTTTCTTCGTTTCAAATTTATTGTTAAACATGAAGTTCACATTTTACAAAAATGAATCATTCGGAAATTTGACTTTTCCTTGTTATGTTCTTTATTGTTAATTTTATTAAAATTACCAACATTATTTTCGGTTACTCGTTTATTTCATTTCTGTTTCGTTCATTATTTTTCACAAATGTTTATTGCAGAGATAATAAATTGGGGGGTAATATTAACTTACACAATTTGGTACATTTCATAAACACATTCTCCGCGTATGGCACTCGAACTGTGAACTGCCTGTGGTAACACCTGATCGCAGAACTGTGCCATGACTGGGTGTTGATATGATATTAGAGGCCTGAAACAATATATGGAATTCCAGTTATTCGTTTTGCACTCCCCAAAAAACATATTCGGAAATCTATTATAAATTATCTAGCGCTATATGGAAAATTTGGTATATGTATCATTCTAATGGCCTCGTAGCGTGTGTACCGAATATGTCGTTTTGCCGAATGTTTTTCATTTAGATTTTTTTTTCCATTCTACGACCGACAAGGTTGTAGAGAAATGTATCCGTCGCATGGAACGAACGATACATGGGTCGTGCAAAATAAAGGTATTTCAAACCTCACCTCCACAACGCTGTGACGCTGAAAACACATAGCCTGTAGGCGTCATTAATTTTAAGAATTTGTGTGGTGTTGGCGAAGTGCTTAGCGAATTTCTGTTTTGCCATTTAATTGAAGTAATAAAGTATGAGACAACGAAGAAAATAACGTTTATATGCGATTAAGATTTTTTTTTGTCTTTATTTGATAGTGTAGCCACCACACTATATAATTAACAGATACTCTCGTTCCGTGACAGTAAAATATTAAAGTAGAAATTTATCTACGTGGTTGATATTATGTGAAAATGAAGGAAGAATTCCACATCCTTACTTTATTATTTCACAAAAGGATTGGGTAACGAGTGTAGAGTTAGTTGAGTCATTAAAAACAAATAAAATTTTGTCATATTCGGACATGAAAATGTCTTACCCTTTAGGGAGACTCTGATGAAGATATTAAAAATTAACGAAAATGCTCAGAAATGTTGCTGGTAATTTCGCATTCTTAAGTTCACCATGTTGTCACGTTTTTTGTTCTTTCGGTTGAAATTTTATTTAAAACAAAATTTATATAACGACAGGTTATACCGGACGATTTCAGAAGGCATCCTTGTACCGAAAAAGTTGGTATGACAATGTTGGATGTGTGAACGGATATGCACTGGGTTCCGACTCGGCACCAGGCTGCCTGCTTGAGGTGTGTTAATAGCCTCATAGAAGGCAGTCTGGTGCCGAAAATCTCTTAATGTTATTATCGCATTTGACCTAATTCGTGCTTAAAAGGAGGACTTTGTTAGTGTTACATCGAAACAAAGAGTGAGGAAAATGTACTTGCTCTACCGTAGCTTCAACCCCAGACCACTCGAGAGAGATGTAGCCGTGGTAGAATTAGAAAGTTTAAAAAAATCCATAAAATCCTTGAAGGTCGAAAAAATCATTCTCGCATATCGGAAGTTCTTGGACAGTTTTGAAGGCAGGAAATCTAGGTAAATTGGAATGCTGGAAAATCCTATTGAAACTGGAAGATCATTGGATAATTCTCAGATGAGACTGATAACCTCGTAATCATAAAATATTTAAAAAACCGGATATTTCTTAAAGGCAATTTCTGATTCAGATAATTCTTGAAGGCAACTTCTGATTCGGATAATTCTTGAAGGTAGGGAAATTGTTTTTGCGGTTGAGCAAATCTCAAAAAACCAAAAAAAAAATTTGAAAAACTGGAGAGATTCTTGAAGTGGAAAAACTACATGAAGTTTTTTGTAAAAATTCCTGAAATTCCTTGCAAAACTTGGAAAATTATTGAAGGCCTGGCATTCTTTGCAAAACTGGAAATTTCTTGAATGCTGGCATTCTTGGCAAAACCGAAATTTCTTGAGGTTAATCTCGCAATTATTAATCAGGAAACTGGTTGATTCTCGAAGGTCATTGATCAGGAAAATCCCCATGTAATTTCAAACCCTTTGAAAACTAAAGAATTCTTGGAGGTGGGTTAATCCTTAAAAGCGTGAAAATCGTTCTTGTGACGTGAAACTCTTTGTAAAAACTTGAATGCGTGACAAAAATTGAAAGTCCTTGGTAAAAACTGGAAAATTTTTAAAGGTTATCTTGCAGTCAAGAAGCTTGTAGATCATTGAATGTAGCTTTTGCCAAAGTCCTTAAAAGCTGATGATAGAAACTTGAAAATTCTTGAGGCTAATCTTGCAATCAGGGAAATCTTTGTGAAACTGAAAAGTCCTTAAAGACGGGAACATTCCTGAAAATCCTTGAAGGCGTGAAAATCGTTTTTGTTTACACGAAATTCTTGGAAAGTGGAAATTTCTTGAGGGCAAAACTGGTAAATTCTCGAAGGTTCTAATTTTTAACCTTTTTTCCAGGAAATATTCTTGGCAAACTGGAAAACTTTATTGCCGACGAACATTTATGGAGCAGGAACAGTAAAATGCTCGATGACGGGCAAATTTGATAGCTAGCATCCTCACAAAGAGGAAATTCCTTGTAAACCTGAAAATCATTGAAAATCTCCTATAAGGTTGAGAGCCCAGTATATCTCAATCCCACTATCTCTCAAATTCTTGAACAGCAGGATTGCTCCTGTAGAGTCGAAAGTCCAGTATCTCTCAAAAATTCTCCAAGCTTTCATTCTTATGAGTCTGGAAAGTTCTTGAATACATAAATTTCAACTCGGCACCAGGCTGCTGCTGCCCTCTATATTAACAATAGAAAATCTCAAGTAGGCAGATTGGTGCCGAGTCGGAACCGAGTGTATAGTAATGTACTCGTTTACCACTCTAACATTGTCATAGAAACTTTTTTGGCACCAGGCTGCCCACCTTGAAATGTAGGCCTCTGTTTGTTGCTACTTTTCTCCATGAAAATGTTCTTGACGACGATAAGATAAGGAGTGCAGTGCCTGAACTCCTTATATCATCGTCGCTTAGAACATTTTCATGGTGAAAAATTGTTACTAACACCTCGTTACCTCCTTTATACAACACCACGATAAGCTGAATTGGACGGCAGGTCATTTTTGCTAAAAATTGACTGCGGGCGAACGATACCGGCTAAGAGAATTCTATCGGCGCATCGCTTCGACCAGCGTCAAAATGAAGTTGGTTGCAATTTTGAAATTTCATTCAAAAATTACTTTTCGTTTTATGAATGAAGTGTAAAAATTACAACTAACTTCACTACAAACGTAAGCAAAATGAATGAATTGTCAAAATTGCAACCAACTTCTTGTTAAGTAACAAATACATACAAATATTTGACAAAGAACTGTCGCTCTAAAAATTGGTTTACATTTTAATCGTTGAACTTTTCTCTCTTAGTGTAGGGAAATTAAAAAAAATTATATGGAAGAGATTGTAAAAATCAGGACAAAAGCAAACTAAGCAGGATTCGGTAGACCTTCGGTACCTGAATGACGTCCAAAAAGTCCCACCGGATATTTAGCGAGTGACTCGAGAAAATCGGAAAAACCCGAAAAAAGTGAGGTTAAGTGTAACGTTTTCTTCGTTCAACGAAATTTTAATTTTTTCATTTTTTCACAAAATGTACTTTTCCGTTATTCTAAACATCTCAACGTTTTCAACGATGTATCAAAATAAAATTTTGGTTGTTTTTTACCTGAGATATGTATTTTCAAAGTCAAAATTTCATGTAAAATTTGACCCCTGCGAAAACTTGTTTTGACTTTAAACGGTCATTCCCAAAACAGGTATCTCTAAATTTTTGATGTCAGTGGCTTAAAAACATCTTTGGACTATGCTGAACATTTCCTAAGAAGTACGTCATAACTTTCTACCTCATAGGAAAATTTTCATGGAATGTCGAAAATTTCCTTGCACGGTGAAAAATGTCAATGAGACCAAAATTTATATGCAAAATATTCGATGTTTTTATTAAACAAATTCGTTTTAAATCAAATATTAATTCAGCAAAATTGTTTCTCGTTGTCTGATTGATGTCAGGGCGACCAAAAAATTGGCTGAATCCCGCTAAGTTCGCTTTGTCCCGATTTTTGCAAGGTCGAAAGTTAATTTCCCCACACTATCTGTCAAAACTTTTGACGTTTCAAATGCAAAACCTTAGGTTTCTCTTGCCATACAATGGTCATTTTAGGCTCCGCCCACTCAGATGAGACGTAGCCACGTAGCTACTCTCAAATTCCGGAGGGGTTGCTTTGGGCAAAAAGTTAGTTTCTACTTGAGAACTGATTTGTTAAATTCTTCTATGTGGCTTCTGGTGTACCTATTTACTTATCATTAATTTAGGGGCCATCCATAAATGACGTCCAGTTTTTTCAGTGCTGCCAGCACATTTAAATCGTTAATAATACGATAAATATCCATTCTGGCGAGTCCACTGTGTGTTCTACCCCCTTAAAAACCCCCCTAATTGGGGGGTAGGACACATGTTTGACTCGCCAGAATGGATATTTATCGAGTTATTAACGATTTAAATGTGCTGGCAGCACTGAAAAAACTGGACGTCATTTATGGACGAGCCCTTAGTGGGGAAAACCAATGCAGAAAACAGTTAACTCTTAAAAGGCCTTTATATAAAGCGCGATGCGAATCGCATCCTACACTTCAGAACTCTCTACTATGCAAAATCTATCATTTTTCCAGCAATATTTTTTCCATCGATAAAAAACGCGCTCCACCCATTTCGATTTATTTTGTAATAAATAAATGTTTTCAAACATAAATATGCGATGTTTGGAAACAAAAATATGTTTTGGGAAGTGATTACAAGTGTATCGTATAAATAATAGCGTGTAGTGAAAGTTACACTGCCGCATGAATTTGAGTAACTGTTCAATATTCTTTTTGTACTGCCCATTTCACTCACGAATGGTACACCTAGTTCACTTACATCAACGTAAACGTATTACATAATTCGTTTAACAGTTTGTTATTTTTCCATAAAGTATACAATTTGTGTGAAAAGGACATTAAACTCATTAATTCAAAATAAACCGATTGTCTAAACGTGATGTGTTATTGGATACAAAAATGTCTATTTTAAATCAAACGAAATTATTAGGGTTGCCAATTGCCATGCTATTGCCGCTGTAAACCGAGCTTTACATCACCTATTTGTAGGGACTATTTTGAGAATTGTAAATTCTCAAAAATTCTCTCTCACTGTTTTGGCTTAACACGGCAGTATTTGTATATGCATACCACACAGCGGCATACGACATTGAGGCTTGCAAAACGCTGAGGAACATAGTGGACACGGTGTTCCTGAAGGGGGAAAAAGTTTCTGTGAAAAGGTACCCAAACAATTGTTCTTGTTTTGGATAAAGGGTCTCATATATAGTTCAAAACAGGTCACACTTGGTTCCAATGAGACCCAATGAAACTTTCGACATTGTGCTGTTTTGGCCGTTTCGGGGGGTTTTCGGACACCTACTCCCAAAAAATCAAATAGACCGGCGTGAACATATTTTTCCTGAAAAGCCATGTTCATTGCCTGTCTAACGACACCCTATTTGAGATTTGAATTGGGTTTTGAGCTGGGATTTCAGTTGGTTACTTTTCCACCACTTCGGTTGTTTTTAGCGTAACACACATGTGGGTATTACTTATATCTCAGCTCTTTGGCCATCTGCATCTGCAGAGTTCAGACTCGCGCCGTTCGGTAGCTTTTTGTCTCGAAATTTGCATTCTAGAAATTTCTAGAAAATTCTACTAAATTTTCAGATATTCTAGCAACTGTTGCAAGCAGTATATGTGCCGCTATTTTCACTGTGACACTTCCCCGGCACTCTCCGACGGCATGGCACCACCCATCGGCACTTCACTCCTACCACTTTACGATGTATATACTATGATGCAATTTCCTTCATTTGCTTTTAGCAGGCTTTTGCGGGCAGGTTCTGCGTCGGGTATCGAAACCGACACTAGCAAGTTCTGGAAAGCTCCCGAAATTTCTGGTAAGTTCGAAAACGTCTGGAAAGTTCTCAAAGATTCTGGAAAGTAATAGAAAGTTCTCAAAATTTCTGGAAAGTTTTTCAGAAGTTAGAGAAATTACGAATTTTTCCAAAAACTTTTCGACTATGTGCGTTTGTTTTATGCACAAAGCCATACAAGCAACTGCATTGTAAAATCCGACTCTCACTATGACGTGGGTTACGCTGCAATTAATACCCATGTGTGAGTTTTCTTTAACCATTTTTCAACTGAATAGCAACCAAAATCAAAACTAAAATCGCAGCCGAAAATCAAATTTTAAGCCAAAAATCTCCGATAGGTTGTCTTTAGACAGGAATGAAAAGCTATGTTTCAGGAAAAGTATGTTTGCTCCGGTGTAACTGATTTTTTGGGAGTTGGACACCCTTAAAGCGGGCAAAACAGCACATTTTGCAAGTAACACGTTTAGAACACAAAATTTCAAAAAAATTTTTCCAAGTTTCTCAAGTATTAGAAACTTTTCAGTAAGTAAAAACTAAAGAAATCGAAAGTATTGAAAAAAGAAAGAGACTATTTGCACAATGTGTAAATAGTCTCTTCTATATATTGTTGGCTATTTCCACATTGTGCAAATAGTCTCTTCTATATACCTGCGGCTATAATATGTATAGAAGAGACTATTTCCACAATGTGCAAAGAGTCTTTTCTTTGAAAAAAACAGCCGTTTATGGGTGCAAAAAATCGAAAGTCTCGTATATGTACATGGGGAAGGATCTGATTGGAACCAAGTGTGCCCTGTTTTGAACTATATGAGATCCTTTATCCAAAACAAGAATAATTTTTTGGGTGCCTTTTCGTAAAAAGTTTTTTACCCTTCAGGGACACCGTGTGGAACAAACCGTCTTCCACGAAATTTGTCTAACACTGACTTGTCCCAAGTAGCGATTCGAAAACCAACAACTCATTAGTCAAAATTTCGTTGGGGCAAAAACCTCAGTTAACTCGTTTAAGGAAAGACAATCTAACGAAACAAAACAAAACATGCTGATTTCGGCGTAATCAGCATGTTTTGTTTTGTTTCGTTAGAATGTCTTTCCTTAAACGATTGAAGTAAGGTAGCGGCCTTTAATCCGTTGTTGAAATCGCTGTCGAGAATTTTTCTCGTAGCGCAATGGTTTCAAAAAACGTGAAAGATTGTACTCCAAGGCATATTGTGGTCTATTACCATGGGAGTTTATAAAAAGTCTGTCTATCAGCTTTTTCATTCTTTTCACTCTGTGAGCATTGCTCAGTTAACTAACTGTTCTATCCGTCATTTGACCAAAAATTGTTTTAACGGAAACTTTTTGATCAAATGACGGTCATGGGACGATTAAACAACTGTGGTGTTTTCGTGTCGCAACGTTATTTTGACCAATGAGGTATCGATTTTCAAAACTGCTACTTGGAGTAGACGAATATGGATGAATGTGGCAAACCCGTTATGTCCAAAACGGACTCGCTTCCGGTAGATAGTTTTATTTGCATCTAAGTTTCTTGATCGATCTCCCTGCCTAAAAACAATCATGATAGCGGCTTTATTCAATAATCTGGTGACCAGGGCCGTATCTAGGTACTGTCGGGGGTGGGCTCCGCCCACCCTGATATATCTTGCGCCCACCCTCAGATTTTCGAAAATGCAACCAAATTTACTCAATTTTGATTAATTTGGGCCATGTTTGCTTTTAACAAGTGTACAAATGAAACACGATTTCAAAAAATTTCTAGTTTCTATACTTTTACGATTTCTGCTTAGCGCAAATGAAGAATTTGTGTAAAAATAATGTTCAAATTTCAATGTCATGGAATGCTGTTGGACAATTCAATTTGAATTAAAAGTAGCAAAAATTTCGGCTGCAGCGCTATTGTCATTACTTAATTAGTATGTGTTGTGACTACTTTTCGTCGTGGAAGGCAAGCTACTAATTACAGACTCAATTTGTAAACTTTTTAAAAGCATGGGCTCGTGAGAAAACTTGGTGAGTATAACATATCACATAAGGATATATTTTGCTTTATTTCTATAACTTTTTCATCCTAATGGCGCGCGCCCACCCTGATTTAGCTGTCTAGATACGGCTCTGCTGGTGACAGCGACTTATCGCGTCATATCTACACACGATTTATTGCATACAGGCACTGATTCGACCGGGCCATTACCACGGCCATTAAACATGTCGAATAATGTGCCAACTTTTGAAAGATCTTTGAGGGCGTGGAGTGTTTTTAGGCAAGGAACTTAGAAGCGATTAAAAATATCTACCAGAACTAAGTTTGTCTTGGATATAATGAACTTGCCACATTCGTCTACGCCAAATTGATTTTTTCCATTATTTTCCAGTCATGTGACCACAGAGAAATTGCTAAGTTGGCACCACTGTACCTGGATAGAATGCGCATGTTGAATGGCATTTTGGTTTGCATGGAACCAACATGTCAAATTACATGTATTATTGAGAGAATTCTATTCCCATGAAAAATATGTCTGTCGACATGTGCATTCTATCCAGGCACAGCGGTACCAACCTAGCTTTTCTCTGTGAGACCCTGATCATACTACGACATTTGTTGCTTCAGAGGAATCCAACATAACGTAGACATCGTTGAACAAAACAACGTTCACTATTAAAAAGAAAAGTTTACGCAAATTATAGACTCGAGATCAGTGAAACCTAAGCACGTGATTGGTTGTCATCATCATCATCGGTGATCGAATGAATTGTTATTGAAAGTGAGAGGAAAAACCCTCAAAAGTTATAAGTTTTATTTAAAGACTGTGTCTTGTCCCCGAACCTCAAGTGGTGACATCTATTTTTTTATAGCTGAATTTACGTCTCAACATAGAAGTTCTCTCTTTTCTCAAGTGACGTCATCCATGCTTTCATAGCTCAATTGAATACGTGGGTAAACATAGAACTAATCAGACAATCTATTTGAGAGCGCGAATCAAGTGTGACAATAGACCGTGTCCTATCCCGCTTGGAGACATTTGCTGCACTGAGAAAAATATCTAGAAGTGACGTAGGAGTTGTGTTTATAATATACGTCACCGACGTATTTTATCCACCGTGCACGTATTACGAATGCCATACACGTATGATGTGAGCTCAAAACACGTTCGTTACGTATGGCATACTTCACAATACTAAGGTAACAATAAGGTTGATAATACATTCATCGCGTATATAATACGTCGGCGGCGTATATTACAAACACAATTCCTTCGTCGTTTGTAGATATTTTCCTCAGTGCAGTGTGTAGCTAGTGCATGACTTAAAGCGAGTAAAGAACAATAAAGAAGATGGCAAAGGAGAAAGGAACATGACAGAAAGCAAAAAAAAAGTTGTAGTGGCCGGTAGGAAATTATTCTCTAAAAACTTTCCAAATACTTAATTCCGATAAAATTTATTTCTAGTAACCCTAAAAACTGTCCAACCAAAACCGGTGCACCTGTTCATTTTATAAAAATATCAATAAATATTTTCTTGTTAATAAATTATATTTCTGTCTATAACGTTCATTTCCTTCAGATGTTTGAATTCTCATTAAAACATTGTAAGTCCATTCATAAATTATGTTACGTGAAGTGAAGGTGTGAGGATTTCGTGAAAGTGCGATTCCATATGAACGGCCCCTTCTCCACTCAAATAAAAATAAAACGATTTGCTCAATTTATTTCACTCGTTGTGCGCATCAACATTGCTCAGTCCCTACAAAACAACGTTTGCTGATAATAATAACATAAAAATTCGGGGTTTTTTTTCCTGTGTTATATTAAACAATTCTAATTTTCACACTAAATTAGCTTTTCCTTTTTGTTCTCATATTAATGGTATGCCGACCGTCTTTTATGGACTAAGATGTAGCTTGCGTCCAAACGTAAAAAACCAACCAAACACAAAATCCAATATGCTATGTGGAGTGTAGAAAGGAGAAGAGAAAAAAAAGCAAATGGGAAACAAAATACCATTAGCTTTAAGCTTTATGTTTGTGTATTCCACTCAGCCAAAAAATAAATAGTTTGATGACAAGAGTCACGTCAAATTTAATTGATTCTAATGTTCGACGAGCGTATTTCCTTTGTATTTTATTACATTACGTAATGCGATGTCTTACCCCAGATAGACCGGATCATATGCTCGTGAAAAAGCATATAAATTTGAATATTAGTTTGTCAATGCCTAAGAAAATATTTTTTCGCCAGATTAATATTCCTTCATTTTTCTATTTTAATATAAAAGGAGAATATAAAAAAAAGAGCAAATTCCCAGACAAGACATTGACTAAACATAATCCGATTCTTGTATGGTGGATAATAGAGATGTTGTATTTTTTATATGGCATAATCCCATTCAACATCCTATTCACATGAAATAGATAAAAATGTTGAAAAGTTTTCATTTGAAAAGTTTTTGGGGTTTTGTTTGTTTGGCTAATATCTCTTGGGATATATTGTTGAAAGTCTCGTAAAAGTAACAAACCCCATGAAATAATCGAATTTTTGGGATAGTTTATTCGATTTATGTAATGTAGATGTTTAACAAAGCAAAATACGTCAGACATCCATTACTCTCGATTTGATTGTCTTTTATTTTTGTTGGTTTCTTTAATTTATTTTCACATTTGGAAGCCACGTCACCATACGAATATTGGAAATTTGCATAAAACCTATTTCCTCCTTTAATTTTCCAAATTTAATTTTTATTATCTTTATTCACGATCTCATCCATCTTATGCGGATTTATTGTTATCCGATATATATCTGCGATACCATTAAGTATCAAATTATCATAAAATAGCAATAAACTTTTATGCTGATACGGTACAGAGTAAAATATCATTTCAATCGAATAACCACGTCACGTCATTGCATTATTTCGATATTTGCAGTTGCCAAAAAAATTCGAACTTTCTACCAATAATTCATTTCGTTAGAGTAGGGAAATTGGAAAATTTAATGTCTGTTCGGTTGCGGATTTATCAATTGTTAAACGGTGCAATCAAACACTCGCGTTCTGTGGAACAATCTAACAAAAAAGCTTGCTTCTCGACAAGTAAAACGTTTCTAATCGGCGATACTTTTCACAGATGTCTTTTTTTTATTATTGAAAGCAGAGAAGAATAACAGATCATAGAATCTTCTTTCCTTTCAATATTAAAAAAAAAGACATCTGTAAAAAGTATCGCCGAATAAAAATGTTTTCCTTGTAGAAAAGCTTTACCGTTAGATTTTTATTTCGCAGAAGGAAAATAAGTTATTTTGAGGAAAACATAAAATCGAAAAAAGTTCTCTACAAGGGAAACTTTTTCGAGAGGTTTGAGATTTTGAAGTTTCTTTTATCGATGCTTTGCACTGTGTGTCGTCAGGGATTACTTCATCGTTGCCAATCAGTCTCAATCGATGGGCATGTTTCTCAGTCCATTGATATGCGAGTGGGAATTCCACAGGGTTCTGTTTTCCTGCCACTCATCTTATCTCTTTATATTAATAAAACTAGCCAAGATTTATTAAATGCATGCTGGGATGGGCCAGAATTTGTACATTGCGGAGAGAAAGAAACTATTTTTGGGAAAACGTTTTCAAAATTTTGATTCATCTTCATCATCATGCTTTATAGTCCTATTGGAACCTTTCGCCGCTGTAACGTCTTACGTTGTTGTAGATTGTTTTGGCCCCCTTCCTCTTTTTAGTAGCCTATTGTCCCTTATTCTCTGAACCAGCCAATACGGCTAATTCTGTTGCTGCCTATTCCACTGCCAAGACCCCGACATTTCCATTTTCCACAAATTTAAGATCGTTCTCTGAGGTCCACATCTTTCTTGGAGATGAAAATCGAAACCAACGATTTTGCTCAACTTCGTCGAACCCACATTCTCAATTCAATTCAATTTATTATTACATTTACAAATTTCACATTATGCTCGGAGCGGTAGCGGAGAGCGTGACGCAATCCCCACACCCCAAAAAACGTCCACAAACCCAAAAAACTCCATACAAAAACCTTTGGGGCAAGACACGATGTATAGGCAAACTTTTGAGTTTTTTCCCCTCGCCCCCCTGCCCTTCCAAAATATTTTTAAGAAAGAAGAAGTCATCAAAATCGGTTGAAAACGAGCCGAGATATCGCCAATCAAAGATGACCAATTTCCATATATAAGTGGTAAAAATATCTTTGAAAATAATCAAAATTTTATTCCTGTGTTGTGTGTCAACGATCTATCTACTTTTTTTTTCTCAAGAATCGCTCGAGCGATTTCCTTAAAATTTTCAGGGAAGGCCAGTCTCGGCCCCAAATGAAAAATTTCATATGCCGCTTTTCCGGGAAAATTCTGGAAAAGCCGTGGCATGTGGAAAAGTGGTCAATTTTGAGGGTTTTTTAGGTAATGCTCCGGAGTGACAATAGCTAGAGAGTTGGTTTCTTCGGGAAAGTTATAGAGTTTGATCAGGATAATTTTTTGGAATTTTCAGAAATCTGCCAAAGTGACGCCATCTTGGATTTTTGTAAGGTATAAATTATGTTTCTTTGGGTTTTCGAATTTTAGCTCCGGAATGCCACTATTTAGAGAGATGGTTTCTTCTAGAAAGTTATAGAGTTTGGTCGGGAGAGTTTTTTTGTATATAAGAAAATGACTGCCAACTGTAAAAGTGACATCATTTTGGATATTTTGCTAAATTCTGAATAAGAATAGCTAGACAGTTGGTTTCTTCAGGAAAGTTACATAAATCCTTGAGAAGAATTGGTGACACGAAGTGTTCCGAAGGCAGCCGAAGGTGACACGAAGTGTTCCAAAGGCAGCCGAAGGTAACACCAAGTGTTCCGAAGGTATCCGAAGGTGACACAAAGTATTCCGAAGGTAGCCGAAGGTGATACGAAGTGTTCCGATGGTAGCCGAAGGTGTTAGAGAAAAATTTCTTTGGAGAAAAATTTTTTTCAGAGAAAAACTTTTTTGGAGAAATTTTTTTTTTCTGAGAAAAATTTTTTCTAACAAAAA
>CM055405.1:46411076-46434053 GCA_029228625.1 Pseudolycoriella hygida | reverse complement strand
AAAAAAATTTTCTTTGAGAAAATTTTTGAAAAAAATAGAAATTTTTTCAACAACTGATAACTTCCAAAACGACTGATATCACAACAAAAACCTCTTAAAAGTTAGAGTGTGACGCAGTCCGTGAGTCTGCTTCCAAAATTAATGATATCGCTTGAGGTGACGCTATCGCTGATAATACGCAGAAGTTAGATTGAATAGAACCTTGTGTTCAAAGTTTTAATTTCCTGAAAAATTACAGCGCTGTTTTCAAAACAAAATTACGTTGTGTTAAAAAAATTGCGTCACAAATGCCGGACCCAACGACGAAATAATTTTTCTGTACTTTCAGTTTTTGCGCTGCAAAAATTTGACTTTTGTTTCTTATTGCGTAGATTGTTTAGAGTAAATTTAAATTTTTGCGTGTAAAAACTGAAAGTATTGAAAAACATTTCCGCCTTTTGGCGGCAGACCATGCATATCATTAATGAACACAAGAAATAACAACGGTCCCGGCACCTACAGGTGGGACACCAAATTCAATCTCATTATATTCACTAGAGTCATTTCTTATCTCAACACACTGTTTTCTGCGACTAAGATAGTCCTTAACCAAATCAAGTGCGACCCCCCTTATACCGGCAGACTCCAATTTTTGCAAGGAATAGAGCACTCACTACATTCCCCTTGTCCATATCCCTAAAAATCTTGTCAAGAATTTCATAGGTGTACCAGATTTTCTACGAAAACCATATTGCCTCGAGTATAGGAAACCCGTCTTTTTCAAGAAATTGGATATCCTTTCATAAATCACCTTTTCAAACACCTTATTTATCACAGGAAGAATCGAAATAGGGCGGTAATTCGAAGGATCAGTTTTGCTGCCAGATTTGTATATCGGAATTACAGAGGCAACTTTCAAGCAGTCAGGATACTTGCCAGTACTCAGGGTGCGATTAATAATTATGGTCAGAAGTGGGGCAATAATTTTACACCATTTCGTCAGGGAGCTAGCAGTGATACCGTAAACACCAGTACTCTGACGAGGATCCATAGAGGCTATAAGCCTCTGGACTTCATCCAAATTTACAGGTTTAAGAAAAATGCTCGAATTGGTCGCAGCAACTTTAGTCAGTGGAGATCCACCTACCCCACTACCAATCCCTCCAGCGATTTCCTTGCCAATACTAGTAAAGTAATCATTAAGGACCTTCGATTTCTCCTTGTCACTCACATAGTTAGTTCCCGCAAATGTAATTTTTGACACTTTGCCTCTTTGTCCATGTTTGCCCCTCCCCAAAAGTCGATTAATGTTCTGACAGGTCTTTCTCATGTAATTAGATGAGTTGGAGAACATATCCTCATTATATATGTCCTTGTAAAACCCATGCCACTTCACTAGCTCCGCGTCCTTCCTACTGATTACCGATCGCAAGTGAGGGTTCATCCAGGGACATAATTCAAGTTCTCTTAGCGTCTTATCTTTGAGTTATCGTGATGACAAACGGAGTGACATGATTCGACATCTCTCATCCATAAAGAGCTCTTTTTGCGTGACGGGGGGAGAGGGATCGGCAGCTCCTTAAAATAAATTGCGTCATTTGACTTTGGCGATATTTCACGGCTATCCAAATTCGACTGGTTACAGACCTCCGTCGTGGTCAACACGTATACATTCGTACCAATCCTATTCTGATTCTTGTTTATGTTTTTCTACACAAGAAATGATGCGCAAACCGAAAGATGTGTGTCGGATATTTGATTTGCAATATTCTCGGAACTTTGGGTGTAAAAATCGCATGGCGACACAATCGTTCCTAAATCCAGTAACCATAAACTTCACGGAAATTCTTAGCAATTTTTCTGTGTAGAAAAACTGAGCGTCCGTTTACTATCATTCGGATTTAGCGCAACGAAATAAATCTCAAGAAATATTTTCATTGAAGAAAACTTCCTTCAGCTGCTGTCTAACATTTGTATAAAGAATTAGTTGAAAGGACCATTAACTTTTTATGGTGCAAGCAAAACTTTTTTAAATTGATAGAATTATTTCGGTGCAGATGCAGAATACTTTTTTATTAGTGAATTTTTGGCAGATGTTTTGTGTTAGAAATCGTAGATAAAACGGAGGAATGATATTCAGATATCGGTTCTGTAATTTAGTACAAATTTACGATTATCTACACTTAGCTGCTCTGCTGAATGGTTTTAAACAAAGCAATCAAATCCACGCTTATAGTGCGGCGCCGTCGGCTTTTGTCAAAGTATGAAACTTCATGATGGATTTCATCATATATCAAGCGACGAGATTTGTGTGTCTGTCAGGTTATACATTTCATTATTAAATTTCGTATACTTGATGTAGGGCAAAACATCTTTAACTTGCCCTCTAGAAATGAATGCATGAGTGCCTCCAGGAGAGTAATTATGAGAATAAAAGTATTACCTAGAATGAAAAATTTGATCAACTGAGCTTGGGCCGCCTAAGTGGTTTTGGGTCGTTCGGGATCGTACACATATGACGTCACGCTTGCTATAAAATCCACAAAGTCTATAACTCCAAACTGGTAAGAGATTTTGCTTATAGTACTCCGGCTGCCCCCCAAATAAACCCCCTATTTGGGGGGGTAGCCAGAGTCCTATAAACAGAATTTGCTGTCTTGACTAAGTTATGACCGTTTTATGGATACTCATTTTTTATAGCAAACGTGACGTCTACTAGGGCTCAACGTGTTTTTTCCACTTAAATCGCGTAAATCATTTCCGAATTTCAAAGTAATTTTTTTGGGAAAATCGGTTGGAAACGTTCGCAGTTAGGGTCGAAAAAGTGATCTGCTTTTGAAAGTTCCTTTATACTTATGTCTGCGAAATTAGCATGGAAATCGCTCTTCAAGGCTTTGATGGAAAGATGTGGACTTCCACAAATCATGAAAAAAAATTAGCAAAATTTTGTTCAATAACACCAGGCAACAAATGAACACCAAAATCGTATAGCTGCTCTACGCACATTTCCTTTTTTAGCTTGGCTCTAGAACCTCTCTAATTTTTTGACTTTTCTATGGAGACCAAATCGCGCCCATACAAAGTTCAAAAAATTTTAGGGGTGCCTGTATAGTTTTTCTGTTCTTTCAGAAAAAAAGATTAAGCTTTGCGTGATGTGGTGAGTACGGGAAGCCACATTTTTGGCGTGCGAAATCTGAAAGCGCAGAAAAATTATTACGTTGGGAGTGTCCGGCATTTGTGACGCATTTCTTTAATCGAAAATGAAAATATTTCAAAGAATTTTTTGCGTTTCCGAAGCTGTAAGCGTCACCCAAATTGATATCAGTTGTTTTGGTAGAAAAAACGAGGACTTAAAAAGGGTTTTTGTTGTGATATCAGTAGTTTTGGAAGACAAGAGAAAACAAATTTTGGAGAAAAATTTTCCAACGAAAAAAAATTTCCAGCGAAAAAAATTCCGGCGAACAAAAATTCGTTAAAAAAATTTCCAGCGAAAAAATTCCGGGCGAAAAAAATCTCCGCGGAAAAAATTGCTGGCAAAAAAATTTTCAGCGACAAAAAATTTCGGCGAAAAAAATTTTCAGCGAAAAAAAATTATCAGCGAAAGAAATTTTTCAGCGAAAAAAATTTTCAGTGAAAAAAAATTTCAGCGATTAAAAATTTCAGCGAGAAATGTTCAGCGAAAAAAATTTCGGTGAAAAAAATTTTAAGCGAAAAAAAAATTCGGCGAAAAATATTTTCGTCGAAAAAAAATTTACGTAGAATTCAAAAAACTAGGTCTCAAGGGGGGGGGGGTACGACGCAAGTGGAAAAAGTTAAAACTTAGCTGTATGTATGGTTCCGAATCCTACAAAAAAATTTTCTAATTTTTTGATCGTATGGGGACTTGCGTAACTGGCGCATCAATACCGCGTGCCCGTGATTTGCAAAAGGCATGTATTTTAACTGGTTGCAGGGAAAGTAGCAGTTTTCGCTGAAAAATCATGGTTTGTAAAATCAAAATTGGTAAGGCAGCGGAAAAAGTAAAACGTGATCGCAGGAAAAACGAAAAGTGATCGCGCGCGATCAAATTTCATCATTCTCGCGATCATTTTCTTTTTTTAGCGCGGTAATTTCTCTTTTTAGAAAGTATTAATTCAGTAATAATTCTCCCCTTTGCAAAATAATTTGACCACAGACAGGTATGAAATAGTGTTTTATACTACAAGAACTGTTAAATGTATTTTATGTTCGAGAAATGGCAAATGGTTCGAGACGCAGTCGAGAACCTATTCACCATTTCAAGAACACAAAATACTCGTAGAGTTCTTGCAGTGTAAATAGTTTTATATATACTGAGCGCTTAGACACACTTTATTTGTTCGAAAACAGAACACACATTCTGTTTGCATATAAATGTATCATCTATGTGACTTTACAGTTATACTGTAAAACCCATATACTTTTACAGTTCGAGTGTAAAGCTTATATATTGGTGTTAGGCGGTGATGTTTATAGACGCGAAACATATAAATGTAGGATATGACAGAATCCTAACCAGTGAAATCCGATTTTTCGATTAAAAAGGTTTGACTAATTTTATTAAACTATTTCCTCTTCAAACGATTACATTCGAATAATTCTATGCAGTGACATTGCACACAAAAATCTCTCTGAAATTAATAATCTGAAAAATATCATTTGAAGTGTTCCTGCATTTAAACAACGTTTTGTGTGTGATTTTTAAGAATCGCCTCAGAAACTCAGTCGGCATTTCGATAAGCCCCGACTATGTATGGGGTTAAATATACAAACTAGTTCATTAACATGAGGAAATCAATAACCTAAATTCCAAAATCCCAAGTGTCGGTTATATCACCAAAAAAAAACCCTTCGCCTATAAATCTCTTGCAATAGAAAAACAAAAAAATTAAATCGTTAAAAATATCAATGTTAAAAAAAGGATATGGTTAGGAAAATGTAATTTTTCATGTCAAATAAATTCTTTAATCTTTCCATGGGGAATATAAATTGATCGAAAAAAAAAACAAAAAATAGTCGAAGCCGTCTGATGCAAAATGTTTTTATGGCAAACGGTGAAATAAAATACAACACCGAACACCGATAAAAATGTTACACAACAAATTTTACGAAATATTCATTTATAATTAGGTGAGTGCAATTCGTTAATTGTCCAATTAAAAATTTTAAAGTTTATTATTACTCATTTGGAAGTTCGAACGAATGGTACGAAATTCATTAAAATAAATGTTCGCTAAAAAAGATGATCGTAATGAACATGACAGGTAAAAGTTTATTCCGTTCTGTTTATTGTTGTTGCTTTACAACGACGATAACATTTCCACGAAATTTACCTATGTATAAATAAACTTCGTCCTAACAAGCACTATTTTATTGAAATAATTATAGCCATGGAAAAATTTCACATAAATGAATGGTATTTTAACGTGGTTTTTAGACCCCAACAATGCATATAGGTCTGATATGTTTGTGCCTACCTTTGGGTAGAGAAACATAGTCAAATTCGATAAAGAATCAAATTGGCCAATGAGTTCTAAACGCCTCTCAACGCAGTGTCAATAATAAGATCCCTCAATGATGGCTTTAAAGACATCATTTGCGATGGGGATGAAAAATGTAAGGAATTTGACATTGTTTCACATAAAACACAACGCCGCTTTTTTACACATCACAATAAATTGAACAGGAAATATTCAGGTATGAAAGCAAATGATGGCGCCACCGTCAGTTTATTTACTGTGCCGTAAGAGTGCACGCTGCTTACTAAAGAGCCATCTGTCGGAATCATTTCAACTAATGAAAATTTGTATGGAATAAGTCGCAATTTTCTGTTACGTTTTTAACTTAAAGTCTCAAATGAAAACGAATGTTTATGTCGTCATTACATACTTAACCTATTCCCAAACAAAATTGCAGAAACACATTTGGAGAAAACATTTACATTTGCTTCCAATATTTCACTGCAAAAGTCAGTCTTTCAGCTTTTCCACTTAATAAACACTTCGAAACGCATATTGCTTTCGACCAATGTGTTTGGTCACTTAATCTTTAGCTAAATAATAAATTTGAATGACAGAAAACATTTTCTACGAGTCAGAAATGGATAAAAACTTTTTGAGTTGATACATTTGCAAATATTTGTAAACGTCAAAAGTCAATGGCGGCCATTTTTTTTTTTTGCAATCATCAACTCAAAAATTTTTGTATCAATTTCTGACTTTTAGAAAATGTTTTCTGTCATTCAAATTGGTTATTCAGTTAAAGATTAAGTGAGCAAACACATTGGTCGAAAGCAATATGCATTTCGAAGTGTTTATTAAGTGGAAAAGCTGAAAGACTGACTTTTGTAGTGAAATATTGGAATTCACATTTCTAGCAAATGTAAATATGTTTTCTCCAAAAGTGTTTCCGGGAAGAGGTTAAGTATGTAATGACGACATAAGCATTCGTTTTCATTTAAGGCTTGAAGAGAAAAACGCTACAGAAATTTGCGACTTTTTCCATATAAATTTTCATTGGTTGAAACGATTCCGACAGATGGCTCTTTTGTTAGCAGTTTGTACTCTTAACAGGATCACTTATTTGGGCGAGTCCAAGCCAATTAAACTGATTTTGTTGCACGCACTGACAAACTTTTGTATGGAAATTTTGACATTGCCTCTAAATGATCAGTCAATACAAATATATAGATGGCGCCACCGATAGTTGAGTTGTTTAGGATTCATGTCAAAAAGACTCATTGACATTGAAAAACAATAGACTGATGCAATGTCACAATTGAGCGGATCAGTTTTATGAAAGCATCAAACTTGCACTTGGCGAAACTAACGCAAGATATATTTGCACATAAATAGAGCGAATGTCCCATTTATCTGCAAACGCTGTGTTTGGCATACGAAGTCGTACGGGTACCATGTAAGTTTTCTTCTTTGTTTGGCAAGTCCAACGAATCACCAAATTACCTTCATTCTGTTTGAATATTATCTGGATCACGTACATTTTGTGGCGTTTTCACAGAAAACTTTTCTTTTATACTATGACAAATTTTAAGGTTTTCTTTATGGAGTCTATTCTATCGGTGTGTATGGTAGAGTAAACTGTTTCACCTTACATTATTTATATGAATCTATTGAATTCACCGAGATAAAGAAAATTCAACGGTGATTTATACAAGGGTTTTTTTCCAGAAAATATAAAAATAAATTGCAAATAGAGTACCGGAGCAGCATACTTTATATCACCGATAAAACGGTTCACTTAGTAAAAAATTAAAATATATTTTTCACGTTTTGTTTAAAACTAAAATAAATTGAAAGTATTGAGGAAACGAAGCTTTTCTTCCACACACAACATTGCGTTAGATTTTAATTTAATTTCCTGGGTAACAAAAGAGTTCTTCAATTTGTGAGACTGCTTTGAGTGTTTTTTTTATTTTATAGTTCTGTGTTTGTGATTCAATTCGATGTCATTTCATTTTTAATATTTTAATTTAGTGAACGAAAAATATAACAAAAAGAATGTCTGAGAGTCCGGAAATTTGTTGGTAAGTAGATTTTTTCTAAAGTGCACGTGCACATGTTGACCACAAATCACAAAGAGATTTGATTCAGCTTCCGCCTTGTAAGTGAAATAGTTTATTTATGATGCATTACCAACTGACTTTTATAATCAAGGCTGAAGCTATAGGCACTCGCGTGCAAATAGCCAGTGTGTCAATAGCCACTCCTATTCGGACTGTTTATTGGCACGCAAAATTGAAGATACAAACAAAATGGAATATGATTTTTGCGCCGCGCAAGACATTTTAAGAAAAGTTACTCCTATTCGGACTGTCTATTGGCACGCGCGTGTCTTTAGTCTTCTCCAATGTGGGCTGGCTATTGGCACGCGCGTGCAATTAGTCTACTCCAGTGTGCCAATAGTCATTCGCTATAATCAAACTCCACGCTTGTCAGTAAATAAGTTCAATCTTCAGCTTGAAACAGGTCATCAGAGGTCGAATGCTGCATCACTTCTAGTTTAGATAAGTTCTACTGTTCTACCCTCCAAAATACCCCCATAAAACCCGCTAATGACATAATAAGAACACTCAAACACTACTAAGTATATACTTTATACGAATTGACAAATTTGTAAGGATTTCGCGCCTAAGTTTCATTGTGTGTTTGATATTTTCTGCTTTTCAACTTGTGATCTTCTGGACAACTAACTAACGAGAGTTCCGTTTATTGGTCTTAATTATTAATACAATTGAGTTTACAATTAGACCTCATGTTTGGGCCTCTTTTGTGTCCTAGTTCTCATTGGAAAATGTAAGAATTTTTCCCAATTCCATCCGTGTTCTGCCAGGAAGAATTTTTTGAAGATCCTGGATCTTTTTAATGATAGTGCCGGGTAAGATGTTAATTTGCAGTGTCCTGTTATAGCACCAATAATTATGGTTTTACTGTGTTTACAGTTCAATAGGACTTTTCAAAGTTGGTAATGTTTTTTCTCAAAGAAGGTTCTAATTGTACTCTTCTTTGTATACTGTATGTTAGCTCTAAAGCTGGCGATGGGCCTGAAAATGACGTTTCAATGCCCAATCGAGCTAGGGTGACAGCTTTTTTTTGGGTGTATTGTTCGTGGTATTTTGTTGTATAAGTTGAAAGACGTTATTACTGTCCGCCAGCACAGATTCATGAGGAGACGCTCAACTTCTACGAATCTCATTGAATTCGTGAATGAAGTCGTCAACGTGATGGAGGATGGTGGTGTGCAATGGTACCGACTCTTTTGATCAATGTAGTGGTTGTGCTTGTCACGTTCCGCCTGGCAGCCGCAGCATCGCATACACTGGACGTTAGATTGATGTATGACGATGCCACTGTGTCCACTACTGTAACGTCCCAAATTAAAGATACTCCAAGGACAGTTTACTTATTAAAAAATTGAGTGAATTCATTCATTCTAAGTTGCTTATTTGGATTGACTCGTATCTGAGAGGTCGCTCTCAATACGTGAAATTGTCCAGCTGGGAATCTCGCTAGTTTTTAGATACGTCAGGTGTTCCCCAAGGGAGCCAACTGGGGCCACTGTTGTTTATTTTATTTATTAATGACGTCACTAAAGTTTTCAAAGTAGCAAAGTTTTTGTTGTCTTTGAATATAAGAACGATGCTGCTCTGTTGACAAGAATTAATGTGATTCGTGAGTTGGGTGTTTTCCTTGATTGTTCTCTCAAGTTTAGGTATCACATTGAGTGTATCGCTTGGATTCGTCAAGAGAGTCTGTTATCGTTTCACTAACCTCAAAGTTCTGACCTCTATTTACTGTGCCCACTTTCGCTCTCACCTTGAATATGCCTCGTTGGTTTGGTTCCCGGGTCAAGCAGATAGGGTGATAATGATTGAATCTGTTCAGAAACAATTTGTTATATATGCGCTTCGTAGATCAATAAGTAGAGACTCTAATTATAGGCCGTCGTATGAATCATGGTGTAACATTCTTAATATTAATTCCCTAGCGAGACATAGGCTAAACGCTTGTGCATTCTTTATTCATGATCTTTTGAATCGACGTGTTGAGTGTTGATGCACCACAGCTCCTAGCGAAGCTTCAGGTAAACTTTCCCCCTAGAAACTTTCGTTTTCATAAACATTTCTACAGATTCTTTGTGTACAGTCTTTCTCGAATTTTTAACAACTTTTGTCGTTTAATTAATCCTCGAGTATCGAAAATAAGTCTTCGCGTCGCGGTTAAGTCTTTGACTATTTCATGTAAACTTGAATTTGCTGTTGGCGCTTATGTGTTTTGATAGACAAGCATTGTCATCGTGGAGTACGAAAGTTGGTCTCATGCAATGAATTTAATTTACTCGTTGTCCCACCGAAAACTTGTCATTACATGTATATGTGCATCCCACGGAAATTATTCATTACATATCATTCATTGCATGTAGCCCCCACCGGAAACTTCTCATTACATGTATATCTGCATGTAACGACGCGTTTTCGGTTGGGACACCAAGTAAAACAGCATACAGTGGGGGATGCTTAATAAGTCATCCATTCTGGATAATTTTGTGACATTCGCAAACTCATTCGTGTATTTTTAAGCAACTCGCTTTAAAAACTGTTTTTTGACTCTTGTAGTTGTATACCTCGCCTTCGGCTCGGAATACAAACTCTACACTCGTCAAAAAACAGTTTTCAAAGCTTTTTCCTTAAAAACACCCTCTTGAGTTTGGCTCATTTCACAAAATGAATCCCTCATGCAATGACTTATTTCCGCATCCCCCACTGTAATCTACTATTCTTAATGTTGCATTTTCATTAAATTTTTTATGAAATTTGTTCTAATTATGTTCTTCAGTGTACCTAAACATTCTATCATGAGTTTAGAAGTGAAGCGGTGTTCATTTAGTGCTTGTAAGCAAGTCCGACTGTCTGAGCAAAACGTCCCTATCTTTCATGCCACATGCGATTAGCAGTTTGCGTGCTTCATTGATTGCGTAAGTTTCAGCTTGTAATATAGTCGCGTATATATGTCGAACGGACAAGACTGTAAGTCTGCAGAGTATCATCTTCCCTTTCATTTTTATCTAAAATAATAAAAATCTAAAAGTGCATGGCTATCGCAAAAGTACCGCGGGCTGACTGAAAGAGATGGTAATCAGGACGCTATAAATTTTTCAAATTATATTTTAACTCAAAATGCCTAAAGGAAATGCCGTCTATCATTCTTCTAATTCGTGTTTCATGTAAAAAAGTAAACATAAAATCGTCTATCAGTCGTTCTTGGCATTTAGAGCGTCAGTCGCTTTTTTCAATTTTCTTTTCAAAGTATAAATCATTCCTCCATTTTCGTCTGCCTCTTTTGCATATTGAAGTACATTTACAAGCAACGATTTTCAGTTTTTTTTTTTATAAATTTTAGATGTTAAAAAATAGATACAACGAAGCGTGGCAGCCAATTTGGAAGTACTAAATAAAAAAATCAAAAGTTGTGTTTATGTACACGTTTTCGTTTACAAAAGACGATGTCAGTTAGGTTGACATTATTTGACGGGTCCCAATCCGGTTTAATCCACCGACCATTTTAAATTATCTTCTATTCGAAACGCATGGAGCGAGGGGAAATACGTAATACTTCCTGGGATTGACATTGACAGATTAAAATGTTTCAAACATATTCAACTGTAGGCAAAAAAGTCTTAACTCAACAAGGGAAGTAAATATACGTATTTATTTGGCGAATTTGACGTTTATCATGCGAACAGACATGAATAAACAATGTAAGAAGATGAGCGTAGTCCAATTCTGGTCAAAGACATTTAATTGTTTTATCAATACAACCTCAACAGAAAATTAAAATTAAATCCTAGATTAGTCAACATTTCGCAGACCTATTACAATTACTTTTTGGGAGCACATGGTTCAATTAGTCTGAACTTCCTCTTCAACTATGCCTTTCGAAGCGAGTGTCTGTTTGTTTGAATCATAAGTGGATCTTTTTCGACTGTAAAAGTGACGTTTTAGGCGTAAGAGCTATTAAGCAAACCAGTGCAGTGGTCAGAGAGAAGAAGTAGAATATTCATATACCTAATGTAATATATTTGGAGCGCGACAGCTAAAGTTTTACTGCTCAGCATTTCGTCATATAAAATATGTCAAACTCCTCACCAGTGAACCTTATCGGACGAAAGTTGTAGGCACGCTTGATCATAAATGAGTCAAAGACGAAGAAAATCTTTGTAGGTCCTTAGAATAGTTTTAAGAGCATCTGTAGCTACATCGAATATTGTAATAGAGCGTGGTTTGTATCACTTTTCATTAGGCAATAGATCGTGTCATGTTCGCATCTTGTCACCGAGCCTCAAGTGGTGACATCTATGTTTTTTCTTAGCTGAATTAACGTCTCAACTTATAACTTCTCCCTTTTCTCAAGTGGCGTCATCCATGCTTTCACAACTGAATACGAACAAACATAAAACTAGTGACACAATCTATAGACAGTGTCTGGTCCCCGAACCTCAAGTGGTGACATCTTTTTTTCTCATAGCCGTCTCAACGTAGAACTACTCAATTTTCTCAAGTTGCGTCATCCATGCTTTCATAGCTGAACACGGACAAACATAAAATTAATGACAAAATCTATAGTAGCTGCCTGTCGGTGGCGTCATCCGCTTACTTTCATAGCTGAATACGGATCATTTTTCTTAAGAGCACGTCGCAAAAATGTGAACTGTAAAATTGGCGATGTTTTTTCAGAACAGAATCCTGCTAAAATAAAAAATTATTCAAAATTATATTATAATAGAGGAATCAAAATTCAAAAAGTTAGAGTATGAAGGTCGAAAGTTGCTCTGAAAAATCATCGAATTCCAAGTTCATTTGCGATGTTATTTCAGAGTATTTTACCTTCATATTGGTACCTTCATACTTAAACTTTTTGAATTCTGATTCTTCTATTATTTGTGTGATAGTCATCCACTCGCAGTAATTGAGCTATATTTTTGAATAATTTTTTATTTACGCATAATTCTCTTCTAAAAAAACATCGCAAATTTGACAGCTGTCATTTTGCGACTTATTCTTAGGTGGCCTCATAAATTTTTTTCGTAGCTGAAAAGGATTCGACAGACTCTATATAAATGTTGTTATCTGAAATACCTGGGTGACAGTTCTCTCTTAAATATTTCATGTTTGCTATTCAACATGAAGTTGGTTGCAATTTTGAAATTTCATTCATAAATTTTTTATGAAAAATTGCAACTAACTTCACAGCAAACGTAAGTAGAATGAAACGTCAAAATTGCAACCAACTTCATGTTGAATAGCAAAAATACTAAATATCTGACAAAGAACTGTCACCCGGGAGCCTGAAATAAAACCAGGTCCGTGACAGTCTTTTGTTTTAATCTTTGCAACTAATATTCAACGTGAAGTTAGCTGCAGTTGCAACCGGAACTAACTTCATTGCAACAAAATCAGCTGATTTCATTCGTAAATTTACTAAAATCAGCTGACTTCATTGAAGAGTTAAAAAATCGGCTGATTTTTATGCAACTGGAGCTAACTTCGCATTGAATATTAGTTGCAAAGATTAAAACAAAAAACTGTCACGCACCTGAATACAACTAAAAGTAAATATTTGACGTTTAAAATGTCATTTTGACAGTTGAAATAGAATGACTTTTGATCCAAACAGACTGTATTACATTAATGACGGAATTCGTTCGGAATAATCGGTCATGGGAGAATTTCCCACTTGCGGAAGATGAAAAGCAAGATTTGGGGTACACCCTCTAGCGGAGTTTGGGGACAATCATCCGCACAATAGCACCAGTTACTTAGTATTCACTTGCAGGGAGCCGCATTGCGCATTGTGCAAGAAGCTACTCTTTCAGTGACTACTGAAAGTCTCATCCTCAATCGCCTTTGAACTGAGAATGTACCCAGTACCCAGTACAAGAATTCTTTTTATGGCAAAGTGGAAATGCTCTTCTTTGATTCCTAAAGGTAGGAGTGCGTAGGGAACTTGAAAACAGTTGGGCTATAAAGAATTAAGCAACACTTCCTTTGACGCTAAGAATTTCTTGCACCTGTCTTCTGCATAACTGTTTTCAATTCTGTACTAACTGGAGCCAGCAAGTTAAAATTCAATCTTCCTCCAACCGCTCAAATGTTAAAACAAAAGGAAGAACAAAATCGTAAGCCAGATTAAGTTCTTCGTATACAGGGCTCAAAATTCCGATTGATTAATCGTATTAAGATTTGCGTCACTGACCTCCATTCATGAGATTTAGTACATATAATTTGGAAGTCGTAACCACTTTTCTTCGTTTGGTAAACACTGCCAGAAACCTAATACAAATGCCTAACATGCTTGCCCAGATATAAACCACAATTCACTTCTCTTTATAACTGTGAGCGGAACTGCAAATTTATGTCTGTAATGTGTAACGTTGTATGATGCATTCCAACTTATACGCTAGAGAGTTATTCGGCTCAGCATGGAAAATTTATTGAACAATGGCACTAAATTTATGGACATTTTCACTTTAAAAAGTTCAAATGACGTGAATAACCTCAAATATAAATAACGAATGGAAGCAATTTAATTCAATAAATGCAACTTATTTTCCAACACTGTGTGTATAGTGACAGGTCTGGGTAAAAAATGTCAACAATGTAAAAATGCTTTTTTAATGAGAGTTCCGTGTTTAAGTACGTCGAGGCACGTAATAAAATTGTTCACAAAAAAATAATAACATTTTTCTTTTAATTCAAAAGCGTAAAGCACCCATTCATTTTGGTGTATGTGTTACATGTTACGGGCAATTTATGTGGTTTATTTTCTTCGTACACGTACATACCTTTAGTTTAGCTCGGCCCAACCGAAACCACCCTTGTAAATTATCCAATTTTTGTTATTTCCGGAGAAAAGCTTTTATAAACAACACATAATTTTCACCGTTTAAGTACTTTATAGTCGTTTGTATATTATAGTGCAACTCGTTGCGATAATGTGCATTTACCCATTTACATTTTTGCCTCTTCGCGGCATTCAGTAGGAAAAGAAATGTTACCCACAGAATAATGCTTCACGTAAATAGATATTTCTCTACCCTGTGCACACATAAAACACCAGAAAATTAAGAAAAAAACAGAGAAGCAGAAACAAAAAAAAATAGAACAACACACACGGAAAAATGGAAAATATAAACTTTTATACAAAAAGCACTTAAAACTTTAGGATATTTCTTTCAGCAGCAACAAAAAAAAGTGTTTGCATCGAAAGGAAATCGTTCTTTTTGAATTGAAAGTTATCACTGCATTCAGTTGTAAGTTGAAGAACTTTCGAAAAGAAAAGCTTTTAGCGAAATTTCCTTATAACGCGAATTTTTACGGTCATTTCTTTTATTTTTCACAACATTTGTAAACTTTCGTAATGTTTTGTCAAATTGTTTGTGCCGCAGAATTTTGTCGACAAAGTCAAATTGATTCACAGCCAACGAAATTGTGGAAAACAGTCAAATTCGTCTTGTCTTATGAGCTTTTACGCAATGCGGAATAATTCGTTTGGCTTGAAACTATTACAATTTCCCGAATTTCTAGTTGGAACTTTTTTTTTTTATTATTTCATAAAATGATGGAGATAATTCATAGAAACACTTCTGTCAGTTTGGCGTAAGTATTTCGAAAAGAGATCATTCGCGACTGACGAGACATGAGATTTTTGTTAGTTCAGTTGTTAGGGGGGTGTCTGGAGGGATGATTTGACGTTTTACGAATTCATTCAAATGAAGAGACTCAGCGCGAGAGAAATGGAGAAATGCGCGGGTGTATGTGCAATAATACTGAAAGGGGAATCGCGTAAAGGGAGCTCAGAATATTTTCATTCAGTTCAACTTTTACCGTCTGTCTCGTGATTTTTTCTATTTCTTTTTGATGTTTTACTGTTGAATTTCTGTGTACTTTGTACCTGAATATCAATTGGGACATGGAGTCTTTATCATGCGAAAAATTAGCATCCTAAATGAACCGAATTACTGTAATATGTTCGGAAAAAGTCTCAAACCGGGTATATACAATTTTCCCCATACAATTGAGGGAAATAAATCTCGTAAAACTGTGTAATCATGTAATTTACTTAGCCATATTCTAACCCGAAAATTGACTGGGAGAAGATTTCCTTTGGGAAAAACAAAAATATTTCATTATAGGCTTAACCTACATACACTTTCAAGTCCTTTATATGAATGACATAAAATGACGACCCGTTGGAAAATTTGTTTTGTGCGGGCGAGTTTTTCTCTACTTTTGACTTAATGATAAATCTTTTGTACCTATCCACACACATAGTCTTTCTGCTTGTGATTTTTCACGGTCTACGGCAGCAAAATATGCAAGCGGATTATATAGCTAGGTGTATTCTGTGTTAAAATAAATAAAATTGAATGAGGCGAAATTACTTGCGTTAAACTGTCACGAGAATTATGCCGACAAAATGAAAAGAATATAGAGGAAAGGAAACGAATGGAAAAAAATGGAAATTTTCGGGGTTTCGGCAAACATTTTTAAGTACCCTTGGGGAGTATAAATTTAGAAATTACGTTAAATATTATTTGGGCTATGGGATGGATATTATCATGAAGAGTCCAGAAAAGTGAAAGAATGTAAAATGAAATTCACAAATTTGTATGAACTAAATCTTAATTGGAAGAAGTTACAATTTTCGCTGCCATTTGGTTCGTTTCACATAATTAATTCTATGCTTTGATTTGAAATTCATTTGAATAGCACAGTGAGCCTATAGGTTTATCGGTGGGATTGAAACTGATTTATTCCAAATGAAAAGACTTGAAAAGTGGACAATTTTTTAGTTTCCTTAAGTACATTATTCAGAACTTCGATTGCCACAACTTTGGGGTCATTCATAAATGAGACGGTAAGGATCAAAAATCTGTCCATTTCACCTGTCAAAATGACATTTTAAACGTCAAATGTTTGGATAAATAAACAGATTTTTCTTTCGTCTGTTGGACAGTTTGTATCTTTGTCCTAAAGATCTGAACATATTGCACGCGACTATTCGCTCTACTATCACCTGCATAATCAAACATGAGTAAAAAGAACATAATGCAAGGGACCCGTACGCATCAGAATAAAACTAGAGGTGTGCGCCGCCGTCGGCGCGCCGGCGTCCCGTTGAAAATTAGGTCACGCCGATGCCTCGCCGCCGCCGACAAAAATTTGTTCACGCCGCTGCCGCCGCCGACCATGTTTCGTCGGCGCGTGTAAAGTGAAAAATAAATTTTTTCGAATGATTTTTATATGAATTTTTGACATTCTAATTCTACTGAGCTTGAAGTCTCAAACTTTACCTTTTTTTGAAAATATTCAGGATATTTTTCATTTTTTTTTTCCAATTAAGTCATTTCATAATATCTGAATCTATCGAAAAAAAATTTTCAATGAGACTTTTCATACAAAATTGCACTTTCTTAGTTCGACAGATTTAGACAGTTAGACATTAGTAGAAATGAAAATTGAAATTTAGAACTTTCAAAAGCGAGGAGCAGTTAATCCGGATTTTCGATCGATTTTTTTTTCAGTTGTTTTTTAAATATTTAGACTTTTAGGAAGAATGACGCTCTTCAGAAAGAGGTTTTTGGGTTTACCACGACGTTTGTAGCCAGTGGAATTTGGATTCGAGAGTTGTGGTTTGAATAAGCCAAATCCGAAAAAAAAATTTGTTTGTCTGTCCGTCAACGCGATAATTCCATTTTCAAATTTATTTCCCCCTGAAAGGTATTCTGATATGGGCATTTTTCGACCAAGTGTCGCCGAGCTGAGGCTGAGTACATCTTTTCCGATTTTGATAAATCTATTTTTAGTCGATAGGTCTATGAATACCCAACAATTTATGAAAGAAAATTTTTCAGTTTGGACCCTTGGACTTTCTTAATTCTTTATCTACTTGAGAGTTAATCGAAGGCCTAACAGCACTAAAAAAATTGGGACAGATGCTTCTACTTAGAGCCACATGTGGGTCCAAAAATTGTCCATAAGGTCAGCCCTCTTGTCCAAAAAAATATTTTTTGCTATGTTGTTGAGAAAATTAAGTGAAACATTTTTGTCCATGAATGTATGGGTCCTAGGCTTAGAGCATGGGTTCGACTTATTTAATCCGGATTCGTACGGGTTTATTTCTTTCTGTGTTTTCAAAATGTTTTCTAATTTAATTTGTTTTTTTATTTTAATTTTTTTTAAAAGTGTTTATTTTGTTGTTCGCTCGATGCGACTTTATTTTTTTCAGAATATCTGCACCTCATTCGAAACTCTCCGCACTTCGAAAAGAGTATTCTCAATGAGATTTTCATATAAAAAACTACCTCGCTGGGCCTATCTTCAATGAACGAGAGATCAATGTCCCTGGAATATGACGGCATTCCCCATACAAGTGAGGCATAATATTCCAGCACCATTCACCACTCGTCCGAACACTTCACTGGGGTTTTGATTGAGACTTTTTTACTCGGGTAGTATTACAAGTAGAAATTACCTGGTACAAATTCGTTACAAACTCTAATTTCTCTAAGTGACTTTTTGATTATCTGCAAAGAGTGTGTGAAATTAACGTAACGTAATTTAGCATTATTTAAGGAACTGAAGATTGGTTTTGGAAATGTGTGCAAGTTCTCTCGATTTTACCATAAAAATGTTGCAGTTAAAATTTTCGAGACTTGATTCGAACTGAAAAACTAAGTTAAATATGGGTCAATGGAAGTATGGGAAGATGTCGGTCCGATACTCTGAAATTCCCGAAAACGTTGAAATATATTTGAGATTTTTTTAAAATCTGTTCTGCTTGCCTCCAAAATAGAACGTTATCACCATTCTAGTGGCATTTCCAATTCATTGAAATTTTAATTTTATGTCAATTTAACACAGACACGCCCACGGCGCGCTGCCGCCGCCGATGTTTTGTAAGCTTCGGCGCGTCGCCGCCGACTAAAAATTTGTCACGCCGCCGCCGCCGATCAATTATATATCGGCGCACACCTCTAAATAAAACCGTTCAGCAATCATCCAATTGCGAGGATATTTCAATGAATTTGTTAGTGTCAAATGTTACACTCTATCGAATAGAAAAATAGTCACGAAAATCAGATGGAATTTACTCGATTTATGTATAAAAAAACACGTAGGACCCTTGCAGAGACTCAGTTTTAGAGCCCTGGCTGAGTCCATGCGCTCAGATTCAGAAAAGTTTCTTCCATAAATTGTAGGGAATTGCTTTATCTTTAGATTAAAAATTTTTTTTGAAAATCGGAAAAGATTTACTCGAGTTATGTACAAAAGACGAAAAACCACTTAAACGGCCCTAGCTCGGCGGCCCTTGGGCCGACGGTGCCCAGATTCAATACCATAAAATCTTTTTCGATTACCTTTCAGGGAAAAAAAGATTTTGAAAATCGGTCAAGTTTTACTCGAGTTATCGTGTTGATAGACGGTCAGACGGACAAAATTTTATTTGCAGATTCGGCATCTAAGGACCATTAAACGAAAAAGTAACCAACTGCCGGGTCGAAATTCGACTGGTTACAAACTTCATGGTAAACGCAACAGTCCCTTTTTCGAAGAACTTTGTTCTTCGTACGGGTCTAAAGACAAAAAAAAATCGCTAGCGATTTCTTTTTTGTATTTTTTCGCCTAACATTCTGTTATGTGTGTGTGACTGTGATAGTTGAGCGAATAATCGCGTGTAATACGTTCAGACTTTAACTGTTCGTTTGCTTTATAGCTTTGACGTTTAAGACGTCAAAAGACGTCTTATGTTTCATTTCACTTCAACCACTCCCCTATCATCCTTTAACATGGCGTGTATCTATGTCCTATAGATTTTTTTTCACCGCAGTGCTTCCCCAGGGGAGCGCTAAATAATGCATGTCTCTTCTGTTCTTTAGTTTACTTTAGTTTACTGTTCCTTAGAGTTTCAGCGAAAATAGTGACCCTAAGAATGCTATGACCTGACACTGGAGAGCGATAGTAAAGACATGATTACAACTTCGATGTCAAATAGTTTAATGAAACCTTAAAATCAACTAGAACTAAAATACCAGATTTCTTTGGTATGATTACCTGGACGTGGATACTTCGGTGTTAAGTTAGTGAAATGGCGGACGAACTAGCGAAGCGGAGCTCCACATCTCAGCCTTGCGCACTGAAATCAAATTCCAACGCCGGTGGTAGTAAATAGATGGCAGGAGCAGGGATAGTAACCGAATGATGTGAGCGACAGATACAGACCGATTGACGCTTGGTGGAATAAATAAAATGTTGTTGAAGTCTTTTCGGTCAAATACTTCGTGGAGTAAATATCTCTGAGTGAAAGTTATTCACATGTTTGTTACGAGAAATCATTGAGGAGATTTTTATTGAAAGCTTGCGGCTAGCAAGGTAATTTTGATGATAGACTGAACGAGAGGAGGTGGATGAAGTGTACCACACGATATTAACATAATCGAATAGCATTTAGGATGATGTATTGAATCAGCGGCTATTGGTTACAGTTGATCACAACTTGTTGGTTAATTAATTTGGATTTACAAAGAGATGTTAAGCGAAGTATAATTTAATGATTGTGACCCAAGTGAGGATTTAAGTCGTTCTTACCACCCTACATAACTCAGGTATTTCTAGTTTTAAGGGGTTGCGCATTAATATGCTAAGTTCTAATTTTAATTCAGTCTTTTATTTCAATTTTGACAAGGAAATTAAGTAATTACTTATATTGTGTTTAGTTAGTGCTTGAAATTAAAGATTTATAATTTGTGAAGAAGAATTTCCGTAAGTTTTGCATTTCTCACGTTACAATTTACACAAATGCTAGAGTGGGAGGTGTCGGATAAACTAGCCAAAGAGAGTCTTCCCCTATTACACATATCTAGACTTCTATACCACCTAGAAAGCTCAAACTTGCGTCTTTATATAGCTCTTTGACTATTTACGCAAATAGCGGAGGGGAGGGGTCGGATGGGTGGGGTGGCGGCTCATAGACCTAACTAACTGTGAGCATAAACTTGTGTCAGTGCAGTGGTCTTAAAAGGAAGGGTGGGGTTGAAGGGGGAATTGTAATTGTAGGGTTCTGGAAATTTCTGAAAAGTTTTGGAAATTTCTCGAAAATTCTGAAAAGTTCTCGAAATTTCTCAAAAGTTATTCACAGACATTTGGGGTCGTGCACATATGACGTCACGTTTGCTATAAAAAATGAGTATCCATAAAACGGTCATAACTTAGTCAAGACAGCAAATTCTGTTTATAGGACTCTAGCTACCCCCCAAATAGGGGGTGTATTTGGGGGGGGGCAGCCGGAGTACTATAAGCAAAATCTCTTACCAGTTTGGAGTTATAGACTTTGTGGATTTTATAGCAAGCGTGACGTCATATGTGTACGACCCCTTTCTTGAACTTTGCAGAACTTTTTACAAATTTCTTCAACTTTCTAGAAATTCCTAGATTTTTCTTGAACACTCTAGAACTTTCTGGAACTCTCTAGAACTTTCCAGAACTTTCTAGAAATTTCCAGAAATTTTTAGAATTTTCTTGAACTTTCTACCACTTTAAACCACTACCACATCCACCACACAAGAGTTGCTAAAAGCAACTGAGGAAAATTGCATCATACGTTTCGATAAATAAAGTTTCAAGAATTTTCGAGACACTTAACCTCGACCACTTTATAAAAGCAAATGTGTGATGTAATTTTCTTTAGTTGCCTTTGGCAACTCTTGCGGGTAGATTCTTCGTCAGGTGCCGAGAGTGACTAGTCACCATTATCAAAAATACATCGAATGTACATCAAATATGCATCAAATTTACATCAAAGTTTATATTTTAACTATTATCATTTTAGAGTACATTCACGAATACCGCGTTGTGAATCACATAAATTAAAATACGATCTCCATAGATTATTTAGCGCTCTTGGATGCAGCTACAAAACTATCAATTCGATTGTAAAATATTGCTGTCTTGAAGTATAATTCAACTATATGACTTTTACAGTATAATCCTCCCGAAATGCGTCGCACATTATAAATAAAAGTACCACCACCCGAAAAACCCATTAATAAATCATAATTTTCATTGGCAATAAATCTCAAGAACATTCGTCGAAATTCCAATGGATTACCCCATCATGGAACAACAACTTTGTGAGAAAATTTATCTGTTTTTGTATAACCCAGATTGTTGAACATGTTATTCTCGTTGAGTATGCTCCATTGTTTATATCGTCCCGTTTACACGTATACATTGTACGTCGACATTCCATTATTATTACTATCATCATTGAGACCTGAAAAGATGAAAATGACTAATGTGAGTTCGAATCATATATAATAGCATCATTCTAATCATTACAAATATGGAAGTGTGTTGGGCAACAATCATCGCCCAAAAGTACATTGTTATATTCTGCCACAGACTTTGCGTCTACTATTGGCAATGGCAAAATTTGCACATATTTAAATTTCCACTCCCTCAACAGCTACTCATTTGCTCAAATAACATTTATTCCAACTGTGTTGTGGTTGCGTTGTTTGGCTAAACAGCCCCACTTTCCCGAACTATTTACGTCATTTCAATGTATTATCCATCACCAAAAGGAATGTTAATGACTCTAAAATTTACATGGCAGTTTTTCCACCCCCATACCACACCGACTTTTCCAAAGCAAATATTGCACTAACTTTTATTGTTTGTTTTATATCATTTTTGAAATAACATTTTAATTTCAACAGTGAAAACCATTGTGGGATATTTTATCGAAAATTGTTTTGTAATCATAATTGCATTTTCATCGACGCACTATTCACGGCTGACTGTGTGGTTTGTTTCAATTGTATGTTTGAATTAAATGTTGTTCTTTTTATCTCTAACAGAACAACAATTTTGTTTGTTCAAATTGAGTTGAATATTTTAGTTTAATTTTTTCTTGTTTGACTTACTCTGAAAAATAAAAATTATGGTTTACCAGCGCTAAAAAGATTCCAAATTTAAACGTTTGATACTCGGGATTCGAAAAAGTTAGGCAATTAGCCCGGTGATGCTAAGTTGACACATGAACCGTTCATCCTATGTCATGGATGCTGGATATCGTTGTCATTCCATGCAGCATCAATAACTTGGAAAGACATTGTTCTCCAGCATCCATTGAAAGCGTAATGTCGTTCACATCCTTCACTTATGTGATGAATGTGAAAGGAGATAGTAATACGAGGGGCACCCTAAAAGTTTCGGGAATCGGCTATATCGGCTCGTGTAAACTTTTCGCCAATTTACACAAAAAAATTAAATTGGTCTTTCCTGATTTAAAAATGATGATCAAAATGAAAATCGATCGTAGCAGTCAAAAGATACAACAATTCCAAAAAGTCATTGCAGAGAAAAAATGGATTTATCACGTGAAAATTTTAGAGCCATGATTT
>CM055405.1:46372779-46410576 GCA_029228625.1 Pseudolycoriella hygida | reverse complement strand
AAAAGTTTCGGGAATCGGCTATATCGGCTCGTGTAAACTTTTCGCCAATTTACACAAAAATTAAATTGGTCTTTCCTGATTTAAAAATGATGATCAAAATGAAAATCGATCGGAGCAGTCAAAAGATACAACAATTCCAAAAAGTCATTGCAGAGAAAAAATGGATTTATCACGTGAAAATTTTAGAGCCATGATTTTCTACGACTTTAAGTCTGGCTTGACTCCCAAATTGTGTATTGATCGTTTGCAAAAAGCATTTGGAGATGAGGCCCCATCCAAGACCACCGTTTATCGGTGGTTCGCTGAGTTTGAATCGGGACGCACTTACCTCAGTGACGACTTTCGTGAAGGTCGACCTTCCACAGCCATCACCGATGGAAACATTCACCATGATTGAACATGATTGAAGCCGATCGACATGTGACCTATGCTGAGATAGCTGCATCCCTTGGGATCGGGAAAAGTCATATACAAACAATTTTACACGAACATTTACGCACACGGAAGCTTTGTTCTCGGTGGATCCCACACAAATTGACCGACGACCAAAAGGAGGCTCGTGTGAAATGGTGCCGAGATTCTCTCAAAAAATTCGACAATGGGGCTTCTGATTCAGTATATAGCATCGTAACAGGTGACGAAAGTTGGATTTACAGCTATGATCCCCAAACAAAACAGCAATCCACCGTTTGGGTGTTTCAAAATGAAGATTTACCAACAAAGAAAATGCCAAGAAAATGGTCGCTACTTTCTTCAGGAAATGTGGTCATATGGCTACTGTACCACTTGAGGATCGTTAAACAATCAATTCAGAGTGGTGTACTAAGATTTGTTTGCCAAAAGTATTTGAAGAACTGCGTGGAAAGAGTCGAAATCGCAAGATCGTCCTCCACCATGATAATGCAAGCTCCCACACAAGTGCTCTGACCACGACGTTCTTGGAGAAGGAAAAAATCAATTTGATGCTGCATCCACCCTACAGTCCCGACTTGGCACCGTGCGAATTTTATTTGTTTCCGAGTGTCAAGAATAAGTTGCGTGGGAAGCGATTTTTATCTGCGGAAGCTGCTCTCGAGGCATATGAACAAGAAGTGGCCCAAATCCCAACTTCCGAATGGACTCGATGAACTGGTTTTTAAGGATGAAAAAGTGTATAGATTGTAATGGTGATTATTTTGAGAAGCAATAAAATCGTTTTATAGCCGATTCCCGAAACTTTTAGGGTGCCCCTCGTAATGAGCTGACGCATGGTGCAAATTTTTGTGCTAATCAGGCGGTCTCCCAAAAAATTCTACTCTATTGCTAATTTTATGCCGATGATTTATGGTGTTGTCTGTAGTGGCTGGTACCTTGCACCAGCCACCACCCTTGACTTGTCGTTAAGAATATCGCACGGGCTCACACCACCTCTCGGCATTCATCGATAAGGTTTTATCGATGTGTGAAATGGAAGGGAGACAAAGTGTCAGACAAGATTTCATTCGTTGCTCAGCAGTCATAGAGTCAAAGTCGATAACAACTTGTAACCAAAGCAAAATTGTAATTAAATTAACTTAGTTTGAACATCGCATTTTATTAACATAAAATAGTAATACTAGTAATTACTATATTGGTGACCCCGACGTGACCTGAACACGCAACCTTCTGATAACGAGGCCTCTGTTTGTAACAATTTTACTCCATGAAAATGTTCTAAGCGACGATGAAATAACGAGTTCAGGCACTAGATTGATTCATTGCCTAATCTTATCGTCGCCTAGAACATTTTCCGTAAGTTGAACATTTTCATGGAGAAAAATTGAAACAAACAAATGACTGTAGGCAACCTGGTGCCAAAAAGGCTTCTATGGCAATGTTGGAATGGTAAAAGAGTACCAGTGCTGAGTCGGAACCGAGTGCATATCGATATACCCCTTTACACATCCAACACTATGTAACTCTAATTTCATGCAAATATAAATTTTGTAAAAACTAACATTAAACTAAGGAACAAATTTGAATTAACCAGGTGAATTAGTTTGAAGACAACAGGTGAAAGTATTGAGACACAGATGGCGAATTGTTTTATTTATTCCAATGACTTCAAGAGATGAGTATACAATATTCAAGTTAAAATTTATGAATCTCAGAAATTATAGTTTTAAAGATAAATTGCACATGTTATAGTTATCACACTTCTACTGACAAAGTTGATAGCCATTCGATTGCTTTGTCCGATGTCTCATTTAGTTCGCTAATGTTGCCCGTAAATCGATGGAAATTGCAATGGTTTAAGATGTGATCCATGGTCTGGATCTCGCCGCATTGGCATAGGGGCGAGTCGACGAATTTCCAACGATGCAACAAAAATGTGCAGCACCCTTGTCCAGTTCGAAAGCGATTCAATCTTAACCAAATCTTCCTTGGAAGTTCGCAGCCTTTTACTTCCTCTATGGGGTCATTGATCAGCTCTTTATTTGCAACTGTAGCTTCTTGCCACCATCCCCTCCATCTGTCCTTCATGTCTCCTATGCTGTCTTTCTGGCGATAGAAAGTCCAGAATGGATGTCTTGATCGCAGCCGCAAAGTGGTTGGGGCGGCGTCGATGTCTTTGAAGATTGGCAGTTCATTGTCCATTTCGATCTTGTTGCACTCCTTCAAAGCAGCTTCTTGTCGAAGGATGATTGGACGTGCTATATTGCTCAGTGTGTACAGCCATTCGACTTCTGTTGGATCAACTGTACCAGTGACTATTCGCGGTTCGCAGTTCATTTGCGTGTCAACTTTGTTGACGTGTGCACTGTCCATCCAAACAGGAGAGCAATAGTTTACTGTTGTTAATATCATCGCTTGCGTCGTGATTCTCAGGGTCTTTGCTGAGCAGCCCTAAGTTCATCCCGCCAATTTTTGAATAAGGTTGACCCGAGATTTCAGCTTTGTTTTGACCCGTTCCAAGTTCTTTCGATGTGTGAGACTGCAATCTAGAACGCAGCCCAGATATTGCGGATTGGCCGTATGTATGTATGGTTTCCAAATCTTCGTTCATCTTCACTTCCGTAACGTAAACTTTTTCGAATTTGTCGTGGGCATGTCCATGGTGTATACATAGTAGAGGAGACTTGCAAGAACCGATCCTTGCGGCAAGCCGTTGTTTAATACCCTTTTCCGGCTAGTCTTTCCGTTGATTTCCGCTTGAAAGGTGCGATCGCTAAGCATGTTCATTACAACCGTCAGTGTTTTCCTGAAAGGGATGATTTGGCTGAGTTTGTACATTAGGCCGCGTTTCCATACCGTATCGTATGCTGCAGTCAGGTCGAGAAACACGACAGCGGTTTTATGGCATTTTTCGAATCCTAGTTCAATGTAGTTTGTTAGTGAAAGAACTTGATCGCAGCAACTCCGGTGTTCTCTGAAACCCGCTTGTTCTTTCGGGATCTTGGCGTCGATCACGTCTTTTATCCTTGCCAATACGACTCTCTCGAATGACTTATAACAGCAGATAAGCAACGATGTTGGTAGTTCTTGACCAGATGAGCTTCTTTATTGGGTTTTAGAACTGCTATGATTTTCGACATTTTCCATAGCTTGGGTAGACGGCCGCTGCTGTAAATATTCGAATAGAATCTTGCTAGCCATTTCTTTGCAGCCGGATCTAGATTTTTTAAAAAGTTTGGGAAGACGTTATCGATTCCGGGAGCCTTACCGTTTTCCACTCTTTCGATTGCTTCGACTACTTCGTCAGTTGTTACCGTGGCAGAGATACGGAGTCTTGTTGGCTTCGTCTGAAGTTTCGGAGTTATCCATTGGTCACTTTTTTCCTTTGAGATGCCTCGATGACTCCTCTTAAATTTTCGACTAGTTTAGTTGCTACTTGATGAGGTGTAATTGCGACTTGTGACTTGACGGCGTGTCGTTGAGATGAACGAACGCCAGCTGATATTCTGTCGAAAGGAGTAAGTTCTGCCTTTCGTGTTTTGGACTTCGAGAAATGAAGTATTCTTGATTTGACTTCGAGTAGTGAAGTAGCTTTGATTTTCGGGTCTGAACAAATGACCAAAGTGTAACGTTGTAGTAATCTTATTTGAAGAGTAAAAAGTACATCATGCAAGAAGCTCGTGGCTAACGAGGTAAGAAGTTTGGTTATGTTCGGTATTTTGAACATTTTCAAGAAGCAAAAAACAGCTTGCAGGATACAATTTAAACTTTGATGTTTAACGTTTTGGAAGTCAAGGCCTATTAGTTTTTGAAATTTGATTCGCTTTAGTAAAACAAAAAGGATTGCAATAAACAAAGCTGTGTCTCACAACGTGTCTTTCACCCAACGTAAATTATTCAGGTTAGTAATTTAAGGGACAGCGTGGTTGTATTTTATGAACAAAGTGTTAATTGTGTGTTTAATTTGATTACATGAATTTTGATTGCCCATAAGAAGAATTTATTTTAGTGGACTAGAGAATCGCTACATCTGTCATATTAACTTTTTCAGCCCCAGGCTGCCTAGATACAAACGTTTAAGAATTGACTACCAGACTTTCTGATAAGCACAGGGAGTTGTAACTTCCCACAGTACATTACTATTATACACTTCTCACAGTTAGAGAACTTATTCAGTTGTATTTTTCATGCATATCGTCTCGATGATAGAGAGAAATGTATACTTTGATATTTATGAAAGAATCTTTTTATAAACGAACGATAGCCACGACATAAACTTGAAAGAGTTGTCCAACCAAACTGCACCATGGGATTGAGCGGTTTTTGAAAAGAAACTTTCTTGAACAAAATCCGTTACAACTTATGACCAAGTACCTTCGATACACCGGAGTACGTTTTACAACAGCATGTATTAGTCTCGTTATATCGTTAATGTTCTTGAGATGGTAAATGTAACATCTCAGTGAATTCAATGTTCAAAAAACACAGTTGAACATTTGAAAAAAAAAACCACAGATTGACGTCTTTGGGGCTGGTGTTTGTTTATGAGAAAAGTGTGATTTCAATTTTTATGGTAGTTAGAAAAACAATCGCTGTGTAAAAATGCGAAATTGAATTATCCACCGCATCTTATTGCTTGTAGCCAAAAGAACGTGAAATTAACACACTCAAATGTGAAATAAAAGAATTTGTTGAATGAAAATCCTCGATTCACAACATCAACGAAATGAAATCTAATTAATAATGTTTACGGCATATAGTTGAGGGAAAAAGAAAATTGAAACAAAACAATTTCGGTACGCCTTCACACAGACAAGTTTTCCCATTGTACACACTACATGCCTGCAAAGGTTTCTTTTTGTTTGCTGCTAAGTTCTGTGATGTGATAATAAATAAAACGAAAAGTATCTCACAATAACCTTAACAAATTCGCAGACATAATAATAGCGAAAGCACTCAACGCATATTGAAGTTTTTCCTTTTCAAAGAGTTGGACAATTCTTCGATAGGAAGTATTGAGAACGACGAATCGATCGCATTGTGGGGAAATGTGTTTGAAGTTTTTGGTTTCGATTATGTCGGTGATGTACAATGTAGTTGAATGGCTATTTGAAGAAGATGTCTGATTGACTATCATGTGTCTTGCGAATGAATAAATTGGCTACAAAGAAATTACGTTAAATGTAAAAGCTTTTTTGAATTGCAAAAGAATTCGAATTTCAAAAACTGATTTGATCAAAAATACATCAGAAAATACTCGCTTTAAGGATACACCAAAATTCAAATGGATGCGATATGCCTAAGAATTGTTTTTATTGATAATTCGAACTGCATGTAGGCAATAGAAAATATAACAAGCATGCAGAACCAGCACAGTTGAAAAATTGATTATCGAATGAAACCAAGTAAATATTTACAGGGTAAAATGTTCGCTAATGGAGGCATGCTTTAAGTGCAAACGAAATATCGTCACATTTGATTTGCGAAAATTACTAATTACAAACTTCTAAAGTTTGTCTGTTTATTTGCCTATTTATGTCTATTTGTCGGTTGGTCACAAATTGCCAACCGCGTCAAGACACACCCGTCCGCTTGAAGAGTTCCAAAGAATAGACATGCGTGAATTTTTCAAAATAGCTTCAAACTATTTTTAGGTAAAATATACGTTAAAGAAGACAATTCTTCTCATTACACATTATCAAAATAATTTGTCAATTTCCCGGAAATTAATTAAATCGATCCCAAAACGAGGAGACTATGACGTCATACTCTCCTCGCATTTTATATATCACATTGACACACACACACACACTTTCACAATTAGTTGACCATGTGTCTTAACCACCACAAACACGGAAAAACGTATACATGTTGACTAAAACGATGACGTCACTAAAATTAAGGAAATTTTAATTGCAAATTTAAAATATTAGTCAACAGTATACAGGCAAAATATTCAGGAATTGGGACATTGAAGGTACAACCAATCTAAATAAAATAGTTCCAGAAAAGCATAAAGATTGTCTATTAGAGTTAAATGTCGTTTTGTATTGCATTTTACAACCCAAGAATCAATGGAAGCCTAAATTTGAATAGGAATAGAAAACCAACTCCCCTAAAAAGCAGTTTGTCCTTATTATAGGAGCATTTTCCCATAAGAACAACACCACATTTCGGCGATGATGTATGAATCGTATAGAGCTATACTTTCGCACGTGTGTACTTTTCACGAAGTATAAAATTTATGCAACTTTTTGTTACATCAGAAACTTCTATGTATAATTTGAGGCGATAGGATAATTCAGCAATAGGGTGATTCATTTTCTTTGAAAAAATTTTTGGATGAAATTTTTTATAACTTCTTTTTGGTAAGAGATACCGGTTTGGTGCCAAAGGGAAGAGTGTTGGATTTGGTATATTGTGTATCAGGGTACCCAACAAAATAACGGATATGCGGATATGCATCAGCAGTTGCCAAAGTGCTAAATTTTTATGGTTTCAGAAGTATCTGCGAAGGTATGAGTGATAGGCGATCGGTTTCTTTGGCAAACTCTCAGAGTTTTGTTAGAAGTTTTGGTTAAAATCTTGGGCAGCTCGAGGGAAACAGTAGTAAGGGGGAAATGGTAGTACGGGGGAAATGGTGGTAAGGGAAAGCGGTAGTCCGGTGAAAATGGTAGTATAGGGAAAGCGGTAAATTTTGCTACCACCCCAAACACACCCCCTATTTGGGGGGTAGCGAGATTTCTATAAACAAAATTTTCTGTCCTGCCTAAGTTATGACTTTTTTATGGATAATAATTTTTTATAGCAAGTGTGACGTCATATGTGCACGACTCCTAACTTTAACTCAGTCTGGACAACAAGTTTTATTTATAGAACTCTGGCTACCCCCAAATACGTGGTGTGTTTGGGGTAGCCGGAGTAATTTAAAGAAAAACTCTGATCATTTTGTAAATACGGACTTTGTGGATTTTATAGCAAGCTTGACGACATTTGTGAACAGCTCCTAAATTCAGCTGTGAAAATTAGTTTTCGGCTCAAGTTGTGAAAAAACGCCACATGTGAATAAAATGAAAAACCCTTGACTTGAGAACCTCGTACATTAACTGTCGTATTTTACAATGGAATATGCTTTGATATCTCGTATCACGGGGAGTAATTTCAGGCTGAAGCTCTCGGGCACTTTTACTCAGCTGGATATAAGAAATCAAACCGCATCCCTTGTAGTATAAAAACATATGAAGGGACCCGTACGTATTAGAATAGATGCGGCAAACAGAGTAGATGTTACGAAAAGACTCGAAGTAAATATTGCCTTACGTCCATATTAAATTGTATTGGAAATTGCCGATAGGGCAATATTGAAAACCCCGTCCGAAGCAACGGTGTAAAAAACATTTCCAAAAGCACAAAATAGACCTCCAAATAGAGAAAAATGTTCACTTCAATTTTCTCTACAACGTAGCAAAAAACAATTTTTTTGGCTAGGGTCGACCTTAGTACCGACCTAGTAGAGGCCTCGGACACATAATTCCATAGACAAAAATTTTTCCCTCAATTTGCTCTGCACCGCAGAAAAAATTTTCTGTGGCTAGGGCCGACCGACGTAAGCCTTACTTGAGCCCTAAGCACAGGTACCAGGCCCAAATTTGTTTTTTAATATAATTCGGTACTCGGCCATGCCCAGACATTTCAAACAAAATTTTTTTTATGAAAATCGGAGAAGATTTACTTGAGTTAATGTACAAAGCACCAAAAACCACTAAACGGTCCTAGCTCGGCGGCTCTTGGGCCTTGTGGGTACATAACTCGAGTAAATTTTTCCGATTTTTAAAAATTTTTCTTTTTTGAAAGACAATTTATGGAAGAGTCATTGGACTTAGCTATGGTACTTAAAACGAGTGTCTGCTAGGGCTTTACGTGTTTTTTGTATATAAGTCCAGTAAATTCTTTCCGATTTTCATAACTGTTTTTTTAACCGACAGATCTTTGAAAGCACAACAACTTGTAGAAGAAACTTTTATGAGATTATGCCCCTGGACTTAGCTAGGGCACTAAAAACGAATCTCTGCTAGGGCCCTACATGTTTTTTGTACATAACTTGAGCAAATTCTTCCGATTTTCAATTTTTTTTAATCGAAAGGTCTTGGAATGTCTCACATTTTATGGAAGAAAATTTTTTGATTAGAAACTCTTGGACTCAGCCAGAACCCTGAAACTGAGCTTCTACTAGGGCCCAACGTGATTGTTTAAGGGTAAATCCTAACCGATTTTGTTGAGTCTTTTTCTATTTGAGAGCCAACCGGTTACCGAATTATATTCAAAAACAAACTTGGGCCCGGTACCTGTGCTTAGGGCTCAAGTGGGCCTCATGTCGGTCCTAAGTTCAGCCCTAACCAAAAAAAAAGTTTTTTGCTTATGTTGCAGAGGAAATTGAGGGAAACATTTTTGTCTATGGAAGTATGTGTCCGATGCCTCTACTTAGAGCCCTAGGTCAGTACTAAGGTCGGCCCTAGCACAAAAAATGGTTTTTTGCTATGTTGTTATAGTCCATATTCTTCGTGATACAATGCAATATTTCAAGCAACTGTTTTTGACTCAAGTTTTTTAAAAGCGGACAATGAATTAGTAAATGTTTTAACACCAATAAGAGAAACTCTTGAAGAAATAAGAAACTAAAACTCGGGTGAAGTTCATTCGAACAAAAGAAACTTGCAACATTCATTGCGCACCAACTACAGTCTACCTTCTATTATACAATTTCTGTCGTCCAATATGCTATTTTCTCTCCTTCTCATGAAAATAATTAATTTAAAATTACAATTTGCATTACCATATTTTGTTTTGCAAGCGTTTTCACATAGACGTGTGGTAGGCCATCTTCAATGAAGTTATTTTGATAAACCTCAACATTATCAACAGCATAATGCATGGTATGGGTCTACCTTGTAATAACACAATCTTCCACTTCTATAATTTCGCAATCAGAAATAATCTCCATTTGAAATTACAAAATTTTTGGATGAAACGTAAAGCAAACAAACAAGTCCTTCGCTTGTTTGCATCATAGAGCATGGAAAAATCACTGGATTGTATGCTGTGTTTTAAATTGAGCACAAACAAAGCCATTCGAATCAAAACTAAAACAATAATAATATAATTGTTCGACAACGAGGAGGAGTAGCTGTGAAGCGGAGCTGGCTGTAGAGCAAATTTAAGTACAAACGAAAAATGTGTTATAATTAAACTGGATGCATACACAGCAGAGCCTCTGTTGTAAAATTCATACAGAAAATCAACTCGAGAGGAAAAATGGAAATAGAACCTGTGAATGTACGAAATGTTTTCCCACGCAAAATATTACCCACATACGACTATTCGATAGAATGTGCTGGGTAGAGTGTTATGTACGGTCGGTTCTTATTTTATTTTTTTATGGTTAAGCAAATATTTTGCCGTCTTCCCGTTCTTATTAGGTTTATTTGTTAGCTCATCAAAACAAAATTTACACGAAAAGAAAATAAACGGTTCATTAGGTAAAATATGCGTGGTATATAGTGTCGTGAACCGTAGATTTTCCGTTCTTATTGTATTCAATTTTTGCTAAGCAAGCAGTAGCTCTGTACCCATACAATTTTTGAAAAATTAAATTGTTTGTTGACAGGGGATTCAAATACCCAAAACCATTTCGCATGTTTTTCGGTAAAGATGTAAGACGCACCCACAATTCAAATACTCAACAAGTCGAACAAGTAAAGGACCGGATAAAGCCTGCTAAGGAGCCATTCATAATATGCGGATTTTACACTTCCCTTCCCTTCGCACGGAAAAATGTATAGAAAAATCTTTTGTCTTCACATTGGCAAACTACTTCTTAATCCCGTGATCTGCTGAACTTAACGAAATTACGTTTCAGGGTAAGAGCATAACGAAGCTGAATCGTAGTGCAATAATCAATTACTAACTATAAATTTAGAGCTAATGTATGAGTTTTGTTTGTGGTAGACGCGAAAAGGGTCAGCCGTCTACTCTGGTTGGGGGAAGCTCAAAGAATCAGTGATAACAAACTGCCATAGAAGATCTTGTCTGTAGAGGGTCCAGGTCTAGAGATAGACCAAGAAAGAGGGTTATTAAGTCGGATTTAGAAGTTAAAGAACTCCCAATACGATCAAACTGTGCCTTTGGCCAGTGATAGTGTAAATGTTCAGGTATAACTGTCTAAAAACCTCACAGCGGAAGGTAGAAAGAGTAATGATGATGATGAGGAAAAACATAGGCTCAAATATTGCAGAACGAACACGATTTTCGCTTCATACTTTCGAATAGGTGCATGTCGCTGACCCACCTCCATTCAGGACTGCTTATTTTTAAGGATAGATATTTAGGGCTAGTTTAGGGCTGGCGAATTAGACCGGTTTCAAGTTTAGGGCTGTCTAGAACGCTATCTCTAATTGTTTTAAAACTAAAAACATGTAGTTTTGACGGTCCGAGCCGTTGCCACGTAACGAATGATTTTGGAAGTGGCCCATAATTTGGGGCTAGTTTAGGGCTGACGAACGAAACTGGTCTCGAGTTTAGGGCTGCTCTGGGGGCAAATATATTCACTTTTTAGACGAAAAAGCATGTCGTTTATGCTGTTTCGGGGAAGCTCGAAGTTTCTATAGCCTATAAAGGAGCGTATAATTTGGGGGTAGTTTAGGGCTGGCAAACGGGACCGGTTTTGAGTTTAGGGCCGCTCTGGAGGCAAAAACATTTTATTTTTTGGACGAAAAAACATGTCGTTTTGGCTGTTTCTTCAAAATTCGAAGTGCCTATAACCTTCAAAGTGGCCCATAACTTGGGGCTAGTTTGGAGCTGACAAATAAAACTGGTTTCGAATTTTGGGTTGCTCTGGAGGTGTGCAATATTCCACGAAGGGTTTTCACTGGTCGAAATAGAAACAATCAAGTATCCTCTTGAAATGAAATCGGTCTAAGTAAACCTATAATTCAGTAGAATTCAGAATACGAGTAAACATGAACATTAAACGGGCAACATGCCCTAAATAAATGTTTTAATTCTCATAAAAAAATTATTGGCAGCTGCGTGATGGGGAATAATATCCCACCAATTAAGTTAAAATAATAATTTTGCAACCATGATGATTTAGGAAGAACAAACCTTCTTAAAATTTCAACGCCATGTGTTTGGTTCTTGTCATCTTGTCACAGCAGTAACTCACCTGACGTCATCACATATTTCGAAGGTTTATTGTCCTGAATCCGCTATTAAAATACCTTTAATGAACTATAACAATTAAAGATAGTGAATTTTTGGTAACCATTTTATTAAATTCGAAGGATCATGCTCGGAGCGGTAACGGAGAGCGTGACGCAGTCCCCATACCCCAAAAAATTCGTCCACAAATCCAAAAAACGTCCACACAAAAACCTTTGGAACAAGACACGATGTACAGGCGAACTTTGGAGTTTTTCCCCCTGTCCTGCAAATTCTTGGAGAAAAATTGAGAGAAAAATTTTTTTTGAAGTGACCGAAAATGATGTGGAAAGTGCGTAGGATGCTGTGGGAAGTGCGTGAGATGATGTGGGAAGTGTGTGGGATGATGTGGGAAGTGTGTGGGATGATGTGGGAAGTGTGTGGAGTGACGTAAGAAGTGTGTGGGATGATGTGGATAGTGTGTGGGATGATGTGGGAAGTGTGTGGAATGATGTGGACAAAAAATTTATTTCGGAGAAAAATTTTTTTTGAAGAAAAATTTTTTTTGAAGAAAATTTTTTTTTTCAAAAAAAATTTTTTTAAGGCAAAAATTTTTTTGGTAGAAAAATTTTTTTCGAAGAAAATTTTTTTTGGAGAAAATGTTTTTGGAGAAAATCTTTTTTTCTGAGAAAAATTTTTTTCGGAGAAATTTTTTTCGAAGACAAATTCTTTACGAAAAAAATTTTTTCTAAGAAATTTTTTTTTCGAAGAATTTTTTTTTTCAAAAAATAGAAATTTCTTCAACAACTGAAAACTTCCAAAACGACTGATATCACAACAAAAACCTCTTTAAAGGTAGAGTGTGACGCAGTCCGTAAGTCTGCTTCCAAAATTAATGATATCGCTTGAGGTTACGCTATCGCTGATAATACGCAGAAGTTTGTTTGAGTGGAACCTTGTGTTCAAAGTTTTGATTTCCTGCAAAAATTACAGCGCTTTTTTTAAAACAAAATTACTTTGTGTTAAAAAAATTACGTCACATATGCCGGACCCAACGACGAAATAATTGTTCTGTATGAAAACTGGGAAATTTGACCTCATCCCAAGACTGCGCCAACGAAATTTTTCAGCTTTTATGAATTTCACGTGAAAGAGTAGACCTTAAGCAATAAAACATTTTAAGGGACTAATGACCAAAAATTCAAATGGAATGAGGTCGTGAGTACAACAATGTACGTGTGCTCGAAACATTTCAAATTTTGATTTTGCGCAAGATGGAAGAATGAAAAGGAATGTGGGCGCTTTTTGACAACTATGGACCACTAAAATTTTTTCTGGATGGGTCAATTGTCGATAGTAATTACATCGACCACCCCTAATCAATATGTCAGCGCTTATCCAAATATTTTGTTAACCGGTGAATTTTGTAGGTTTTCTCTCCGTAAAAATCGGTTGTAAGAAGCTAGACTCGAAAGTAATGCGTACATTAATGGGTCTATTGATGGTGTTTTACGTAAAAACTTGATGTACTAAAAACCCGTACAACTTTGATACTTTTCCTTTCGTCTTAATCCATGCGTTTAGTGCGACGCGACGTCAGCTTATGTCAATGCATACTAAATTTCATGATGAAGTGCTTAAGTTGACATTGCTTCTCATTTTATGAATTTCGTCATGAAATTTTGAGCACTTTGACATAAGCCATAAAAACGTGGAATCTAAATATTATTTTTGTCTTATGTGACAGGAAGTGTGGTGACATGAAGGGTACATACCTTACAATAATTATATATCAAATCGAAATTTGGTTTAACTTTAACTAAAGGTGAAATCATAATGCATAACAACCCCATTGTTACAACAATATAACCGCCTAGTATTCTACTTTCTATTTCTCTGAATTCTATGCAGCTTATGTGTGTACAGCTCGTGTGTACTCTTATTCAAATTCATTAGGTTTACAAGGTGGATGTTTTCTAGCGAGGAGGGTGGCGATATGTTTTTGTCTCGATTTAATATGGAAGAGGAAAAAATACTAGCTCATTGCTTTACACAACGACGAAATTACCTTATACCAAACATTGTTTTGAATAGATTTTCCTACAACAAACGGTTTTGACATACAATGACGCTATAAATACCTGAAACTTGAGAAGACAGAGATACGCAACACAATTCAAATTTTGGAACGGTCCCTATCTGGTACAGTAGACCTGTGCGCTGGTAACTTAAAATAATTGGAAAAGTATAAACGTAAGGGCCAGAGGGAAAAGTGGAAGAGGAAATATCGCTCCTTTCAGGGATTAGGAAGTAGAGCCTGTAGCGTTGCTTGGGGGAAGAAGAAGACTGTCTGTCAAATGTGTCGGAAGGCTCGGGAGTGAGAATGTAGAGCCTTCCACAATGAAACATAATACTCTTTGTTCAGTAGATATTTTGGTCGTTAGATATTTTCTCGGAGACATTTTGCTTGTTTTTGTTTTACCACGAAAACTTTTTTAGTTGCAATTGACGTGGGCTCTGTAATTTGCTCCAATGCCCCGCATCAATGCCCCGCATCAATGCCCCGCATCAATGCCTCGCATCAATGCCCCGCATCAATGCAATCTCTTTGCAACAGTTGATGACCGTGTTGTCAACATTTGATTTCAAACGTTTATTTGAGAGACATTTCCTAGAAAGTAAATTGGAAACGGCTTTTTATTACCAACACGACGGACGGCAACGCACAGATTCTCCATTTTCTTACCTCTCAGTGGCTATATATTCATCCATTTTTAAAACTGGAAATAAACACTTTTTCCTTCCTCTGTTCAGCTAGTGAAAAAGAAAACGGTTAATGATAACACACCTTTGCAGAATGAGTGCTAAAAAGCTTTTTATAAAATTAAAAGAAAATTTTCTCTACAATGAACGGAAAAACAATTCTAATTTGATTTTTATTTAAATTTATTTTCTTAGCAGAGCAGAGCAAGCAAAAAAAAACGAACAAATATAAGAAAAAGAAAAATGCTGAACGTATTCGTCTCTAAGAGCAACGCTCTAATGAATAGGAACATTCGTATAAAATAAAAAAGGACATACAATATCCCAAGGCTGACAAGTTGTTTATAGTGTAATTCCAGATGAGCACAGATGTCGTATATTTACTTACAGATTGATAAATATCGTTTGAATAGAAAATACAAGCAAGAAATGTGCTCACGTCTTCATGAATATTCAAAATCGATTTACAGGTAAGATAAGGCTCATTTTCTAGCTCCTTTTAAATTGATGAAAACGAAATGATGATGATTGAAAGCGAGTTTCTTGTTCCTTTTTTTAAAATTTTTTGGGGAATTGCTTATTTCTTCACACCGCGCCTCACTTATTTTATCCGAGAATGAAAATAATGCGCCGACCTGCGAACCTCGTTACTGGGAAATTGTAGGGAAAAAGATTTGGTTTGCAGGGAAATGTCAAAAGGAAAATTAGGGAATTCATCAGATATTTTAGGGAAGTCATGAGAAATTGGAAAACGAAGAAAAAAGTCTTACTGGTCACCTAAAAAAAGGTCATCATTTTGTTTAAAACCTCAGAAAAAGTCTAATTTTGGAAGAGTGACCACAACGAGGAGAAGTGAAGAAACCATGAGCGAATTCGATACACACATTCGAACTACGACGGAATCATTAACGAACAGTAAACTAGACGACGGGACATCGATGCCAGCGAAAGGTGGGGGATCGGGAGTTCGTAAAGTACGAGACTCAGCACTGACAGCATTTCTATCATCCGTGAATTCAGTGTCTCCATCGCTACAAAGCCATCATATAGTTGCAAAATCATTACGAGAACTACAACCCAAGAAACTAAAAGAAAAAGCCCGAATACGGCCATTAAACGCCCAGAATCAGGGGCCTGGATACACGCGTTGCTGTCAAAGTCAATTGGAACATTATTAGAAAACAACAGTTTCCGTTTGATCATCGGGCTCCGATTGGGACTAGACATTTGCACGCCACATAGGTGTAAATGCGGTGATATGTTGGGCAGGAAATGACGGCATGGTCTCAAGTGTGGTAAGAGAACAGGAGATAGCTATACAGTGTCATTAAGAAGGCGTTAGTACATACCAGCCGAAGTACCGTCAAAGCTGGGCCAAGCAGATGTCAAACGAGTAGATGGCATAGCACTGATTCCTTGGTCAAGAGGCAGCACGTTGATTTGGGATGCGACGTGCGCTGACAATTTCGCACTGAGCAATTTAAAATTTAACACAGCACAGGCGGGTGGAGCAGAGGAAGACAAAGCGCGAAGGAAAACAACGAAATACGCAGAACTCATTAACAACTGCCCGTGGAGCAGCGAAGCTATAAAAAACACATTGAGCAAAATATCCGCGGATAAAATAGTGAGTAAAATAGCCGAGGGTGAAAGTTTTTCTGCAACAAAGACTAAGCATGACCATTTAAAAACGAGGAAAAATTGGATGAAATTTGTTATTTATTATAAAGTTTGAAAACCGTTTAAAATTTCTCAAATTCGTATAAAGCAACAAAAACCTCTTAAAAGGTAGAGTGTGACACAATACGTAAGTCCGCTTCCAAAATTAAAGATTTCTCAGAAAAGAAAATTATCTTAGAAAAAAAATTTCTCCGAAAAAATTCTTCTCAGAAAAAAATTTTCTTCGAAAAAAAATTTCTCCGAAAAAAAATTTTTCTTCTACAAAAATTTTCTCACAAAAAAAAATTTCTCCAAAAAATTTTTCTCCAAAAAAAGTTTTTCTCAGAAAAAAATTTTTCTCAGAAAAAATTTTTCCTTAAAAAAATTTTCTCCGAAAACAAATTTTGTCCAAAAAAAATTTTCTTTCGTGTCACCTTCGGCTGCCTTCGGAACACTTTGTGTCATCTTCGGCTACCATCGGAACACCTCGTCTCACTTTCGGCTACCTTCGGAACACTTCGTGTGACCTTCGGCTACCTTCGGCTACCTTCAGAACACTTCGTGTCACCTTCGGAACACTTCGTGTCACCGCATCTAGGTATTCTTATACAGAATTTAGCAAAAAATCTAAGATGGCGTCACTTTGACAGTTGGCAGCCATTTTCTAATGATACCAAAAAATTCTCCTGATGAAACTCCATAACTTTCTAGAAGAAACAATCTCTCTAAGTAGTGCTATTCCGTAGCTAAAATTCGAAAACCGAAAAAGCATAAACGAAAATCCAAGATGGCGCCGCTATGACAGCTGGCAGCCATTTTCTTATGATCCCAAAAAATTCTCCTGATGAAACTCTATAACATTGACAATTTTGCATTTTAGTACACCAAATTGACTTTTTCCAATGCTTTCGGGTCATACGACCATAATCATACTACGAAATTGGTTATTTCGGAGAATTTCTCTCATTTTTCGTAGTGGTCCCTGATTAAAATCAACTTGGTGTGGCAATAGAGTAAATCAAAGCTACATTGTGGTTAGAAAATTGCGTCACAATAAATTTATTTATTTATTTATTTAGCGTATGGTAACAATCTCATATAAGTCTTGTATTACATATCAATTCTTAATCTTATACTGATTTTTCTATCTTGAAACTGTTCGTTCTTATGCAGACATAGTGAAGACCACTTTGCTGGCTGTCATCTGTTCACAGTCGCAGGTTGTAATAGTGTTATCTAGTGTCGACTTCTATTGACAGGTTCCATCGTTGGAGAGGTCGGTATCGAACACATGAATACACAAATTCAGTAGAGAATGTCTGACGCCATCTTTCGTATGTTTTACTCGTAGCATTGGTACTTTGCCAAATGCTATGTAGGTGGCGCCCTTCTTCTGATGAAAGAACGCGAAATGTACCTTGAAACTGTGCGGTAAAGTGATTTTACCTTCCGAGAGTGTGTAAAATAGAATTTACGCTAATGCTAATTTCACTTAAAGAAACGTGACTTCTAGTAAATCTAACGTTGGTGGTTCACTCCTAAACACGAAAAGAAAGATATGTATATGGCTATTTCTATTACTGTCCACGTCACATATTTTTATCTGCTTCTCTTTCATTCTTTAAGTGTAAGCCATTAGTAAATGAAACAAAAAACGTTACTGTCCACGTTACATTTTTGAGACTCATTCAAACGCTGCAGAGTGAAGAGTGAAAGAGATAGAAAATTCATATATTGTCTGGAATCAGCCATTTATATCTATATGCACATGTATTTTAGACACAGTTCATCTCACATGAATAATGATGCACCATGCGATTAAATGCACAGCGAATTTATTCCCATAAAGGTGCATTCTTCCTAGCGATAAGTAGTGTCCCGTCACCAACTTGCTGGGCCAGCAATGCTGGCGTTCATAAGAGATTTTCTTTTAGCAATTCTATAAAGCACCAACTTGAATGATTGTGAATTTCACAAAAAAAAAAAAACTTAAAAAGTCGTTAAAATATTTATAGCGCTATTTCAATGTCATCCAATTTTTTTTATTCTAGAAATAAAAACCCACCTCAATATTTGAGTTTAACATAAAATTGAAATAGTCTTTGTCTTTTCGTGACGCTCAGAGACGTAGCCTACGAACTTTCAATTTGCGAAGACCATTTTCGTTTCTTCCGTCGCTAGATTCAATTAGCTACTACAATTTGCAGACTTCGAAACTCAACGGAAACTTTTCGTGTGTGCCGTATTGGGTATTTTACAAATCATAATTAGTTTTCGAATGTATGGTTGACACTCTTAAGTCATATCTTGTCCTTATTACGGCACTGGTAACGCTAGTTTTACGACGCCAGTATGGCAAAATTGTGCTGGTAATTGAAAATGCAATGAGAAATAAAATTTGAAAATGGAACAAAATTTTCCTTTACATTCGTCTTACGGATAAATATTTCTTCATATAACGTGGAATATAAGTTTCTGTATTTTAGCACATAAAATGTATCTGTGGCAGCCAGCGGCGGCACCGGCACCTATGAATCCACACAATCGTTTAAACATATAGTTTGCATATAAAAGTCAGATAAAGTAAAAAGTCCACAAAAATGAGGTCAAACTTTTGCTGAGGGATTTATTATTGAACTTTCAGACATTATAACCAGAAAAATAATGTGATTGATGGTGATATCGCTTCGGAGATATCTTCAGAATATGAGAAACTATTTCCAATTCGTGGTAGTCAAATGATGACTGCAACTATTCGCAGTACTAAATTATAGAAAACTTTATAATGAATTTGTCTTGCATACCATTGAGTAAATACGATATAAAGGATAAAGCGAGTTTCGTCAGTTCACGACTATAAATTAGTACGTAGGACCATCCATAAAGTACGAACTTCCTTAGGGGGTTTCGAAGAACGAACGTGGGTGAAAGAGGTCTAAAAATTGTTATTTTTTGAGTACGTACTTTATGGATTGCCCCTAATACAGTACGGTGGGTTGGAGGTACTTGGAAAATAACTCCAGTTTTTACAGGAGATTCCACGATATTGGTCTTCAGGATGTTCAAAATAGTGGTTCTATAATAAATGAGAGAAGAGAGCATTTCTTTCTAAAAGAAATTTTCCACAGTGGTACTTTTTCATTGGACAGCGCAAAAACTGAAAGCACAGAAAATTTTTTCGTCCTTGGGTCCGGCATTTAAGACGCAATTTTTTTAACACAACGTAATTTTGTTTTAAAAAAAGCGCTGTAATTTTTTCAGGAAATCAAAACTTTGAACACAAGGTTCCATTCAAACAAACTTCTGCGTATTATCAGTGATAGCGTCACCTCAAGCGATATAATTAATTTTGGAAGCAGACTTACGGACTGCGTCACACTCTACCTTTAAAGAGGTTTTTGTTGTGATATCAATCGTTTTGGAAGTTTTCAGTTGTTGAAAAAATTTCTATTTCTCCGAAAAAAAGTGTCTTCGAAAAAATTTTCTACGAAAAAAATTGTCTTTGAAAAAAAATGTTCTAAGAAAAAAAATTTCGTTGGCATCATCCCACACACTTCTCACATCATCCCACACACTTCCCACATCATCCCACACACTTCTAGCATCATTCCACACACTTCCCACATCATTCCACACACTTCCCACAGCATTCCACACACTTCCCACAGCATTCCACACACTTCCCACATCATTGCACACACTTCCCACGCACTTCCCACATCATCCCACACACTTCCCACATCATCCCACACACTTCCCACATCATCCCACACACTTTCCACATCATCCCACACACTTCCCACATAATCAGACACACTTCCTACTTCATTCTGCGCATTTTCCGCTTCATTACACACACTTCCCACTTCATTCCACACACTTCCCACGAAGTAGTTTCTTTTTTTAAATAATTTTCAGGAGGCGGGGGAAAAACTGCAAAGTTTGCCTATACATCACTGCCATAGTGAGACCAAAGTTGAGCTATGCAGCGGCAATCTGGTGGCCCAGGTGTAGACTTTCAACTGTTCAGACTCAGTTGTCAGCAGTGCAACGCCTAGCATTATCTTCGATTACGGGAGCAATGTCTACTGCTCCCACTGCAGCACTAGAAGTTCTGCTAAACACTGAACCTCTCCATATTTTATTGAAGCAAAAGCGCGATCAACCATATACACCAACCATCTCATCAACGCCAACGTCGGTCACGCTCGACTCTGGCATCAGATGACGAAGCGCTCACCGCAATTGAAGATACCGTGCAATTCAATAATGCCAACTTACAGATTCAACAAATCCTTTAAAATATCCATCCCCAGCCGCGAAGAGTGGCAATTATCGACTCCACTGCATACGGATAACTCCGTCAATTTGTACACTGACGGCTCGCTCAACAACGGGTCCGCCGGTACAGGCCTCTACTGTATTCGAGACGGTGCAGAAGTGCTGGTGCCACTAGGTAAATTCTCAACCGTCTATCAATCAGAAATCGCTGGAATCATCGGCTGCTGTCACGAGTTGGAAAAGGATGTAGACTCACAGCTGCCGACGTACATCCTAACGGATAGCCAAGCAGTTTTGAAATCGCTCAGAAGATGCATCTTCACCTCATCTCTCATGCTCCAGTGCCATGACAAACTTCAGTCAATCGCTAATAAACGGTAAATCTCGCTGGTATGGATCCCGAGCCACAATGGCCATAAGAGTAATGAAAAAGCCGACTTATTGGCCAAGAGAGCATCTGCAACGCGGTTCTGCGGTCCAGAGCCTGCTTTACCAGTGTCACTCTCGACTCTGCAGACCATCATTGATATGTGGAAAGGCGAATTGTTTGCGAATCACTGGCGACTGTTGAACTCGGCTCGACAAGCCAAAAAGTGCTTATCGATAAACGAGAAGCATACGAAATACTTCTTGTCTCAAACCAGAAGAAATATTAGGCTAACCGATATACTAACAGGCCATTGCTCACAGAACAAACATTTGTTCACGTTGAAGCTGGTGGACAATCCTTACTGAAGTAAATGCGGAGAGATCGAAACAGCTGAACACTTTCTCTGCCACTGTCCAGCCTTGGCGAAATCAAGAGCAAAATATCTAGGTGCCTATCGACTGGGCTACGGCTCTATTTGGAGCATTCATCCCAAGCACATCCTCAATTTTTTGAACATCGATCACTTAATACTTAAAAATACAGCCTCACTGAGGTCTTAACTGTGGGTGCACACAACAGCCCCAATTGAGGCCTGCTAGATTCTCGCAAGGAATCTGCCCACTTATCCAATCCTATCCTATACATCGTGTCTTGCCCCAAAGGTTTTTGTATGAAGTTTTTTGGGTTTGTGAACGTTTTTTTGGAGTTTGTGGACAGCGTCACGCTCTCCGCTGCCGCTCCGAGCATGATTTAGGAATTTGTTAAGAATTTTGTGGAATTTTTAGGAATTTAATTCCCAAAAATAGGCCTTGTAACAGAGTTATAGGATCTTTATTTTGTTTTGTCAGCAGTTACAGTTTAATGCGATTTTCACACAACAAATGCAAAAATTATATAAAATATTTACCACATCGTCTTTTCGCTTCACTGCCGGGTAAGGTGGTGCTGAATGTCTAGTCTATGGTGGGTGGTGTTCCCTAATAGAGTGAAAATGGTCTTGTATACGAAGTTTTACAATATTTCTTACGTAGAAGAAAAGTATACACCACATTGTGAAAACTAATACACAATTTAGACATGCACATTGCATTGTTTGACCGTGATGTTTGTGTATCTAAGTGGGTATGAAGTGCATCACGACTTATACCACAATGTAATTGTACACAACACATTCTATTCGTGTAATAAAATTATTTTGGAAGTTCACGCAAAGTTTATTTTAAGGCATTTTTCACTGTAATTAATGCGAACGCGTTGTTGCACTGTATGTATGTTACTTAACAGTTCAAAAGTTTATTGTCGCATGTTAACTCGAAATAATATCCACAGATTACGTCTTCTGTAAATACACTGTGTGTGTTACCGTTTCCAAATAATTATTTGTTTTAAACGCAAGACTCGCCACTTTGTAGACTGGAACATTCACTTAACAACTGTAATCACCACATGAAATGCCTAACAGAGTACATTCGGAATGCGTCTACAGCCCTACAACGCATAAAAAACTTTGCCACGTTATCAGATGAGAAATTTTCATTTGTTTTCTATCACGAATTCTCCTCGCTAAATTTTTCATGCTTTGTGTGGCAGTCTACTCTGGCCGAATTAGTTTTAACAATCATGAAAAACTTCAGTATTAGAGTAAAAGTATTTGGTGCAAATTGCAACAGACGGCGACTATCGTCATATTCGTTACAGTTCGCTAGACCCGATAATAGCCGAGAGACACAGTTAGCATTGAGCACAGAGAAATGCTAAGTTGGTACCATGAGAGAGAATTCTGCAATTTGACATATTGGTTCCATGAAAACCAAAATGTTATTCAACATACGCATTCTATCCAGGCGCAGAGGTGCCAACTTAGCATTTCTCTGATTGAGCAACTCGCTTTTCATAGTTCCTAGCATAGTAATATGACCTATACCTGAAGATTGATACGATAAGCCTAGATCTCTTGTAGTAATCTCCGTAACTGTAGCTGCGTTATTGCCTGAGTGTCATCTCAACGGCAAAATAATTCAAAGAGTCTATCTCAAAGGGTGAAGCGTTAAATTCTCCTTGATTGCAATTAAATAAAATTAGACAATTACGTTACCATCGCTTTCGGATCGGATCATTATATTATTTATCTTCCCAGACTTTGTTTTTCGAATATCAAATGGTGCGATGTCATTTCTTTCTATTTCTCATGCATATTGCTTTGAAAGAAAATACTGTTTTGATGTGCAATGTGCATCATTTTCTTCGTCACGAAATATTTAGAATGTTATGTAAACGTATAATAAGAAAAAATAGCAAAAGTTTTTTAATTAACTTTTCCGGTGTAGGAAAAGTTTGTGGAAAAACAAGGAAAACATGCAAACGTGTCAATAAAACTAATTATATGATGCAGATAAACATTATTTTGCTCACTCGCACAGAGCCGTCGCTACGTAGGCGTAGGTACGTTGACCTGACGTCACATTGAAGAGATTAGACCGTAACCGAGGAGAGAAATGATGAGTTGGTACGCCTGCCGCCAGATAGAAGGAATATGAACAATGACAGCTGAGAGAGAATTGATACAATTTGTTCGTATTTTTGAGAGAATATTCTCCCATATAGGAATATTCAACTTATCATTTCTCTGTAACTGAGTTTACGTAAAGACTAGCATCGTAGCCCGGGCTTCACTCGGGATATGGTTTTAACTTATTAACAATTATTATGCATTCACTGTGAGATTGGAGTTTTGCGGAAATTATTTTCGCGATAAATAATTGCGTCAGCCAATGAGAGACAAGAGTTTTTCGATAAATTAATTTAACGAATCGATGAAAAAAAAATTAACGAAAGATCCCTGTCTCTCATTGGTTGACGCAATTATTTATCGCGAAAATAATTTCCGTAGAAGTCCAATCTCACAGTGAATCAATAATAATTAATAACAATTTTTCGGTTACTTATACCATTGATGTTTTAAATTTCAAACAGTTACCTCCCATAATCAGTTTTTGAGCAATTTCAAGAATGTATCAGAAACTACTCTGTGAAATTTAAACTTGCTGGAAATTTGTCAAAACTATGTCTAATAGCATAAAAGTGTCACATATTTGTAAAATTTTCCGCAAACGGCATACCAAGGATCCTATTTTGAACTGCGACCCATATTTGCATTCACAAAAGTTTCAAGTCCTTTCAAGTCCACTAGATGTATTCTCCTTCTGGAACCAGTCAAACGATTTCGAAAAACTGACATCTTGCTTAACAATTTGCGTGGTGTTGATACGACCCACAAAAAACCCTTTGCAGACCGATCGATTGGCCAAATTTTGCTCTTCTTTGAAAAATCACGCTTTAGACATTACAAGTAGGGAATCCAACCGGTTTTTTGAAAATCGGTAAAAACCGGTAATACCGAAAACCGGTTTTTGAATTTTAATTACCGGTTAATTTCGGTAGAATTTTTCTTCCAAAAAGCGCTCTTTTGCTTCTTGATGTCAACATTATAAGTTGAAGTTTTCGGGTAAATTTCCTTAAAGTTTTCGATAGCCACTTTTCCAGATTTGACATAGAAATGGGTAAGTGGCCATCAGAACATCCCAAAATTAAGACCTTACTTTCAAACATATTTTTTCATGCAAGTGTAAGAATCCGATATCTTTGAACATGTTCCAATGAAATAAATAGCTTCGAGCTTTTAATTTTCTTTATTCTATGGTGTGAATGTAACGGAAGTGGTGAGAAAGTTTTTGGCCGTCTTTAGCAGATCTTGTAATGTTCTCGAACATAAGAAGCCTTAAATACAGGCTTTGAGAAGGAAACTTTACCTTAGGAAGGATAAAATGTTCATACAAAATAATGTTTTAGTTACTTCTAACAGTTAGCTTTGAGACTCAACAGTTTAGTTTACTGGCCCTGCCTTGCAACATGAAAGACAATACGTAACTCGCAAAGAGTATGGCTAAATCAGAGAAACTGGAAATGGAAACCGATCAAACGGCATCCTAATCTTCTTTGTTGAGACGCGAAAAGTGATCATTAGAATGGGTTGGGTCCGAGTGCGTCTTTTGACGTTTACGATGAAGGTAATACCAACGTGATGTTGAATCGGAAAAAGCTTTTTTTGCATCTTTTTCGTGTCTTTGTCCCAAATCTTTAGGCAAATTGAGCGACGATATTCCAGATAAATCAACATTACAGCCTGCCCACATATTTTTAAGCCAAACAGGAGAAATGAAGTCGAAAACAAAATACCTTCACTCGCTTCACTCTAACTTCAACATAAGAAACAATATGAAAAATTTACCGGTTTTTATCGGTTATTTTTTTGAAAAAAAAAAATCGTTATTACCGAAAACCGGTTTCCAAAAAGAGGCCGGTAAATGGATTCCTCAATTACAAGAAAAAAATTACATCAAAATCATGAGTTACTCGACATATGTCTTTTTCAAAGGCGAGAGTAGTTTTTCATCCCTTCGTTTCGCTGGAAAAATCACAATTCATTTTTCAAAACTTTGTTCACCGGTATTTACTGGAATTAACTTTTTATATGAAGATTTATTGTGATGAGATCTGGGACCAAGACTTCAATGGGTAAAAATGTTCCACTGGTACACCAAGGGGCAATACGGTGCAACAAAGTGCACCAATGTGTAATGAGTGAATTTCGAGTTAAATTGCGATGTTCTCTCGTTTGTTCCTACTTTCAGTCGATGAAAAGAAGCAATTGATCAGTACAAAATACAACCTTAAAATGCTACTATCAGAAATAATTACTTTCTGTGAGAAAACATCGCAACCTAAAAATTTTGAAACATCCCTCATCCTTGTTACATAATATACTATTTGAATCTGTAGGGAGGAAAACCCGGTCTATTCCAAATGTCAAAATAACCCATCTTTTTAAATGCTCGACTGTTTTATAGCTTTGACGTTTAATACGTCATATTGACATCTCGAATAGACCGGGTTTTGCACCCAACAGATTCATTTCTCAGATGACATATGATTTTCAAAATGTCACGTTCCCTTGGAATTTCTAATCAACTTGTTTAGTGCGGCATCGGATTATCTCAAAGTATAATGAATTTCATGAAGAAATTTTACTGGCAAGGAATTTATGTTTATGTCTAAGGGGCTTGAAAGGGGTGAGGGGGGTGTAGCAAAATCTGACGGCTCTAACAAATTTAAACCTTTTTGCGTGACGCGGAGGGGGGATGGTTGAAAATTTATAAAATATCGTGACCTAATATGTGAACAGTCCCTAAGTCATGAAATTCGCTACTTTTTGACGGAAGCCGATGCCGCACTGAGCATGTTCAAAAATTCTTGGTTCTTCGTAAACGTTACACGGAAATTTTGTATGTATGTAGGCATTCCACGTATTGTTCTTGATGATGTGTTTGAATTTCCCACAAAAATGCGATCTTACTACGGCTCTGTACTCACACTAAGTGATTCCCATAAAATGCATTTCCTTGAAAGAAGCGAACAAATCGAAATGGAATTCTGAAAATGTAAATTTCCTTTCTATATTTTCATTAAACGGTGCAATGGCATTTTACGAAAGCATAAAACTGCAAAGAACTATTATTTTCCAAGTTAAACACGACATTTAAAGTGAAACCTTTAGTATATAATAATGAGTGGTGAAGATTAAAGAGTGACTGCCCCATATAAAGGTATGGCCTCACCATAATAGACCACCACACACATAAACCGAGTATACGATGTATGCATAATATATGGATTTTAAAAGGTCATGTTTCCCTTTAACGTGAGTTCCATGACTGTTGGTAATAAACTCTTGTGAGAATTTTACCACACAGGAAAACCTAATATCCGCTTTTCATTCAAATATATATTAATTTATATCATTTTGTAAGTGTTGGCTGTAAAAAAGGACTTTTATTACGAAGGATAAATCATATTACGGTTGAAAAGAAAGCTTACACAAGCTCCTTGTTGTTGGTGAGATTTCTCAACGGTTACGTTATTTCCGGGCAAAACGCTTTTATATTGTTCGAATTTATTTAAATGTGAAAAGGGGTCGATTTTAGTATGGGCGTTTTTTGACTGCTTTATAGACTATGTATTGCTGTGTAAGGAATAAATAAGTATATTTAAGTGAATCCATTCAGGATGAAACATATAGGCTAAACCATTTTTATTAACCGACAAAAATCCCTTTATTATTGGGCATACTTGTTGGAATATCCTTTATACAGCTGCTTAATCATAATGTTGTTGAAGCCAAGAAGAGAAAATGGAGAGTGGATGTGTGTTTTGATCCATCAACGAGTGTATAAAATCATAAAATAAAAATAATATTTTCATACATCCGACACCGTAAAAAGGTGCTTAGTAAAGTTTTATCATAATTTCATTAAAAGGCTGCTCACGTTCAAAGTCAGAAGTGCCTCTAATAAGTCATATGTATATATTAACACGTCCCCCATAAACTCTGCATCACATTACTCATTTAACGTCTATATACGCCATTCATATAAATCGTTACACATCTAACTCTTGGCGTATCGCTGCAACGATTATATACCTAACTTGTTATAGTTTTATGAGATGCTTCCGCAAAGGATAATCAAAGAGGACTGGGTTTTTTTTCTCTTGATAACGTTTTATATTTTATTGTGTGCTCTCCTTCAGTATTTTGTTATGTGTCGAGTGAAGATATATTTATTCAATATCCAATTTGTGGATAGTTTTGATGTAGCATTCCCCAAATGCCCTTAAGCGATGCTTTGTATAGAGCACCGAGTAAATCACACAGTGTATGCATTTAACGATTTTTTTTAGGTTGAATGTAGGAGTTGAGCTTGATTAATGGAGTGAATCTTAAAATCTCTTTTGTGGGTAAAATACATTTTGTTACGACCGTTATAATATAAAGCTGTCTCAAGCAGTAATGTATTGGATTATGAGACTGTACTGTAATAAGTGAGAACTATTATTCAAATGAAATGAAATCAAATTTTTTTCTGTTACTGCAAAACATTTTCAATCTTCATATTGGACCAGCGATTTTTCATTCGGTTCAAATTTACATTTTTATCGAGGAGTTTCCATAAACACTCATCCGGAACACGTTCTGACACATTTTCTTGTCACACAGTTTGGCAGATGTATATTTTAACCAGCAATGTCTGGTGCACACTTTTTTCAGAGATTAGACTAATTATTCTGATAATACAGCTAATGTAATGATACTTCATAAATATGCAAAATGGGCGGTTATAAACGATTAGAAACAAGCTGTAAAATTGCAACATTGTACACATTTTATAGATTAGATACTCATGACGGTGAAGGTTGTTGCAATAATAGAAATTAAACATAACGTACGTATCAGAATAGATGTGGCAACCCGAATAGATGCTGCAAAAAGGCTCGAACGTATCTAAAAATAGAAATAAGCAAACAATCCAACCATTTCTGTCAGAGCCTAAAATAACATATATCGCAGGGGGAAAAGTGCACCAGCCGCCCCACTGAGGTGCTCCAACGCCCTTTCGGTGCTCCACGTCCTCCTTTTTCTATTTTGTCTGTGAAATCTTTTTTCGTGTCCCTCCCCTTAAAAAGGGTGCGCACTATTGGAATGGTCCCTTACATAAAAAACTCAAAACCTTGCACACAAAGACTATTTAAAAAATTTCGCCTGCGGTGCTGAATTTAATGTTTAATTATGAAGAACCAATGAGGTGCCCCTACAATTCTCGCGTGCCGAGGGGGATTTTACTTGAGGAAATGGTGAGACAGTCAATATTTCCGTATTTCCGTTTGATCAATTGAATGATAAATGAGCAGGCCCGTATCTAGGGGGGGGCAGAAGGGGCTTAGCCCCTCCTGGAAGTCTCTGAGCCCCTCCTGGGATCTTAATGGAACCAGCTATAAATCAACTGACGAGTGATATTTTCCTGTTATGCGAGCAGTATATTGTAAAAGTTTCGCTGCGCGGCATTTTTTGCTGCTTTGATAGTTATTATATCATCACATTCTATAATTTTGACAATATAAACTTGACAACCATTGATGCGATCTGATTACAATTTACTTTCGCAAGTTCAAAGAACAAGAGAAGTGATATTAGTAACTTTCTTCCGTGGCGCTATGCTTTACTCACTAAAGACCTACAAAATCAAAAAATTACGCCTGCGGTGATGTAGTGCTAAACTTTACCCTGTATTACCCTAATTTTGAAAATTTCGCTTGCGGCAGCGTTAAAGTTAATGGTTTAACTTATTTAAAAAACCAAGGTGGGGAGCGTAACAGAAAAATTGACTCGGAAGGCTCACAATTTAAAACTTTTGTTTAGAAAATTTATAGTTATTTCGACTGGCTTCCTCTTTATAAGATTTTATCAATATTTTAACAATTTGGAATGTGGTGAAGTTCTAAAAAAATTCCTCTCCCTAAAATCTTTTCTTTATAAATATTTGAGCGTTGAAAGAAATTCGAAAAAAATTCGCTCGCTCCGCTCGCGACTTGTCTTTCTATCGATCAAAATTTCTATCAGCGGGAAAATTGATTTCGTCAGTGGGAAATTTAGTGTAATTTTGCGGATACTGGGAAATCGTGAAAAGTCGAATTGGATACTGGGAAGTTCCGATATTAATTGACAATTGCAATAATGACGCAAAAGAAGCCCCAAAGGTCAAAAGACAAAGAAGGTATGTTGAAGGTTTTTTATTCGTTTGAGTTTGAAAATTTACTATTGTTCTGCCTAACAGTTTCACATAGTGGAATCGACGGCCATTCTACTGTTCCGATATCATTAGTTGACAATGATAATCATTGCTAGTTGTAACGCTGTAGAAACAGTAAATTCACTGAGTGAATGTTTGTTGACGCAGTCTGATGAATTTCTCGATTCTATCGAGCCTATAAACTTTTTGTCTCTTCTCACAGTGTTTTATATCGCAATCAATTGTAACCCTACCGTTTCGAAATAATTAACTCGTAATATCAGAAACCTCGGTGTAATGTTTGATGTGATGTGATTCGCAAGTTTTTTTTTTTCTAAATATACGCCTTTTCTGTTTGTACTATGCGCCCTTTAGTGAAACGTGCACCCCAGTCCAAAATCCTTATTTTTGGCTCTGTTTCTGTTCTTTTCATCCACAGAAATTACCCAAGGTAATGTCAAAGACTCTACCGAAGTATGTCTGAGACCACTGATTTTGATGGCCTAAATGTTCGAAATCAAACACCGCTGCTATTCTTTACAAAATAGCAGCTTTCATTACTACAGGAAGGGAATCATAAGCTTGTGCACCTTTTTAATTTCTCTTTTATCGCTCTTTTCACGTATTCGCTTGTATTTTTCTCAAGTAAAACCGATTTTTCGGTTGAAAGAGTTAAAACGAAGCGTAGCACTATCTTATGATTCTCTTCCTGTACTATGAAGTCTACATTTTTAATTTAGGACTTCAACAATGAATGTGAGAGATTCAACAAAATGTTGGATGTGAGAGATCCAACAAATAGCTAGAAGTGAGATCTAGCAGTTTAAATGAAAAACAAACTTGAACGTTGACGAAGCAGTGTATTTAAGTCCATACACTTGGAATGATTGCTCATTCTAATATGTGTTGTGCTGGTTTATACATAGTCCTAGCAAGACATAGGTGTACTGAAGCGATCGTGATACGCCGAAAACAGCTTTTGTCCTTGTTATTTAATTCTCATCAACTTTGCCTTAAGAGGTAAACTTCAAACTGCCGTAATTTTATAGATATGTGTCATCCTTCCCAAATGTAGAAGAGTCTTTATCCCGAGATTTGGTCATTTTTCCCTAAAGCCCTGAAACACATGTTCTCTAAAATTTTATTCTCTACAACTTTGCCTTTGGAAGCAACTTTAACAGTGACCATAATTCTAGAGATATAAGTCATCCCTCACAATTCTAGGAGTTGTCATAACCCAGGATTTGGCCGTTTTCCCCAGAAACACGTGTTTTCTAAAATTTTATTCTCTACAACTTTGCCTTTGACAGCAAATCTCCATATTGCATAGTTGAGCAAATATAGACGAAAATTCATCTGCTTTGATGACGGGACGGATATACGGACAAACGGACATTTTTTTCGCTAATTCGTCATCTCTAGACGATATTACATGCATCCCGCTCACTCACGATATACTCCATCTTACAATAAAATTGTTGGTAGTAACGTATAGGACCTTTGTAATTCGCACTGGTCCAATAATTTCTGAGAGTGTAACTCGCAATGAAGCATAAGGTCGTGCATGAAAAACATACGTTTTATACGAAACTCAAGATCAATTACGAGGGCTTTAAATTCCAGCGGATATGAGAAGTTAAGTTAGATCAATCGGTCAATGATGAGAAGGAATTTTTCTGCGATGCCAGTGCTGTGTAGCACGTCACCGTCTCTAAGGAAATTCTAGAATAAACCATTGTCATTGGTATAAGAAAGTAGAGTGCAGTCAAAGAAGTTAATTTTGAACCTAAATCATGGGTGATTCATTGAATCTGTGAATCATCTGTAATTCAGTGGTAAATCATCGGTGATTCCACTGTCAATCATCGGTGATTTCCCGTTGAATCATCTGTTAGTCCCCGGTAAAAGGTGCACAGACGATCGAACAGGAATTGTGAAAACACAAAGTAGCTATCCCTACTTGACGCGCTAATGTGAAAGTATAGAAAACTTCATAATGAAATACATAAATCCCACAACTGTATGTCATGCCTGCAGCGGCAGCGGAGGGCGTTGTGCAGTCCCCCCACCCAAAAAAAAAGTCCACAAACCTAAAAAACCCATACAAAACCTTTAGGGGACCAGAAACCATATACACGCGAACATTTGAAACTTTCCCCCTACCCCTTCCCCCTAAAATTATTTTAAAATAAAATACGTCGCAGCAGATTTCGAACAAGCCTAGACTCATAAAAACCGGTTCATCGGTTGGAAATTAGCTGAGATATGGCATTTCAAAGTTCACGAATTTCCATACAAAAGGCAGCAAAACAAGTTTTTCCAAACTTTAAAACCTTCAACTTACTATGTGCTTATAATCATAGTCATCATCATCATCTATTCACGGATCACGATCCTAGTTCTCGAGTCGATCTTTCTGAAATTTTCACTGAACGTCAGTCTCGGCCCCAAATGAAAAATTTCATAGGCCACTTTTCCGAGAAAATGTGGAAAAGTGGTCAATTTTGACGGTTTTTTAGTTAATCTACGGAGTTTTCGAATTTTAGCTTCAGAGTGACAATAGCTGGAGTATGACAATACTTGGAGAGTTCAGGCGAATTTTTTGGGAATTTCAGAAATCTGCCAAAGTGACGCCATCTTGGATTTTCGTTAGGAATAAATTATGCTTCTTCAGGTTTTCGAATTTTAGCTCCGGAATGACAATACCTAGAGAGTTGGTTTCTTCTAGAAAGTTATAGATTTTGGTCATGAGATTTTTTTAAATTTTTAAGAAAACCGCTGCCGACTGTCAAAGCGACGCCATCTTGGATTTTTTTTCTGAATTCTGAATAAGAATACCTATACAGTTGGCTTCTTCGGCAAAATTATATATGGCTAATTCCATCGGTACCGTCACTTGGGTAACGAATTTCATCTCTTTCATTCTTTCAATGTGATTTATATTAACATCAGACAAAACACATTCGTTCCCCAGGTGACATGGTAGCGACAATGTATGGGTTACCGATGGAATTAGCCAGATATAGTGAGAAGAATTGATGACACGAAGTGTTCCGAAGGCAACCGAAAGTGACACGAAGTGTTCCGAAGGTAGCCGAAAGTGCCACGAATGGTTCCGAAGGTGTCATAAAGTATTCCGATGGTAGCCGAAGGTGACACGAAGTATTCCGATGGTAGCCGAAGGTTTTTTTTGGATATTTATTGATAGAAAATTTACAATATTAGTCGATCATTAACAAAAAATAGTGGTCAGCTTGACTACAGCTTTACAAACTATATATGAGATTGATTTGATTGTTTTATGCAACGATATTTACGTTTTCTAGAAAAATGTGAAATAAAGGCAGAAGAAGAAAGAAGAAGGAAGAAGAAATTTGAAAAAAACTTCAAATGAATTTTAGCCGAAGGTGACACGAAATGTTCCGAAGGCAGCGGAAGGTGACACGAAATGTTCCAAAGGTAATCAAAGGGGACAGCTCAGTGGTGAAATTTTTTTTAAAGAAAAATCTTTCTGTCCGTTGCTCACTTCTTCTTTCTTAGCCTTTAATGTATCCACTGCTGGATGTAGGCCTCCCCCATAGATCACCATTTCTCCCGGTCCATTGCCACTTGTTGCCAATTCGTGCCTGCCGTTCTTTTGATGTCGTTGGTCCATCTTTACGGTGGACGTCCCATTTGTCGTTTCGTTGGCGGCCGCCATTGCATAATTGTTTTCGTCCATCGATTGTCGGTCATTCTGGCAATATGCCCGGCCCAATTCCATTTCAGCGACGTTATTCGTGCCATGACATCGGTGACTTTCGTTTGCTGTCGGATCCACTCGTTTGTCATCGTGTCTCTGAGTGAGATTCCTAGCTTTGCCCTTTCCATGGCCCTTTGTGCAACTCTCAACTTGTTCGCTTTGGTTATTGTGAGAGTTTCAGCTCCGTATGTCAGGACTGGCATATCGAACGCTTTCCTCTTCAGACTGTTGTTCATGTTGCTCTTGAAAATGTAACGCAATTTGCCGAACGTCGCCCAAAGAAGACCGATCCTTCTTTTTTTTCAACCGTTTGATTGTCGAGACCGAGTTTCATGACATGGCCGAGATACTTGTACGAATCCACGGTTTCAATTTCCTCGTTTCCGATTTTGAGTGGTGTACCGCCAACGATGTTTGTCATAACTTTCGTTTTCGACATGTTCATCTTCAAACCAATTTTTTGGGCTTCCTCGTTGAGCTGCAACAGCATCGCTTCAATCTGTTCCAGAGTCGTTGATGTCAGGGCAATGTCGTCGGCGACTTGAGAGTTGTTGAACATTCAAAATTCATTCACATTCACAGTAAGAAGTCTTTCGAACTAAGGCAACGCAACGCTTTTGTAGACCCAGCTTTTAACAACGATGTAACTACTCTATCCTTTACTTACCTTAGATATCCTCCTGCCTTATTCTCCAGCAATTGACTCCAAGTATCCTTTCTTTTAATTCTGATTTCTCTTGTAAATTCAAGAGAAAAAATGAATTCAAAGGTCAATATATTTAAGGTCTGTGAACGGCCATCTACTTTACGGCATTTGAGAGCTATAGAGTTTTTACGTAATTACTAAAATGAAAGAAGCTCAAGACATATTTCAGACGCAACGTGTAACAACAACCTTATGAATCGTAAAAAAAGCTCATTCAAAAACTCTAAAAAATCAGTTTAAAAACAAAAGATTTTAATTTCACAACGAAATCACAAAACAAGAAAACACAAGTTGGAATATTCAATTCAAAAACATTTTTAGGTAGCACTTTTGATTCATAAAACGGGTGGTGAATATAAAACTTTAGCCACCATAAAATCTCCAAAAGCGTTTATTAGAACAGTGCTTTTTATGCTGTTTTCATGTTTCGTACGAAAACTGCCTTTATAGTATGAAATAACATAAACTTTATATCTAGAGTTCTCATTGCAACGTAAGTACCTCGGTGAGTAAAAAGTTCTCGGACAGACGTTCTACAACCTTCAACTTATCTATTGAATAAAGAGCTCTTTATATACTGTTCAAAGAGTTTATAATTCGTTACCAGAAAATTTTCAGCATTTCCTATGGATGTTCCATTCGTTATAATGCGATTGACAAGTGCAATTATAGCGAGGATCGTTTCATATTTCCATTAGATATGGATACCTTACAAATCCGATGACCACAAGACATTAAATTATACATCGAATCACCAATACGCCATTCATTACGTAGGTCAATACAATGCCGAGAATGACTTAAATAACCAGTCATGACGAATGCCTTAATGGATCATAATTAGACGTTATCTTACCCACAAAAAGCATAATAAATGCGTACGAGCCACGGTCACATCCAAATATGTCAAATATCCATTCAGTCGTTTCACCATTGTAGTTCTTTGTTGATTACAATGCATGTAGCCCACAAAAGAACGTTAATAACACGACTCATGATGATGGTTGGGTTCTGGGTTCTACTTGTGGAAAGAGGGAAAAAAGTTGTCAAAAATATGACATCCAGCGAAAATGTTGGGCAAAATTGTGCAATATGTTAAGATTTTTTTTTTCACTTTCATTAAAGCGCCAACAAACTAGTTATTGAATCCCAGTTCCAAAAAGGGTTTCTTTTCCTTTTATTTATGCATAGTATAGCACGTAATAGAGGACACGATAGCTCGATCATAAATAACGTTTTGTTCTGTAATTTAATGACTCAGCACTTTCTATATCATTCCCTTTATTATAAGGCTTTTTCTGTAATATGCCGTCATATATACCCCGTTTAATATAAAGAAACGAAAATGTGATAACATCTTCAATATGAATGGAAAGACAGCTTTAATGAAGATCTTTGATAAAATGGTATAAAAAACACCTCCGCCTCGCCTTACTTAGCCATTGTTTATCAGCATTGTGCGGTGGAAAAATCTTTGTAATAACTTGATTGGTGTTCTTTGTGAGTGGGTATGTATTTATATGGAAATGATTGCCACCACAATTTATACCTATATATAGTTACAGTATTTATCTGGGCTTTATGGGAACAATGTAATCAATTTTCCTTTCTGATTCAACATTATTTTATTTCGTTTCCACAAGAAGATATTTCGTGTTTTTTTTTCTTGTTTGACTGAAGAAATTTGTTTGTAATGTTCAAGGTAATGGAGTAATAATTGTCGATGGTGTATTTGATTTCCTGGGACTGTCGTAACACACTTTTACGGAAGTATTCATTTGCAGTGTGGAGTGGAAGAATCTTGTTTTAACTTTTATTGTTAGAGAAATGGGAGTCTGTGAAAAAATTGTAAGGAGGAAAAGGAAAGGATAACAGAGAAAAAGATTGGATATAACAGGAAATTTCATTTAATTTTTCCATCATTGTCATCAGCGGGATTTCGTTGGCATTTCGCTAAACAAATTCAAAGCTAAGGAGGCCTCTTCCCTCAAGACGCGAATTGATGATAATAATAAGGTAGACACACGAATAGTGAAATAAAGTCTAATCGCACATTTTGCGAATAACCATATAATGACTATTCGCAGATTGTGCAAATAGCCATATAAGGACTATTCGCACATCGTACGATGAGTCATGTGAGAGCTATTTGTACAATATTACACAGACAATAAAAGTAAATGCAACTTGCACGCAGAGAGAATAGTCACAGCGCAGTGCGAATAGTCTCTTTATAGTACTATGGCTATTCACCCTCATATTACTCTCTCAGTAGTAGTTAAATCAACTAAGTCAAAATGTGTTTCGTTGCTCACCTATTCTTCGTGACATTTAGTAAAAGGGAAAATTCCTAAGGGTCGTCGTCAGCCACCTAGTTCTTGTGACATTTTGCAAAAGGAAAAGCTTCCTAGTTTTGTTAGCCACCTAGGTTTTTGTGACATTTTGTAAAAGGAAAAAGCTCCCTAGTTTTGTTAGCTACCCAGGTTTTTGTGGCATTTCATGAAAGCGCAAAATCTTGGCTTTGTTAGCCACCGGGTCTTCGCGACGTTTCGAAGGTTAAAGGCCTTAGCTTCGTTATACACCAAGGTTTTAGTGACATTTTGTAAAAGGAGAAGCTTCCAGTTTTGTTAGCCACCTAGGTTTTGTGGCGTTTTATTAAAGCGTAGTAAAAGGAAAAGCTCCCTAGTTTTGTTGGCCACCTAGGTTTGATTAGCCATCTAAGTATCAATTTGAATTTGAAATTGGCTCACTTACCTAATGTTTTTCTTTATTACACATTACGACAACATGTTTTTCATTACAAACAAATTCAGCTAGTACTTTTCGTCGATAAGCGAATAGTCCTTATATGGCTATTATGGTCATTATATGGCTATTCGCACAATGTGCGAATAGACTTTATTTCCCTATTCGCACATTGTGCGCTTAGACTTTATTTCACTGTTCGCACTTTATGCAAATAGACCTTATTTCACTATTCGCACTATGTGCGGAAAGCCTTTTCGTAATAATAATCCGCCGTTACAACCCGTCCGGGTCAGAGGCTAGATCATTTTCCGCAATTTTTTGTGAGCTTTTTCTCACATGGATTCTCTTAGAGATCCTTTCGTTACCGACGTTTTTACTGTGTCAGTGGTAAATTGCACACAAACCTAGTTCCATCTATGATGAACTAGGGCGGAATTCAAGCGCTTGATTGCGCAGGACATGGTCAAATTAATGACCATCCTCACGTTATAGGACTTATCGCGCACCCTAAATGTAACCAATGTGGTGGTCTTAAAACAGCGGAAAACTTCCTCTGCAAATGTCCAGATTACATGATGGCCAGAGCAAGCTACTTTGGCTCCTTGATTGTCAGGTGCGATTCAATAAAGGGTGGTACCTCGCAAACAGATGCTGAAATACCTGAATGCTGCGAAAAGGTAGTAATGGGTAGGCAGGCCCGTAGCCAGAGTCGATTTTCAGAAGGGGCATTGCCTCAAGTCCTAATATCGCTAAATTTACAGGAAATTTTTTTCCCATAATGACCACCGCAATATTTGAGAAATGGCCTCGATCGCTGCTCGCTTGTCTTGGCTTTAATCAAGGTCAGCTCGTTAAAATTATGCAGTGCCTCCGGCCCCATTGTCTCCACCTGGAAAGTTACAAACAGATAGTTGTTGTCGCTGATGACGCAATGTCGTTTCCCTTTAAACTTTGTCTTCAAAATATTTCGAAAACATAACCAAAGACCCGTACGTATCAGAATAGATGTGACAAACAGAATAGATGTAACTGTAAGAATTTCAAAGATCCATAGAAATTACCCAAGGAAATGTCAAAGGCCCTACCGAAGTACGTCTCAGACCATTCAAATCTAGAAAAGCTTATATCCAAGGACTAAGTCGTTTTTCCCTCAAACCCAGAAACACGTGTTATCTAAAATTTTATTGTCTACAACTTTGTCCTTGGAACCAACTTTCTACCTCTCATAGTTCTGGCG
>CM055405.1:46348386-46372279 GCA_029228625.1 Pseudolycoriella hygida | reverse complement strand
ACACCTCATCCAGTGTAATTTCCTCCTCCACCTCCGAGCTAGGACCTGCCTCCCTCCCATTTTCTTCTACCTGATTGACAGATGTAAATAAATCCTTAAAGTAATGCCGCCAAGTCTTCAAGACTTCACCCCTATCTGTGATTAACTCGCCGTCCTTATCTAAAATACTACTACATCCCTCTTTCACGCCACCGCGCCTAATGCCCTTAATCATCGACCAAAATTTCTTACCCCTGCCTTGACCTGCCCTTTCCAAATCCTCCCCAAACTTTTTCCCCTCCCGGTCCTTCGCTTCCCTGACTAGATCCCTAACCAGTTGCCTACAAGCCTTATAAGCCTCCCACTTCGCCACCGTCCTGTCCTGTAACCAAATCAAGTATAGTTTCCTTTTCTCCAATACAGCCCCCCTGATATCGGCGTTCCACCAACCCGTCTTTTTGTTCCGACCCCCGCTAGCGACACTGCCCAGACATTCCTCAGCCAGATCCAAGACAAATTTCTTAAAATTCGCCCACTCAGCCTCAATGTCCCCGCAGTCAGCTGGAAGCCCCTCAAATCCTTCGGGGAATTTTGCCGCTTAAATTTAATTCTCTACAACTTTGCCTTTGGTACCAGCTTTCTAGCTCTCACAGTTCTGAAGATCCGGGTCATCCTGCCCAATTATGGAAGTGGCCATATACCAGGATTGGACCATATTTCCCCAAAACCCTGAGACAGGTGTTCGCTAAAATTTGATTCTCTACAACTTTGCCTTTGAAAGTAAGTCTCTGTATTGCGCATTTAAGCAAATACAGAAAAAAAACTATCTCTTATCATTTTGGGCAGAGAAATTTATTTTCGCCCATTCCATGGCTCCCAGTGCCCAGACCCCTGACCCGATTCCAACAAAAAAAAATCCCCAGTTTTTTGGCATCAAATGCTTTCATTTGACACCAAATTGAGCAATTTCCGTGCTTTACTTGCTGAGATATTTGCGAAAAAGTTTCACCGACCCTCGAAAAACCATGTTTTTGGTCACTTCCTCGACCATATCTCCGGAACCACTTCATCGATTTTGCTCATCTTCGAACTTGAATTATGGGAGGCATGTACCTTTCAGGGAAAAAAAAGCTTAGTCTGATCGGTTGAGCCGTTTGGAAAAAAAGTGGAGAGGGACAGACGGACAGACGGACGGACGGACATTTTTTTGATTGCTGATTCGTCATATTTAGACGATAATAGATGCATCCCTCCCACTACCACCTCGATCTACCCCATGTTACAATAAAATTGTTTGTAGTAAACGTATAGGACCTCTTGTACTTCGTACGGGTCCAATAATAATTAGAAGTAGTTAGGTACCATATTTTAGGTGCTAGTGTTAGATAACCACACTACCTCTACAAAAATAAGTTGGAAATCTTCTCATTATAAAGCACTAGCAAATAAAAGATATCCAATGCATTCTTTAATGAGCCTAGCGAGACAGGGGGACTGGGGTCTGGACCCATGTTACGTCACGCGAGGTTTTTGAAAACCTTTGACATTTTTCTTTAATTTTCACCGATTTTTGAGTAACTCTACCTCTAAGTATTTACAAAGGAATGGCATCATGTAATTCTTACATATGTTGGAAAGCAGCTGGGCCGTTGGGCACCTGAGTGTATGGCAGAATAATAAAGGGCAAAATACTAAATTTGATGTATAGTAGATGTATTTTTGTTGTATTTTTTATATATTTGTGGTGTATTTCTGATGTATGAGTGTTGTAAAGGTTGTGTTAGTGGTGTGTCCTATACATCCACATAGCTTGTACAACACTAATACATCACCAATACAACTACATCACCAGCACATCACCAGTACATCATTAGTAAATCACTAGTACATCACTAGTATATGATTAATACATCGCCAGAACATCAATACATGATAAATGTACTCGTGATATACGATAGTAGAATTTTTTTCACCATTCATGCAATTCATACATCATGAATACACCAAACATACGACACCAAAACAACATGAACACATCGCATATACAACCTTTACAACACTCATATATCAAAAATACATAAAAAACGAATATACATCAAATTTACATCAAAGTTTTCATTTTGACAATTATTATTTTGGTCATAATTTGATTTGAAAACTTTGATGTATATTCGATGTATTTTTGATGTATTTTTTATGTATGAGTGTTTTAAAGGTTGTATTAGTGGTCTGTTGTTGTTGTTTTGGTGTTGTATATTTGATTTATGAATTGCAGGTGCGACGTTATAACATCATCACTTGTGCAACACTGATACATCATCAGGCATCAGACTTTACTAGTGATGTACTAGTGATCTATTAGTTTTGTACAAGTCATGTGGATGTATACGACACCAAAACAACAACAACACACTACTAATACAACCTTTACAACACTTATACATCAAAAATACATCACAAGTTTATCAAAAATGCAACAAAAATACATCGAATATGCATTAAATATACATAAAATTGAGTATTTTGCTGCTGAATTTTATATTGCTAAATTTTTCAGTACGTATTTTCATCTGTTTTACATCTTTTCCCATCTGTATACATCTATTTTCATCTTAGCATCTTTGATGCATATATTTCTAACTTTAAACGACCCATCGTCGGCCCATCTGTTGAAACATCTGTTTCCATCGATGAATTTTTTACTACTTTATTCCTTGCTGTTAAACACATTTTCTCATTTTTCTCTTTTCGCCAAATTTCCTGACCAATAAATACCTCAGAAACTTACATACATAACTTTAATGTTATCCCGAACTCCTCGCCTGCGACATTGAGACAGTCATATAGGTCATTTTAGCGCTCTTCACATTACACTAGGCGGTTCCAGGGAGAGGTTTTAGTTGGTAGGACGGCGTTGATGGACCAGGTGCCTATGAATGTTTCCTCGCTATTATAAAAAAAAACATTACACTCTTAGCTGTAATTCATAAAAGGGCTGCTGTAACGTTTACAATTTCCTTAGTGCCTGCATGATTTTCAAGTGTAATGTGGGTAACGCTAAAATAGATCCATTACACTTTTGCAATTTATTTGGAACGAAAAAACGGAATGAATTGAAAAAGAAAATTTTACTTCAATCTTCCCCAGTGAGAAAGAACTCAACCTCTTACTCAATGAGTTTTCATCTTTGTAGCTAAAAGCTCAGAATGAAATCACTTGTGAGTCTCGAGCCGCTACCACAATTAATTAGAAATGTAGCAGGCTCAGAAGTACTTCGAGAAGAATGATAGCGGAGATTGAATTGAGCATGATTGAAGAGGCTGCAAGCTTGTTGTGCATACACTTACTAGAGATACTGTAGGTACTGAGTACACTCACGTTTTCCTTTTACTTAAACGCTTACAAGGAAGTAAACTTTGCTTACAAACCAGAGAGTGTCTTTCCACAACGCCAACATGATAAATTGATTTCAAAGTCACAATTTCAATCAATTTGGAATCGTTTATTCTTAAACGGGAAAAAATTACAACGTTTAACAGTACCAGAAACTCGGTCGACTTCACTCATCTTTTTTCTCAAATAAATAAAAACACGTAGACTCGAACAAAACAATTCTCGGTAATAAACAAAAATTTTCTCCACGACTAAGTTTTCTCGCAGATAGAGTGGAATGTTTAAGCAAAATGCCTCCCAGCAATCCATATAGCTAATTTGGTAATTTATATTCTCAAACTACTATGTAGGTATGTGATTATAGGGCAATAAATCTGGTTTCTATTGTATCGTAAGTTGTGGAAAGCAGGATAAGCGAAAAGGTTTTCCTGTGATAAAATTCTCTTGAGAATCTATTGCGATAGGTCATGACATGGATGTGCGAGTGTATGTACGTTCCGATTACGAATATGAAAGAACAAAAAAAAAACATTTTTATACACCACCCAACATCGCTAAAATAAACGTGTTCATATGAGAAAGTAGTCTTACGATTGTGGGGTTATTTGAGTGGTATAATATGGGAAATGGATTTAGATAATGTGAAAATATGGCCCCAACGTAAAGCGGCATACTTTTAGTGTGAATTTTCCTGATCAAAAAAGTTTTTTTTTTGTTTTTAAGACAAACTACATACATCATGAACAAGATTTTCGTTCATGTTGTTCTTATTATTATGTTTAGTAATTTTTTGCAGTTTTTTTTATGGGAAAAGTGTTTTAGTCAAGTTTTTGATAAGGCACGCAAAATATTGTTGCCAACACACGATGATGATTTGGTCGGTTTATTCACTTGAACAAATGGATAAACTTGATACATTCGCTTTGTTTCGAAATCGTTTGTAAGTGGTGGAGATAAGCCAAATTTATTTTTATACCCGTACGTAGTATAATGTAAAAGGGTTTATAGAATCACTTCACGAGCGCTGTGGGTGTAGTAGACATTTCACGTTTCCACGAAAATCTTTATTTTAGAGGCCTTTATCCACTCATCCACTTACAATTTTTCGAACACTATGAGAAACTCTACTATTGTGGGGCGACTTAGTCGATCTATGCTGACAGTGAGACTCTGGGAGGCATGTGTTAGAAAACGTGTTTTAGGCGACTCATTTAAATGGTTTATTGTGAAAAAGTTGTGTAAGCAGCTGTCTAAGTAAAGCATAAAGGGAGTACATCACTTTTACTTCCCAAATGCGTCAACAATACATCACTAAACATTCATTTCGCAGAACACAGACAAAACAATCACATCAATAATGATAAATATTTGGGTGATGAGTATTGTTCTCATCAGTTCTAGATATTTTCAGTATTGATGCATTGGACTGATTTATTATTTGATTTTTTGTTATTTCTATCGATTCTTCTCTTTTGATATTCCGCTTTCTTATCGATGTTCTTGTGTTAATTTATCGTGTTAATTTCTTGTGTTAATTTATTTTCTCAAAATCGTATTTATTTGAGATTTTTAAATGCTAATTAATTCCTTGCGTTTCAAATGTAAACCTTTTACGTCAGTAACGTGTGCCTCTTTGACGTACTTTAATCGGGCTAATTTATTTTGCTGTTGGGGGTCACTCACTCCTTGTCCGGGCTGCAGTATCGAAAAAAGCGATGTTACACTTCCCATCAGAGGAGGACTGGGCTCTGGCTAGTCGGATTGTTACTGTGGACAGATTGAAAACGCAGGAATATTCCCTGCTCTTCTGAAAGATGGCGTAGAAATCCTGTTGGAACCGCTCTGTGGAACCCTGCGAAGCTCGCTGTCCCTTGGTCACATACCAGTGGCATGGGAAACCGTTCAGGTAATATTCATACCGAGGTCGGGCAAACCCTCACATTGTGAGGCCAAGGACTTCAGGTCTATCAGTCTCACACCTTTCGTACAGAAAACGTCAGAAAGACTGATGGATTTCTACATCAGTGACGATATTCTTCCGAGGAATTTGCTGCACATGAACCAGCACGCATACCAGGTAGGTAAATCTACTGATTCTGCTCTGCACAGTCTTGTGGCTAAGGTAGAGAGATCTTTTTAAGTGGACGAAATCGCACTTGGATGTTTCATGGATATTCAACAGCAAGGCAGTTGAGGCAACAGAATTTAGCCACAAGGTAAGTTTCTGGGTATCTAGAGGCTGCCCTCAGGGGGAAATACTATCACCGCTGCTGTGGTGTATAGTCGTAGACTCCGCCCTCATTAGGAGGCTAAACGACGAAGGAATTTTTGCTCAAGGGTACTCGGAAAATCTGACAATTCTGATCAGGGGTAAGTTTGAGAGCACACTGGGTGATAGAATGAGGTACTCGAGACAATGGCCTCAGAGTAAACTCCGACAACACTGACATAGTGCTCCTTACTACGAGAACGTCGGGTCATAAACGGGTAGGGAAATTGAGGCTGTTTAATAAAGATATCGTTCCCGGAGGGTGGGTTAAATATCTGGGAGTAATTCTTGATCGCAAGTTGAACTGGATCGAGCACGTCAAGGACAAGGCACAGAAGGCTCTAATAACTTTCTGGACGCATCGAAGGCGAAGGCTTTCGCCACGGCGGATAGGCTGTCTCAGAACGATCTTTGGACTCCAAATTGCATTTCGGGTCATGGGAAAATCAAGAAGGCTGTCATTAACGAGGGCCTATGGACCGAATGAAACCGAGAACAGACTTCGTAAGACGTTTCGAGGCTGTTGTACCCAGCAGGTCTGAATGGTTGGTAGGTAGACCAAGCCGCCTGTCAGAGGAAGGATTTGTGAGCTTTACAGACGGCTCTAAAATTTCCCGGAGTATTTTCTCTGGAATCGTCGGCGGAAAAATGATACAACCTAGGTGGGTACGCCGACATCTTTCAGGCTGAAATATTCGCGGCACTAATGGGAGTGCAGGAAGCAATCCCAGCAGAGGCAAATGCAGAAAATATTACAGTCTGTTCTGACAGTGAGGCGATGATTAAAGCACTTATGTCGCCTGTCGTGACATCCAAGCTAGTGAAACAGCTGAAGGAAACCCTGAATCGGATGGGACCGAGAAATCAGGTCACGCTGGTCTGGGTTCCCGGACACTCTGGCGTGAAAGGAAACCAGAAAGCGGATGAGCTGGTGAGAAGTGCTCGGCAACATCAAGTTACGGGTAAGAACCTCTTATACCCATCCCACAGTCGGAATGCATGAAAACGATGAAGATTGAGTTTTTCTGGATTTTGGATTTTCGGGATTTGTGCATTTGGGATTTTAATTTTCGGGATTTTTGGCGGCCACCGAGTGGGCTCCCGCCAAAAATCTCGAAAATTTAAATGCACAAATCCCGAATGCAAACATCCCGAAAATCCAAACTCCAGTATTAAAAATTCCAGAAAATCAATAATCCCGAATGTACAAAAATCCCGAATAACCATAATCCCGAATGATAACAAACATTGTGAAATATTAAAAATCCTGATTGATACGAGTGAATTTGAGTTTTGGGGGCTCTGCCCCCTCACCCCCGCGCCTGCGGCGGGCCTATTTTTTACGCCTGCGGCTGGCTTTTTTTACGCCTTTCAGGCGGCCTCGGTGGCCGCCAAAAATCCCGAAAATCCAGAGTAACAAAAATCCCGAAAATCAATAATCCTGAATGTACAAAAATCCCGAATAACAAAAATCCAGGAAATCTGCAATTCAGAAAAAAACAATCAAAACTTGAGCTGCGTCTCAGCGAAGGTGAAAAAAAAAGCGGGGTCGAGGGGCGGCAGCCACCGCTGTGAGGGGTCAAGGAGTCTAAGGGGCAGAGCCCCTAGCGGGGTTTATGGCGGAGCTCCAAGCACGTTAGGCCGACTGCAAGGCGTAAAAAAAGGGCGTTAAAAATAAGCCCCCCAAACTCAAATTCACTTGTATCAATCAGGGTTTTTACTAATTCGCAATTTTCATTATCATTCGGGATTATGGTTATTCGGGATTTTTGTACATTCGGGATTATTGATGTTCGGGAATTTTGTTATTCGGGATTTTAAATTTTCCGGATTTTTGCATTCGGGATTTTAATTTTCAAGATTTTTGACGGGAGCCGGAATTCGCTGACTGTTAGAGCGCCCGATGAGAGGTGGGCAAGAGAACTGCTAAACTTTGACAGGGGACGCATCAAGAGGGTAGTGGGTGCGATTACCGGGCACTGCGGATTGATCAGGCACCTGGCAAAAATGGGAATCTCTAACGATTTCAACTATACCTGCGGCCTGAGTGAGCAAACGCGCGTTAACATTATATGCGAGTGCCCGAAGTTCTTCTCACTGAGAACTAGGACTCTAGGAAATCATGTGGTCCGATCTGCAACAGTATCCTAGATGGAACCTGCCACTCTAGACAGGTTTCTGGTCAGGACTTGGAGGGTTCTAAGATTTACATGATGAATCAAACGAATGAAACGAAACAAAGCATCATCAGATCTGTGTTTCAAGGACCAAGAACGGTCCGACCCAAACTGATAGTTCTAAAAAAAAGTTGTCGCAGAAACTTGTAAATTTCGGAAGTGATTTCTGAGTAGATGCCAATTCGACTTTCTATAGTAGACCATAAGATTTGCAAATTAATTTTGAAGAAATGAGAAATTCGGAATGTAACAACACAATAGTGTATCAAGGTGCTAAAATGAAAGACATAGATCAGGAAAATCTACATACAGAAGAAAATTCAACTATCGGTCCAGGAGCTTTTAGGGGCCATCCATAAATGACGTCCAGTTTTTTCAGTGCTGCCTCTAAATACCCCCCTAATTCGGGAGGTAGAACACACGTTTGACTCGCCAGAATGCACATTTATAGAGTTATTAACGATTTAAATATGCTGGCAGCACTGAAAAACTAGACGTCATTTATGGATGGCCCCTTATAGGGCGTATTCATGTTGAGTTCCCTTACGATACAATCTTTGTTGCCAAGCACGTTGAGAGGAACAATTTCTAGTATGGAATCTCAAGTTCCAGAGTCTGTTCTATGGGTTATCAAGGGAACAAAAAAATTCACTTTTCATTTCTTTTTATTTGATTCTTTCAACAATTTCAAAATGGTAAAAATAATGAAAAACTTGTGTACAGTTCAGAAGATTAGTACTCTAGACCCCCTTAGTGAGATGTATCTTAGCCCATCCTCTTCTTGTCATTTCACGGCCTAAGACATTGCTTTTTTTACGCAGCACCTCTTCTCTTCTTTCTATCAAAACATTTTGTAAACACAATTGACGATAGATCTGTTTTTTTTGTCGACTATTCTATTCGACTGCTTGTTTTATGCTTGTTGAAATTCACCACACTTTCACAAAACAATCCTTTATCTATTTAAATTCGTATGTAAATCATATAATACCATTGACACCGAACATATTTCGGTAAGAGAACTATTGATTGATGTGATCCACATCATGCCGTTCAAACTTTCCGCAACTCAAACACAAAATTAGATTCTAAAGCTACCCACTTGGCTACCAACAAAACTAAAATTGAATTACCTTTTCTAAATTGAATAGCAATAAAAGCGTTTCACGAATAAACCTTTGATAATACAAATTCTCGGTAAAGATGTAGATTCAGATGTGCGTTAAATAGGTTAACGCTTTAAGTGTGACGATAAACAAAATAAAAATGTTATTTAAAAATAACGCACATTGAAAATACACATTGAATGAACCACTTATGTCCATTGTTTGATTGTTAGATAAAGTAAGAGGTTCTCAATCGTTTCAAATGAATGATGAAAATATGGAAAATCTTAAAGCCGTACGTTTGAAGCGCAAGTAAGTTTTTTGAATTACGTTGAACAGATGTGGAAGCGCACTCAGGTGTTGGCATTCCATAATTGCAAATAAAGAGATTAAAATGTTTTCACTCACTTACCCCTCATTTTCTACCGTTATATCAATGAAAAGAGCTTTTCATCCAAGGAGACACGCGCTGGTACTTTTTGAAAACGTTTGGAACAACGTGACAGCTTAATGACTTGAGGAAATAAAGGTGTTGCAGTGTCTATGACTATTCATAGACACTGCAACACCTTTATTTCCTCAAGTCATTAAGTTCTACACAAAATGTTTAAAATTTAGTTTCATTACTAGGTGGAAAAACTGAGACTGAGCGAATTGTAACGTAAACAACTTATGTACGTCGCGAAAATGTTTTCTCATTCTGCTGATTGCAATCATCTCCGGATTCACCTATTTGAGAGATATCCTTTCCCTCCTCGTGACGTAAATAACAATTTCCTCTTTGTGGCGTACCATATGTCACATGCTTCATTCGCGTCTTTTTCACACAGTTGATTTTGAAAACTTCATTTTTTTTTGCAAAATTACCTCAAATCAAGCGTTCAAAAGAGATCTATGTAAAACTAAGAACGGAACCAATCATCCCATACGCGATTTTATGATAAAATATCATCGTGATTTAAAACTTAGTTCAATTGGCTTGGATTCGGAGGCCCGGATTTACGCATCTGATAATTTAACGAAACAAAATTTCAATATCCAAATGAAAGCGGTCAAAATGTTAAAGGAGAAAAAAATCTCCAAAATTCATACCAGATCAGGTTTTGTATATGTAAAGTTTACTGGCGCTGACGACTTCGCAAAAATTCTTCAGCTGGAGGATTTAAATGTGACATAACATTCAGCCGCTAAAGGTTGATCCAAGTAAGTATTGTGTATTTTTCATTTTTTTTTCAATTGGACAGGAGCCTGTTTAGAAATCTTAAATAAACTATAGAAACATCGCAGTGTTTCAATTTACAGGGATAATTCCATCAGTAACCAAACCATTGTCGCTACCATGTCATCTGGAGAACGAATGTGTTTTGTCTCATGTTAACATAAATCACATTGAAGGAGTGAAAGAGATGGAATCCGTTACCCAGGTGACGGTGACCGAATTACCCATAGGGTAATTTTTTTCGGTGTATAACAGTTATAACACTTTTAATTATAATAGTTAGAATATGACAGAAATGAATGTCTACGTGGGTTGTAATGCCGGCTACAGACGAGACATTACAAAACATGTTTTCACATCTGTTTTCGTGTCTGTTTTCTCTATGCCCACAGTAGAACCATGACTTTTCATGCGCATTAAGAAAATCAACACGAAAAGAGGTATGAAAACATGTTACATGGGGAAAGAATGTGTTTTGTCTTATGTTAACATAGATCACATTTAAAGAGTGAAAGAGATGAAATACGTTATCCAGGTGACGGAATTACCCATAGAGTAATTTTTTCGGGGTATAACAGTTATAACACTTTTAATTAGAACAGATAGAAAATGACAGAAATGAATGTCAACGTTGGTTGTAATGCCGGCTACAGACGATACATTACAATATATGTTTTCGTGTCTGTTTTCTCTATGCCCACAGTTGAACCATGACTTTTCATCATGCGCATTAAGAAAATCAACACGAAAAGAGGTATGAAAACATGTTTTGAGTTGCTCGTCAGTTTTCGGCATAAAGAATAAGTGGAGGTAAATAACTTTTGTTCATTTTGTGATGACCTGACATGGGACAGTTGTCGCTGTTAAAACACTTTATTGTAACTATCATAAAAGCGACGCGCGTGGTCCTGGCTCGTGTAGTTGAAATATTATTCGTCGCAGTTCCTCGATTGAGCTTTGGCTTTAATCTCTCTTAAATTCAATAATTTTTGTCATTATTAAAAATGTTTTTGAACAGAGAAAAGTTACTTGCAATACTTGATGTCCTAGAAACGTGTTCCCATTTTGAGGTGAGTCGAATGTATCGCCACTGCAACAAACAACGTAACAACAAACAGTTGTGAAAGGTCTTCAAACTCTGATAAATAATATATTTTGTCTGTTTTGTTTCGTCAAATTTGATAAGCGTCACTTCATTTCAATAGCATTAGCAAACATCAATTTAATTGTTACTCTTTTGTGAATTGAAGATTATACTTTTGCATTCTGAGTGGGATTCAGTTTTATTTGTACGGTAGAATTTAATATCGCTGCTGTCTCAAGCTTAATAAAACACTTAACATTTCGTTAGAGATTGTTTGTAATCGTGTTTTTATATTATTGTCTGGCCTGCGTGTGATGTGGATCATGTCATATAATTAGTTTAATAATAATGCAAACGGTTCATTTAAATCTGAATGAAGTTTATTATATGCTAATTGCAGTTTTGTGGCTCTAATAGTGAATATCCTGATCTTGTTTAACGTTGAGCGTATTTAAATAAAAAAAAATCTCAGACTTTAGTGACTAATAGAAAAGGAACGGGAGAATGGAGAAGCCTGAGGAAAAACAGTTTGATATTGACAGCATTTTGTTGGAAGTGGGAAATTTCGGAAGATTTCAAATCAAAAATTTTATTCTCATTTGTATTGGAATTATTGTGTTATCTGAAATGTCCTTGACTTATGTGTTTACAGCTGGCATATTGCCGTATAGGTGAGTTTAGACCAATTAATTTTGCCATGTGATTCTTATTTACTGCTGTAGCTTATGAATACAAAATTAAATGCAATTATAGAAAATAATATTTTTATTGTAAGAATTATTCACATATCAACACTATAATTTATGCATTGATTTATGGATGTCTTAAGACGACGTGGGATTACGTCAAAGTACAGTGAATGACATGCACAAATTCTCAAGCATATTCATAATAATGGCCTATATGCATGTCATCATGAAATTCGCTATATTTTGACAAAAGCCGATGCCGCACCAGACTCGTCAATTATGCATAAAACTTTGAAAGGGCAAATCTCAACGCGAGTAATTTCTTTCATAAAAACTATTATTTATGCAGCAAAGATTTAAATCTGGTTATATACTTAATAAGTTGTTGACAATGTACTTTCTTATTTATTTTAGTAATGGAAAGTAGATGGGGACATAAGTTAAGTTAAATAAAGTTGTTACTTATTAGTGGGCAAACTTTCGCATTTCCAAACTTAAAAGCATAAGAAGAAAGTGTTACTCTCTACAAATCATTAGCGCACATGCTTTTGTAACGTGTACATTGTTGTGCCTCAGATAAATATGAAGAACTGACTTTAAGCATATCAACGAAAAAGTTACAATTTTTAGACCCGTACGAAAAACGAAGTTCTTCGAAAAGAGGTCTTATCGTCATGGTTTTAAAATCAAGCCCTACTTTGTAACCATTTTTCTAGAACTGAGTAAAAGATCCCGAAATTATAGTTAGTTCAGGAACTAGATTGGTCTTTCTTCTAGTGGCTGAACTTATTGGATCTTGGATCTGAAGTACGCAGCCTTCATAAAATTGTAGCAAGTGGAAGTTTGCATTTCAAGCTGGGCAGCCTGGCGCCAAAACACTTCCCATAACAATATTGGATGGGTGAACTAGTACGTAGCCATGCATTCGGTTCCAACTCGGCACCAGGCTGCGTACTTGATTTGTACGAGTAGCCTTATAGATGGCAGCCTGGTGCCGAAAATATGTTAATGTCATCGTTACGGCAGTAACAAATACTGTACGTCATATGAATTTCAGCTCGGCACCAGGCTGCGTACTCAAGATTTTTTAATGTTTATATAGAGGGCAGCAGCAGCTTGGTGCCAAGTTGAATTTTATGCGACGTATAGTATTCGTATCGGCCGTTTCTATGAAATTTACAGATTTTCGGCACCAGGCTGCCTTCTATCAGGCTATTCTTATGTCTCAAGCACGCAGCCTGGTGTCGAATCAGAACCGAGTACATAGAAACGTACTCGGACCCCCATACAACATTGTTATAGGAACTTTGCCGGTGGGACCTGACGTTATGCGTTTACCACGACGTTTGTAACCACCCCAATTTCGACCCGGGAGTAGGAGGGGGAGCACCAATCATGATCCTTAGATGACGAATCAGCAATAAAAAAACATATGAAGGGATCCGTACGTATCAGAACAGATGTGGCAAACAGAGTTGATGTTACAAAAAATCTCGAACGTATTAAAGTAAATATTGCCTTAACTCGTAAGTGCATGAAATTACGTCCACATTAATTGTATTGGAAATTGCCGATTGGGCAATATTGAAAAACCCGTCCGAAGAAACGGCGTGGCGTAAATAAGGCCTTCCGAAAGTTCAAGATAGACAAAAATGTTCATATCAATTTTTTCTACAACATAGCAAAAAACCATTTTTTTATCCAGAGCCGACGTATGGTCCTCAGGAGAGGCCTCGGACAAATACTTAATAATAATATAATAATCTGCCTTACAACCCATGAAGGGTTAGATGCTAGATCATTATTTACTAGTTTCGCTGTTTGTGGTTCTATTTTTTGAGATCCTTTCATTACCCGAAAGTTTTACTGTGCCGATGGTAAGCTGTGCGACAAACCCAGTGCCATCTATGAGATGTAACGAGGAGCGAAACTAGTAGGAGTAGAATACCGGTTCTCCCAACAATGCCTTTTCCGGTAAGCCGTACGATGGCACTACACTCAACTTCACTTGACTTGAACGATTCAATCAGCTTTGTTTTGTTTACAAATCTAACAATCGGTACAAATCCGTCTGCGGTTGAGTTTCGAACCAACGCACTGGCAACTCAATCTCGTAGTAGCAAGCAGACGTGTTAACCAATACGCTACCGAGTTGTTCGGACAAATACTTACATAAACACAAATATTTCCCTCCATTTCCTCTACAACCATTTTTTTGTCTAGGGCAGACCTAAGGACCGTCCTAGGGCCATAAGGATATGACTGGTACACATACTTCTATAGAAAAAAATGCTTCCCACAATTTACTCCGCATAGCCGACCTAAGCACAGGCACCGGGTCCAAATTTGTTTTTGAATATAATTCGGTACTCGATTACCTCTCAAATAGAAAAAGAATCAACAAAATCAGTCAGGATTTATACAACTTATGTAAGCGAACACGTTGAGCCCAAGTAGAAACTCAGTTTTAGGGTCCTGACTGAGTCCAAAGGTTTCTAATCAAAAAATTTTCTTCCATAAAACGGAAGACAGTCCTAGACTTTTCGATAAAAAAAAATTTAAATCGGAAGAGATTTACTCGAGTTTTGTACAAAAAACATGTAGAGCGCTAGCAGAAACTCGTTTTTAGTGCCCTAGCTATGTCCTAGGGCCTAATCTCAAAAACGTTTCTTCTACTAATTGTTGGACTTTTTTAAAAAAACGATTATGACAATCGGAAAATATTTACTCGAGTTATGTACAAAAGACCAAAAACCACTTAAACGGCCCTAGCTCGGCGGCCCTTGGGCCGACAGTGCCCAGATTCATTCCCACTAAAGATATTTCGACTACTTTTCAGGGAAAAAAAGTTTTTGAAAATCGGTTGAGTTTTACTCAAGTTATCGCGGTGACAGAAGGACGGATGGACAACGTTTTTATTGCTGATTCGTCACCTAAGCACCAGGATCGATGCTCCCCACCTACTCCCAGGTCGAAATTGGGGTGGTTACAAACGTCGTGGTCTAAAAAGTCCTTCCGTCTGTCTACACGATAACTTGAGTAAAGCTCAACCGATTTTCAAACACGTTTTTTCCTTGAAAGGTAATTGAAAAATCTTCCTTTTTCGATTGAATCTGGGTACTGTCGGCCCAAGGGCCAATGAGCTAGGGTCCTTTTAAGTGGCTTTTGGTCTTTTGTACATAACTCTACTAAATCTTTTCCGATTTAATAAATTTTTATTTGTTTGAAAGATGTGGGCATGGCCGACAATTTATAGAAGAAACTTTTTTAATGTTAAGTCCTTGGACTTAGCTAGGGCACTAGAAACAAGTCTCTGCCAGGGCCCTACCTGTTTTTTGTACATAAGTCGAGCAAATCTTTTCCGATATTCATAATTTTTTTTTTGTTTAAAAGGTGTGGGCATTTTTTCATGAAACATAATCGAAAAATTGTTTTCTGAATTGAATTTGCGCAAAATCGGACGAAATTTCGAAGTTACGGTCGAAAAAGTGGTCAAAAACGTGGTTTTTGAACGTCGGTGAAACTTTTTGACCTTTATATCTGCGAAATTAGCACGGTAATCGCTCTTTAAAGCTTTGAAAGAAAGATATTAACATCAGAAAACCACGAAAATTAAATTAGTGAAAATATTTGGAGTGGTCTGGGCCGTAGAGTCCTTAGTATGGGTCAAGCTCACGCTACGCGACTCCACACGATATTTGGTGGGTTTTCGTGAATATTTCTTTAATGATGAGGTTTTTTGCGCACTGTTGTAGAGAGAACTTTTTTGTATATGGAAATATAGGTCAGAGGGATCTCCGAAGTGCTCTAGGTCGGTTCCTATTTCTGGGCTTATTTTAAAAGTTTGGAGAGATTTATAGCGCCGTTGCTTCGTACGGGTTTTTCAATATTGCACATACTTGCACATGCTTAAGAGTTAAGGCAACATTTACTTAGATACGTTCGAGTTCTTTCGCAACATCTATTCTGATGCGTACGGGTCTCTTGCATATATGCTTTTAATACCTTTCGGCAGATGGCGGCACCACACTCGTGAAAGTTTAAGTGTCTCCGTTTGAGTGACGTCACTCCTTTTTGTGCAGTTAGTCGAATCGATCTGCAGTTAGCTTCCTTAACAGCACATATACTAAATTCTACAGTACATATGTAAGGAGTTAGGACGGAATGTCCAAAAAAATAATGTCCCCAACCAAAATATCCCCTCGGACAAAATATCCCCAGACAAAATAACTGGATATAATAACCAAGATTTTTACATGGAAAACAACTGGACAAAATATCCCCAATATTTACCTATATACACTACTTCTGAGTAGACATTATGTCTGCGGATATTTTATGTCCGGTTTATGTGAAATATTTTGTCCAGGGATAATTTGTCAGGGGATATTTTTTCTTGGGATAATCGGTCCCCGAGCCCATTTGTAAACCTTTCTCTCTTCAATTACGAATGAGTGGAGTTGGACTAGCGATTTTCACCTACGTTACGGTTTCATTTTAAAATCAGCTTACGCTCGATATTTCTCAATAGTAAAGAAGGTTCTCTGCTACGTATGTACGCCCTTGACCCTTTAGGGGCCATCTTTTACTCAAAAAATGACAATTTTTAAAAACCCCTTCCCCCTCGTTTGAGAAAAATATTGAAATATATGGAACGTACGCTTTCGTCGAACCCCGTGCAAGTACGCACTTTATGGATGGCCCCTTACCCTTTCTTGACCCTATTTTTCTCTTTAGAGCTTTTGTAGTATTTAATAAATACACTTACCTATGCTATATGATTGCCCTGAAGTAGGGGCAGGCGTAGTAATCTACATCTTCTTCGAGGATACAAAAAAAAATAAGAAGTACATATCTCGTGCCTACGTAAATTGCCAGATCATTAACATCGCGCGACATTTATTACATAACCTTCAATCTTTACGCACCCACTCCATTGCGTATCAGCAATAAAATGCATCACCCAATAAACGTTCTCATCTTTTGTCCAATCATCACTCGCTGATTTTTCTAGTTTTTCTGATGTCTTGATATCTTTTCCTATTGTTTTCATTTTGAATGGAAAAAAGTGAAATGATAAGAGAAACTACATACACTGCTTCAACTTTCAAATGTAACTTTGGCTTTGTATTACAATGTAAAACGATTAGTTGGTTGATTGGTTTTATCATGAAGCTGAATTAAATTTACAATCCCTTGTAAACGATTGTTGAGAAACAGCAGCACAACAGAAAAACGTAATAACTTATAGACGATTCGGCTAGAACACCAGTTTTATTACACAACCCAAATGAATGAAAATCGACCTTTAGAGTGGAATTTACTCCATAGTTTTAAGTGTGATAAACCACGGTTTTCGTCGAGAATCTTACAATATATTGAATTAGTGTAGTAGGTAAATAACATTTGAAAGTGGAAACTGCCAAAACAATAAAAGTGCGATAAGGAATGATTCTAGTTGACCTTGGAAAATCTAGCAGTAAAATTTATTACTGATGTGACTAGATAAATAAACACAACCAAAGATCCGTATAGGTATCAGAGTAGATGTGGCAAACAGAATAGATGTAGCAAAGAGACTCGAACGTACCTAAATATACAAATAAGCAAACAATCCAACGTTTTCTGTTCTTTTATAACTGTAAGAATTCCAAAGATCCATAGAAATTAGCCAAGGTAATGTCAAAGGCCCTACCGAAGTACGTCTCAAGGCCATTTTCCCCTAAAACCCTGCAAGACGTGTTCTCTAAATTTTATTCTCTACAACTTTGTCCTTGGAAGCAACTTTCTACCTATTATAGTTCTAGGGACATGTGTCATCCCTCCTAATTCTAGAAGTGGTCATATCCCAGGATTATGAAATTTTTACCCAAAACCCTGAAACACGTGTTCGCTTAAATTTAATTCTCTACAACTTTGCCTTTGACAGTAAATCTCCATATTGCATAGTTAAGGAAACATAGACGAAAAACTATTTTCGTAAATGGCCAGGAAACTCAATTTCGTCCATTCCATTGGTCCCCCTGATCCGATTCCCAGTTTTGTGACATCAAGCTTTCATTTGACACCAAAATGAGGAATTTCCATCCTATACTCGCTGAGATACTTGCGAAAAAGTTTCATTGACACTCGAAAATTTCATGTCCGACCTCCACTTCTTCGACCATATATCCGAAACTACTTGGCCGATTTTGCTCATCTTCGAACTTGAATCATGGGACCTTTCAGGGGAAAAAAAGTTTAGGCTGATCTGTTGAGCCGTTTGAAAAAAAAAGTGGAGACGGACAGACGGACATTTTTTTTATTGTTGATTCGTCATCTCTAGGCGATAATAGAAGCACCCCCCCCTCCCACCTCTATCTACCCCATGTTACAATAAAATTGTTTGTAGTAAGCGTATAGGATCTTTGTACTTTCGCCCCGTGAGATGTATTTTCTTACTTTCGGTCCTCATTTGCGGGGCGAAAGTATCAGCTTTCGTAGTTGGTATGAAAAAGAAAAATGTATTGACCGAAACTTTTATTATTAGTTAACAACAAATTGTGCTCGTAATTCATGTGTTTTGTAGGTTTTGTAGGTTTCAATGAATACCATGGAACACATTGATGCGTTGTAATAAGGTTGTGCTACTCAAGCGCGTTCACATGTACCTGATTACATGATTACCACAAGCCATTTCGTTCGCTGATGTTAAAACAGGGCCGGTTTATACTTGCTCATGAAATGAAATATTCATACAAAAAACTGCATACTTTTCGCATGCGCTTAAAAGCAGAGGTTATGTGGGGAAACTCACGACGACGACGCTACGTTAAAAGTTAATCGTTGCTTAATAGTTATTTGTGTGTCTGTTTTTGACGACTGATTCTAGGCAATTTCGCGTGTTGTAGACCGAGCAGTGCGAGGTCTACATGCGAAAGTGCCTAAAATGAGTCGTCCAAAACAGACACACAAAAAATTTTTCATGCAGAGGTCCAAAATCGAGAGAAATTTATAAAATTTCCTTCGATTTTGGCCCCGAGGCATGAAAAAGTAAATTTCTTAATTTTTTGACATTCCGAACAACTCTGTCAAAACCATAAAAACCAATTTTTTTGATAATTTTTAGCTGAAAATTAGCATTGGACCCAAATATTATCAATGAAATCCATAGATCTGATGCTTGCGCGCGAAGCGATTGACTGGAGCTGGAAAAAATTGAATGTGTATCTTAGGCACAATTCAAAGACAAACATGAACTCATAGACTTTTAGGTTAAATCCATCAAAGTACGTGTTTGTTGATCAAATGTGGTTCAGAATCATAAACAATTTTTTCCGACTATCTGCCAATCGCTTAGCAAACATCCGATCTACGGATTTCATTATTAATATTTGTGTTCAATTTCATGGGGCTTTTTCCACATATTTGTATAAATCCAATTTATTATATGTTGGAAAGGAGCGTACCGTGCAATTTAATTAATCAGATTTTTTAGTGAGGCGAATAAAAACTCTATTTTTTGAATTGCAACAAAAATTTTTAATTTATTACCGACCGCGGTTTCGGTTGTCATACAAACATTATCAAGGTGTTCCATTCGACTGAAAACCCTTAATTTCTTTTAAACAAAAGCTGAAATAAATATACGGTAACTACCGACATACATTTAATTTATGATAATAAACATTTCGTCAAAAATACTGTTTCTTCTCGACAATACATGCAAACGATTCTTTTAATAACAAGATTCAAGTTGAGGAGAAGTATCTATACCTTATACTACTCTTATCAATCATCTGCAGGTCGTCATTCTGGTGGTGTGAATCATTGTCATAACGTCGCTTTACCACTTGTACTTTTACTCGCAGTCGAAGAACTCTTCACTAGCACTCACATCAGATGAGTCTTCGGTCAGTTCGATGATATTTTAGCCAAGTTTTTTCTCCGTTGTGAAGAGGTACAGAAAGGGGGATGTTATGTTTCAATCGTCTTCGTCGAGCAGATTTTCGCGTTTATGTCGATATATGTCGATGGCTTCGTTCAACCTTTCAAGCTGGTTGTATAAGTCTCAGTTCGCTTATGTTAACTTCATGGTTAGTCATAAAAATGTGTCGGCCAACAGCTGTCTTCTTTTTCCACCTAGCAGATTTGATATGTTCATTGAAACGCTCGAATAGTTTGCGAATTGTCATTCCAATGTATATGCGGCCACAGCACGCGCATTGTATCTTGTATACACCTGATTTGTGGAGGTCCAGTGGTTTGTCCTTCAACGTTCCTAGAATCTGTCTCAAAGAGCCGTCATTTCTGTGTACTATCGTCACATTTGAATTGTGGTAATCTGCTTAGCAGAATAATCCAAATTTAAAAAATAACCGAAACAAACTCACAATTCTTTCACTTCCAAATTGTTCAAACGAAATGACATCCATCCAATCGTAGGATCTGGATTTTATAAAAGGCGAGTTGACATAGTCTGAGTATCATTCTATGGCCATCGTTGCTGATATACACATGGTCTTAAGACAAGGTGCACTGATAAGTCGTAAACGACGAAATCAGCACTTTTAGTTTTTCGATTTTTGTTAAACAAATTGGAAGTAGGATGAAGAATTATGAGTGGCTTTTAAATGTTGATTCAAGCGGGTGGACTTTAATCTGCCGAAGGTACAGCAGCCATAGTAAAATATTACTTCTATGGGTGCAATTGTACCAAAACGAGAATTTTCTCAATTTTTACCTCGTCATATTATGTTTCTTATAGACTCCTGTCAATTTTGTCTTCTGACAGAGGGAAATGAGTCATCGCGTGGTATGCCGACATTTTGTGTTGACGGTCCATTGGTACCATTGTTCATGGAATGAGTCGCTGGTAATATGTCTCTTTGTGCCGGTAGGTTTTCGGTAGACATCTACTTCAATCATAGGTCCAATGCTTATTTTCAGCTAATAGTTATCAAAAAAATAGGTTTTTCAATGGTTTTGACAGAGCTGTTTGAAATGTCAAAAAGTTAACAAATTAACTTGTAATTTCGTTGTCGTGAGTTTCCCCATTACGTTGTTGTATCAAAATTAACAATTAGGCACTAGTCAGGAAATATAGTATATTGCGTATGAAGGCAGTTTAGCGCACTAGATGTGAGATTGCCGATACGAGCTGAAAGCGAACAGCTTCTACGCACTAGTGCGATAAAATTTTATCACACTAGTGCATAAAAGTGGTCTTTATACACTACTACGAAAAAATTTATCGCATTAGTGCGTTAAAAAATTTTTGTCGCACTAGTGCGAAAAGTGATCTCATGCGACACCGAAGGGAGTTTTTTGTCGGTGAATTGCAAAAAATTTATATGAAATTCCATTGCATGTCTACACCAAAAAAAACCACATTTCAATGCTATCTTCGATTAAGAAATCTGTCGTATTTTGATACATCCTTGCAAAAACTACTATTATGATACTAGTAACACAATAAGAATGTTTCACCGTCATCAGCTCACCTCGCTCTTGTTCGAAGCGGGGACAGACAAATAACACGTGCTCTGCAGTCTCTTCCTCTCCTTGGCATGTCGGGCAGAAAGGTGACAATGTGAATCCAGACCTGTGCAGGTACTTCCTGAAGCATCCGTGGCCAGACAGAAACTGTGTCAGTTGGAAGTTAACCTCTCCATGTTTTCTATGTACCCATGTCGTTATGTTTGGTATGAGTCTATGGGTTCACCTTTCCTTGTCAGAGGAGTCCCACTCTCGCTGCCACTGTCTCTTAATTGCGTTCTTACTGTTTTGGTAGTTTGACCCTCCCTTCTCTTCTTTCTATGACATTCGCTGTCTTCCGTCAACGTCATGCATGTGGGCATTGTCCCAGCTATGACACATACCGCTTCTAAGGATATCGTTCGGTATGCGCTTGCTCCTCTTATGCTTGCCAGCCTTTGGGTTCTATTAAGCATCCTCCGATTCCTCTTGGTATCTAGCGTCCGTATCCACACTGGTACCCCGTAGCGCAATGTCGATAGGATGAACTTGTAGAAGCCTCCTTTTGCTGCTGCATGGTCCAAAGCCGTTTGGCATTATTCTTGCCGGTGCTGCGGTCGTACAGCATAACTCCAAGGTACTTTAATTGGCGAGTGGATGTGATTTCTTCCACGTCAATGTTGTAGTCAGTTTTTTTGCAGTTACTCACTTCCATGGTATCGGTTTTCTGGTGGACCAGCTTCAGTTTTGCCGTTGTCATCCAGTTTTCGACAGTTTCTAGCGCCTTTATCGTAACTACTTCCACCTCCATCTTCGACACTCAGGACACCGTGAGGATCAAGTCGTCGGCAAAAGTAATCGTCTTAGCGCATCTTGGCAGTTTCAGCCGCAGCGCTGTGTCAAACATTACATTCCACAGCGTAGGTCCTAATATGGATCTCTGTGGTACCCCAACTGTCTACTGTTTTTTTCGTACGTTAGGACTCGTCGCTCAAAATAGCTTTTCAACATCCTGCAGAGGTAATCGGGGACTCTCATGGCATGCAACGCCTTTGCTATGTCCATTCAGCTTGCGCTATTAAAGGCATTTGGAACGTCTATCGTCGTTACGGCACAGAAGCGGTTACCCCGTATTTTTTGCTTCCGCGCCTCTATAACTTTTCAATGGCCTCAATCACCGATCTCTCTTCACAAAATCCGAATTGTTCGTCTGACAGTCCGTTCTCGCTCTCTGTGTGTTTTCTTAGTCATCTCTTTGGCAGTGATCGATCGTTCATGTCTGTCTTCCTCCTGACCATGAGGAGTTTGCGATCATGTGATCTGTTCGTGCTGTGGGAAGAGCTCTATCACTATGGCACCTAGCTTCTGCGGGCACTTTTCTTTTGGCCCTGATGTACCTTTCGTCATCGTCATTGAAATTTCTCTGTAAGGGCCGACCATTTCTGATCGATGCACACCAGGGGCGCCGGAAACTGTCTTGCCTCGAGGCTCAGAATCAGAAGTTCTGATGTAATGAAAAATGTTGAAAATCTTTTTTTATCTGATTGGAATATTGTGCTTTGGCATACAGTCCGGGAAATACGGTGATCTCTCCTAAGGAGTTTAAAAGATATCATTAAAGGGGTCGAAGTTTCCGTACTAAATTTCTTTCGTGGACCTCATACCTCAGAAAATACTGAACGAAGTACTTCTCATCCTTGAGTTCTAACAATCGGAATAAAATGTGCCTTAAAGGGCGATTAAATTAACCTTTAGAGACATCAATCTCTATCTAAGTCTCAAAGAGAGATCAAAAAACAGAGGGAAGGTCTTCTCTTCCCAGAGTTCTAGCACTGGGACCTTGTGGAGATATGGAATTCTAGGAACTGATCTCTACGGACCTTTCACCTTTCCTCTGGTGAAAATGGGGGAAATCGTTTGAAACGCACATTAATTCTCACATTTTTGAAAGAAAAAATTGAATAGGAAATTACTAATCACAGGGCTGTGGCTCCTGACCCTTTGATATATCAGAGCTCGGCCAGCTATCTTTGATATCGTATACGAATACCTTTCCAAAACGTCCTGGATATCCTGGACCCTTTGCAAAAAAGTTGTTCCATGGATTATAGGTATTGAATCAAAGTTTCCGAAACCGTCGAGATCATTAAAAGATATTCAGATTTGACGGAGATATTTGAGTTTGAAGTTTTACATAAGACAAGTTTTAACCGGCTATTACCGGTCGATGAGGTCCAAGAAAAAAAAATTAGTTAGGAAGCTTCGTCTCCACAAGTCGAAATTCATCTAAACTCTCTAGCGAGCGAGACGACTTTTTTTGTGCCCCGTACTCATATCACTATTTTGAAATAAATCATGCAATTTCGTGTCCGCATAAATCTTTCAAATTTTCCATTTACAAAATTCCAATTCGCGGGTACACAGCCCGCACGGTTCCAATTTCAGGTTATACTAAAGTAGACATAATCTTCTTGTAGAATCCTTTTACCTATAGCCCGTTAGACATGATGATGCTGATAAT
>CM055405.1:46284528-46348366 GCA_029228625.1 Pseudolycoriella hygida | reverse complement strand
GCTGCACGTCACGGCACCTAGCTGCACGTCACTGCACCTAGCTGCACGTCACTGCACCTAGCTGCACGTCACTGCACCTAGCTGCACGTCACTGCACCTAGCTGCACGTCACTGCACCTAGCTGCACGTCACTGCACCTAGCTGCACGTCACTGCACCTAGCTGCACGTCACTGCACCTAGCTGCACGTCACTGCACCTAGCTGTACGTCACTGCACCTAGCTGCACGTCACTGCACCTAGCTGCACGTCACTGCACCTAGCTGCACGTCACTGCACCTAGCTGCACGTCACTGCACCTAACTGCACGTCACTGCACCTAACTGCACGTCACTGCACCTAACTGCACGTCACTGCACCTAACTGCACGTCACTGCACCTATCTGCACGTCACTGCACCTATCTGCACGTCACTGCACCTATCTGCACGTCACTGCACCTATCTGCACGTCATTGCAGCTAGCTGCACGTCACTGCACCTAGCTGAACGTCACTGCACCTAGCTGCACGTCACTGTACCTAGCTGCACTTCACTGCAGCTAGCTGCACGTCACTGCGGATAGGTGCAACCAGCTGCACCAAGAGAATCAACTTCTTTGACTTCACTCTATCACTACTTTCCAATGGTTTATTTTACATTGCACTAAGGGTTCTTTAATGTTCAATACTAATTCTGGTGCTTCTTTGGGAGATGCGTGTCAGTATTATTTTGGGTGCGAATGCGAATACTATTTGTAAAAGAAGCATTCTAGAAAGACACAAGAAACATTCATCCAGGTGTGAGGATGCAAAAGCATTCACAATAATCCTGACACTATGGCAACAGTCACTTCGTATTTTTTTATCAAAACTGTTATGTAGTGCTGAACATTTCCGGTACACGTACCGTTACTCTAGCAGCCTCGTTTGAGACACAATATCTGTAATTTGGATAATTTGGTACATTATGACAAATCGTCCATAACTCATTAATCTATCGGAATCTTTAATTTAACAGAAAATATATTTCCCCTATGACAGTTGAAAAATAATACTTGGATTTATCCATTGAATGAGTGAAAACCAAACGAGCAGCAACACATTTCAAGTGCTCGAAGAGGACTCAGATTACCCTTTAATTTTAAAGATAAAAAGCTCTTTTGTAGTTCAGAAATATTTCATGATTAAGTGGATGACAACACACGTAAACATTTGCTATCGAGTGTGACTATACGAATTGGAAATAAGCGTTATGAACCCGCAGAGAAGTGAAACGTTTATTTCTAAACTGACCACAGATAATTCCACTTGATGAGATAAATATATTGTGATAGCGTGAGCAGCAAGTAACCTTTGGTTGCTTGATATTTAATACACAATGTTGTCACGTGCAACAATAGAAACACCCGCAGAAATGTTTACCTTTCCTTTGTTACGGTTATTGTTTGCAGGTATTCCAGGCGCTTTCGTTTAAATCATAAAATCATTCTGAGAATTTATTTACTTTTGTTTGATTTGACACTGGACTTGGTTTTGTTGGATTGATTTTTAAATTTGGCAATTTCTTTTTCAACTTTTTTCCATATCGTCTTTTGGAAATCTTTTCGGTAGCCGAGCAAAAAGAGCACTTCCAGGAGAACGAAAAGTGGGGCCATTCTAAAATTGCATAGAACTCAAATATTTTCTCAACTGACGACCATTAAAACTCAATAACTTACACCACTGCCTGTACGAGATTGTCAAACAAGGCTGGCGCACGTCCTTCAAACACTCCATGACCTACGAACTGCATGGAATATTGATAGCGGAAGAATCTTTAAAATTTATTCAGAAATTACTTGAGCAACCCAACAAACGACTTGGATTACAGCTGCGATCTGCCACGCTGCGTATCCGTAATTCAATTCAGCCTCCAAGTAAAATTTTCGACCAGACACCAAACAAAACGCCAAAAGTAGAGTCGCAATGAAGCCGGCTTTTTTGTCCATTAACAGGTAAACCGCAGCGTAAAAGACAGCCGCAACGAATGTAACATTCAATGGATGAACAGCTACGACGAATGTGTTGAATTGTTCTGGTGCTACCAATGGAATGTACTCGGACAGAACGAGAGCGGACCATAAAATTGGCCACACGCAAATTACATGAATGATCTTATTGACCGTTGTATGATGGTAGGCGGCATAAAACGTGAACTAAAGAATTTTTTATTTTTAACTTTAGTCTCGGACATAAAATAAGCACTGACCTGTTCTTCGAGATCTGTGAGTGCCATTTTGAAGGAGAATCTGAAATGAATGAAATTTTTGATACATGTGTGGGGTGCTTTGAGAAAATTACATATACGCGGGACAGGTGTAACAATGAACTTTCAAAATTACACTGTAGCACAAAGTATGAAACCTTGAGAAGAAAGAGAGGAAAGATTTTGCATACAAAATTCAACATCAGTTCAAGGTGTTCAAGCGTTGCATGTAATGTACTTAGGCCACGTATAATTCACTTAAACATTCTGCAGAGCAGATGAATGTTACACGTACATACCTGTATCAACCTAATTGAATGCGTGTCTGTGGTATAAAGCAAAAATATTATTCTGGAATCACAGAATTATATTAAAGTCGAAATTTCAGCTATGCACTAATTCAATTCATTGAGATAAATGTCGAAGTCACAAGATCGCAACATTTGGGTTTGTTGTTAACGTAGAAATATTTCAATACTTACATTCTGCACCTTTCCACGCAAATTTACAAAGAGATATGAACGATTTCGACACCGAACTTGTCAAACTGAATTGTGTTGCAGATAATGTCGAACTAAATTGCCTTACTCCGATTTGATTTTTATTTTTTTATCAAACGCAGCTGTTTTTAGGGTAAAAGTACTAGTCTTCGACCGTTATTTCACTCATCTGACTTTACGAACCAAAAGAATTTTTTATGTGGTATCGCTAGCACACGTGGTCAAATACAAAATATATGGGTAGATATCACACTAAAAACGGATGAATTTATGATTCCTAATGAACCAATCACGCAAGCGAATTAAATTATGAAAGTGATTGCGGATCAATCATTCATTCAATTTTGTGATTAATGAACAAATAGATTTCTCTTTTCGAATAGGAGGCTAGCGTTTGCCAAACTCATGACAGTACCACCGTTGAGTCCCATATGATTCACAGTGGAATCAACGATGATTCACAGTGGAATCAACGATGATTCACAGTGGAATCAGCGATGATTCACAGTGGAAAGACCGATCATTCATCGGGGGAATTACCGATCATTCATAGGGGAATGACCGATAATTCATCGGGGAATCATCGATGATTCACCATGTAGTCAACGGTGATTCCTCTGTGAATCATCAGTGATTCCTCTGTGAATCATCAGTGATTCCTCTGTGAATCATCAGTGATTCCTCTGTGAATCATCAGTGATTCCTCTGTGAATCATCAGTGATTCCCCTGTGAATCATCGGTCATTCCTCTGTGAATTGTCGGTCATTCCTCTGTAAATAATCGGTCATTTCATTGTGAATTATCGGTGATTCCACGTTGAATCATCGATGATTCACCAACGAATCTTACTGCAAGCTAAGCCTTCATAGACATTTTTCTTATGTTAAAGCAGGCCTCAGCGCTTTGCTTTTCAATGTTTTCATGAATAGAATAGTTATCAGAACTGGAGACAACTTAATTGTGCATAACATAGCATTCTGTTCAACAAATTCGCCGTTCTATTTTTCTTTTGTTACGAAAGTGGAAAACAATTACATACGTTTAGCGTAAAGTTGCTGTCAGTACGAACAGCAAATGCTGAAATTTGAATAATAAACTATCATCCGGGTGTTTTATGAGTTCACCAACTATCCTGAGCTGAATGGTGTAGAAAATTTGCTAAGTGATAGTGTCCTTGTCCGATGTAAATCAACGTAAAGAAAATAAAGGATGTGAGATGTACGTATACTTTCTTTACATTAGTTGTCTTTTAACGCAGAAAGAATTTGCATTTAACAGATTGACTACAACCCTTATTTACGCAGGAATAGCATTTGTCAATAAATTAATTAACGTTATGTCATTTGTCTTCATTTGTTAAATCAATAAACCTACTGAGAGGTGCCCGAAGATAAGTACGTTTACCCTGTAAAATATTTCGTGTATGTGTGCGTATGCGTTTTCTGTTTTGCTTACAATCTGTCGATATGATACACCGCTAAACACATCAGACTCAATACGTAAACAAAATTATACTCGCTTTCTGTTTTCTCGTTTTATTTCACGAAACATTAAATTGAGGCGTTTCTTCTACGCCAGAAATTATACTAACAGATTTCAGTGATGTACTCTCAACGAAGAGCTTTTCTTGAAAAACAAGTCAAATTCTTTTTTTTCGGTGAAGGTAGATATAACTGTTACTTATTCAAATTTTGTGTTAGCAGATTAACCGACTTCGAACTAGTGCAGAAAGTTGAATTTAACATTCTTGTTTTATATTCTGGAATATTGTGCACAAACAGACTCATATGTAAAAATGTGCAATTTTTCAACTTAAAATCGTATGTTTGCAGCTGCCATACATTTATTCGGAGCAATTCAATCAATACAACCACAATCATTATATATTTTCTATAAACATAATATGATAGTTGCAAACATTGTACGTTTAAAGCAATCATAATATATTTGCAGTAATCATAATGTTTACGTTTAATGATGCTATGGTTGGCACTACAGACACTGATGGTTAAATTTGCAGCAATCATATTTTTTTGAGCAATTATACTACGTTTGTGGTCATCACATTCTGTTTATATCATATTATGTTTCTCACAAATCTGTAATGCCTCAAGCGGGACGAATTAAATTTTTACTTTAGTATATGAATTAAATAAAGGTAAGAAAAACGTTGAAGTTTCTTTTTGATCGGTTTCCACACCAAGAAGACGAATGCTTGTCGCAAATGATGAAAAAATGATGGAAACTAACCTTTTCGTACGGCTGCTATGTGTCATCAACGAGATGACACAAGAACAGGAGTTCAAACACAACGATGATTCCCCTTTTACAGCAAAAAACTCTAAATGATGTAAGAGATTCATTCGATTTTAGAAGTAGAGTGAAATAGTAGATTACAGCGGGGCATGCGGAAATAAGTCATTACATGAGAGATTAATTTTGTGAAATGAGCCAAACTCAAGAGGGTGTTTTTAAGCAAAAAGCTTTGAAAACTGTTTTTTGACGAGTGTAGGCCTAGGGCGAGGTATACAACTACAAGAGTCAAACGACAGTTTTTGAAGCGAGTTGCTTAAAAATACACGAATGAGTTTGCGAGTGTCACGAAATTATCCAGAATGGATGACATATTAAGCATTCCCCACTGTATGCTGTTTTACTCGGTGTCTCAACCGAAAACGCGTCATTACATGCATATGTGTACCCCCCGGAAGTTATTCATTACATTAGGGCCCCCACCGGAATCGTCTCATTACATATCTACATGTAATGACACGCTTTCGGATGGGACACTGAGTTAAACATTATACAGTGGGAATTGCTTAGTAAGTCATCCATACTGGATCAATCACTAGGAAACTCATTCGTGTATTTTTAAGAAACTTGCTTTAAAAACAATTGTTTGGACTCGTACAGAAAAAACAGTTTTCAAAGCTTTTTGCTTAAAAATACCATCTTGAGTTTGGCTCATTTCACAAAATTGATCCCTCATGTAATGACTTACTTCCGCTTCCCTCACTGTAATCTACTATTTTTGGCTGACCATCCCGAAGTTGAGCATGACATGTATGTTTATGTTTATCCCCAAGGCAGTGACATGGCTGTATTCGGATTCGGTTGTATTAGTATTTTATTAGACATTTTCACATGAATTGGAATAAGTACTTTTGTTTTACTTACATTTTTTTACATGGCCACAACTTCCTCTTGAACATGCATACTATTCTCACATAACATGTGGTTACATGGGTATGCATACGTAGAATAAACCATTGAAACTGGTATAGGAAAGTAGCGATAGAGTGAAGTCAAAGAGGTTGATTCCCTTGGTGCAGCTATAGATGGTGCAGCTAGACGCATTCAGGTGCAGCTAGGTGCAGTAAGGTGTAGTGTATAAACGGACGGACGGACGGACAGGAAGCGTGAAAACACAAAATAGCTATCGCTACTTAATAAAGGCATATGTAAAGGCATATGATCACCAAGAAATTCATTTTTGATCACCAGAAAAATAAAACACTCTTTTTTAGGGCCAGGGGTGTGTCCGACTAAAAGCGGCTAACTCAGCGTAGGTGTAACTAATTTTGCTCCTAATTAAGTTTTATTTTGTATTGGTGATCAGAATTGTATTCTCAGGTGATCAAAAATTATTTTTGGGTGATCGATTATAATACTACCCCTTAATAAATGATTTCCGCAAGTAGTAAAGCGAAACTTCCGGAGGGGATAATCAAAAAAATCAACGTATGAGAATTTCACAAAAATGTTTTACCGAAGATATAGCGACCTGAGACTGTATTTTACAAAATGTATGTATCCCTGAAAACTTCTCAATTTTTTCATTTACCACTAATGGCGCTCGGCTTCCTTACAAAATCCGGACGCCCAAAGTCCGCACGCTACAAAATCCGGACACCTCAAGATCCGGATACTACAAAATCTGCACATGCCAATATCCGGACAAACAAAGCATGATTTTTCCGGATTTTGCACAACAATACAACGAATAAAATTATAATTTGCACATTCTACACATTAGCGATTGGCGTAAGTCGTGTGATAAGTTTAGTAAACAATAATGTTATTGTTAGCATTCTTAATACTTTGCAGTGGAAGCATTTTAAGTTTGGTCTGACAACTGTTTTCAATTTCTGTATGTAATGCTTTAATCGTGGATTTAAAAAAATAAGCAGTTAATACTGTTTGTTTAGTTAGGGGCTCTACACATTACCCCCGTACCTACAGAAGGCTGTTTTGGACACCCTGCAGGCTTCTATGACGTTCATGGGGCTCTGTCCCAAACCCCGCTTTAAGTTCTCGGCTTGCGGCGCTGAGGAAGTATTAAAGAACGACTACATGGACTACAAAATCAGAGTTTTCACCGCCACTCGACCCAGATCCTCTTTCAAAGTTTGGTCTGCCAACTGTTTTAAATTACTGTGTGTATTTGTGTGGATTTTCATCTTTTTCTTGCTAATTTTCATATTATTTCATAATATTTTTTTGTGCGGATCACTGAGATAATTCCCTCCAGATTTTGTAGTGTCCGGATTTCAGGGCATCCGGATTTCAAGGCATCCGGATTTAGCAGTCTCCAAATTTTTGTAGGATTTTGCAAGGACACCGTGGTGCTCATATAAGGCAGGGAAATTATTGACGCATTTTGTCCATTTTTACCTGGACGCACAAGGGGTCGTGCACATATTACGTCAAACTCAAAGGGGGGAAAACGTGACGGAATCGGACGGGTGAAGGGGGTGTCTGCATGGAACGTGACGTCACGTTTTGTTCCAATAAAAAGGAAAAATTGTTATTAGACATTCAAAACGTAAACTTCGCGGACCCGTAGGAAACCAGTTCAATCGATTCTGGTTGCAAGGATTTCCGTTCTATCAAATCACTGAGACTGAGTTATTTTGATCGAGTTAATTACAAGAAATCCAAAATTACTAAAATGACCCTCGCCGAACGGCTTCTGGACATATATTTCCAGGTAGGGGGGGGGGGGGTCGAAAATGTGACGTCATACTTTAGGGGGTGTAAGCCAAACGTGATATAAAATGACCTGGGGGAGGAGGGAGTCAAAAAATCGAGAAAAAAGTATGACGTAATATGTGTACGACCCCCAAGGATAACATAGTGGTAGTCCAATTTCGGGTTGCTATAAACAGACCTCTTTCGCCCTCCTAAAATATTAATGTTACCACCTAGAAAAACTTTATCCGCCATTAAAATGTAACAAACTTTTCAGATGCAATATTCCCGGATGCGATGAAGAACCATACAGTTTCAACCCACAATGGCTTTCTAATGGCATTCCAGAGAAGAATGGCATCCCAGAAAAGTGTATTAAATATGATCAACTTTCCATTCCAACGAACCCAGAGGAATGTTATAACACTAGTATTTTCAACAGTTCTGTTCAAGTGGCGTGTAACAATTTCATTTACGATACAAATGAATTAACTTTGCAGAATGAGGTTCGTTCCATCATCGTTCCTCTGTTTTTTTTTCTGCTTTTATTTTCCACTTTTTTTTTGAACAGTTCAATTTAAATTGTGAAAATGAATGGAAATTAACATTAATTGGAACGATAAACAACGCTGGCTTATTCTTTTTCATGGCCATTACGGGTATACTTTCTGACAAGTTGAGTTCATTTTTTTAATTTTCACCCAATCGAAAGCAATTAAACAAGAAAACATTTTGATTAGATTCGGTCGCCGTACAACATTCATTTACACTTTATTCGCTGGTTCGATCGTTGGAACAGTCAAATCGTTTTCAGTGAATTATATCATGTATGCCATATGCGAGTTTATGGATGCGGCATGTGTAGCTGGCACTTACGCCATTTCCTTTGTATTGGCATTGGAAATGTTGGGGCCGAGTGAAAGGGTCTTCGGTGGAACATTAATTGCTTGCAGTTACACCATTGGAGAAGTAGTTTTAGGTTTCATTGCAATGTACACATTGAATTTTCGTCTGCTTGTACGAGTAGTGTACTGTCCGATGATGTTGGTTATAACATATTTCTGGCTTATTCCGGAAAGTGTCAGATGGTTGAGTGTAAATGGGAGAAATAAAGAAGCCATGGACATTGTGGTAAAAGCAGCCCAAGTGAACAAAATTACACTCAAGGAGGAAACACGGGATCTTATTTACAGCTGTAGCGTTAGTCAATCGAGAACTTCTCTGAGAAACAGAGAATTCGAAAGTTCAAAGAAAAGTTTAGAGATGAGAAAGGTGCTCCGTTCCAAAATTCTCTTGCTTCGAATAGCTAATTGTTTCTTGGTGTGGATCACATGTGCATTCGTTTATTACGGACTCAGCTTAAATGCTGTGTCACTAGCTGGTAATAAGTTCCTAAACTTTATGCTCGTCTGTGCTGCTGAGATTCCTGGATATTTAATTACAAATTTGGTCGGTGGAAGAATTGGTAGAAAATGGACTTTGAGTTTGTCGTTGACTATTTGTGGCATGTCATGCATAGCATCACAATTTGTACCAGAAGACGGTTACGCGTTCGTCAGTTTGGGTTTATTTTTCATAGGAAAGGCAGCAATCACCGTGTCGTTTACAATACTTTATGTTTTCACTATTGAAATGTTCCCCACCAGCTTAAGAAATAGTTTGGTGTTGGTCTGTTCAACAGTTGGAAGAATTGGATCGATGTCAGCTCCACAAACACCGTTACTGGTACGTACTACTGCAAAGTCTTTTAAAACTAGTGAGTTGAAGTTAATCGGAGCAGCATGTTGCTGGATCCTCGACCCCGTTATTTTTATGAGGAAGGAGCCAAAAACAAGGGTGGTAATTAAGGGTTGAAGGGGCTCCAAGTCCAACATTAAGGGATATTATGGGTTTCGAGCCCTTAATCTCTCATTGGGCTGAAACATATCAAACGTGTTACCTACTATATATGAGAATTATTTTAGACTATTCCGGAGTCATTCTAAAGGGGTTGTTTAAGGGCTGGCGATTGAGACCAACTTTGAGTTAAAGTTACTCAACTTTTTGTCAAAAAAGCATGTCGAAATCATCCATTTCATGTCTGTCCAAAAAACGAATTTGTCGGTATAGTCTAGTTAGTCTAGCGGTAGCGGAGGGCGTGACGCAGTCCCCATACCTAAAAAAAGTCCACAAACCCAAACAAAGCCCATACAAAATTCTATGGGACAAGTAACCATATATAGGCAAACTTTTGCGTTTTTCCACCTGCCCTCTCCCCCTCCTACGTCGCAGCAGCTTTCCAATGGTCTCAGATTCATCAAAATCGGTTCGAAATTGGCTGAGATTTTTCTATTGTTATGAAAACTTTTTTTCTGATCTGTCGGTTTCTATCTATTAATAATTTTGAGGGTTTTTTAGGTAATGTTCGGAGTTTTCGAATTTTAGCTCCGTAGTGACAAAAGCTAGAGAATTGGTTTCTTCGGCAAAGTTATAGAGTTTCATCAGGAGAATTTTTTGGGATCTTACGAAAATGTCACCCAGCTGTCAAAGCGGTGCACTCTTCGATTTTCTTGAGCAATAAATTACGTTTTTTTTGTTTTCAAATTTTAGCTTCGGAATGACAACACTTTCTTCGGGAAAGTTATAGAGATTGGTGAGGAGAACTTTTTGGATTCAGAAAATTGTCAGCAAGTGTCAGAAAGTCTGAGAAAGTTGTCAACAAGTGTCAGAAAGTTGTCAGCAAGTATCAGAAAGTCTCAGAATGTTATCAGCAAGTCTTAGAAAGTTGTCAGCCAGTCTTAGAAAGTTGTCAGCAAATGTCAGACAGTCTCAAAAAGTTGCCAGCAAGTTTCAGAAAGTTGTCCGAAAGTCTGAGAAAGCTGTCAGCAAGTGTGAGAAAGTTGTCGGCAAGTGTGAGAAAGTTGTCGGCAAGTGTTAGAAAGTCTCAAAAAGTTGTCAGCAAGTGTCAGAAAGGAAAGTTTCAAAAAGTTATTAGCAAGTGTCGGAAAGTTGTCAGCAAGTGTCAGCAAGTCTAAGAAAGTTGTCAGCAAGTGTCACACATTCTTAGAAAGTTATCAAGTTATCAACAATTGTCAAAAAGTTGTCAGCAAGTATCATAGAGTTGTCAGCAAGTGACCGAAAGTCTCAAAAAGTTATTAGCAAGTGTTGGAAAGTTGTCATCAAGTGTCAGAAAGTTGTCAGCAAGTGTCAGAAAGTCTGAGAAAGTTGTCAGCAAGTGTCAGAAAGTCTGAGAAAGTTGTCAGCAAGTCTCAGAAAGTACTCAGCAAGTGTCAAAAAGTTGTCAGCAAGTCTCAGAATGTTGTCAGCAAGTCTTCAACCAGTCTTAGAAAGTTGTCAGCAAATATCAGACAGTCTCAAAAAGTTGCCAGCAAGTCACAGAAAGTCTGAGAAAGCTGTCAGCAAGTGTGAGAAAGTTATCGGCAAGTGTAAGAAAGTTGTCAGCAAGTGTCAGAAAGTCTCAAAAAGTTGTCAGCTAGTGTTAGAAAGGAAAGTTTCAAAAAGTTATTATCAAGTGTCGGAAAGGTGTAAGCAAGTGTCAGCAAGTCTAAGAAAGTTGTCAGCAAGTGTCACACATCCTTAGAAAGTTATCAAGTTATCAACAATTGTCAAAAAGTTGTCAGCAAGCTCAGTAAGTTGTCAGCAAGTAATATAGAGTTGTCAGCAAGTGTCCGAAAGTCTCAAAAAGTTATTAGCAAGTGTTGGAAAGTTGTCAGCAACTCTGAGAAAAATGTCAGCGAATCTCAGAAAGTACTCAGCAAGTGTCAGAAAGTTGTAGGCAATTGTCAGAAAGTTTCAGATCATTTTTTCCCATAAAAACATAGGTCGCAGAGCTCGCCTTACAAACCCTACAAAACGACTGATATCACAACAAAAAACTTCTTCGAAGGTAAAGTGTGACTAAGTCCGTAAGTCCACTTCCAAAATTATTGATATCGTCGGAGGTGACGCCTGCGCTGATAAGGTGCCAAAAATTTGTTTGAATAGCTTGTGTCGAAGTTTTTCTTTAAAAAAAATTGCATTACTTTTTTTAAAACAAAATTAGGTTGTGTAGAAGAAATTGCGTCACAAATGCCGGACACAACGACGAAATAATTTTTCTGTACTTTAAGTTTTTACGCTGCAGAAATACAACTTTTCTTTCTTTTTGCCGGAAAATCGATTTTCCATTTTCCAAGAAAAATTTTGTTCCACTGTTTTTCACCGAAAACAAGAATAGACTATAAAAAAATCAAAAGTTGTGAAGCGATCACCGATCAGAACGGACTTTAAGAGGAAGATCGAAGATTTCATAAAATACTGTGACGTCATTTGTCTCGCAAGAATTTTAGTGTTGTATTTTTTTTGCAGGCCAAATATGTGCCAGCTTTACCACTTTTCTTATTCGGTGGATTTGCTATAACCTCTGGATTTACTGTTCTCCTGTTTCCAGAAACGTTAAATACTTTCCTTCCCGACACGGTTGAAGAGGCAGAAAATATTGGAAAAACGAGAAAATAATTTATTTCGACATAATAGTCATTTTATCATTAACATCGATTTATTGTATCTAGCACCACAATTTTTATAATAATTATTTCATATTTATCTCAAGTGTTTACACCATGTAACGTTAAAAATGATTGCAGTCACTGTGCTGTCAACACAATAATTGTAAATGTTTTATCGTTCTAATCGATTATATGAATAAACCATCTTGAACTAATTTTCAATTGATGTAACTACGAGGAATAGCAGCACATTTACATTACATTCAATTGAGTCAATCAACTTGTCCATTCAATTATCAATTTTAATTAATTTATGCTACTTATTTGATGTTAAATTTCTTGTGTAATGTCATCAAATTTTCAATAAAAAATTAATAAACGAACAGAAGATTTCATTTCTTGACAAAGATAATAATTCAAAAAAAAATGTTTTTTTGAGCAACAGATTGAGCAGACTTTTAGTTTTACGTAAAGACATACCGATTTTCCTATCCGCCCGACCCGCCCGATTTAGTTAATCACTCAATCACCTGAAACCTACCCAATTTTTCTTCCCCTATTTAGGTATATACAGTTTTTTTATGGTCGCTGGCACCCCCACCCTTTAGGGCTGCAATGAGTTATGGCTGACCAGTTAGGGCTAGTTTAGGGCTGTCGATTGCAACCAGTCCCGAGTTTAGGGCTGACATACTCAGATAGCCCTAAGCGATTAAAGTTTTCAAACATGTCGTTTTGGTGTTTTCACACAAACTAATTTTTGTTTTTGCAATTTCCAATTCATTAACAATTTGGGACTAATTTAGGGCTGACGATCAAAATCGATTCCAAGTTTGGGCTACTCTATGAGCAAAGATATCGCGTTTTTAGTCAAAAAATCATGTTGTTTTTTTTCCACGAACTAATTTTTTTTTTAATTTCCTGTTCATTAAGAATTTGGGGCTAGTTTAGGGCTTGCGATCGAAACGGACCTCATGTTTGGGGCTGTTTACTTCGCTTGTTTAGTCGAGATAGGATGCTACTTTGTTCTGTCGGAAAAAATTTTTTGACAACACTGCGTAAAAACGGAGAACAGAAAGTGGATTTCGGCCATGAGTTATGAAAAAGCTAGTACATCGATATTTATTTATTAATAGCTAAAATTATCAATTCACATTGACGGGAAAAACGACTTCCTTGTAGGGTTAGCATTATTTCAAGGCAGTATTAGCTTTACTCTAACATTTAATGACAATTTTTTAATTTTTGACGATTTGCGTCAAAAACCTTACACTGTAAACAAGAATGGAGACGTAGTGCTAAGTTCCCTTTTCTACAAGCAACACCAAGAAGATGGAGATGAGTCATCAATTTTAATAGAAAATTCGCACACAGACGAATCTCTTTTAATGTGATGTTGCAGTAGCCAAGTCCGAGAAAGCAGGCTGGTGCCAAAAAATGATATTATTGATATTGAATCTAGTATCCAGTACATTACGGCGCGGAAATTTTTGATTTGGCACCAGGCTGCCCTCTATGCGACCTTGAACAATGAAAAAGAAGGCAGCCTGGTGCCAAAAATTGAAGAATATCACTATGACGGCATTGACGAATGCTTCACAACTCACAAATTTTCACCTTGGCACCGGGCTGCCGCTGCCTTCTACATATAAACAAACATAGCTCAAGAACGCAGCTTGGTTTCAAGATGAAAATTGGTGAGTTGTAAAGCCTTCGTCAATGTTGTCACAGTGATACGTTTCAGTTTTCGGCACAAGGCTGCCTACTCTGTACCGTCGAACCATGACAAAGTACGCAGCCTGGTGTCAAATTGAAAATTATTTTTCCAAGCTATTGGCTTTAACATTGCCCTACATAATTTTTGATCCCAGGCTTCCTAGCCGAAAATGCAGTCTTTCACTTCGTGCAACTTTTTGAAGGCTGCGTACTTCGGATTCAAGATCCAGTGCACTTGAGGAAGGATCATTCTAGTACATGAAATAACTATAATTGCTGAATGTATTGGAGATTCTCAGTAAAACTGTAACAAAGTGTGCCATCAATATGTGGAACTTCACATCATCAAAATTAATGAACTCAGTTTTTTAATCAAATTAATAAATAAATATCGATGTAACAGCTTTTTCTAAACTAATGGCCAAAATCCACCTTCCACTTCTCCGTTTTTACGCAGTGTTGTCAGTTTTTTTTTTGCCAAACTTGAGGTCGGTTTTGATCGTCAGTCCCAAATTGTCAATGAATTGGCAACTGAAAAAAATTCTAGTTTGTGGAGAAACACCGAAACGACTAAAAACGCGATATCTTTGCTCAGAGAGTAGCTCTAAACTCGAGGGTGGTTTTAATCGTCACCAAATTGATAATGAATTGGAAATTGAAAAAAAAAATTTAGTTTGTGGAAAAACACAAAAACGACATGCTTGAAAACATTAATCGTATAGGGCTACCTGAGTATGTCAGCCCTAAACTCGGGACTGGTTGCAATCGACAACCCAAAACTAGCCCTAAATGTTTAGCCAGAACTTATTGTAGCCCTAAATGGTGCGGGTGCCAGCGACATGTATACGTTCGTTTTTAATTTGTTGAAATGTAGACTTTTGTTTGCATTATTTCTGTGAATCGCTGTTTGATTTTCCTTTGATCTTGTTAGTGTTTAATGAAGGAAACTTCTCAATATTGCAAATCATTCTCACACCCAGCTAGCAGTAAAGTTGAATTTAACCCACCAAGGTGACAATACATTCTTTAAATGTCAATATAAACTTTCGAAGTCGACACTCGCCTCGTAAATAATTTAATTTTTTTTTCTATTTTTGAAACAAAAGGAATGAATAGAAGTGACAAATTTCAGTTAACAATGGATGAAAAATGGCTTTATTGTCAAATCAGTTTACATTGACATAAGCCGATATCGCACTAAACGCGTGAATGGGGTGGTTTACGGTGAAGTTAGCGTCGATTTCAAAGGTTGACATTGACATTTAAACAATAAATTGTCATGTCAGACCAGGGTGACTTCCGGCTTCTGATAGTTACAAAGGTAAGATCATTAAAAGAGCACGTCGCAAAAATGTGAACTGTCAAATTTGCGATGTTTTTTTTAGAATAGAATACTGTGTAAATAACAAATTATTCAAAATTATAGCTCATGTACTGTAAGACGATGACTCTTACTCAAATAATAGATGAATCAGAATTCAAAAAGTTGAAGTATGAAGATTCAAATTTACTCTGTAATAAGATCGCAAACAAACTTGGAATGCGACGCTTTTTCAGAGCAACTTTCGACCTTCATACTCAAACTTTTTGAATTCTGATTCATCTGTATTCGAGTAACAGTCATGAGCTATAATTTTGAATAATTTGTTAGTCACGCAGGGTTCTGTTAGAAAAAATATTGCAAAGAATATCGCAAGCATTGTTCTGACAAGTCACATTAGGCTGTATGTCTACAATGGTTGCAAATTCGGATTCCTCGCATTTTTTTTAGCCAGAATACTTCTATGCGATGTCTTAATTTTTACCCGTCCGATACAATTTATATGAATCATGTGAATTGCATGGGCAGGGTAAAAATTGCCGGAAACTCAAAAAAATGCGAGGAATCTGAATTTGCAACCATTTCAGACATCCGACCTAATGAGACTTGTCACACCAACGCTTGCGATATTCTTTGACAGTTCATATTTTTACATGTTTCTGCTCGGTAAATGCGTCATTACCTCGTCGCAAACGACTCGGAAAAAGCATTTACCGAGCATCAACATGTAAAATATTGTACGTAAGTGCTTCCAAATTGTTGTTTTGACTCGTAGAATTAGAGCATTCGCCTTCGGCTCATGCAGCAACCTTCCTACGAGTCAAAACAATAATTTGGAAGCACAGACGTAATGTACTATTACATTTGTGAGAAATCTTCAGAGAGAAGTCTAGACTTGAACTGGAAAAAATGAGTTGACTCTTTCTGGTTAATTTATTTGGTTAGTTTCCTCGCAAATGTTGTCACCAATGACATGTCATGTCTGAATTGATAACTGTCTTCAGGTCCTGCATTCAGATCATCTGTTTTTCGCACCACTTTACCGAATAAAAAGATTCTGATTTTCTTTTTTTCGTGAAAACGTCATTGTCCATATTTGGGAGATTAGAGTGTTCTCGTAGGGTGTGTAAGTAACTATTGTGTTATAGAGTCATTTCCAAAGTCATACATTCGTTAAAACCACTTATTTTTTGCTGGTTACATTAAATTTGAATTTTCTACAAAGTTTTGATTCATTGTTTGTCTTCAATTTTATGAATTTTTACGAATAATAATAAACGTTCTGGCAAAATTTAAGTACACGCAATCAAAACAAACGTAATTTTGCCATTTCCGTTTTAAACGTAAATAGTCATTCTAGAGATAGAATTTGTAGAAAAATATATATTTTTGTTGTTTTCTTTACGGAAGTTTTAGCAAAGACCTGCAAAATTACAGAATGATAAGATCGTTTTTTTGATTATTTTCACATTTTTTACATGTTTCTGTTCGGTAAATGCGTCATTATCTCGTCGCAAGCGACTCGGAAAACGCATTTACTGAGCAATATGTAAAATATTGTAACGTAACGCGTGAGTGCTTCCAAATATTTGTTTTGACTCGCCTTCGCTCATGCAGCAAAATTCCTGCGAGTCAAAAAAATCAATTTGGAGGCACATACATTGTGTACTATTAGTTATGAAAGTGGAGTAAGGATAAATTCATCTTCTGAAAGGACACGTAAAGAATAAGTTCCTTTAGTATCTATTACAAAGTAGAAGATAAAGAATTTTTGGAAATGATGATAACCAGCTGCAACTACTTGTTCGAGAACATCTCCTTTTAGGTGAGAAACAAATAGAAAATCAAAGAAGCAACATAAACATACACAGTTTACTCACTGAACTTATCTTCATTACGGTTTGCTTGGTATGCTCACTATATATTATCCGTTTCAAAATTTCTGCGTCGCTTAATCACTTAAAATGCAAATATCAAAGGTCATACATATGCAGAATTGGAAATTCTATCTTACACATACAACATCGAGCCAAACTATTCGATTATTTCTGTAAATTATAGCACTAGAGTTCTGTGCGTATTCATCAATTTTAGTCAGATTGTTTCTCGAAATGATCAACGAAGCAAATAATAATTAGTTTACTTGTAAATTGTTATGTTAGAAAAGCGGTATTCTGTAGAGTTTTATGAGAAAGGACTTTAGCTCAGCTATCTTGTGGAAATTTTCTATGTTACTTTCAAATATCAGTTTCACGCCGATAATTTTGTATGAAATTGAACTTTCCAAGAGAAAGTTCTCTCATCAGTACAATCTATATACATGTATGCAAGATGCAAGTGTGTGTTAGTAACGCCAGCATCAACACTATCATGATTTATTTCGTCTATAGCAGGGTTGTATTAGCGACGCTAATAGCGAAGCTAATTTATAATTTCCTTGCTAATAGCGACTAGCGTTTCGCTAAAAGCTAAATTAACGAGGTCACATTTTGCTATTCGCTAACTGCTAAAATGTTATGTGTTTTTTGTCGATTTAATGTCTCTCTTATAGTGTGTCTCTAATCTTCTTTTCTCGGCTTGTTACTCATTAATGAAACAATATACAGTTTTCAATAAATTTTTCTCAGAAAGTGACATGCATAAAATGATGCAGTAAAAATAAAAACTTGACTTGTTTCATGTATAATGTTCTACATTGATGCCGTTGCCACATCAAATTGGATTTTTAAAAAACTCTGTTCTCTCGCTTAATTTCCCTAAACAAACAGGGAATGTGAGCTTATCACGCTGCGGGAAAATACATAAAAAAATATAGACGAATATTGTTGGCCATCGTAGCGCTGCGATCGAATCTAGTACAATTATAAAATCTAAACTATCTCGGCTCGCAGCGACTTCTTCACATTTATTCCACCTAATACAAAGAAAACTACAACGAAATTGGCTTCTATCCAGGGGGTGACACTCCTTTGTTCTGAACCGTGCAAATGCTATTCAGAGTGAAGTTAGCTACAGTTGGGATCGTAGCTAACTTCATTACAAACAAATCAGTTGATCCCATTCACAAATTTACCAAAATCAGCTGACTTCATTGACAAGTTCAAAAAATTAGCTGATTTGTTTGTAATGAAGTTATCTACGATCGCAACCGCAGCTAACTTTGCTCTTAATAGCATTTGGGCGTTTCAGAACAAAGGACTGTTACCCACCTAGATTATATGCAAGTAGATGCAACGAAACTCAAAACTGTACTAAATGCCTTACGAATTTGTACTGGATGTACTAGTTTTTTCGATCACACCACATTGATCTATACGTGAAACGTAACTCTGAACGTGATAAGCCTATATTCGCTAATAACGTTACAGTACCCTTCATAATTCCTTTATAACAAACGAAGCGTCTTCATAAGATTTAACAAACAGAAGTGCTGATTTCGTTGTTTATGACTCATCAATACACCTTGTCTACTAGACCATGTGTATATCAGCACACTCGGTCACACAATGATGACTTCTATGAATGAACAACGCACTTTTTTATATACCACCTGAATCGAAACGAACGACTAGGTGAAGTAGCGTTTTGAACGCTTTGAAGTACAGGAATTATGAATTCGTTTGGTTATTTTGCACTTGGAATTATTTCTTCTAAGCAGATTACCCAATTTCGTTCTACAATTTCATTCACTCGCAATTTTTTACTGATATTTTATTTACATTTTCAGTTTCCGAGTTTAGCGAGTATTAGCGGTTAGCGAATTGCCTTAGCGACGCTAATTTTTTTCATTTCTGGCGTTAGCGTCACTAAAAAAATCGGTTAGCGAATACAACCCTAGTCTATAGAGTGTTTTCATTTGGATATGGTTCAACTTTTTCACCACACAGCTTTACATAAAACAGTGAAATGTTAAGCTGGTAATCGTGTGGCGGGATAGAAGAAGCGTGTTGGAAAATTTGGAACCACTCTTTAGGGAATTCGTGTGCAATTCTCTCCCACAGTTTCTAACTTTAGATGACAACACGCTCTTATCATTTCTCTGGCACACTTAACTCTTTTTCTATTTTTCTCGTTCTTAGATGATTTGCTATTGTTATAGTCTAGTATGTGCAAATTATAAATTTCTAAATTGTAATTGACGGGGAAAAAATTGATCCTTATTCAAACGGAAATACGCTAGCAGAAAGATGGTAAGTTGGCATAACTGTGTGTGTACCAGAGATAAAAGCGGCATGTTCTGTAGCAGCCTATCATTTCTCTGGATAATTTGCACCTCCTTGTTTGTGTAGTACGCGTCTTCTTGAATGTGCAAATCCGAGCATCAATCATTTCCCTTCAACAATAAAAAAATGTCCGTCCGTCCGTCTGTCTGTCAACACGATAACTTAAGTAAAACTGAGCCGATTTTCAAAAACTTTTGTTGGTAATTGAAAAATCTTTTTTGGGATTGAATCTGGACACTGTCGGCTCAAGGGCCAATGAGCTAGGGCCGTTTAAGTGGTTTTTGGTCTTTTGTACATAACTAGAGTAAATCTTCACCGATTTCCATAAAGTTTTTTTGTTTGAAAGACTTGGGCAGAAGAAGAAGAAACTTTTTTGGACTTGAGTCCTTGGACTTAGCTAGGGCACTAGAACCGAGTCTCTGCTAGGGCCTTACGTGTTTTTTGTACATAACTCGAGTAAATCTCTTCCGATTTTCAAAAAAAAATTTTTGTTTGAAAGATCAGGGCATGCCTGACAATTTTTAGAAGAAAGTTTTCTTATTTTGGGCTTGTGGACTCAGCCAGGGCTTAAAACTGAATCTCTACTATTTCCCAACGTGTTTTTTCTGCATAAATCTGCGTAAATCTTATCCCATTTTCAAAAACGTTTTTTTCTAAAAGAAAATCAAAAAAATGATTACTAGATTGAATTTTTGAAGGTTTGTGGAACTTTTTCACTTATATCTCTGCGAAATTAGAGCGGAAATCGCTATGGAAGGTTTTAAATAAAAGATATGGACATCAGAGAATCACGAAAAAGAAATTATGCAAAATTTGTTTAGTTGTTCGGCTGTAGTGTCCTTAGAGTGGGCCAGACTCACGTCACGCGACCCTACACGATATTTGGTTGTTTTTCGTGAATATTTCTTTAATGTTGAGGTTTTTTGTGCAGTGTAAAGTGGGGAAATTTTTGGAAGTGCTCTAGGTCAGTTCTAAGATCGGTCCTAGTACAAAAAAACTTTTTTTTGTGAAAAAATTTGCTTTTAATTTTTTCTTCAAACTTTTCTTGGAAATTTCTTTTTAAGTTTTATGCTTTTTTAGGGATTTGGAGATGTTTTTTGCCCTGTTGCTTCGGACGGGTTTTTCAATATTGCTCTATCGGTAATCTCCAATTTAATGTGGACGTAATTTCATACTCTTAAGAGCAACATCGTTTCTTTTTACCACATCTATTCTGATGCGTACGGGTCCCTTGCATATGTTTAGACCCGTACGAAGAACGAAGTTCTTCGAAAAGGGGTCTTATGCGTTTACCACGACGTTTGTAACCACCCCAATTTCGACCTGGGAGTAGGTGGGGAGCATCGATCCTAGTGCCTAGGTGACCAATCAACAATAAAAACGTTGTCCGTCCGTCCGTCTGTCACCGCGATGAAAGGTAATCAAAACATCTTTTTTGGGATTGTATTGAATCTGGGCGCTTCGGCACAAGGGCCGCCGAGCTAGGGCCGCTTAAGTGGTTTTTGGTCTTTCGTACATAACTCGAGTAAATCTATTCCGATTGTCATAAACTTTTTTGTTTGAAAGATCTGGGCATTTGTAAAACAAACTTTTTTGATTTTGAGCCCTTGGACTTAGCTAGGGCACTAAAAACGAGGCTCTGCTAGGGCTCTACATTTTTTTTTGTACATAACTCGAGTATAAATCTCTTCCGATTTTCAAAAAAAATTTTTTACTCGTAAAATCTAGGAATGTCTCACATTTTATGGAACAAAGTTTTTTGATAAGATGCCCTTGGACTCAGTCAGGACCCAGAAAACTAGGCCCAACATGTTTTTGTTTACATAAATTGGGCAAATCCTAATCGATTTTGTTGATTCTTTTTCTATTTGAGAGGTAACCGTGTACCGAATTATATTCATAAACAAATTTGGGCCTGTGCTTGAGGCTCAAGTGGGCCTCTGGTCGGTCCAAAGGTCGGCCCTAATTAAAAGAACATTTTTTTGCCATATTGCAGAGCAGATTGAGGGAAGCATTTTTTTCTATGGAAGTATGTGTCAGAGGCATTTCGTTATGGCCCTAGGTCGGTCCTAAAGTCTGCCCTAAACAAAAAAAATTGTTTTTTGCTATGTTGTAGAGAAAATTGAGGCGAACATTTTCGTCTATTTGGAGATCGATTTTGTGCTTTCGGGAGGGTTCTTTTACTCCGTTTCTTCGGACGGGTTTTTCAAAATTGTCCTATCGGCAATTTCCAATACAACTCAATGTGGATGTAGTTTCAAACACTTCAGAGTTAAGGCAATATTTACTCTGTTTGCCACATAACCATATATGGCGTAAGTACAAATTCATTTGAAGAAGCCAACCAACACGTCAGCCATCTTTACGCTTCTACAGTTGTATCACCACTACATGATCATATAGTGTATAAAGACAATACACACACGCATGTAAATGCTGTGCGTACATTCATACGTTATACGAAAAACTTAATAGAAAGTACATGGCTCGTTGTATTGGAGGTTCAGGTTACTTAGTGTGTTTCTCCATGACCGGAAAAAAATCCTACTAATACAGACACATTTAAGTGGGGTTAAATTCGATATTTTCCGAGAGCGAAAGCATGTCGGAAACTCGTGTTTTCGATTCGTAACGAATGAAAAAATATTTTCATGGTGGTAACACTGTTGTAAATTTCCATACTGTGATACTGTGGTACTGTGGTACTGTTGTACCGTGGTACTGTCGGAGTTATGACCGCTGTCGGTGATCAGTGCGCGCAGACGTTTACTATAAGAAACACACAACTCTGCACTATCGTAATATTTTAAAAAAAAGAACGAACATCACTGGACTATTTTAAATATTTCAGAAGAGTTCAAATACAAACACGAAATTAACAAAAAACAGAGAGAATAATCGCATATAGAACCATTCAACTCGAACATGTAAGACGGAAAGCATATAATGCAAAGTGTACATGGCGGATACTAAAACAGACAACGAAACAATTAAATCTATGTACCAATCGAATCGAATCCGTTGTTCATTAAATTACAAAAAAATCAAAGTTAAATTTAAGAATTGTATTTTTCATACAAAGTATTGTTTGTGTTATCGGTAGCAAAAATAAACTTTTGATAGAAGCGTTTCTTCAAAAATGAACGAATTAAGATTATTCGGTTTAGTTCATGTATTTGCGTAAAAATATGTAAATTATCGTGTGTTATCTTGTGTGGTTTAAATAGCCGCATTAATCTCATCATCACATCGCCAATAAGTGATAAGAAAACTTTAGTCTTTTTTAGTATTGAATTGTAACTCGTGATATTCAATACACTTGCAATGTTGTAAAATTTGGTCAATGGTAAAATGACTGCGGTGCTATAAATCAATTGGAGTTTGTTTACGCTTGCGTATAATACACAAATTTTGTGATAAGCAAAAAAAAAGTTGAACCGAAATCGAAAAGTATTGCTGAAATCGTTGAAAAAAGAAAATGAAAGAAGAAATTAATAACGACTTTGATTTGGACTCAATTTTACCTGAATTGAAGGAGTTCGGTAAATTTCAAATTTTCGTGTACATTTTGTCCTGTGTTATTATATCACTAACTGCCGCTGTTGGATTAAGTTACATCTTTACCGCCGGACAAGTTGATTACAGGTAAGTATAGCAATTTTTATGACTAAAGTTTAAAGTGTCCATAATCTTAGAGCTCGCAGTGTAGGAAGGCGCATAAGCTCACCTTCTTTCATAATTAAACACTTTTGGCGCTATATTGTCAGTTCTTAGATTACACACTTTTACCTAAAGTAAACTTTGACAATTTGTCACCAACTGAAAATCAGCTGAAACATTAGAAATGGAGATTTCAAATGTTATCGATTTTAGATCAACCACTTGAGACAATTTGTCAACTTCTTAAAGAATTATCTCCTATGGAGACTGACGTCACTTTCGTTCCCATGAAAAAAAAAAACAAAAGAAATTTCGTTATCTCAAAATGTTGAAATGAGAACTCTTAATATCAACTGGACATTGACTTTCTATGAAAAACAAGTCAAATGGAAACGCTTAATCAATTAATATTCGTAAGCTCGTTACAATGTGTGAATCTCAAGAACACTCAGATTTCAATAAATTGATTTGAAACTTTCATTTGATAGCGTTGATCACGAGTTTCAACATATTACGACAACTAAATCTTGACACTTTCGTGAAATTTGTGGGTAATACAGTTTGTAAGGTTGAACAAGTTTATTTTGATCATGAGTGGCACGTCCTATACGTGACATAATAGTAGTCGGCGCTACCGGTTAGTTTTGGCTTTTACGATTTCTGCAGTGAAAGAATCATAAATTTGTGCAACTTTGTTGTAACCATCTGGTGAAATACGTGAATGCAACATAGAATTCGTCTTCCTCTTACTCTTCCTTCGTCTTACTCTTAGAACGTAGAATTTGGATACTCTTCCCTATTCGTTTCATTGATAAGTAAGTCGAATTCAACGTTCCTACTTTTTTACAAGAGAGTAAAAAGAACTTTGCGTGTGTAATATTCGCGTATAATCCTAACAACAAAGTTACACAATCTTATGATTCTTTCCGTTGTATAACTGCTCAAATCTCAATTGCAGCATGAAATTTAGCTTTATTTTGACTTTGTTTGACTAAACTTACATTTAGATTTGTTTTCTTTGTTGTTTTTTGTCAGCAGACAAAGATAATTTCCATGCAATATCGGCTAGAAGAAAGATAGTAGACAATAAAAGTATCACAACAAAAACCTCTTAAAAGGTAGAGTGTGACGCAGTCCGTGAGTCTGCTTCCAAAATTAATGATATCGCTTGAGGTGACGCTATCGCTAATAATCCGCAGAAGTTTGTTTGAGCCGAACCTTGTGTTCAAAGTTTTAATTTCCTGAAAAAAATTTTCTTAGAACAAAAATTTTTCTTCAAAAAAAATTTTCTCAGAAAAAAAAATTTCTCAAAAAAAGTTTTTCCCAAAAAAAATTTTCTCCCAAAAGTTTTCTCTTGAACAACATTTTCTCAAAAAAAAATTTTTCTCCAAAAAAATTTTTTCTTCAAAAAATTGTCTCCAAAAAAAAATTTTTCTCCAAATAAAATTTTCTCCAAAAAAATGTTTTCCTTAAAAAAAAAATTTCTCAAAAAAAATTTTTTTTCTCCGAAAAAAATTCTTTTCCAAAAAAGTTTTCTCCAAAAAAATTGTTCTCCAACACCTTCGGCTAACAATCGGAACACTTGGTATCACCTTCGGCTACCTTCGGAATACTTTGTGTTACCTTCGTCTGCCTTCGAAACACTTCGTGTCACCTTCGGCTACATTCGGAAAACTTCGTGTCACCTTCGGTTACTTTTGGAACACTTCGTGCCACCTTCGGGCCACTTCGTGTCACCAATTCTTCTCAGTGATTTATTTAACTTTCCTGAAGAAACCAACTGTCTAGGTATTCTTATTGCTAAAAAAATTCTCCTGGCCAAACTCTATAACTTTCTAGAAGAAACGATCCCTCTAAGTATTATCATTCCGGAGCTGAAATTCGAAAACCCAAAGAAGCATAATTTATACCTAACAAAAATCCAAGATTTTGGCAGATTTCTGAAAATCCCAAAAAATTCTTCTGATCAAACTCTATAACTTTCCCGAAGAAACCAACTCTCTAAGTATTGTCGTTCCGAAGCTAAAATTCGAGAACCAAAAAACCAAAACCTAATTTATTGCTTGGGAAAATTCAAGATGGCGCCGGTTTGAGGGGAAAAGACTCAAAAGTTTGCCTATATATGGCTCCTTATCCCAAAGGTTTTTGTATGGATTTTTTTGGGTTTGTGGACGTTTTTTTTGGGGTGTGGGGACTGCGTCACGCCCTCCGCTACCGTTGCGGGCATGAATAACAGTCAATCAATGGAGGAATTTGAATTAAGAAGGTACACAGTCAATTTGTCTCGTACGATAAGCAATTATGACAATTCCAATTTCGATTAAATGGGGATAGTTCAAACATTAAGACACTGCACTGTGGTAAATCAATTATTTAAATAGTAAAATACTATCGCAAATACAATGTATATGTTGAAAGAACGCTTATCAAATCGCACAGATATGAGAGAACATTGTTGTTTCAAGAGATAAGTTTCATTTAGCTCAGGGCAGTTCACTCTGTGATATTTAAAATCCTAAATATGTCTCGCAAATTGAAAAATCGATTTTTTTTGCAATCTCCCCCTTTATTACGTTTATCCTTTGTGAACAGCTTCTTTATTACGACGCGATGGACGGCTACCTTGAAAGGTTAGACAATATAACACAAAAGATAATAAACCTTGACTAGGAATTGCAACCCGGCTTTAACCGAACCGGTTTTTCATCATTAAAAAACCGAGGTTATTATACTGATCTCAAAACCCGATTTTTCGGTTTTTGAATTATAGCGTTTCCATTTAAAAATCCATAGTAAAAATAACTCATCCATCTAGCGAATCGTTGCAATTTGGAAATGGCTAGAACAATTATTTGAGTGTTACTATTGTCGATTTGCTCTAAAATTGAACATCGAAAAAGTGCGTCATGCATATTTTCCCACGTCGCACTTTTTCGCTGTTGAGAGCCCAATTATTCGTTCTATCTATTATTACGATTCTTCCGCACATCTTTGTAAAACGCTGCATTTGTAAAAGATCGCGCTTCTTTAATACATGTAAAGAATCGAACATTTTGTTGTAAAAATCATGCCCGCAGCGGTAGCGGAGGGCGTGACGCAGTACCCCACACTGCAAAAAAGAAGTCCGCAAGCTCAAAAAATGTCATTTGGGACAAGGAACCATATATAGGCGAACCTTTAGGGTTTTTTATCCCTCCCCTTCAAATTATTATTAAAAAAAGAACTCGTGCCCAGACTCATAAAAATCGGTTGGAAATTAACTGAGATATGGCATGGTATTTCCATATAACTTGGACCAAAATAAGATTTTCCAAACTTTCAAATTCGTTCGAATTTCTCTGTATGTGATAATCATCATCTATCATAATATATTAACGGATCAATATCTGGAGAGCTAGCCAGTTAGCCAGCCGATCTTCCTGAAAATTTCCCAGGTAAAAATCTCGAAAAGTCGTGACGTCTGGAAAAGTACTCAATTTTGAGGGTTTTACAGGCTCTCGAATTTCAGCTCCGACGTGACAATAGCTAGAGAGTTGGTTTCTTCGGCAAAGTTATATAGATCAGTGAGAAGAATTGGTGGAAAGTAGCCGAAGGTGACACGAAGCGTTCCGAAAGTAGCCGAAAGTGACACGAAGTATTTCGAAGGTAGCCGAAGGTGACACGAAGTGTTTCGAAGGTAGCCGAAGGTGACACGAAGTGTTCCGAAGGTAGCCTAAGGTGACACGAAGTGTTCCAAAGGCAGCCAAAGGTGAACCGAAGTGTTCCGAAGGTAGCCGAAGGTGAACCGAAGGTGAACCGAAGTGTTCCGAAGGCAGCCGAAGATGACACGAAGTGTTCCGAAGGTGACATGAAGTGCTACGAAGGTAGTCGAAGACGCCACAAAGTGTTTCGAAAGTAGCCGAAGGTGACACAAAGTGTTCCGAAGGTAGTCAAAGGGGACAACTCTTACTTACTTACTTTACCGGCGCAACAACTACAAGGGGACAAGGGGGGTGAAGATTTTTCTGCAGCAAAATTGTTTTGAAGAATTTTTTTTTCAAAAAAATTGGTTTGAAGAACATTTTTTTTTTAAAATAGAAAAATTTTCACATGAATTTTAGTTATATCGCATACAAAAACCTCTTAAAGGTAAAGTGTGACGCAGTCTGTAAGTCCGCTTTCATTGAATTTGTCATGCAGAAATAGATGATTTTGAAATCGCTCTCTATTTGAGCGTCAAGCAAAACAATTTTATTGTTTGGATCAAAAACGCAAAAACATCCTAAAAAAATCTAGCCAATGTACAGTATTTAAGCGGCAAAAGCAACTTGAAATCAACTTTGTTATGATTTCGACGGCAAACCAAAACTAATTATTTTAGCGACTGACGAGCCGTGCATCTACATTGTAGGATGTGTACCGCAGTTGTTGAAGACAAATTTTCTTTAAGTACAGAAGTTCTAATAAACCTTTGACCTTGACCTTTAATGCAAGTTTGTGTACTTTATTACACAGAAGGTTTGGTTAGCAGGCTGGAGCCAAAAATTTAACGTAAATACTATCTTATTGTTAGATAGTCGTTAAATTGGTTAATCTGCTTAGCAGAAATACGGTCGTGTGCTTATAAATTTACTTGTTATCAAGTTTCAGCTGTTTTCAAGGTTTTCCATATAAAAAATACACTGAAAAAAGAGATAATGTCGCAAATGACAATCTGTCCTCTGTCTTCCTCTAACGGCCCCATTTGTCCTCAAAATTACATTACCTTTTTTTCGCTCTCAAAACTAGCGAGTTTTAGCGGAAGCGTCCGCGAATTCTCACTACTTTTAAAAGGGGCAGGCTAGTAGCGACTTTTCAATTTTAGCGTTAGCGTCGCTAAAAATTTCCGTTAGCGAATCCCAACCTTGCTAAATGGACATTTTCTGTACACAAATTGTACATTCGTTAAATTTTGGTTCGAAAAACAATTCCAAAGTGTGAATTTGTTACTTTATTGACTGGTACTGACACCATCAGCTCTGTAGTTCACGGCAGGTTAGTCGGTACGGTACGGAAATTTAACTATTTTATTTGTTCGATGAGAATATCATTGTGGCTCATCAATTTCAGAGTAATCTTCTAATGTTGACTTTGAATTTTATTAATTTTAAGTATAAGACCATGAGGCTTACGGTTTTTGTTTTTACTATTCCTTTGTTAAAAGTCTTTTGTTCGTATCATCTATACTCCATACGATAGTCGACAATGGAATGAGCCATATACCCTTTTCTTCTTACCTAATGACTGACTGACATATTTAGCCATACCGCAAATAATGAAGGTATACCACATGCAACACTAAAGACAAACTATTTTCTTTACAAACACAGATGTCGAATACCCGAATGTGACAACGGTACTTCGGATTTTAATGCTGATTGGTGGAATTTCACGATACCTGAAGTAAATGGAAGACCCGCTACGTGTGCAAGATATGGTACACTAAATATATCTCAATATGATGATGAGAATGTAATGATTGAGCCAATTTGTAGTGCCGATTATTTCAATCAATCTGTAGAGGATACTTGCACGTCTGACTTCATTTACCGAAATGATGAATTGACTATTTTGAATGAGGTAAGTAAGACAAATAAAGTCCGTCAACCGAATGGTTTCGGCAATTGTATTATTGTATTAATATTGATTATCCTACAGTCAAATTGACGATATTATGAACACACAAAATACACTATATGATAACGTATCTGTAAGCTCTACACTTAAAATGTGTACAATACAAAGGTAAAATACCTATTCCCGGTATCTATCCACAAATATTGTGTGTTTCGCTATATTGTGAGCATTTTCAATTCAATTTTAAATAACTTTCATCTAATGTGTTATACGGTGATACGTGACTCAGTAATTATTTATTTGAAGTTTCAGTGTGTGTGAGGAGGTGCGGGAATCTTCAGTTTACACCACAAAAAATCAAAGCTAAAATTTAAAGCAAAAAAATTGTTTCATTATGTCTCACAGTGACGAAGCAAAAATGCTTCGCTAGGTGAATTTCCGTCAATGTTTAACGGAACAGTTAAAAACTCTGACTTTAACCTTGAATGATGAAAGAAACTTTTCAAGTTAGTCGTTCAAGCAGGTCCGTAGCTAAACTAGGGGGTGGAAGGTTTTTTTTTTAAATGTTGTACAGTCAAACAAAAAAATAAGACAAACTTTCAATTTTCAGAGGGGAGGAGCGGAAAAATTTCAAGCGAGTGTGTTTTTGAAGTGAAGAAAATTTGACGGGAATGGAGCCAATGTTTTAGCGCATCCTGCTAAGGGAGGGTTGCGCAGTTTTGACAAAAGTGAGCTGTCATACATTCTAAAGTATAACAAGGGTGAGAGGGCGTTCAAAAATTTGCGTTTTTAACGTTCGCACTTTCAACCGAGGAACATCTTGAACTACATAGCTAGCACAGGCAGGTTGTAACAGGGTATCGTGGTTACAAGCTAGCACAATGGGCCAAACGGACCCCGGTACGTGTTCTTACTGTAAGAATTGTCCTTTAAAAAAAACGTGAGCATTTTGTGAATTTATATATTACCCCCTCCACTTGTAACGTTGCATTTTGTTTAGCATCCTCTAAAATATGACGTCGCATTTTGTGCTTCTTCAGAAGCTTAGGAGTTCCAAAATATTTATCGAGCGCGTACAGTTTGTTACAATATATTCTAGCACAGATTTACAAATTTCCTAATTTTGGAATGACGTCGCACTCTTTACCAGAACTCCCCCTTCCTCTTCCTCCTGCAGGTGTGACGCAATATGTGAACATCCTCTTATCAACGTACCATATCAACAGAATCTTTGATTGTCTAATCGTCACTTGTTCTAGTTTGATTTAGGCGTTGAATAACGCTTTCCAACAGCCAGCGCCTAATAATAAAAAACTTTTGTGTGTCTGATGTTACCCTAATGTTCAATTTCAAAGTTGATTTTAATCGATTTCATAAAAGGTGATTGAGAGAAAATTTATTTCTACGTATGGCCTTTATATACATTGACAGTTGGTAGTTGACAGTTAGCTGTCAATGTTTTCATTTAAACTCGATGGTAGACGACCACCGACTGCAAAAATTATTTGTTCGTATGACATTTATGTCACCGATAGATTGAGTCTATAGTTCACCAAATTCTCCGTAAAACAGGTTGAGGGCGCCAAAAAAAAATCGGTGACCGACATAACTTATGTAGTATTACCTGATTCGACATATCGACATTGAGGCAAAACTCAATCTATATAACTCAAACCTTAAGAGCAGGTCGCAAAAATGTGAACTGTCAAATTTGCGATGTTTTCTTAGAACAGAATCCTGCGTAAATAACAAATTATTCAAAATTATAGCTCATCTACTGTGAGAGGATGACTCTTACAAAGATAATAGATGAATCAGATTTCAAGAAGTTCAAGTATTAAGGTACAAATTTGCCCTAAAATAACATAGCAAATGAACTTCAAATGCGATGATTTTTCAGAGCAACTTTCTACCTTCATATTTAAACTTTTTGAATTTTGATTCATATAAGAGTCGTCCTCTCACAGTACATGAGCTATAATTTTGAATAATTTTTTTATTTACACAGGATTCTGTTCTACAAAAAACATCGCAAATTTGACAGTTCACATTTTTGCAACGTGCTCTTAAGGAAAAAAGACCTTACCAGTGCAGACTAGGAATGATGATTCTTGCATGGATGCTTTATTTCCTGCCATTACATGCAACTTCAATTATATTAGTAAGATAAGATTTGACGGGAAAAGATCTCATGGCTTTTCTAGTGCTGTTGCAATGAATGGAAATACTTTTGCTTGAAATTTTATTTTGTCTTTTTTAATGAACATAATTGTTTTGAATTCCCGCATCTTATCAAATTAAAGTCATTCTCAGATGTTGGAGAAGTCTATGAAATGGTTATGTCTGTATACAAATATTAATATTAACATTGAAGGAATGTAAACATTTACGGAGATGAAAGCAACGCGAAATAAAAACTTAATTAACGAAATTCCAATAATTACTTGGAGCAATTAACGATGTGTTCCACGTACTTCCGATTCAATTCATTTAACAAAATGTGGTTTTATGGTTTTCGTACACGTTCTTTAGGGCAGTTATAAACTTATCGACGAGACACTGTTACAAAACTGACTGTCGATTTTTTATCAATTTTGTCATATCTAAACTTGTATTGGTTTAAACACAACTTCGTTTAAGTAAAACAAATGATGTCCACGTATCGTATGAGTTGTATAAACATAGATCGTCATGACCGTGTCATCACAGTGTTGAGATCGAATAGACTACATACATTAACGCGACATCATGTCGTGGAAATTCACTTTGCACGCTTATTCGTATTACAACAATGCATGAAGTTCGCTTGTGTGCTAATGCAGAAGCAACAACGTTTGTTTGTAATTATACAAGTTCTATTCAATTTCTATCTATTGTACGAAATAGAACTTCTTTGAATTCATTCGGAATTCATTTCAGGTGAGCAGATAATTGTGAACGCTATGCCTTAGAAAAAATTAGAGAAAAATTTCAATTCCAACCCCGACCCGATCAGGCTTGGGACAGTCAGGAGTGTATTTCACAATATTGAATTTTGTAATGCTAAATTTTTCAGTACGTATTTCCATCTGTTTTACATCTTCTCACAGCTTTTTTTATATCTATTTCCATCTTCAAACCATCTATTTCAATCATCGATCCAACTGTTTGCACCGTTGATTCATCTGTTTCCATCGTTGATTCATCTGTTTCCATTAGAGGTGAGCGGGCGGGCGGCGGGGTGGCCCGAAAATTCGAAAATTTTTCGGGCATCATCTCATCGGGTGGGCCTAAAAAATGTCGGGCGGGCATCGAACGGTCAACACTTTCTACTCATATCAAATAACCAACAAATTCCCATTTCAGTTCATGGATAAAATTTCGCAGAAATAGGCTACGAGTTAAAGTATTAAATTTCCACAGTTTTTTTTAAATATTTCGTCTTCTGACAATTTCTTCTAAAAACGTAGTAAGCGAACATTCAAACAACAAAAACCTCTTTAAAGGTAGAGTGTGACGCAGTCCGTAAGTCTGCTTCCTAAATTGATGATATCGCTTGAGGTGACGCTATCGCTGATAATACGCAGAAGTTTTTTTTGAATAGTTTAACTTCCTGAAAAATTACAGCGCTTTTTTCAAAACAAAATTACGTTGTGTTAAAAATATTGCCTTACAAATGCCGGATCCAACAGCAGAATAATCATTAATTTTGGAAGCAGACTTACGGACTGCGTCACACTCTACCTTTAAAGAGGTTTTTGTTGTGATATCAGTCGTTTTGGAAGTTTTCAGTTGTTGAAAAAAATTAAATTTTTTGAAAAAAATTGTCTCCGAAAAAAAATTTCCTCAGAAAAAAATCTTTCTTAGATAAAAATTTTCTCCGAAAAAATTTGTCTTCAAAAAAAAATTGACTCCGAAAAAAAAAATCCAACAAAAAATTTTCTCCAAAATGTTTCTTTAAAAAAATTTTCTCTGAAAAAAAATTTTCTCCAAAAAAAATTGTTTCTCCAAAAAAAATTTTCTCCAAAAATTTTCCCCCAAAAAAAATTTCAACAAAATAATTTTTCTCCAAAAAAAAAATTTCTCCAAAAATTTTTCTCGGAAAAAAACTTTTCTCCAAAAAAATTTTCTCCAAAAAAATTTTTCTCGGAAAAAAATTTTCTTTCCGAAAAAAATTGTTCTCCAGCATACTTCCCACATCATCCCACACACTTCCCACATCATCCCACAAACTTCCCACATCATCCCACATCATTCCACACACTTCCCACATCATCCTAAGCACATCATTACACATCATTTTCGGTCACAAATATAACCAAAAGTCATGACGACGTCATAGATATTGTTTCGTTGAATTCTTCAACAATACACTATCGCTACTTTTCTGTACCAATGTCAATGGTTTATTAGGTAGCGATAGCTACTTGATGTTTTCACCCTTCGCTTTCCTTTTCACCTCACTGCACCCAGCTGCAACTATCTGCGCCTTGGGAATCAACTTCTTTGACTTCACTCTATCGCTACTTTCCTGTACCCATTTCAATGGTTTACTTAACACATTTTTTCATTTATGCGCAACTACTAAAGTCGGAAATATATGGATTTAGATGGAAACAGTTGGATCAACGATGGAAGCAGATGTGTCTACGAAGAAAGTAGATGGATCGAAGATGAGAATAGATGTATGGAAGATAGAATAAGATGTAAAATAGACACTGAAAAAAATATGTACTGAAAAATTCGATTCTTTTCACAGTCGGAGAGACAATGTAAATGCAACCTGGGAGATGCGGGAATCGTGAATAATTTTCATTTTTTGTTAATATTATCAATCTGCGACGAAAGCACATATGAGCAAGCTGTAAATGTAACCCGTGTTTTGTTGTTGAAGTATAATTTTCTAAACCTCAGACACACAAGATATTTTCGTTTTCTGTGCCTAACATGAGATTACATTCGGTATCTATGGTGTGGTCGTATTTATAGTTGAACTTGTTTTTCGTTGTTAAAATAACAAAATTGAGCATTATGAAATGTAAAGATTTCCATGAAAATGTTAAAGAAAGCAACTTTCATGCAAATTACCAATTTTCTTGGGTATAGTTATTAACTTTTGACATCTATCGGCCCACTATACCCTTGTAGTGAGCTATGTTTCAATTTAGTTGTTGGGTAACCTGTAATACCGAGAACTGTGGAAATGAGAAAGATTTTTGCTAACATTTGATGAAAATTTTGTCAAATGTGAAATCTGGCTATTTTCAAACGGTACATTTTCTGGATCTATGTGACCTACGTCAAAAGCGACTTCTGATTCGGAAAGGGCATACCCAAATTGGCCTAGATGTGACTTTTTGAGCCACAGTGGGTACATAACATATGGGAACGACTTCGATGTAAATTACCGGGTTTTTGCGTATTTTTAGCATATTTTGACCTCCACTGGCTCTCTATAGACGAGATGTGACCACATTCAAGTTGAAATTACTTTTTTATGATCCAAGAGACAAAATTATACGGAAAATATGAAGATGTGAAAAAATGTGATTCACATATTTTCACAGATGTGAGTCACATTATGTGAAATTTTTGAAGGCAAATTCTCAGTTTCTATGATACTTACGTCCAATAATGAGTCACTTCTCAATTCTGTGGGTGAAAATGTGCCGAGATGTGACCTAAGTGGCCATCCACAAGCTGCGGTGTCAGAGAACGTGCGATTCACATCAGTCACATCTGTGGAAAAAACCACATATGTGACTGCTTTGAATCGCACATTGTCTAACACCTCAGCTTGTGGATGACCACTTAGGTCACTTCTCGGCACATTTTCACTTACAGGGAGTTGCGGGAAACGCGAACAATTGATGGACATCAGTCGATTCGAATAGTCAGCACTGACATCTGTAAAATTGTTTGACACATTCGTTTATTACAGAAATATGAAGTAGCTACGAAACATTTGTCATCTTGAAAGCGTTCTGACGTAAAATACCGAGGTTTAAACTTGTTTCTTTTTAATTTCTTAAGTTTCTTCCTTGTAATTTTTACAGAAAAAAAAACTCACTGCAATAATATTATTAACAAAACAAAAAATGAAAATTATTAACGATTACCGCATCTCCCACTGAAGACTTTTGCAATAAGACATTTTCTATTTACGGTTTGAAACAGACTAACGTTAATTGATTGAAGTAAATGTGTCCTTTTCTATTTTGAAGTTCAACCTTACGTGCATTGATAATGAATGGAAATTAACAGCCGTTGGATCTATCGGAAACATTGCCGAAATGTTATGGCTACCTATAGCGGGATTGCTATCAGATCGGTTAGAGTCACAAGTGTGTCAATTTGACTCTAGAACTAATTTGTATTGATCCTTAGGTTCGGTAGAAAGAGAATTCTGTTGGTATGTCTTCTAATTGGTGGTACGATGGGCTTACTGAAATCATTTGCGTCCAATTATTTGATGTTCCTCATCTTACAAGTATTCGAAGGAACTCTGTCGACATCTCCATACATAGCTGTTTTTATCTTAGGAATGGAATTTGTTGGTAAGTAGAAGTAACTGTAAATGGCAAGGTCACTCAACAAATCTTTTTCAAGGGCCGAGTAAGCGTGTGATGGCTGGTACTCTTCTTTCCTCAACATATTGCATTGGAGTTATGCTATTGGGTGCTGTAGCAATGTATACCGAACATTTCAGACACTTGTTGCAAGTGTTATACGTAATGGTCCTGGTTCTGATGGTTGCCACATATTGGATGCCGGAAAGTGTGAGATGGTTAATCCAAAAGGGTCGAAATGAGGAAGCCGTCAAAATTATTCGAAATGCCGCCAAATCAAATAAAGTTACGTTGTCGGAGGAAACACAACAAAAACTGGAACGATTAAAAATAAATGTGATCGAGAAAACGAAGAAGAAAGCGACCGATAAAAGTGATATCTTCAAGGCATTGAGATCAAAGACGATTCTATTTCGATTGTTGAACTGTTGTTATTGTTTCTTTGTGAATGATTTAGTTTATTTCGGTTTAAGTGTTCATTCCGTTGCCCTTGGAGGGAACAAATACACTAATTTCATTTGGATAGGTCTTTCAGAAATACCAGCCGTTTTGTCGTCGTATGTGTTAATGGACCGACTGGGTAGAAAGTGGTCCATCTTCTTGTCTATGATGATAAGTGGGAGTGCTTGTATTATAACGGAATACTTGCCAGAGGACGCAGCAACTTGGCGTTTGATGTTCTTCATTTTCGGCAAGGGCGGCATATCTATTTCCATCACCGTCTTATACGTTTACTGTTCCGAACTATTTCCAACGAATGTTCGACAGAGTTTACTCAGTGTTGGCTGCACTGTTGGTAGGTTGGGATCCATGGCAGCACCTCTCACTCCTCTACTAGTAAAGACATTCATTTCACACAAAAAATCTCCCCGGTTAACCATATTTTTCATTCATAGGCTCATATATGGCGCCCTTTGCCCCTTGTGATATTTGGAGGTACATCGCTGATGTCGGCGCTACTCATCCTACTTCTTCCCGAAACGTTGAATGCTAAGTTGCCGGATACTCTTGAAGAAGCCGAAAATGTCGGAACAAAATCGAAATACAACGCAGTAGAATTGACTCCAATGAAAGTATGACGAAGCCGAAAACGCAGAGGATTTCCTGTAAGCAGGAAACAAGCAATATGGCAGCGATTTTACCAAACATTCTGTAATTCCGAAAGATGGTGTGGGCAAACAGCATGTCTGTACGTGCAATTGCATGCATGAATTCCAGTTCCTATTTTCTGTTTCACCCACCGCCCACAACTTGTAAAGGTATTAATATGGAGTCATCATACTGCTTCTTTGCTGTCGTTTACAAGATCCTAGGGAATGTCCATAAATGACGCCTACTTGATAGAATTAATGAGGGATACTGAGGTTTCCCGAAGTGGATTTGGTTTAAAAAAACGGGCAAAATTTTACCGTGGGGGAAGCCAAGTAGTTAAAAAAAAACAAACGTCATATATGGACAGTTCACTATATGGAAGTCTTCTGTTGATCGGCACATCGGTGGATATTTTATTTTGTTATTTGTGAAAATTTTTGTGATCTCTCTTTATGTTAGGAAGTTATATTTGTATGGAAAAAGCGAAGCACATAAAATGGAACAATTTTACAATCACAAAGAAATATTCATGAATGTTTACAAAATTTTATTGTTTTTTACTATTATTCACTCACTGACAACGTTATATTTGTTATACTACCTGCCACGTTCAACTGTCCAAAACAACACCCCGTCACGCCACAGCTGCTTTGTCCACCCTCAAGCTGTTAACTTCAACTTATCTGCCTTGCAACACATACAAGGTGCGAAAGAGAAAAAAGATTTTGTACGGATTTGTTCATACGAAATATTTTCTCTCTTTCATCGCAAGGTTTTTATGCGTTGCCAGGCAGTTATGCACCAGGAGATGTTCATAAATGACGCCATGCTCTTTTCAGGATTTTTGACGCATTTCGGGCTAAATCTGACCCAAAACTTTTACAGACCAGTGTAACTTTCAAGCAAGTTGTCCCACTGAAATGTAAATGTTCCAGTCCCCATCCGCCTTGGTACAGCCGTAACCTGCTGAACTTAAAAAATCGGATGAGTCGAGCGCACAAGGTGTTTAAGTGTACGGGTGAACACTATGTCCGTTATTGTGCATTGAGGAGTCAGTTCGAAGATGCCCAGAGACGGGCTTATGCGTCATATTTGAAAGAAACGCAGAAGGCCTTGACTAAAGATCCTTCAAAGCTATGGACTTACGTTAATACGATGAAGAAGACGATCGGTTATCCTAGTTGTATGAAGCTTGGCGATGTCGAGACAACAGATGTGCAAGCGAAGAGTGAACTTTTCGCTAAGTACTTTAAAAGTGTGTTTGTCGAGGACGATCGCGTGGAAGCAAATTCATTTGGTTTGAAGAAGTCGGTTGACATTGGATCGAAATTTTTGGACGAACGCAAGATATTGGAATTGACACAACAAAGGGCGATGGACCTGACAATGTGTCTCCTTTGTTTCTGAGAGAATGTTCTGTCGCCTTAAGTGCGCCTCTGTTCCACATTTTTAACCTGTCACTCACTAGTAGATTTCCAGCGCGGTGGAAAGAATCTTATGTCGTCCCTGTCTTTAAGAGTGGGTCCAGATCTAATGTTGAGTGTTACAGAGGAGTGGCGATTCTTCCGACTATTGGGAAGTTGTTTGAATCGATGGTGTGCGAAGTACTTACCGAAAAATTTGATAAAGTTATATCAGTTCACCAGCATGGATTCAAGAAGGGTAGGTCAGTGAGCACAAATTTAATCGATTTTGTTAGCGAAGTGATTAGCGTCATAGAAAAGGGTCATCAAGTCGATGTTGTTTACTCTGACATAGCCAAGGCTTTTGACCAAGTTCGACACAGTATGCTGATGAGAAAGTTGTGTGAGCTAGGTGTGCATTCATCGTTACTGCAATGGATTCAGTCTTATTTGAGCGGTCGTAGCCAGTATGTTAAGTTGATGGGTTGGAGATCACAGTCGTTCCATACTACCTCAGGCGTCCCGCAAGGAAGTCACCTCAGCCCCCTGTTGTTTCTAATTTACTTTAATGACGTTGTTACAATTTTCAAAACGGTCAAGTGTTCATTGTATGCAGATGACTTGAAGATGTACAGCAAAGTGACCTCCTTGCGTGACTGCATTGCGATGCAGCGTGATTTGGATGCGCTCGAAATTTGGTGTCGAGATAACGCTTTGTCGCTGAATATTGCTAAGTGTAATGTTATGTCGTTTTTTCGTAAACGTGACCCAGTGCTTTTTATGTACTCAATTCGTGCCGTTACTCTTGAGAGGATCGTGGAGAAGAAAGATCTGGGGGTGTTCTTCATCCAAGACATGAGCTTCAACAAACATGTAGAGTACATTGTTGCCAAGGCGTATTCGATGCTTGGCTTTGTCAAGAGGATCTGTAAAGATTTTAGGAATGTTGATGCCCTTAGAAGTATATATCTGGCTCACGTCCGGCCGCCCTTGGAGTACGCTTCTCTCGTTTGGTCGCCTTATTATCAGGTGCACTGCAATAAGATTGAGTCCATTCAGAAGAAGTTTCTGATGTATGCACTTAGACGCACGGTAAAGAGAGACGAAAATTACCGGCTTCCGCCTTATGATGACAGGTGCCGATCTATTGGTCTCGAAAGTCTTTCGCGTCGAAGACTGAATTTGTGGTCAGTTTTCGTTTTTGACGTTTTGAGAGGTCGCCTTGATGCGCCTTCCATAGCGGCGAAGTTAACAGTGAACGTGCCTATCATGCCTTTGAGGAGTGACCGTTTCTTTCTTGTGGATGCACAAGCACATCGTACGTATTACGGGTCGTTCGAACCAGTAAATAATATGGCGAGGACTTTCAATATGTTCGCTCACCTTTATGACCCTGTAGTCTCTCGTTACAAATTCCGATCGCAGGTCAGATCGGCGATTCTCACTGATGAAACTATGAGCAGGCACGGATCCAGGATCCAGCCAAATTGACTTAAATTTTCGCTTAGAATTTTTGTCAGTGATATGTAATCGGACTTTTCTTTTTTGTTTTCGGAATCTGGCGGACTGCACAATTACAATGCACACGGCGCGGCACGGCATGCCATGTATACATTATAGGAGGATGGAAGCAAAGAGTGGTTTGAGCTTCGACGGGTCGACTGGGCCACGTAATCACTTCCGGATTTGCTTCCAGTAATGACAATACTTTGGTGAAAAGCCAGTTAGTTATTTGTAACCATTGTCTAAATAAATAAATAAACTCGCATGAGCTTGACGTTATTTATGAACAGAGCCCTCCAGCTCTATTTCGAGGGTACATGACATTCAACAACATTGAAAATTCAAATATTTTTATGGTCCAGAAAAGATTGGAGGTTCGCAGAACGGATTACATGGAAGGGTCGAGTCAGATGTCCTATACATAAATTTCAACTGCTTAAATCAGCGGGGAATATTTCCGCCACTGCTGAAGGAACGATGGGACATTCTGAAACACAAACTGATGGTTATTTACAAGAGTTCTATTGCTCTCTGTTACATCCCAAAATTGTGGGAAAAAGCAAGAGTTGTTTTCTTCCCAAAAGTGGGTAAGGCCACGCACTGCGAAGCGAAAGACTTTCGGCCTTGCATCCTTCTTGACTAAAACACTTGAAAGGCTCCCAGATTTTTACATACAAAGAGATACCAAAAAAAAAATCCCCCTGCACGTCCATCAGCACGCTTATCGACCGATACGGCATTGGACCAATTAACCCGAAAAATCGAGCGGATGTTGAACAGTGGTAAAGTGGCTTTATGGTGCTTTATGGACATTGAGAGTGCATTTGATAATACCGCGTTCGATGTCATAGCGAAAGGCAAATGGAACCGTTAGCGGTTAAGTGGATTGTCTCCAGGACGGTAATGACCACAATTTGTGGAACAGAGATAAAGATGAATGTAACAAGATGTTGCCCTCAGGGGGTATACTCTCACCTACACTATGGTGCATGGTCATCGATTCTCTTCTAGTAAAGTTAAATAACGCAGGGGTGTTTAGCCAGGGCTACTCGGATGATGTATCCAGTCTTTTATGTGGATAATTCGAGGTAACTTTGGGTGATTTGATGAGGGAAGCGATAAGTATTGTTGAGTTATAGTGTACGGAAAGGGTCAACTCAAAGAAGACAAAGAATATCCTTTTTGGTAGGAGGAAAACAGATGGAAGGCTACAGTTGGGTTCATTCCATATGTTTGGTGATGAAGTTACTCCTAGAGCTATGGTGAAATACCTGGGAGTAACATTCGACTCTGCTGGTAAAACACATTGATGGGGTGAACCGGCATTCTAGGCCCTTCTAGTTTGCGCACCTAGTACATCATAGATGGCGCTAGTTTTGTGTGGATATCACACTGTGCAATTTACCCCTGACACAGTAAAAACTTCGGTAACGAAAGGATCTCTAAGAAGAATCCGTATGAGCGAAAGCTCACAAATACTGCGGAACTAGTAAAATAAAATGATCTAGTCTCTGACTCGGACGTATTGTAACGGCGGATTATTATTATTATTAACATTCGGCACCCACAGAAAAGTAGTCGTCGTCAAAGTCGATTTCCACAATGCGTTTAATGAAGTAGACCGTGACACATTCTTGAACGAGATGAGGCTTCATTGTTCGGCCAAAATTGGCACAAATAGACGAATGCGAACTCTACTTTTGTTCGGAAGTGGATCAACATCTTGTGGATCACTTTAATGAACTATCACCTGGCATCTATATAGTTAACGAGTTTACCTTGTTGGGTTGCGGCCATCTCGGACAACGCTCTCGAACGAATTTTCGAAAAGAAGTTAGGCGAAATGAAGCTGATGTTTGAAAGATTGTTAGAATTAGACAATTATCATGTCGCGTTCTACATCTTGAAGAACTGCTTTACGCTACCGAAGTTAGTCTTTCTGTTGAGGACAACACCAACTTGGAAACGCAACGACCTTGTCAGTGAGGTTGATAAAGAGATCAAATCGGCATTGCAATCCCTAACAAATTCCAAATTTGACACGAATACATGGATCATGGCGTCGCTTCCTATCAAATCCGGAGGCCTAGGGGTTCGGAGAGTCTCAGATACGGTTTCACCCAGCTTGCTAGTATCATGTTACATCAACCTTCGCTGCAAGTTGAGGAGCTTGCTGACCATGAAGATGGCCTAAAAGAGTGGAGAACTTTGCATCCAGAACAGTCTCAAACCGAAATACCATCACTACAGCGTCAATGGACCATTATTACAACAGAACGGTTGGTGAACCAACTGAATTTCGAACGCGACATCGACAGGGCACCGTTCTTAGCACTTCATGCCATCGCAATCCATTGGTACACTCATGGACAACAACACGTTCCGTATCGCTGTTTCGGAATCGACATCTGTGTGCCACACATCTGTCGCTGCGGCCAACAAGTAGATCGAAAAGGTCACCATGGATTGAAGTGTCGGAAAAGCGGAGGCCGTCATGCGAGACATGCAGAACTGAACACTATCATCAAACGTGCGCTGGTGTCGGCCGATATTCCACCAAGGTTAGAGGCTGCTGGCCTAGTCCGCGAAGACGGTAAAAGGGTCGATGGCATGTCGCTGATTCCGTGGACAAGGGGTAGTACTTTGGTATGGGACGCGACGTGCGCAAGCTCAAGGAACGCCGAAAGTGCAGCAGAACACAAGGCAAGGAGGAAAACAGCGAAGTATAGTGCGTTGATTAGCCAGGGCTATTATTTTGTCCCTTTCGCCGTTGAAACGCTAGGACCTTGGTGCGACGAGGCTATCCAATTCTTTGAAGCATTTGGCCAGAAAATTATTTCGAAGTCCAACGAACCCAGATCGAAATCTTTTTTATAGCAGAGAGTAAGCATGGCCATTCAGAGGGGTAACGCGGCTGCGGTAATAGGCACTTTTCGTTCTTGTGACAAAATGGGGGAGATATTTTACCTACTGTGATAGCATTTTTTTTGTGTGCAATGTATGAATGACTATCTGTAAATTGTTTTTCAATTCACATTCGACACCTAAATGACCTGGATCCTTCATCTAAATGATAAAGTTGATAAAGTTGTGGGAGTGTTTTGGATGTGTCGGAGCGCATTTGGGAGGAACTGGGGTCCGTCACCTAAAACTTTGTAGTGGATCTATACAGATGTGCCATGGCTGTATAGTCTGGTGGCCCAGAGTCGACATCCAGACAGCCAGATGCTGGTTGAAGTCAGAATTATGGGTACTAGAAATTCCACTTCAATCCTGGCCCTAGAGACGATTCTTTCAATACCCCGTTAGAACTGCTCATTCAATCAGTTGCCTTCAGATCGTATGAAACCATAAAGGATAATGGCGGGTGGGAGCAGGTGTCGTGTGTCGTCAAAAAGAAGAACTAAGCCAAATAACTGCGGAATGGATGCTGGATGACAATTTCGAGTGCGTCATAGCGGATAGGGAGGAAGGGTTCAGGAAGAATAGGAAATGGCCCTCCGCAGGGTGGATGAACTGATTCACGGTTGATTCAAGAAAGAACCAATTATCAGGAGCAGGAAGGTTTAGTGAGGCGCTCAGATTGGAGGTTGAATGGTGTACCGGTAAATACGCATCGATGGACCAATCGGAGATGTTTGCAATCTCCATGCTTTGTTTCTCCGAAACGTTTAAAGGCGTTTCCGGTAAAAATATTTTCATTTACCACCGACAGTGAGTCCGCGATCAAAGCGGTTAAGTCGCTTCTGGTGAGGTCAGCTCTAGTCAGGGACTGTAAGAATTACCTTAACGGGGTTTTTTTTTTTTTTTTTCTCAAGGGTGAGGAAACCTTCAAAAGGCACCTGGTCCTCCTGGACCCAAGTAGTGTTGGATTTTTACAAACTAAAACCTCCTTCCTTGATCGCCATGCTCTCGTCTCCCCGGAACCGCCTCACAGCATTACTTCGGGGAGGGGCTGTGCTTTCGCACCTACTTTCTCAGATCAACTGCCAGTCTTCGTTGATCGTCTCTCCATGCACTTTGTAGCTTCACCATTATCTTCGCAATTGCGTTGTCCGCTACTTTCCACACTTCTTCGTCGCGACACATTTCCGATATTATGTTGTCGGCGTTTACGTCTGGCCTGCTCGCGGCTATCAGCTCACATCGCTCCTGTTCAAAACGGGGACAGACAAACACAACGTGCTCTGCAGTTTCTTCCTCTTCAACGCATGTCACGCAGAAAGGTGATTCCGCGTGTCCAAACCTGTGCAGGTACTTCCTGTAGCACCCATGACCCGACAGGAACTGCGTCAGGTGGAAGCTAACCTCTCCGTGTTCCCTATTTACCCATGTGGTTACGTCCGGGATAAGCCTATGAGTCCATCTTCCATTTTCCGCGGAGTCCCACTCTCGCTGCCATTGACTCAGTGATTCGACTCTTACTTGTGCCCTCACTGTTTTGGTGTTTTGGCCCCCCCTTTCCTTCAGTCTGTGGCATTCACTGTCTTCCATCAGCATTATGCATATAGGCATCGTTCCGGCTATCACACATACCGCTTCCGAGGAAATCGTTCTGTATGCGCTTGCTACCCTTATGCTTGACAACCTCTGGGTTTTTATCAACCTCCTACGGTTCCTCTTTGTGTCTAACGCCCTTATCCACGCTGGTGCCCCGTAGCGCAGTATCGATAGGGTAACACTTGCTAGGAGCCTCCTTTTACTGCTGCGCGGTCCAAACCCATTCGGCATTATCATGGCCAGTGCTGCATTGGCTTTCATTGCCTTTTCGCACGTATAATCTACGTGGGCATTAAAGTTTCCACGATCGTCTAACATGACTCCAAGGTGTTTTAGCTGGCGAGTGGATGTGATCTCGTTCCCCTCGATGTTCATTACAATCCGCTCAGTTTTCCGACAATTGCTCACGAGCATGATCTCGGTTTTCTGATGGGCCAGCTTCAGTTTAGCCATTGTCATCCAACTTTCTACAGTTTCCAACGCCTCTTTCGTGACGACTTCCACCTCCAACTTTGACGTTCCGATAACTATGAAAATTAGGTCGTCGGCAAAAGCAATCGTCGTAACCCATCTTGGCAGCTGCAGCCGCAGCGCTGCGTCGTACATCGTATTCCACAGCGTTGGTCCTAATATGGATCCTTGTGGAACACCAGCTGTGATGTCTACCATCTTTTTCCCTTCCCTGGTATCGTACATTAGCACTCGTCGTTCGAAATAGCTTTTCATTACCCTGCAGAGGAAATCGGGGACTCTCATAGCATGCATTGCCTTAGCTATCTCCGTCCAGCTTGCGTTATTAAAGGCATTTTCAACGTCTATCTTCGTTATAACGCAGAAGCGGTTCCCTGTTCTTTTTTTCTTTCGCGCCTTGTCGGCAATCTCCATAACTCTTTCTATTGCTTCGATCGTCGATCTTCCTTTTCGAAATCCGAATTGGTCGTCTGACAGTCCGTGCTCACCCTCTGTGTTTTTGTGTAATCTGTTCCGGATCATGGCCTCCAGCAGTTTTCCCATACCATCCAGCAAACATATAGGTCTATATGATGGTTCACCTTGTGGTTTCCTTGGTTTTGGTAGTAGGACCAGTTTCTGTTTCTTCCATATATCAGGAAAATTTGCGTCGTCGAGGCACTTCTGCAATGTCAATCTGAGCATGTCCGGCTTTATGCATGCCTTAACGGGGTTGGTAGGGCTAATAAGGTCACGACTGTGTGGGTACCGATTCACGCCGGAATTTCGTGTAATGAAAAAGCGGACGAACTAGCCCGTATTGGCTGGGACAGCGTGACTTTAGGCCCAGAACCGAACCTGGGTATACCCAAGAGCACTATCGTGTCGATCATTAGGGAGTGGGTTCAGGAAGAATTATTTTTATGGTCTGCGTGCTCATAGTGGCATGCTCTTGAAATTCACCTAAAAACCTGACAGGTAAGGTCAGCCAGAGGTAAGCCAAAATATTGCCAAGTTAATAAAACGAATGAGTCTTAGCTGATAATTTATTTAATGTTGTAAAATTTGAAGAATTCGGTTATAATTCTTTGGCTGTATCCGGTAATTTTTTGTTAGCTGTTTCCGGTAGAAATACAACCAACATCCCGGAAATGATTGTTAATGTACTAAAAAATGCAAACGGCAGACTTTCCAAATACTTTATCTGCAACCAAAGATAATGTCAAATGGATTTTAGAAAAAAAAAAACGATTTTTTTTACCAAAAGTGGTGTTTGTGGAGCAACCATTGCTGTAATATTGAGAATAAAATGTCAGTTTTTCGGTGAATTCGGGTTCATAAGTATGAATTATTACCTCCGATAGAACCGAAAGCCGAGCATAAGCTCATTGCACTTTGCCTTAAATTGGTTGGAAAAAGCTCACAAGTGTAAACGTAGAGGATAGTGAAAGCTACTGTCACAGAGCATTTACTCATACCAAGTAGAAAGAGTCGCCAAACATTTGTGTGTCCTGTTATAAACATAACGGGTATAACACACGTTATACCACTAAAGAACAACGATCCACTCAGTAAATATTTTCGTCCCACTTTATCCAGAAAGAAATAAATCGTTATTATCGGTGGATACTCCGCCAAGCTGAAACTTATGAAATTGATAAACTTGTTTCCATGAAGGTTCACCGATAAAATGCTCAGTCCGTAGTACACCAGAGCCGTACTGAACCAGCAAAAACAACATTGAACGAGTCGTCTACGAACCGGGGGGTTCTGCATTGCCATAGCAAATGTATTTTCAGAATTTTGATCTGTACCTTCGATCGGTTCATCGATATCTTCGGTTGGTGGCGAACGGTGGCATAAAGATTCAATTGTTCCTTCGCTTAAGACTTTTTGATTCATTCTGGCAGCTTTAAATATTATATCCGATGCATCCTTTCGACGATCTTTGCTCAGCAACCATCGAACACTCTCCGGGATCACCCAAATGTACGTTAACACAACGAATGTAGGTAGGTACAGCGCTAATAATAGTTTTCGGAAGTGTAACAACTTCATCGCAATCAGACCTAGAAATACTTGGCCCGTAGAATATAGGAATGCGATCAGGGAGCCGCCAAGTACTCTTTTCCTTGGGCTAACCATTTCCATTCCAAGAACGAAAATGACGTTGTAAATACCAGACGCACAAATTCCGGTAATGAATTCCAACAACAGGAAAGTCCAGTATCTCGTTGTAAACGCCATTATTACACCGAATACACCACAACATGCGAGAGAATAAATGAGTAACTTTCGTCTGCCATATCTTTAATGGATGTAATGTAAATGTAATTGAATGTAAAAATCCAATGTTTTGTGTTCTATTTGAAGTAAGTATCATGACATCTGAGAGCACTGATTTCGTTGGCCGAAAAGTTCTCCCCTGCACCATATCACAAATAGAACCAACGTAGTTTCTCCAAAAAATCCTGAAACTGCTTTCTCTAAAATGTAATTCTCATCAACTTTGCCTTTGGAAGCAATTTTCTAACTGCCTTAGTTCTAGAGATATGAGTCATCCCTCCCAATTCTAGAAGTGGTCATATCTCAGTATTGGGTAATTTCTTCACAAAACCCTGAAAGACGTGTTCTCTAAAATTTTATTCTCTACAACTTTGCCTTCGACAGTAAACCTTCGTTTTATATAGTTGAGCAAACACTAAGAAATTGATGTTGCGCGATCAGCAATACAAAACATAGAACGGACCCGTACGTATCAGAATAGATGCGACAAACAGAGTTGATGTTACGAAAAGACTGGAACGTATTTAAGTAAATGTTGCGTTCACATTAGACTGTATTGGAAATTGCCCGTAGGGCAATTTTGAAAAACGCGTCCGAAGTAACGGTGTAAAAAAATTCTCCGAACGCACAAAATTGACCTCCAAGTAGAGAAAAATGTTCTCCTCAATTTTGTCTACAACATAGCAAAAAACTATTGGGCTAGGGCCGACCTTAGTACTTACCTAGGGCCTTAAGTAGAGGCCTCGGATACATACTTCCATAGACAAAAATGTTTCCCTCAATTTGCTCTGCAACATAGCAAAAAACATTTTTTTATGTTAGGGCCGATCTTGGGACCGACATGAGGCCCACTTGAGCCCTAAGCACAGGCAAAAATTCTTCTATAAATTGTCGGCCGTGCCGAGATCTTTCAAAAAAAAAAAGTTTTTGAAAATCGGAAGAGATTTACTCGAGTTATGTACAAAAAACACGTAGGGCCCTAACAAAGACTCTTTTTCAGTGCCTTAGCTAAGGCCAAAGACTCAAATCAAAAAATGTTTCTTCCACAAATTGTCGGTCATGCCCAGATCTTTCAAACAAAAAAAAAAAAATTATGAAAATCAGAAAAGATTTACTCGAGTTATGCACAAAAGACCAAAAACCACTTAAACGAACGGAACGTAAACGACGGGACCCTACGGCGGCCCTTGGGCCGACAGTGCCCAGATTCAATACCCATAAAATATTTTTCGACTACCTTTCAGGAAAAAAAAAAGTTTTTGAAAATCGGTCAAGATTTACTCAAGTTATCGTGTTGACGGACAGACAGACCGACAGACAGACGGACATTGTTTTTTTCGCTGATTTGTCATCTGGAGGCAACAAAAAAAGGTTCGCCCTTACTCCCGGGTTCGAATTCGCAATGTAACAAACGTGGTAGTAAACGCATCAGACCTACGTACTTCGTTCGACAGCTGGCTGAGTACTTTGGTCGCTTACCTGAGAATATAGAAAGCAGCCTGGTGCTAATCATCTGTCTTCACCAAAGTGTACACATTAGTGATATCTATACGTCACATAAGTTTCATCTCGGCACTAGGCTGCGTCCTCGAATTAAGACTTTCTTATGCAGAGGGCAGCAGCAGCCTGGTGCCGAATTGAAACTTATGTGACGTATACAACTGCCAATCTGGCAAAAACAGATTTCCAGCACTAGGCTGCCTTCTTTATTTCCAGCTTTAGAGTTCCAAGTACGCAGCCTGGTGCCGACTTCGATCGTGTTACTAACTGATGACCTCGCTCCTTCTTAAAGATAGGAGTTGTCAGAATTTCAGCACCAGGCTGCCTTTGTCTGGCAAGGTTTTACGGACGAAATGTAATCTTTGTATGCGATATTAGCTGTTTTGAATTTTGCAGTTGTTATAAACAAATTTCACGTAAAAAATTTTCTGTTTGACCATTGTCAGCGCTACTCACCAAAAACCAGAAAAGCTGCCTTACTTCAGTAACAATTTTTGTTCCCACTATTTTTTTATATTTGTTATTATTATTATACATTTTTTTTTATTGTTTTTTTGACTTTAAGGTTTTTAACAATTAAGCAATACAAAGCGATCAATTTTGATGATATTATGTTACACAAACTATGGGACGGAACTATATGGAATTTTTCTACAACACTACACATACAACTACCATTTCGGGACGGGATGTACTTCTGGTCTAGCCTATCAATTTTCCTGTAATAACCGTTCCGATAGATATTCAGAAATTTCAGTACTCGTCCCCACACTGCCGACCACCAGTGCAACCATTTGGTGAGCTTCAGAAAGTTCTGACAGTGCTGACACACCTATTAACTAATAAATCGTGTTCTCGAGTTCATTCTGATCGAAAATGACCAAACTTGTCCTGACATTTAATTTCAAGATCAACCAGAATGATTCATTTTGGAAAACTTAAAATTTTGCACCACCCTAAACGCCTATGCCCCAAAATTTTTTTAGACACTACACCTACAGCTACCATTTTCGGGCAGGATGTAGTCCTAGTTAATGTATAAATTTTCCATATGTAGATGATGGGATAGATATTCAGAAATTTTCGGCCTGGTTCCCACACTGCCGACCACCAGTTCTACCATTTGGTGAGCTTCAGAAGGTTCTGGAGGTACCTATCTACTAAAAAATCGTGTTATCGGGATCATTCTGATCCGAAATAACCAAACTTGCCTTAACATTTTTTTTTGCTGGGTCGACCAGAATAATTAATTTTGTCAGAAATTGACAAAGCTCAAATTTACACCAATTTTAACAATTTTTTTCAATTTTTCGATATGAGCACCGCCTAAATCGCTTCAGATCTCATCGGCCCCATAGAGACTTTTTATCAGGAGACTATTTAGGACCGTTTTCTTGACGGGCCCCCAAACTTTTCGACAACTTAATTTCCCCGTACATTTTTGGACAGGTCTACTATACATCGTATCGTCAAAAAATATTCGTAAGAATAAAAATAACGTAACGCTTCTCTTCAACTTCCTTGAAAATTATGACCTTTAAACGCACTGATAGGGCATTCAAAAGCTTTCAATTCTTTTTGAATGTCATATGAGCGTGTTTAAAGACCACAATTTTCAAGGAAGCTCAAAAGAAGCTTCAAAAGCTTTGAAGGCTTCTTATAATTTTAATAATATTTTTTGACGACACGTTGTTTAGTACATTTAAAGTGTTTTTCCCTTCGATTGGTACATAGTGTTGCAACATCACAACGAATGAAATTACTAAACGGACTAGTAAACGGTGATGTTTGAAAACCCTTGCGATCTCAATAAACTTACCTGTCCGATAGTAATCCGAAAAACGGTAACATTATGAGTTCAGCAACATTTTTCACCGTTCCAATTATTGCCAATTTCCATTCATTTTCTTCGCAATTTAATTTAAACTTTAAATGGAACCGAATGTTTACACATCAATAATGAAATTTCCAATTCACAAAAAAAATATGAAGCCAGCATGAGCTTACCTCTTTCAGAACAGTCAGCTCGTCTGTTCGATAAATGAATTCAGTGCAAGTAACTGCATGCGATTTGTTGAAAAGCATCTCGTCGCAATTATTCGATTTCCGTTTTAAATGACTATCCTTTGGAACGAATTCATATCGCAAACATTGTGACGGCACGTTATGGCTGTGAGGTATAGCGTAGCGAGTCCAATTCGGTAAATAGTCGTCGAATGGTGACAAATCACATCCTGGAATCTTGCACCTTGTAAATATTTCAAATTAATTATCAACTTTCAATTGATTTCTATTTGGTGAGTATATAACAAGTGGGGTATCGTTGCTATTAAATTTAGCATACGTTCGGGTGTCTGATACGTTTCCATTAGATGACTGCAAATGTTTGTAGAAGTTGAAATGTTGTGTGGAAATCTTACCGATATTCCAGGCGACCAGCCGTGAACACAAACTCGAAAGTGAACCAAGATATTAATAGGACCGGCATTGAAATTAGTGCATAAATAAAGATTTGAAACAAACCGAAATCACCGATTTCGACGAAAATCTTATCCAAATCTACCGTCTTTTTGTCGTCTGTGGACGTCATTTTTCAATAACGGATTTGTTTAACTATCCAATCATACGCTCCTTTGTAACTGAATTATTGTGTACTTGTAAAAACGATTGAATTATTCAACTGCCCAATTAGACCTTGCCCGAGGTGATGATGAATCTATTTTACATATATTTTCAAAAATTGTAACAAACCGCGCACACAATTCTTTTGTGGAATGTGATAATCTGCGGTAAATAAGTACTTTTTGTTAGATGATCATTTTAAATGAAATTCATTGGGCAAACAAACTTGAAAACAGATGTGATTGTGACGATAGATATGCTAACATTTAGCGTCTACGCTAACGCGCGTTTTGAGTTCACTTGATCTAATTACTAACACAATCCACAGGCGTTTAACATTTAGGCTTGATACAAATAATACACAGATGTGTCTATATTATGGATTTAGATGATAGTCCTGTGAGTAATGTTTGTACCACCATAACTTATTTGACATTTTTTGTATTGATTGTCGCAAAATCCACTGGTGTTAAACGTTTTTATCACATCGGCGGGGATATTCCATACATTAAGTGTTTGCGTATATAAGGGATATGCCGTACCTTATTTTATGTATTAGATGCTACCTAGGGATTTTCATTTTACTTTATATTATTATGTATTATTCTAGGACAAAATGTTTTACTCAATTTTTTAAAGAAAAAAACCATGCCCCCGACGAGACTCGAACTTCGGACCAACTCATAACAAACTAAATGTTTTTTGTATCGTTACAGCTAACGTGATTCAATTTAAAATGTACATACGTAATGACACAGTATGACTGTGTTTCGAAAGCCAAAACGTACGTACGTAGTATGCGTGCGAATGCCCCGTATTTCGTTTTTTTATTATAGCAAAAAATCAAAATTTTAAATTAGATCATTCACTGTATGATGTGTGTATGTTACAAAAATCGAAAAAATCGAATTACAAGTCTAAGAGGGTATGGTTAGCCCTTTGAAGTCTAAAATGCATAATTCCTCATTGAACTAAAAAATGCAGCCACCAAGATTTGAACATTGAGCACTGAATGTGAAAAATTTTGATATCCTACGCTCTAGCCCGCACGGCTACCTAGGCTTCGTGTACAAAATTCTGTTGTTCCCGATATGAATATTATTATGTAACTGTAAAGAAACCCTCACATTACACTCTTGTACATAAGACACATACACGCGTTCGCTTCGCTCAGCTGTTCGTGTCTTATGTACTCGAGTGTAATGTTTGGGATATCTCTACAGTAGCATAATATACGTATACTAGTCGAAAACCCCGCCCCTAGGGGCTGCGCAGGCTTTATTATTTTCGCTTGTTGTCTATTCAGAGAGCCAAAGCAATTTTTTTTTCGTTTTAAATAATGATGCGTAATGTTTCATATCATTATATCACTTCGTTGATACTACCGCTACTAATACTATAATCGAAGTGGGCGAGAAAGGTACTATTAATCAAAAGACTTTCTTTGCCGCAAAATTACTCCACTTCCCCCGTATACCACTTCCCTCGTCTTCCAATTCCCCCGTATTCCACGTTCACCGTATGCAACGTTCATTGTGTGCAACGTTCACCGTATGCAACGTTCACAGTATGCAACGTTCACAGTATGCAACGTTCACCGTATGCAACGTTCACCGTATGCAACGTTCCCCGTATTCCACTTCCCCCGTATTCCACTTCCCCCGTATTCCACTTCCCTCGTATTCCACTTCCCCGTATTCCACTTCCCCCATATTCAACGTTCACCGTATTCCACTTACCCCGTATTCAACGTTCCCCGTATTTCAAGTTCCCCGTATTCAGCGTTGCACTTGCTACGTATTCTACTCTGACAATTCCCCGACCAAATCTCTAACACAACAACTTGACTGACTTTTGGCCGATTTTCAATTTTCACCCTTTCTTGACCCATAACACCCTTATTTCAGAACAATATCCCATCCCGGAACATGTTTTTTCGACGTTTTGCACCATCACCGACAACATATCAAAAAGTATTTTTTTCTTCCTCAGTTTAAACGCAAGAATAACGGGATCGTTACCGACAGACGAATAGGCACATAGACGTATAAATAAATAAAAAAATAGATAAACAGACGGACATTAGAGGTTTATAATTAGTAACTGTTATTGGATTATGTACGATGACTTCTTTAGCAATACAACGTGCAAAGCACAACAACAAGATTGTTGATAAAGTATCTGGCAGAGCGTTTACCACATTGGCTGACACAAGCTCGGAATTGAGAATGTCCAACTATAAATCGAGCTGAAGCTCTACCTATCAACTTTCATCCTAAGCAGGAACCGAGACACTAACTTGGTCTCTGTCTCAATTCAATTTCCTTGGGGATGGTGGTGGCGTTCAACTACCACTATCACCGCTTTTCAGCGTACCTTAAGACAGTGCCGAACGGTACTGAAACCGTCCTCGATGGAGGGTTTTCCCTAGTTCTGCTGTACCACCTATTGTAAGGTTCTTAACCCCCGCATTGTTGGGCCCGCATCTGAGAAGGAGTATTGTGAGGTACCCATGGAATAGGTCTATGATGTTCAGCCCGCTGTGTCCATCCCTGCTCAGACTTTTTTCACACACATTTATAAGCCATTCCTTACGTTATAACCATTCAATTCTCACATATTCTCCCTATATGCGATCATATTCTTATATTTACAGAGTCCATGACGTGAACATTACAAACATCGATATACTACTTTTGCATACGCATATTTGTACAACGGTTAGCCTTTTGTACTGGTTTGGGTGATAGCAGGCTACCAAAAAGGATGTTTAGGGACAGATCAAGAAGATTGTTGGACCCGGACGAAGTCCAAAGATCCTATACGTTTACTACAAAAAATTTTATTGTAACATGGGGAAGATGGGGAGTCTAGAGATGACGAATCAGCGAAAAAAAAGGTCGGTCTCTCCGTGCCGTCATTTTTTGTAAACGGCTGCACCGATCATCCTTAACGTTTTTTCCCTGAAAGGTATATATGTGTCCCATGATTCAAGTTCAAAGATGAGCAAAATCGGTCAAGTGATTCCGTAGATATGGTCGAAAAAGTGACCAAAAACATGGCTTTTCGAGGGTCGGTGAAACTTTTTCGCAAATATCTCAGTAATAAGTACAGCACGGAAATTGTTCATTTTGGTGTCAAATGAAAGCATTTGATCTCACAAAACTAGGAAAAAAATTTTTTGTGGAAATTGGGTCAGTGGTCTGTGCACTGGGACCAATGAAGTGGACGAAATTGAGTTTTTGGTCATATACGAAAGCAGACGGAAGGGATGACTCATATCTCCAAAACTTTGGAAAGTTATAGAGAATAAAGTTTTAGAGAACACGTTTTTCACGGTTTTGGCTAAAAATGCACCAATCCTGGGATATAACTACTTCTAGAATTGGGGGGATGACTCATATCTCTAGAACTATGGCAGTTAGAAAGTTGCTTCCAAAAACAAAGAGTAGAGTAGAGAACACTTGTTTCAGAGCTTCAGGGAAAAACTATCAAATCCCGTTTGACCAAAATGACGGTAGACGTACAATTAAACGCCGCAATGCGAACGGTCACTGGTACCCTAAAGTCAACACCATTACCATGGTTACCAGTTCTCGCAAACATCACTCCACCAAAAATTCGTCGTGAAGCATCTCGTGGTGCATGCGAATGCATCTGGATCATTCAAATGTAGGATGAGGGGTGTGAGTATGATGACGGTAATGATGACAGGCATTTATCCACTAGAATCAAATGCAGTTATTGGTCGACTACCGCAAGCGTCTAACGTTCACGTTGATCTAATCATAAGTTCCCAACGCTGTTATTAATATGCTAAGCGATATAAGATACGGTGTAGAACCAACCAGGAAAAACGGACTGAAGTCAACGCAAACCGTGGGAGAAGCGTTGCACCAAATCAAACTTTCCTGAGTTTTCCAGAGTGGTCAAAGTTAGGGCATTTTAGTGATATTAAAGCCCCTAAAATAAGCCATTCCACAGCTACGTAGGTCGAAAAATTACGGAGAAATTCAGGTTTTAAGTGATAAAATGGTCAAAGTTATGTGCATATACAGTAGTTAGTACGACTGCTTGAACGACGGCAGTTGTTATTGGTTACTGCTGTAGGCATACAGTAGTATAAAGTGCAACGGATTACAAGTAAGGGTCCAGCGCAATATGGGGTTGTAGAACACCTACATGTATGCAATTATCTGTTGGGAACTAGGATAGACACAACGTTCACCGCCATCAAATTAGACTAGTCGAATTTTGCAAGGAAGCGTTTTAAAAGGGGCCGTCCATAAAGTACGTACGCTTTATAGGGGGGAGGAGGGTTTAAGGAAACAAGCGAAAAAAAGACTGCTCACATTGGCGCAGCCAATAAAAAAACGATCTATTCAACAACAAATTAATTACAATAAATAAAAGTGATCTATTCTACCTTTCCCCAGGGGGGGGTGTCTAATCGTCATTTTTCGTGTACGTACTTTATGAATGACTCCAAACTTTCTTACTGGTTTTGGAACCTAGCCCCAAGCTTGAGTCTGATAAAATCAATATTTTATTTGATTTATTTTTGACGTTTTTAGAGCCGCCGTTTTGAGCCGACTTGAGGCGACTTTTAGGCCGTGCAGAAGAATCTCAGCTAGCCGCCGCCGACATTTTTCGTTCGGCTATTATTGAATCTGATTTTCTCTGTACGCTTTTCGTAAATAATCGAAAAAATATATTTTCACCAGAATCTTACGGGTCTGCGTAGCTTATGTTTTCCTCAAGCGCTAGTTGTATATCAACAGCAAATTATGCAGGACATGCAGGTTGGACTTTCCCTAACGTTACATGCTCGAAGCAAATATTTTTTTTTGGTTTCTGTTAACATGTCAGGTGAAAATATCAGCTGCATTGTTCGGACATAATTTATGAGCATCGAATGAACCTTTTCACGAATGAAAGCCTTTTATTATGCATTAAAGCATCCTGATGGGATTATTATTTCCAACTTATTTGTTATCGTGGTAACGTCATTGTTCATTCATGTGACCCAAACTTAATCGGTTGTTTGTATTTTTCCATTCGTTCACATGTCGAGGCTTTCTATCGAAAGTTTGAGTAAAACGATTAACGGAGTTTTTTGAGCAGCCAAATTTGATTGATAAATTTATTTGCAACTACAAAAAATGAGGGTACAATAGTCACGGAGGTCGGTCGGTTTTTAAATCAAATTCACTTCATTGTTTGTTGGAGGTTCGGTTAAGAAGTGTACTTTTGTATATCAACATTTCCCAGTTCTTCTAAAAAAACAATTTAAGTTTACAACAAAAGGTAAGAGAGAATTTATTATGAAATGGATTGATCGAAATTTTCTTTATTCAAAATAATTGAATTCAGTTTTTGCAATTCGATTAATTTGTATTAAAACAACGTTGGGTTTTGTCATGTATTGATTATCCTCACACTGCACGTACTTAACACGAAAAGCGTAAAGTGCTCCATTAAGCTGTCGTTAATTACCGATGTCTTCCGCCTCTTCTATGGTGTCAGGTAGTTTCATGTTGAATGTCTCCGAAAGTAGAAATACCAGCAAACATGACACCAACGAGGTGCCTCCGAACAGAAATGCGGGAAGTTGGGGCAAGATGTTAGCCTGTGTCAAAGCCAAAGAGATTAGTAATGTTGACTGCAAACATCGGCTGTAGAATATCTCTGAACAAAATAACTCGAACAAATTATCTTCTCGGACGCGTAGAGACACTAAATACATTTTTACAATTTACCCTGCCACTTCTGAGGTCAGTTAGGTTACACATTACTGGGAATATGTGGTGCAACTAAACCCGATATTTTGAATACAAGTCGGGAGATATTACGTGAAGTTATTTTGTCTGAAGTTATTCTCCTTCTATGCCATAAAAATTGCATTAGAGAAGAATGCATGCGGAAACATGTTTCGCAAATATGTGTGTTCATTGTGTGCACTGATGAAAAAAGATAACTGTACGTAGGTAATGCATGTCTCAAGCTGTACTTTCTTGAGATCTGCAGCTGTATCACAGAATGTGGTTAGTTGTGCACTGTTGATACTTCGTTGTATTGGTGAAACATGTGAGAATCCGCCAGTTTCGGTGTCAGCGTAACTTTAATGGTGACATGGCAATGGAACGTTTGCATTTTCGCAAATAATTTTTAAAAGATGTAAAACATTCTTCTGAGTAAAAAATTGTTCTACTGTATGTCTCGGAAATGCACCAATTTTTTTTATAAGCTTTCCCAAACGTCAAGTTGTGCAGCCGCCTACATAAAGCAAATTGGCCAGCCGAATATTTCTGACTTTTGAGTTGTCCGAAATATTTTTTTGATTGCAATTGTCTGGGGATATACATTTCTAGCCAAAAACTATCTCAAACATAAGTAAAATTATTGTGGCTACAAATGGTGTGCTTGTGTCTGCTTGTAAACAAAATAATTTTTATAAAAATGTCTGTACATTTCAGAGGCATACTGTAGAACTGCTGGTTCGAATCTTTACGGGAATTTATCAAGTACTCAAAGGACATTTTTAGACCCATACGAAGTATACGTGGCTTTTGGATATGGATTTGTCACGATAGATCTCAAAAGTTAGAGGGGGAAAGAACTATGGAAAATCATGTCCCACCTATAGGCCGTTCCCCCATATTTTCGTTCAGATTTTATGTGGGCATTCGCTGTTATTAGCGTCAATGGGATATAGACACTGCCGCATCATTCGCCCTTTTTGTTTCCCCTCGCAGTTTTCACAAAAAAATTTGTCCCTTAACATCCCTTAATAGAGACGCGATTAATCTTGACAAAAAAATGGATGGTAAATTCGAAGATTCTAATTTTGATGTAAAAATAATCACAACAAAAACCCTCTTTGAAAGGGAAATGTGATGCTGATAGTTTTGGAAGAAAAGAAAAAATAAATTTTGGAAAAAAAATTTCAGACGAAAAAAATTTCTGTCGAAAAAAAAATTTCGACGAAAAAAATTTTCATCGAAAAAAAAAAATTTTTCGTATATTACGAAATTTTAGCGGAAAAAAATTTTCGGCGGAAAAAAAATTTCTGTCAAAAAAATTTTAGCGGACAAAAATTTTTCAGCGAAAAAAAATTTTCAGCGAAAAAAAACTATCAGTCGAAAAAAGTTTTTCAGCGAAAAAAGTTTTTCCGCCGAAAAAAACGTTTCCGGCAAAAAAAAATTCGGCAAAAAAATTTTCTCGGCGAAAAAAATTTTATCGAAACAAATTTCTGCTGAAAAAAACTTTTCAGTGAAAAAAAAATAATATTCAGCGAAAAAAATTTCGGCGAAAAAAAATTTAGGCGAAAAAAAATTTTCAGCGAAAAAAAATTCGACGAAAAAAAATTTCCGGCAAAAATTTCCGACGAAAAAAACTTCCGACGAAGAAAATTTTCGTCGAAAAAAAATTTCCTTTGACACGAAACATCTATCTTCAACTAAAAAAATTTTGCCCCTAAGTCCGTCCCATACCACCGTCGGCCCTTTTGTTGGTCACACTGACACAGTACACACCCAACCCAACAACTTTTCCTTTGACACCATTATCTCCATCCTAACACAGTCCAAAAATATTGCTCATATTTGACCCATACTTTGAATACACTCACACACACATATATGGGCTTTATAAACGAGGCCGGTACTCCCCCCCCCCTTTTAAAATCTCATATGGCGTAGAATACCCACCCGAAAGTCCCTGCAAAATTTCAAGAAAAGAGAAGAAGAAGAGGGAAAAATGTCAAAACTTAGCTGTATATATGGTTCCGAAGTTTGCGATTTCGGAATTTCGTGTTTTTGTTCGTATGAGGACTTGCGTCACGGGCGCATCGCTACCGCGCGCCCATGATTCATGTAGAACTTTGTTCAAGTTTCGTGTTGGATGAAATCTTACATAGAATATGTTTTCTTACCAAAAGCGGTGTCTGCGGAGCAATCATTGCACCAATTCTTGACCTTAAAATATGTGTTTTCCTTGAGAAAATACGAATTTGAAATGTAAATGCCTAAGTTGCTTACACCATGTTACAGCTACTCATAAAGCTTTGTCTCAAATTCGTAGGGAAAAGCTCTGATGTGTAAACGTACGACACGGTAAAAGCGATTGAAATGGAACATTTTCCGACGCCAAATAGAATTAGTTTCCAGACTGGAGAATATTGCGAAAGAAATTCGGATGCAATGCAAACAACTGCACAAACTAACATAGCTAATTGTAGGGACCATTTCCTTCGAAAATGTTGCATGAGAAAGTATGTTATGATGATTGCTGGCACTTCAGCGAAACTGATTAAAATGAAATTGACGTATTTGTTGCCTGCCAACGAAACTGCGTGTATGCTTATCCCGTAATAAACGAATCCATTTGTAAACCAACAAAAGCAACAAATCAAAAATCGCACAACTAAAACTTTCGATTTGATTGCGAGTAGAAATGGACTTGATTTTGATGCATTGACTTTGTTGGTTTCGTTAGCTTCGCTACCCGAAAATTCGTACATTGAATCCAATGTTGAACTGGATAATTCAACTCGGTTGGTTTTTGCGGCTTTGTAAATAATTTTCAAAGCTTTTTGATTTTGTCCTTTGCTCATCAACCAGCGAACACTCTCTGGAATGCACCAAATGTAACACAAAACGACTGCAGTCGGTAAATAAATAGCCCGCAAAAGATGACGATAATTTGTTATTTGCATAGCTACGAAACCAAGTATCACTTGACCAACAGCAAATATTTGTGCAATAATTGTTCCACCTAACACTCGTTTATTAGCTCCAACCAATTCCATTCCAAGTATGAACACCGCCATGTATATACCAGCAGCGCACATCGATGTGACAAACTCCATAGTCGCGTACATCCAGTAATTAATTGAAAATGAAGTTATAACTCCGGATATTCCACTTAGGAAAAGCGAACCAATAAGCAAGCTTTTCCGTCCAAACCTTTAAATAGACAAATTGAGTTTGTGTCGACAATTAATCGAATCCGAGGGGGGCCACAACACTAAACGAATAAAGATGAAGTCAATGGAAAAAATGAACGAATGAAATGAGTCCGGTGAACGCTAAGCTATATCTTTGTTTTTAGACCTGTACAAAGTACCAAATGGGGTTAGATTGACACCGGAGAAAAGGAAATGCATTTATTGTCGGTTAGAGATGCCAAAGTGTAGGATGAGGTAGAGGAGCTAGAAATTGATTTTTGTTATGTTATGGATTGCCCAGATGTCGGTTTCGAAAGCTATATTTCGGGGTGTTCTCAATATTACCTTGGGAATTATGTATGGCCCCAAATAAGACCAGTGCTCTGGCGCAAACGCCGCTGAAAAAAGTTTGTAGCCGCCATCGCCGACACATATCTGCGCGATAACTAGAAATTGAACAACTTGAGAATGCCAAATTTGCATTCGAAAATTCTTTAGCCCAGGCGGACTGCTGAAAGAAGAGTCAAAAAAGTGCGCCGCCAACGCAGAAAATTGCTATGACGTATGTAAATTTGCTGCGACGCCTAGACCCCCTTGCGCTGATTTTCGCCTCCGCCAAGAATAAGCAAAATACCCCAAATCCTGTAGCTAAGATTTCTACAAAAATAGGCGTAAAGCTTACTGTTCCTTATTTCCGGCGAAAAAAATTTTCAGCGAAAAAAATTTTAGTCGAAAAAAAATTTTAAGCGAAAAAAAATTTCCAGCGAAAAAAATTTTTAGCGAAAAAAATTTCCGGCGAAAAAAATTTCTTCGAAATAAAAATTTCTGTTCGAAAAAGTTTCTGTCGAAAAACCAATTTTCAGCGAAAAAAAATTTCGGCGAAACAAAGTTTTAAGCGAAAAAAAATTTTCAGCGAAAAAAATTTCGGCGAAAAAAAATTTTCAGTGAAAAAAATTTTCAGCGAAGCGAAGCAATTGTTAGTACTTGACAGGATTATTAATGAAATGAAATATGAAACAAAACAAGTGTCTACTGTTGCTTCCCCTTCGTACAAATCTTCCCCATTTACCGATCTGAAATAATTCCGGTAACTGGCAGAATAACCACTTCGGCAATATTTTTCATCGATCCAACTGTTGTCAATTTCCATGCATTCCCACACGCCAGATTAAACTATTTATGGCATTGAAAATAACGTTTGATTCAAAATCCGAAAATTCATTGGTTTACATCATTCAATATTGTCAAGGAATCAGTCGAATAAACGAATTGATGGCAATGAACCACTTTCGACTGATTGAAATATTGGCTGGAGCATTGATGATTCACATATTGCATAAAATCAGCGTCTCCTTGGAAGTCGTACTGAATGCATTTCTCCGGCACATCATTTCTAAATGGAATTGTGAAATTTATCCAATCTTGTGCGTATGTGTTTGTGTTTGGTTTATCGCATTGGGGTATACGACATCTGCAAGTAATTTTGGTAAATTTCAAATGTTTACGTTACCTTTGAATGATTTAATAATATCCTATCGTATACGTTATGGTGTGATATGTGTGACGTTAACGACATACACAAATATGAAGAGGGAGCTAGAGTTATGATTTTTAAATGTTCTCGTGTCGTTATGAGTTCATAATTGAATTGGTTGCCATATGTACTGTTAAGAGAAATAAATTCTTAGTGTACTCCCATGATATATCGATGTGTGTTGATAGATGAGACGTGAAGTTGTGTTATGTATGGCGTTTGTGGAGTTTCACACGCATGTTGATGTGTTAGTAATGAATGCTGTTGCGTCTTCCGTTCTGCATTGAAGTAAATAAATCGTTGGAGAAAATCGTGAAAATGAGATTTTTTTGGGTATATTCATAGCTCACATATATACGATAAAATCTGACAACATATCGGATATGGACTTCAAACACTTGTTAGGTACACTCGACAAGCACAAGTGCTCCTTTAAAACATTTGACTTGTTTTGTATTACGGTCTTAATTACAAAGTCTATATCCGACAGGAATTGTTACATAATGTGCGCAGCGGTAGCTTAGGGCGTGACGCAGTCCCCAAACCCCAAGAAAACGTCCACAAACCCAAAAAACTCCATACAAAAACCTTTGGGACAAGACACGATGATGTGTAGGCGAACTTTGGAGTTTTTCCCCCCTGCCCTCCTCCCCCTCCAGATTATTTAAAAAAAAAGCTACTTCCTATCCTGATTCCAACGCACTTTGGCGATTTCCCGGGCGAAATTCAGTTTCGGTCCCAAATTGAAAATTCAGCCGGTGGCTACCCCCAAAAAAAATTTGGAACTGAGTTATTGGCCCTCAAAGTTTTCATGCCCGGGAGCACTTCCTCGACTATATCTCGGCCAGAAGTGGTTAGATCGCGGTGAATGGGTTATCAAATGAAAGGTATCGATCTCACGAAGCCAACGGAACCGGTGTGGAAATCGGTTGGGGGGTTCGTTGCCAGGAGTCGGTCAAAGTGGTCCGAAATGAGCTACGCTGCCGTAGAGCGACTATGAGAAATAAATTTTTTTTGAAGCGACCGAAAATGATGTGGAAAGTGCGTAGGATGATGTGAGAAGTGTGTGGGATGATGTGGGAAGCGTGTGGGATGATGTGGGAAGTGTGTGGGATTATGTGGGAAGTGTGTGGGATGATGTGATAAGTGTGTAGGATGATGTCGGAACTGTGTGGGATGATGTGGGAAGTGTGTGGAATGATGTTGGAAGTGTGTGGAATGATGCTGGAAATGTGTGGGACGATGTGGGAAGTGTGTGGGATGATGTGGGAAGTGTGTGGGATGATGTGGAAAGATTTTTTTTTGGAAAAAACTTTTTGGAAAAATTTTTTTGTGAAAAATTTATTTTGGAAAAAAATTTGTTGAAAATGTGTTTTTTTATTTTTTTTTTTCAAAAATCTGTTATAAAATCCTCTTTTTGAAATAAAACTTTTTTTTTTAATTTTTTCCTACTTACTTCCAAAAGAATTGATATCCCAACAAAAACCTCTTAAAGGTAAGGTGTGACGCAGTCCCTATGTCCACTTCCAAAATAAATGATATCGATGGAGGTGACGCTTACGCTGGTCGAACGCAAAAAAAAATGGAAATAACTTTTTCTCGTGTTCAAAAAATGCGTCGCAGATGCCAGACCCTCCAAAGTCTACAGTTTCACACTTCACACCCAAAAAAAGTTTTTTCTCATAAAAAATTTCTCCAGGCGGAGACAAATTTTTCCAGTTTGAAAGCTGAAAGAACAGAAAAATAATACGTTGGTGGGTCTGGCATCTGTGACGCATTTTTTGAACACAAGATAAAGTTATTTCCATTTAATTTTTTTTGCGTTCGACCAGCGCAGCGTAAGCGTCACCTCCATCGATATCATTTATTTTGGAAGTGGACATAGGGACTGCAATCACACCTTACCATTAAGAGGTTTTTGTAGGTTACCTATGCCTTAAGACAGGCTCAGATATGTGTACACACAATTAATCGTACATGGGTGACGTCATGCAAGTCATTCTTCTGCATCCCTTCCAAAACTATTGATATCATTCCAAGTGATGCCTTCGCGCATAATACGCAAAAATTGTTTGAATTCAATGTTAGATTGTGGGTAAAGTTTCATTCTGTAAAAAAAATTGCTCTAGGGTAAATGCACCAGTTATCGGCCATGTAGTAGTATCTGGCCCTCAATAGCGTAGTGGTTAACACTTGCTGCTATGAGATCGAGTTGCCAGTGCGTTGGTTCGAAACTCAACCACAGACGGATTTGTTCCGATTGTTACATTTGTAAACAAAACAAAGTTGATTGAATCGGTTCAAGTCATGTGAAGTTGAGTGTAGCGCCATCGTACGGCTTACCGGTGAAGGGCACTGTTGGGAGGTGCCGGTATTCTACTATTACTAGTTACGCTCCTAGTACATCTCATAGATGGCACTGGGATTGTTGCACAGCTTACCACAGGCACAGTAAAAACAGTAAGAACCACAAAAAAGTAGCGACACTAGTAAATACTCATCTTGCCCCTAACCCAGGGGGGTGGCAGTCTTTTGTTTTTATTTGTACAAATTAAATTTAAGCGAAAACGTGTTTCAGGGTTTTGGAAAGATATGGTCCAATCCTGGTATATGGCCACTTCCATAATTGGACAGGATGACCTAGATCTCCAGAACTATGAGAGTTAGAAAGTTGGTTCCAAAGGCGAAGTTGTAGAGAATTAAATATAAGCGAACACGTGTTTCAGGGTTTTGGGGAAATGTGACACAATCCTGGTATAT
>CM055405.1:46271608-46284028 GCA_029228625.1 Pseudolycoriella hygida | reverse complement strand
AATTTTTTCATAGGACTACATTATTTTCTACCTTTATAATACATGGGAATAGAGGCTGGTGGAATTTGAAATAAAAATCACTATATTTGGGTGGGGTAGGGAATTCCTGTGTTGCAATACAGTGGAAACGGCTTTTATGAACACCTGTTCCAGCCGATTATTGTTAAAAAGCGTAAACAAAATGCCTCTTTTAGGTGTATGAAACGCAGCAGCTTAAAAGCCTCTCACCTCTCAACAATTCAATAACTTACCTTTGAAAACCCATTAGAAGAGATAATTTCAATCTGATTTTCACCGAGTCGGGTTCATCGAAATTTTCGTCAGAGACTCATTTAAAATCATTTTAGCGCCGGTGGGTGCCCTACCCCTATGTTTTCTCTTTTCCTTTTGGCACCATGATTAAACAAAGGGCCTGACCCATTCAAAAGATGACATCCAATTCATTTTCAAGTCATAGAAACACAAATTACAAAACACAATTCATGCGAAATTAAATTACCGGTTTATTAAAGGCTTCAATCAAAACCTACTTTATGTATAATATCGAAATATGAATTCGAAACTTTGAATAAATTTCTTTGACTGTTATTTTGATGAAGTTAAATAACGAAGGACGGTCAAAGAGTTTAATAGAGTTGATTCCGCTTTGTAAAAATCAAATTATGAATCGAGAATATGCTTCACTTGCATTAAATGCATAAACAAACCTATAATCCAAATTTCCTGTGGTAAATATGAAACTTGAACAAAAAAAAGAGACCAACAACACTGGTAGTATAACGGCTATGTAAATTTTGGTTTGAAATCTACCGAACTCTCCAATTTCCGTCAACACCGAGTCCAAATTCAGTTCGATTTTTTGCATAATTGCAATAACCAAACGAAAATCCACTAAATATTTAACTTTTGTATTATGATCCAATTTAAGGTCAGTCGGTTACAAGATCACTTCGGATTTATTGAATAAACAAAAACGAAATTTCACTTCATTTGAATTGAACGGCGCGACGGATGTAAATTGAATGAAACCAAACACCAATTTTGTAATTAAAATGAGCAAAAACCTGTCGCATATCACGTTTAATTTCCAGTTTATGATGCTCTGGCTGTGGTAGATATTTTAACAATTGTGTAAATTTACTGCGTCTGTTTCGACAGAAGAACTACAAATTTAAATAATTCGTTTTTTTGTCGATGGAATTTCACAAAGCTTCTTGGAAATTATAGTTTGCTTAAAGCTAAATATATTTTCATAATAAAGTTTTCCGATATCCAAACGCCAAGCGTTATACTTCGTTGTTTGTTTGATCGATAAAAAGCCGGAGATTTTATTTTAATTTATGTCTCTAAATATCATGGATCTCGATACCGCAAGTTTCGATTATTTTTCAATCACTTTTTCATTTCCACAACTCTAGAATATTGTTAGTCATGGAAATGAGCAGTAGTTTGTTGCGGCGTTTAACATCCAGTTCAACACCAACGACAGGAAATTTGAAATAACTTTAACGCCTGCACGTTTCTTTTGAAATTAATGGAAAGATAAAACGTTAGCTAACAAAGAGACGTGGTATGACAGTTTCCAATTGATAAGCTTTCAATTTCAACGTTTTCCCAGACATGTATTTTATTCCTCATTTTTTTTCAGCAATGTTTTCTTGAACATCGAGCACATAAGTTAAGCATGACACGTGAAATGTTAGTCTCGTTTGCAATTGGATGGAAATCGTATAAAAATGGTAGAGAATATGAAATTGAAGATGATATCGATGCATCAATCTATAAACTGGGTCAATCGTCTTAGCTTTTTATTGTTCAAAATGAAAGAAAAAACTTTTCCAGTTTTAATGATTTAAAAGTGCGCTCTTTGATTTAATATCCGTAACGGATGTTGCTGTTGCATTCTGTGTATATTAGGGTGGAGCAAAATAGTATGAAAGAGCAAAATGTTGAGATACTCTACGAAAAACGACTTTTTTGGAATTTTCTCGAGAACTTTCGATAACTTTTCTTGAAATTTTGTAGGGACCTTCCGGTGGGCATTCTACGCCATATGAGATTTTAAAAAAGGGGGGTACCGGGCTCGTTTGGGCGCCATGGCTCTTAGAAGGCGCCATATAAAGCCCATATGTATGTGTTTGTGTGTGTACGGAAGCATATTTTGTATAAGACATGGTTGGGTGTTCGAGATACAGGTTTGGTGTCAAAGGGAAAGATGTTGGGTTGGGTGTGTAGTGTATAGGGGTGACCGCCAAAATGGCGGAAAATGGGCCGGGGGCTCAAAAAAAACTTTTGATATGTTGTAGAGGAAGTTGAGGGGATCATTTTCGCCCATGAAAGTAGTAGCCGCCGCGGCTCGGTTTGGTGGCGGCGGCGGCTCAAAAAAAAACTTTTGATATGTTGTAGAGGAAGTTGAGGTGATTATTTTCGCCCATGGAAGTAGAGCCGCCGCGGCTCGGTTTGGCGCCGGCGGCGGCTCAAAAAAAAACTTTTGATATGTTGTAGAGGAAGTTGAGGTGATTATTTTCGCCCATGGAAGTAGAGCCGCCGCGGCTCGGTTTGGCGGCGGCGGCTCAAAAAAAAACTTTTGATATGTTGTAGAGGAAGTTGAGGGGATCATTTTCGCCCCATGGAAGTAGTAGCCGCCGCGGCTCGGTTTGGCGGCGGCTCAAAAAAAACTTTTGATATATTGTAGAGTAAGTTGAGGGGATCATTATCGCCCATGAAAGTAGTAGCCGCCGCGGCTCGGTTTGGCGGCGGCGGCGGCTCAAAAAAAACTTTTGATATGTTGTAGAGGAAGTTGAGGTGATTATTTTCGCCCATGGAAGTAGAGCCGCCGCGGCTCGGTTTGGCGCCGGCGGCGGCTCAAAAAAAAACTTTTGATATGTTGTAGAGGAAGTTGAGGTGATTATTTTCGCCCATGGAAGTAGAGCCGCCGCGGCTCGGTTTGGCGGCGGCGGCTCAAAAAAAAACTTTTGATATGTTGTAGAGGAAGTGGAGGGGATCATTTTCCCCCATGGAAGTAGTAGCGACCGCTCTTCGGTTTGGCGGCGGCGGCGGCTCAAAAAAACTTTTGATATGTTGTAGAGAAAGTTGAGGGGATCATTTTCGCCCATGGAAGTAGTACGCGCCGCGCTTCGGTTTGGCGGCGGCGGCGGCAAAAAAAACTTTTGATATGTTGTAGAGGAAGTTGAGGTGATTATTTTCGCCCATGGAAGTAGTAGCCGAAACTTCCAAAAGTACTGATATCACAACAAAAACCCTTTTAAAAGGGAAATGTGACGCAAGTCCTTCTTCCTCCTACGGTAACACATATTGTTTGAGACAATGTTGGGTGTTTGAGATAAAGGTTTGGTGTCAAAGAGAAAATTGTTGGATTGGGTGTGTAGTGTATCAGGGTGACCGCCAAAATGCCGGAAAATAGGCGGGGGATAAAAAAATCTTTTGATATGTTGTAGAGGAAGTTGAGAGGATCATTTTTACCCATAGAAGTAGTAGGCTCAAAAAAAGGAAGTTGAGGGAAAAAAATCTTTTTGCCGAAATTTTTTTCGCCGGAAATTTTTTTTCGACAGAAATTTTTTTCACCGGAAATTTTTTTCGCCGGAAATTTTTTCTCCAACAAAAACCCTTTTTAAAAAGGAAATGTGACGCAAGTCCGCGTCCCTTCTTCCAAAACAACGGATATCAATTTGGGTGACGCTTACAGCTTCGGAACGCAAAAAATTCTTTTGGAATGTTTTCATTTTTGATTAAAGAAATGCGTCACAAATGCCGAACCCTCCCAACGTAATAATTTTACTGCGCTTTCAGATTTCCCACCCCAAAAATTTAGCTTCGCGTGATGTAAGGAGTACGGTAAGCCAAATTCTTGCGTGTTCAACACTACACTCGGGAGCCCACTTCGGTAGGGGGCGACGTAAAACCCCCTTGGTACCGCAGGACCGTTTCAGGAAACCATTTTTTCCAACGTGAACCAACGAGACGCTGCAAGCAAAGTCCGTTGGCGACCACCCCAACTGCAAAATCGTGATCAGGACCAGATGTTCCGAGGTCCTAACAGTCATGTCTTTTTCGATCCCTATGGGTATTAATTGTCACAGCAAGGAAAGATATACGAATTTATGTTAAGTTGTTGAAATATTAGATTCGCGTGTTTTTGGATGTTCATTTCTTGCTAGACACCTCCATCCAAACTATTCGGAAATTCCTAACGCTCTGGGTCAGCTGTTTTTCTTGGGTCGGGCTTGAAGATTTTAACTAAACCCGACCGCAAAAAATAAATTCACTCAAAATCATGCTCGGAGGGGTAGCGGAGAGCGTGACGCAGTCGCCACACCCAAAAAAACGCCCACAGCCCCAAAAAACCACAAACGAAAACCTTTGGGACAAGACACGATGTATAGGCGAACTTCCGAGTTATCAATAATCAATAATCAATCAATCAATAATCAACATCGAGTTACAATATCTATCTACTTTCCTACTATCTACTATCCTTAAAATTTTCAGGGAACGTCGGTCTCGGCCCCAAATGAAAAATTTCATGTGCCGCTTTTCCGGGAAAATTCTGGAAAAGCCGTGGCATGTGGAAAAGTTGTCAATTTTGAGAGTTTTTTAGTTAATGCTCGGAGTTTTCGAATTTTAGCTCCGGAGTGACAATAGCTAGAGAGTTGGTTTCTTCGGGAAAGTTATAGTTTGGTCAGTAGAATTTCTTGGGATCTTAAGAAAATGGCTGCCAGCAGTCAAATTGGCGCCATCTTGAATTTTCCCAAGTAATAAATTAGGTTTTTTTTGTTTTTCGAATTTTAGCTTCGGAATGATAACACTTGCAAAGTTGATTTCTTCTAGACAGTTATAGAGTTTGGTCAGGAGAATTTTTTTGTATCTTAAGAAAATGACTGCCAGCTGTCATAGCGGCGCCATCTTGGATTTTCGTTTATGCTTTTTCGGTTTTCGAATTTTAGCTCCGGAATAACACTACTTAGAGAGATGGTTTCTTCTAGAAAGTTATAGAGTATGGTCAGGAGAATTTTTTAGCATTTTAAAAAAATGGCTGCGAACTGTCAAAGTGACACCATCTCGGATTTTTCGCTAAATTCTGAATACGAATACCTAGACAGTTGGTTTCTTCAGGAAAGTTATATGAATCACTGAGAAGAATTGGTGACACGAAGAGTTCCAAAGGTAGCCGAAGGTGATACGAAGTGTTCCGATGTTAGCCTATGGTGTTGGAGAACAATTTCTTTCGGAAAGAAAATTTTTTTGGAGAAAATTTTTTTTGGAGAAATTTTTTTTTTGGAGAAAATTTTTTTTCCTAGAAAATTTTTTTCGGAGAGAAGAGAAAATTTTTTTTGGAGAAACATTTTTTGTTGAGAAGAATTTTTTTCGGCGGGACATTTTTTTGGAGTAAAATTTTTTCGGAATAAAAATTTTTTTTTGAGAAGAAAATTTTTTTCGGAGAAAGTTGTTTTAAAGAAAAATTTTTTTGGAGAAAAAAATTTTTTCGGAGCAACTTTTTTTGAAACATTTTTTTTTTTTTGAAAAATGTTTTTTGGCGAAAAACGTTTTTCTGAGAGACAAACTTTTTTTGGAGACCATTGTTTTTCGAAGACAATTTTTTTCTAAGAAACTTTCTTTTCTGAGAAAATTTGTTTTGCGGAGAAGAAAATTTTTTTTAAGGAAACATTTTTCGGAGAAAATTTTTTTTGAAAAAAATTTTTGTTGAAAAAATGTTTTTGGAGAACACTTTTTTCTGAGAACAATTTTTTCGTAGACCAATTTTTTTCGAAGACAATTTTTTTCTAAGAAAATTTCCTTTCCTGAGAAAATTTTTTTTCGGAGAAAATTTTTTTCAAAAAATAGAAATTTTTTCACAAATGAAAACTTCTTAAATGACTGATATCACAACAAAAACCTCTTAAAATGTAGAGTGTTACGCAGTCCCTGAGTATGCTTCAAAAATTAATGATATCGCTTGAGGTGACGCTACAGCTGAGAGAATATAAACCACTACACTCTCCTGTATTTTGTGGGTTTCGTGTGGAGTATTTTTTTGTATGATTTTTTACATTGAAAATATGGGTTCCACACGAAACGAACGAAAACGTCAAAGTGTAGTTTTACATTTTCTCTTAGCTGTATCACTGATAATACGCAGAAGTTTGTTTGAATGGAACCTTGTGTTCAAAGTTTGATTTCCTGAAAAAATTAGAGCGGTTTTTTTAAAACAAAATTACATTGTGTTAAAAAAATTGCGTCACAAATGCCGGACCCAACGACGAAACAATTTTTCTGTACTTTCAGTTTTTACACGCAAAAATTTAAATTTACTCTAGACAATCTAGGCAATAAGAAATAAGAGTCAAATTTTTGCAGGGCAAAAACTGAAAGTACAGAGTTCAAAATCGAGAGAAAATTTACAAAATCGAAGCATGAAAAAAAAAAAAAAATAAAAAATTTTGAGCTAAAGCCTACCTTAGGACAGAAGCGACGTAGAGACCCATACCTCCATTTACCAAAAATTCTCCTCAATTTTCTTTACAACATAACAAAAAATAATTTTTTGGGCTGCAACCGACCTAAGGCTCATCGTATGATGCACAAAAAGTTCTTCTCTATTTTCTCCACAAGTTTTAACGAAATCCTCATCATTATGGACCCTCCTACAGTCCTCAAGGCGGACAAGATTTTTTTGCAGATTTGTCTTATTTTCAAACAATTTAGCAAACTGCCGGCTTGAAGGAAACTTTTAATTCCTTTCCTTATAGAAAGAAACTGTAAAATCTTCTCAACAATATTTTTGCTGTTTAAAGGAAAATTAATTTCGTTCCATCCTCATCGATACAATGAGAAATTAAAAAATTACCTTCTGTTTGGATAAATCTTCGCGAACACCGCCACAGATAAAATTTAAACTTTTGAAAATTTAACCTCGTTAATTTGAAAAATACAAAGGAAAAATAGAAAAATTGCAGAAAAAGTTTCGAATAAGAAAAACTATTATCACAATTTTGGAACTTAAATAATTTTTCGATATATCTTCCATCTTTCCCATCTTCGACTCTAATAGAAAAAGTTTTTTTTCTTGGCACATAAAGGAATGCGATTTTTTCCTTGTAGGAATTTGGTGCAATATAAGAAGTTGTACACGAGATCGAATACAAATTTAAAACGTGCTGGAAATTTGCATTTTTTTGCATTGAATTTCTAATTAAGTTTTCCATTTAGACAGAAATTCTCTTCTCATCGAATTCGATTTTGTGTTTCAGTTGCACCGTCCGATAGTTACACTGAGATTTCGGCATTAACGTTCAAGTGTGTGACCAAAAATTTGTGATGAGAGAGTTTTTAGCGCTAATTCCGTCGGTAACGTTTCATCTCTTTCACTCTTTCAATTTGATTTATATTGACACGAGACATAACATATTCGTTCACCAGATGACAGGGTAGCAAGAATGCATGGGTTGCCGATGGAATTAGCCATAGTTTAAGTTCAAGTCACAGATTACAGCGACGAGCATTGAAAAGGAAATTTGGTATTGAAAATCTCCTAATATCAGAGAGAGAGTTAAAGTGGAGGAAAGTAACTACCGAAATATAAACAACTGAGACTACAGGATGCTTTCACGTGCTTAGTGAATGTTTAATTTGCTGATAGATGACGTCATACACCTCTACGTTTTCTCTTTCGCACTACGCTTTTTTTTCTTATGACGGCAGTAAACACCGCCCTTGCATAGCAATAATTACCTGCTGAAGCGTTGTTTGTATTTCAAAAAAATTTCGCGAAATAATTGTAACATAAAAGATGCCCATATCACAAGAAAGCTCCACAATGCTTCTAACAAAATAGCCATGCATTGTATAGACTTAAGACGGCAGAGAATAGGATTCGTTATCATGGACGCGCGGTAGCAATGCGCCCGTGACGCAAGTCCACATACGAACAAAAAATTAAGAAAATTTTTTTTTCATAGACTGCGGAACCATTTATACAGCTAAGTTTTGACTTCATATCCTTGCAACGATCCCCGCGCGAAATATTTTTCCCGGATTTTGCGGGAAATTCTAAGGTGAAGTCTATTTGCAGTTATTAAAATCGGTTCAGTGGATTCGGAGATATGACCTTTAGAAAATGATAATTTCCTATACAAAAAGTGCATTTTCATAGAATCCAAAGTTAATGAAAACATCCTACGTTAGTTAGTCAGTTACTGGTTTCCATTTTCACTTGTATGAAAAACGACTTTTTTGGCTCCCGCTCGAAAGGGCTCGATAACTTTTCTTGAAATTTTGCAGGGACCTTCGGCTGAGCATTCTTATGAGATTTAAAAAAAAAAGGGGAGAGGGGTAGCACCCTCGTTTGGCGTCTTAGAAGGTGCCATATAAAGCCCATTTGTATGTGTTTGTGTGTGCGTAATGTGTTTGGTAGCACGTTTTATATGAGACAAGGTTGTATGTTCGAGATAGAGGTTTGGTGTGAAAGGGAAAGTTGTTGGGTTGGGTGTGTAGTGCATCAGGGTGACCGCAAAAATGGGGGAAAATAGGCGGGGGCTCAAAAAAAAACTTTTTAAATGTTGTAGAGGAAGTTGAGGTGATAATTGTTGCCCATGGACGTAGCGGTTTGGCGGTGGCCGCTTAAAAAAAACTTTTCATGTTATGTAAAGTAAGTTGAGTGCATCATTTTCACCCACGGAAGTAGTCGTGGCCGCGCTTCGGTCTCGCTGCGGCGGCGGATAAAAAAAAAAACGTTTGATATGTTGTAGAGGAAGTTGTGGGAATCCTTTTCGGCCATGGGAGTAGTAGCCGCCGCGCTTCGGTTTGGCGGCGCGGCGGTTCTAATAAAAGTCTACATACAGCGATGCACAATCAAAATTACCCGCTGACATTTATGACAATAGAAAAGTAATTGTTATTCATCAGTGGGTCATTTTTATTGTGCATCGCTGTATAATTCGTCAAAAACAAGTTTTCTGCTTCCAAAAGAACTGACACCACAACAAAAACCCTTTTTAAAAGGGAAATGTGACGCAAGTCCTCGTCCCTTCTTCCAAAACAACTGATATCAATTTGGGTGACGCTTAAAGCTTCGGAACGCAAAAAGTTCTTTTGAAATATTTTCGATTAGGAAATGCGTCACAAATGCCGGACGTAATAATTTTCATGTATACGTGAGAATGTATTGGTTGTGACGGAAAATGTTTTCCCATCACTTGGGACGAAAAGTGGCTTTCCGCGGTATGTGTGCACTAACACACTCTCACTAGTACAGAAAAAAATCTTTCCAAATACCCCAATGCACACTCGATGTGTACTTTTCGCTTGGGCTTCGCCCGTACGTACACATCTCGTGTGTATTGGGGTATGTTGAAATATACTATTCCTGCGCATTCGTTTTGATTTTTTTGCGGCTAATGTAATTAAAAACCGTACTACTACTTCGACCTGTACGATTGCTTGCATAGCCTGAACCGACGTCACAAGAACTATCGATTCAGGAATGTAAATAAATGTTATTAGCTACCGATCGATATTGGACTAGTAGTAAACCTTTAACCTGGGCACGTGGGCACACACAACGAAATAGAAACTTTCTCACGTTTCGTCAATTCCACAAAAACGTGTCAATTAGTTGAGAGAAAATTTTCCCTTCACACGGATGTTAGATCGAGCAACCTGCAAAATTTCGGCACTTAAAATGAATTGCATTCCTGCGATTGATTTATTTAAAACTCATTACAATAGAAGCAATCTTTGCAACAATCACTTTCTACAAAGCTTCGGTACAACATTAACGTGCTGTGTCTTCTAACAAAGTAAAATTTATACAAACTACTTGCAACTTTGCTTGCAACGATTCCCTTCATAGGAATCGTGGAATGGTATTCGCTTTCCACAGATTTAATTGTTCATTTTCCTTCATTAAATATTCAATTGCATTCGCGTTTCTATGAACTTTTTTTTCATTTTATCAAGAAATTGATTCAGTTTAGTTTTTTCTGCAATTTGTCAACATGCATTCAATTAGTTCTGCGATGTACTTGCATTACAAACGACACCTTTAACACTTGTTAGTATTTGCCGTAATAATGGCAATTTGTAACGATTCGCTACCAACAAAGTAGGCACTTGCACGAAAACTAAAAGAAAAAAAATGCTAAAGAGCAGCAATTTTGTTGAATTGAAAATATACACAAAATGTTGATCACAATATTAGCGTTGTAGGATGCGGGCGAGGGTGAAATCAGAAAAATCCTCTAGGAATCGAGGTAATGTAAGGTAAATCGAGGTAATCGAGGTAAAGTACGGATTTTGGTCAATCAAGAAGAATGATTTCCTCTTCAACATACCAAAATTTGATTTTTAGCTCGTAGGTCCACCTTAGAATCGGTTGAGCTCAAGGGTCCAATTTTTGTGTTCAATGAAAAAATTGTTCAAAACTGTAATATCTAATTTTCTGCCCAACGTATGATCTCGTTATTTCCTACGGTTAAGGCAGTATTTCCGTTCCTTACATTACAGGTGTCGCGGTTTGCATAGAATGGGCCCTATATCCCCTGATTGAAGTATTCATGAAAAACCATTGTGTGCGATCGAGTTGACTGAAATTGGTCAACTCTAATTTCACCACTCCACCAATTTTTACAAAAACAAATTCTCTGACAGCCGAGCACCTGCGGGAAAATTTATTGATCTTCGAGGGGGAGGTTTCCCCCCGAGTGGATAAACAAATTATCCCGCAGTTACGTATGCTATTTTATTCACCAAAGCAACAAATCAGCGAAACAAAGTTTTACACCAACAATTTAATGCATAATTTAACTCCCTAGGGAAGCACTGCGGTCAGTAAATGCTATAATTGCCTAGATATATGCGAAAACATGTCACCGACACTCAAAAACCAAGTCTTTGGCTCTGAACGATTGGTGTGATCGGATGAATGATCTCCAAAGCAATTTGACGACATGGACATTCGAATATCGATTTTCGTTAGACCTGTACAAAGACCCGTACGTACCAGAATAGATGCGGCAAACAGAGTTGATGTTATGAAAAGACTCGAACGTATTTAAGTTGCCTTACGTCCGCTTTAAATTGTATTGGGAATTGCCGACAGGGCAATTGACAAACCCGTCTGAGAAACGGTATAAAAAGCCCTTCTGAAAGCACAGAATTCATCCCCAAATAGACGAAAATGTTCACCTCTCCTGAAGGCCCTTGATTTTTTGCTATGTTGTGATGAACATTTTTGTCTATTTGGGGATGAATTTTGTGCCGACCTCAGTCCAACCTAGGGCCTTCAGGAGACGTCTCGTACAAATACTTCCATAGGAAAAACATTTATCTCAATTTTCTCCACAACATAGCAAAAAACCGTTTTTCTTGTCTAGGGCCGACCTGAGGACCGATCTAGGACCTTAAAGCCGACGAGAAGCCCATTTGAGCCCTAGGCACAGGCAAAAGTTTCGTTTATAAATTTAGATCTCTCGATCAATTTTTTTTTTCGAGAATCGGAAAATATTTACTCGAGTTATGTATAAAAAACACGTAGGGCTCTAGCAAAGACTCGTTTTTAATGCCCTAGCTAAGTCCAAGGAGTACGGCCCTACTTTTTTTGAACGTAAATCGAGTAAATCTCTTCCGACTTTCAAAAAAAAAAACTTTAATCGAAAGGTCTAGGAATGTTTCACATTTTGTGGAAAAAGCTTTTTTGAGACGAGGCCCTTGGACTCAGCCAGGACACTGAAACTGAGTTTCTACTAGGGCCCAACGCGTTTGTTTACATCAATCGGGAAAATCCTAACCGATTTGTTGGTTTTATTTTTATTTGAGAAGTAACCGAATACTGAATTATATTCAAGAACAAATTTTGGTTCTTTGCCTGTGCTTAGGGCGCAAGTGGGCCTCAGATCGGTCCTAAGGTCAGCCCTAGCCAAAAAAAATTTTTTTGCTATGTTGTAGAGAAAATTGAAAATAACATTTCTCTGCATGAAAGTGTTTGTCCGAGGCCTCTCTTTAGTACCCTAGGTCGATTTTAAAATCAGCCCTAGCCCAAAAAGTAGGTTTGTGCTGAGTTGTAGAGAAAATTGAGGTGAACAATTTGTGTATTTGGGGGTCAATTTTGTACTTTCGGGAGGTTTTTTTTGCAACGTTGCTTCGGACGGGTTTTTCAATATTGCCCTCTCGGCAATTTCCAATTCAGTTGCAGAAAGGTGAAAATCAGCATATCAAGCTAAAATTATGCTTGATGTGCTGGTTTTCATTTTTCTGTCTCTGTACAGTTTACAGTGTTCGTATTTTCATACACTTAAAAGTAAAGGCAATATTTGGATCCGTACGAAGTACAAAGGTCCTATGCGTTTACTACAAACAATTTTATTGTAACATGGGGTAGATCGAGGTGGGGGGGGGGGGGGGGGG
>CM055405.1:46245028-46271588 GCA_029228625.1 Pseudolycoriella hygida | reverse complement strand
GATACATCTATTATCATCTAGAGATGACGAATCAGCAATAAAAAAAATGTCTGTCCGTCTGTCCGTCTGTCCGTCTCCACTTTTTTTTCCAAACGGCTCAACCGATCAGCCTAAACTTTTTTTTCCCTGAAAGGTACATGTCTCCCATGATTCAAGTTCGAAGATGAGCAAAATCGATCAAGTGATTCCGGAGATTGGGTCGAAAAAGTGACCAAAAACATGGTTTTTCGAAGGTCAGTGAAGCTTTTTCGCAAATATCTCAGCAAGTATAGCACGGAAATTACTCCTTTTGTTGTCAAATGAAAGCATTTGATGTCACAAAACTGGGAAAATTTTTTGTGGGAATCGCTACATTGGTCTCGGCACTGGGACCAATGGAATGGACGAAATTGAGATTCTGGCCATATATACGAAAACAGTTTTTCGTCTATATTTCTTTAACTATGCAATATGGAGATTTACTGTCAAAGGCAAAGTTGTAGAGAATTAAATTTAAGCGAACACGTGTTTCAGGGCTTTGGGGAAATATGGCCCAATCCTGGTATATGGCTACTTCCATAATTGGGCAGAATGACCCGGATATCCAGAACTGTGAGAGTTAGAAAGTTGGTTGCAAAGGTAAAGTTGTTGAGAATTATATTTAAGCGAACACGTGTTTCAGGGTTTTGGGAATATACGACCCAATCCTGGTATATGGCCACTTCCATAATTCGGCAGGATGACCCAGATATCCAGAACTATGAGAGGTAGAAAGTTGCTTCCAAGGACAAAGTTGTAGACAATAAAATTTTAGATAACGCGTGTTTCTGGGTTTTAGGGAAAAACGACTTAGTCCTTGGATATAAGCTTTTCTAGATTTGAATGGTCTGAGACGTACTTCGCTAGGGTCTTTGACATTACCTCGGGTAATTTCTATGGATCTTTGAAATTCTTACAGTTATAAAAGGACAGAAAACGTTGGATTCTTTGCTTATTTGTATATTTAGGTACGTTCGAGTCACTTTGCCACATCTCTTCTGATACGTACGGCTCTTCGGTTATGTTTACTTAAATACGTTCGAGTCTTTTCGTAACATCAGCTCTGTTTGCCACATCTATTCTGATACGTACGAGTCCCTTGCGTATGTTTTCATTTTGGATCTCTCTAACTCTGGTTTCCAGCACATGTTACAAATTGCGTCGTGAAACTGTGAACACCCCTTTGTACTTCGTACCGGTCTAAAAGTTGAACTAATGAAAACAATGCGGAGAGCTTTAATAACTGAAACAGGGGTCCAGGTATCTTAAATCAAACTAATAAAAAGCAGACCAGTCAACAGATTTATTGATTTGTACGGGTAAACAATCATATCAATTGAATCAATTAACGACTTGTTGTACCATTTGTACTTTGTATTTTATTCTTTGTACCGTAATTTCGAATCAAGAATTGATCGTCAACTTTCGCACATTCATTCATTATTGGGACCATGGTGACCATGTCAGATTTTTTGAGAACAGGGTTGCATTAGCGACCGTAACCGCTCGTTGATGGTGTTATTTTTAAATTATAAATGACTACTTTGATGATAGAACAGTGCGCCGATCAATGGGCAATTCCACGGACTTCATCATTCCCACGCATGAAATTCTCAGTAGTTATAAAATGGGCCATTCCAAATATATGTAATGTAAGGAACAAAAATTTCTCCTGAGTCGTCCAAGCGTCCAAATTTTGTATTTTATGAAAAAATTGTTCACAACTTTAATACCTAATTTTCTGTTGAACGTATGACAGCTATTTCCTGCGGTTAAGGCAGTATTTCCGTTCCTTACATTACAGGCGTCACTGTTTGCATAGAATGAGCCGGTAGTCACTTTCCCATGACTAACGTCTAGACTGAGGATCAACCTTTATGATGTACCCTTTTCTATGAATATCATTTTGTAAAAACGGAGAATTTCGAGCGTGGGAATGAAGTTTTCGTAGAATAGTCCCAATATTTTTCAATAGTCATGACGACATCATTTCCACGTATTTCAAAATACTGACGATGCAATCGACTGATTTATAACCTTTTTATGGTGGCGATATCATTTCTAGTCCCTTTCTTTGACTACAATCGGCTCGACTGGCGCCGGTGTACGAGTACTTGATAATATTGTCAAAAGAACGTTGCAACTTTTCGCTTCGTGATTTATGTTACCTTTTTGTGGATTATGCATTTTCAATGGAACGACAAGAGACCATGTCGTAATATGTTAGTTTATAATCCACAAAATCCACAAAGGAGAAAGAAATGTAGTTCCCACTGCGAAAAAGCATTCAAAAAGTGAAAGTGTAGCAAAATAAAAATGTTTGTCTGTTACTCAAGAATTCCACACGAACATAATTGTTTGAGCATCGAGTGAAACAGAAAAACAGTACATGATGTACGTATACCTGTCACCTAAATATTGGGTACCCATTCAGTTTACAGTGTAATTACAAATCCATTTGAAAACACTCATTTACGGTTAATTGGTAAGAAAAATTCACCAAATAATTTGTTCGATTGATAAACTGTAATTGTAAAACCTCAGCGGAATGGCCTCCGTTAATAGCATACCGTTATTAATGAAATTACATGTGTCTGTCTTCGGAAATCAGCTATGACTAATTGTTCACTTGTTATGATTCATTTACATTCCGCATTCCACACCATGTAATTGTACATTACATTTATTGTAATTTATTCACTTTCATTTCTCTCTTATAATTAAGTTCTATTCTATTTAAGTTCTACACTTCTCTCTACGCTAGTGCATAAGAATTCCGAATGAAAACTAATCGTTTTTCGCATAAGAGATGATCTGGAACGATGTGGATTCTAAATTTCACAAAAAAATTGTAACATATAAACGCGACTAACTGTATAGGTTAGTCGACTGTTTATGATTGGCTGAGAGTATTCTAAATCAATTTGTAGTAAAATGTAGCATTGTGTTCGTTACTTACACGACATAAACGATGCTGTGAAAATCATAAAACTCTTACAATAATAATTAGCATAGTTGAAAGTGATCTAATTAATAAGATTAAAACACTATTCACATGAAAGCAGTTAACACAAAATGCGTGTGTTAAGTGTGCTTATCATAAATGATTACAAATTCTTTGAATTTGCATTCCAGAATCGATGACTCTACCAAATTAATTAATTTTACACAATACGAAACGTAAACATTACCTTTAAGATACTCTACACTTTGCTATATTCATTAACACATCTAAATCACGTTCAAATTCATCAGGTTTCGTAGTTTTGTTTTACAACCGATGAATTTTTGGGTAAATAGTTTTCACGGACGAAGATTTTAAAATTTAATTTTTTTTTTGACAACGATAGTGGAAATGTACGAATTTGAATTTTTAGTAGCTGAGGTAATCAAAATTATTCACCACTTCTACGAAAGCTAAAGGTAACTTTCCAACGGTTTAGCATTCTGTAGCTCGATGATATACATGGAGCACACTGAGATCACGGTCCGTCTACGGATTATAAACTTTGTTCGTTTAAAACAACAACAGCTTTTTGGCGTGTTAAGAACGTGATCGGCCTATCCTGTAATGTAGGTTCATATGAACGCGTTTAGTGCGACGTTTGTGAAATGTAAACGCTAAAAACCTCCTCGAATGACGTACATAAGCTGACAAGCAGAACTTCGTTGAAACTCAAGAAACGCCATACAAAAACCTTTAAGATAAGGCCATGCCCGGAGTGGTAGCGGAGGGCGTGACGCACTCCCCACACCCCAAAAAAGAATGAATGAATGTCGCCAGACAAAAACCTTTGGGAAAGGAGCCATATGTAGGCGAACTTTTGAGTTTTTTCCCCTTACGCCCCTCCCCCTCCAAATTATTTCTACAAAAAACGAAGTCGCAGCAGCTTTCCAACGAGCCCAGACTAATCAAAATCGGTTGAAAATTGGCTCAGATATCGTGGTTTGAAAACGACATTTTTGTATGGAATTGGATTTTTCTATTATTTTCATAATTATGAAAACTTTTTTTCCGATCTGTCGGTTTCTACTCTATCTATCTATGTTCCATCTAATAATTTTCGATCTCAAGAACTAGACATTCGATCTTCCTGAAATTTTCAGGGAACGTCAGTCTCGGCCCAAATAAAAAATTTCATATGCCGCTTTTCCGGGAAAATTCTGGAAAAGCCGTAACATGTGGAAAAATGGTCAATTTTGAGGGTTTTTTAGGTAATGTTCGGAGTTTTTGAACTTTAGTTCCGGAGTGTCAATAGCTAGAGAGTTGGTTTCTTCGGGAAAGTTATAGAGTTTGGTCAGGAGAATTTTTTTGTATCTTAAGAAAATGGTTGCCAGCTGTCATAACGGCGTCATCTTGAATTTTCGCTTATGCTTTTTCGGTTTTCCAATTTGAGCTCCGGAATGAACTACTTTGAGAGATGGTTTCTTCTAGAAAGTTATAGAATTTGGTTAGTAGAATTTTTTTTGCATTTTAAGAAAATGGCTGCCAACTGTCAATTTCGTCCATTCCATTGGTTCCAGTGCCCAGACCCCAGTACCGATTCCCACAAAAAATTTTTCCCAGTTTTGTGACATCAAATGCTTTCATTTTACACCAAAATGAGGAATGTCATTGCTATACTTGCTGAGATATTTGCGAAAAAGCTTCACCGACCTTCGAAAAACCATGTTTTTGGTCACTCGATCGATTTTGCTCATCTTCGAACTTGAATCATGGGAGGCATGTACATTTCAGGGAAAAAAAAGTTTAGGCTGATCGGTTGAGCCGTTTGGAAAAAAAAGTGGAGACGGTCAGACGGACGGACAGACGGACATTTCTTTTATTGCTGATTCGTCATCTCTAGACGATAATAAATGCATCCCCCCAACTCCCACCTCGATCTACCCCATGTTACAATAAAATTGTTTGTAGTAAACGTATAGGACCTTTGTACTTCGTACGGGTCCAAACATAAGCTTCGCGGACCCGTGCGAATCCCGTTCAAGGATTCCCGTTGCATGTATTCCCGATGTATTAAATTACTGATTTTACATATTCATCTCGATTGAAAATTGCCGAAATGTCAATTTTGAAAAACCTGTACGAAAAAGCACTGTAGAAAATCTTGGATTTTTTGCTAAATTCTGAATAAGAATACCTAGACAGTTGGTTTCTTCAGGAAAGTTATATGAATCAGTGAGAAGAATTGGTGACACGAAGTGATCCGAAGACAGGCGAAGGTGTCATAAAGTATTTCGAAGGTAGCGGAAGGTGCTACGAAGCGTTCCGATGGTAGCCGAAACTGTTGAAGAAAAATTTTTTTCGGAGAAAAATTTTTTCCGAGAAAAATTTTTTTTGGAGAAAAATTTTTTTCGAAAAAAGATTTTTTGGAGAAATTTTTTTTTGAGAAAAATTTTTTTAAGGAAAATTTTTTTGGAGAAAAACTTTTTTGTAGAAAAAAGTATTTTGGAAAAAATTTTTTGGAGAAAAATTTTTCTGAGAAAAAGTTTTTTTGGAGAAAATTTTTTTTCAAAGACATTTTTTTGGAAAAAAATTTTTGGAGAAATTTTTTTCGAAGACAGTTTTTTTCGGAGAATTTTTTTCGTAGAAAATTTTTTCCGAGATGAATTTTTTCGGAGAAATTTTTTTTCTAAGAAAACTTTTTTTTCTGAGAAAATTTTTTCAAAAAATAGAAAATTTTTCACATGAATTTTAGTTATAACAACTGAAAACTTCCAAAACGACTGATATCATCACAAAAACCTCTTAAAAAGAGTGTGAAGTTTACGCTAAAAAACGCAAAAAATGGCAATGCAAGAAAAACTTTTTAAAGAAAATTCAAATGTTTGAAATTGCGTCACAAATGCCAAGAGCCATGCAGTTTTCACATGCAAAATTTTCTCAAAAACTAAGTTAATAAAGTTATTTGGGTACACCTTTTTCAAGAATTTTAAAAATTAATTTTGAATTCAGTAAAAAAGTTCTTCTAAAAAAAAATTTCTCCGAAAAAATTCATCTCAGAAAAAAATTTTCTTCGAAAAAAAATTTCTCCGAAAAAAAATTATCTTCGAAAAAATTTTCTCCAAAAAAATTTTCTCTTTTCTCTTTTTTTGCTGTTGAAGACAAAGTTGTGGAGAACAAAATTTTGGAGAACACGTGTTTCACGGTTTTGAGGAAAAATGGCCCAATCCTGGAATGTTACTACTTCTAGAATTGGTCGTGATGAGTCATATCTGTAGATATATGGAAGTTAGAAAGTTGCTTTTAATTGCAAAGTTGTAGAGAATAACATTTTAGAGGATACGTGTTTCAGGGTTTTAAGGAAAATGCCCCAATCTCGGAATGTGACCACTTCTAGAATTGGGCGGGATGACCCATATCTCTAAAACTGTGGCAATTAGAAAGTTGCTTCCAAAGGCAAAGTTGTAGAGAACAAAAATTTAGAGAACACGTGTTTCAGGGTTTTTGGGAAAAGTTATCAAATCCCGGGATAAAGCCACTTTCTAGAATTAGGAGGAATCAGACATATCTATAAAATTACGACAGTTTGAAATTTGCTTCTTAAGGCAGAGTTGTGTGTTAGAGAAAATAGTTTCGGGATTTCTTGATGAAACTACATTTGTCCTCTTTTTGATATGGTGCAGGGGAGAACATTAACGCCATCAAAAGGAATGGTCTCAGACGTACTTCGTTAGGTTCTTCGACATTACCTTGGGTAATTTCTACGGATCTTTGAAATTCTTATAGTTAAAAACGAGCACAAAACATTGGATTGCCCATTTCTATATTTAGATACGTTCGAGTCATTTTGCTACATCTATTCTGTTTGCCGCATCTATTCTGATACGTACGTGTCTTTGGTTATGTTTCTCAATGTATTTTTGCGTGCAAGGGGACGGAAGTGGTCTAAAATCCGTCTTTTTTAGCGTGCGCACTATTTGAATGTCCCCTTTTAGGATGCGTTAGGTGTCTCACAAAATGGCCATTAGTGTAAATGCAGTGAGTTGACGTTGTATGCATGTTGTGTGAGTGTTGTATAAATATTGTATCAGTGTTGGCGACTAAAGCACTAACATTACTGTTACACAATTCACAGTATTTTTACACAGCCCTATGTAATATTTAAAGAAACAACGTTGCATTACAATGTCTAGTAAACTTGTAACACGTGTGAATAAATCAATGTTTAGGTTGAAATATGAACAAGCTCAAAAAAATTGTCTATTTCTTTATCATTTTGCTGCTGAAAACATTTTTTAAACTTGAAATTTAAAAATGCAAGTTTTTGAACTATAAAAAATATCAACATTTGTTGACAAGTACATAAAATAGAATAGCTCGCAACCGAATGCACAACCTCTATTTATCATTAGAAAATATTTATAAATTACTCGGACTCTACATACACATTTCTTTCTAGTTCTATTCTGGTTTTTTTCGGATTTCCTGCGATTTCCTGCTAAAGTAAACAAAAAATTATTTATTTCATTTGAACCGATACAAATATGTAAACGTCAATTACTTGTTGGAAAAAGTAGAACAATTCTACTAAACAAACTACTACAAATACTATGAAAAATTTAATCAAAGACTCACAAGGCTTTGTACAGTCCTTACCTTTACAATTTAAGAAATTCATCGCTCTTGGGCTTTTTACGAATCTCGAACAAAATGATCGACATGAACTATACATGTGATTCACTAGTTTGACCAAACGACGAGCAATGCCAGAATTGAAAAATTGCATTCGCTAAAATCGAAGTAGTGAAAAATTCTCGCTACTCACTGATTCACTCGCTAAAGTCAGTTTCAAAAAGATGAATCACATACGATTCGTAAAATTAGTAGCAGTAACAGCCGACCATATCAATTTACCTAAATCGTCATCAAATGTTGATAGCATTACAGTCGATTGCCCCGACAAAATTTGCGTTAAGAAATAGAAACCTTTACATCAAGGAATTAGAAAATGGGATATCATATTATCAAAAATTATCAGAAAATCATCAAAAATTCCGACGAAAATAACAATAAATCGACATTCAATCGGCGATACCTGAGTGAGTACCTTCCACATATGCCAAATCGTATTGATTTGTTAATAAATAATATTCCTATATCAAGCTGTCGCATTTTTACTTTTAAATAGATCGAAATTTACAAGAAACTTTACTGTAGTTCCACCTTTATATCGATTAATTGTAAATTTTAAACCGACGTTAAATGCATTCCCTGTGGCTTGTCTATCCCTTTAAAAAATAGAGACAAAAAATATTACACCCCTCGCTCATTGCCTTAATAAATTTATTCACTGACTCTAATAACCATTCTCTATCGATTAATATGTCTTAACCCTCTTCTTGTTCACCATTCCATAACAAAGCGATACAGCTGACTCAACGCCGTTGTCTTTATTCTTACCGAATGTACCCTTGAATAAAGGAGATCACATAAAAAAAACGACAGCATCGCTGTTTACCAAAATGGATACAACGAACTTTGATTATTATTCGTGATACGCACAATGCAGTTTTATGTGAGTCCATTTACATGAAGAAAAATAAAAATTGGCCCTCATTCATGTTTTCTTGTTTATTCTATTTTTGAAATCACTGAAATCCGAAATAACTCTCTTGGCAACGAACTACCCATCTTTGTTTTGTGCATAAAGAGTGTGTGAAACCAACAGGGGGACTTGAGTCTGAAAAGTCCGAGGTAAATATGTTTGTCTAGTAAGGAAAAAACTTAAAAAATATGAATGTTCGCTGGAATGAAGTAGAAGAGATGGGACGTTTTTTAAACATTTTGCGAAGTTAGAGCAAAATTGAATGAAAAATGTGGAGTGAGTAGGGGTAGATATGTCACTGGTTCTAATTTTTTTATTTTAACGATAAGGCAGCGACCCAAAGAACTGCATTGCTGAGACTCTTAAGCGTCTTAAACTCAAAAAACAGTAAAAATTAAACTGTTCCTTTAGAACGGCTTCGTCTTATGTCAAAGTATACAAAATTTCATGACGAAATTCATAATATGTCAAGCATAACAAAGAACAATAGGCATGTGAGCTTATCATGACATTTCGTGTAATTTGACATAAGCCGATGTCGCACTAAACGCGTCGAATAAATTATGCACAAAAATTAAACGTCAAACTATAGTGAATTTCATGATAACATGCATTCGGGAACTATTTCATCTGTTCTACATTTTGTGACATGTCAAACCTAAAAATGTCCCTTTGTGTCACACTGTTCACGAAATATTCATAATTCCTTTACTGAAACCGATTTCATTCATTCGACTCGTTTTATACAACCGAAAAGAAATTCGGAGTCGAATACTTTTATCGATCGATGGAAAAGTTCAAACAGAAAATATCAAACGAACATATGGCTCTGTACTGTGGTCTGACAAGCCAATGTTTGTTTGAATTTCTACAATGTAACTTCGGAAAAGTTCTCGTGCAATATCTTTGTTATAAGTTTTCTAATAACTACCGATAGCACTGGCCAAAAACCTTTTGTTGTTTTCGAAATATTTTAGTTATTTAAATGCGGCTTCGGGTACACATCGATGCATACATTCGTGCGTGACCGTGATTCCATAGCAACGAATATTGAGAAGTGCTTTTCAACAATTGATTTATTGCGATTTTATAGATGATTGATTGTTGATGAAGTTTAAACGAAAAATTTAAACAAAAAAGAAAATGCCTGAATTAGTGGAAAAAGCTGAAAAGCCCGAAGATTATTACAATATTGATTTAGATGGTGTACTCAGTGAATTAGGAGAATTTGGCAAATTTCAAAAAATTATTTACTTCCTAACGTTCCTACCCGTGATATTGGATTCATGTTTATGTATGAGCTATATTTTTACAACCGCGCAGGTGGACTACAGGTACATTATGCATGCTTTGTATTTTATTTTGAATTAGTTGGTAAAATAATTCCTTACTCGCCTTATTTTAAGGTATTTGAACTGTGCACACACTTCTGAAATTATCGGTAGTTTCTGTTATTTGTTGTGTATTCGAATTGATAATGCGGTTTACAACATTTTACAAACGTTCAATTACATTCGAAACAATTCGGCCAATTTTTTTCGTTCTACCATAGGGTAAAATTTCAGTTTTCGGTCTCTTTCCCAAAGTGGACATGGACATTTTTTGTTATACTAATTTTTGTTTTCTATTAATTAGTTTGTGATACGTTATCAGTTGATTATAGCGTCGGCCACCAAAGGAAATTGCATAGAAGTCATTATCAAGTTTTGATTGTTTCAAGGTTACCATTTGCTGGGTAATAATTTGCATAAAGCATTTGTTTACTATTTTAATTGAATAATGTAACAGATGCCTAGACCAGATTTTTCGTTTCATCCATTCACTCAGATAAAAATCTAATTAGACAATGAAACTATGATATCTGTAAAGAGGACCCTAAGAATTTGTTTAAATTTGTTGTTATACCGCACGCACCTTCAGAAACGGCAACAAAAACCCATGCTTTTATTCTTACAGTCGAGCGAAAATTCCTATCATTCCTCTTACTAGTGTGCTTATCATCGATATCGACAAAGACCTTTAAATACCTTTCATTTTTCAATGTGATCAATACAACTTTCTAAATAAGTACGAGACTGAGCTCTCTAGCCCCAAGATGATCGCTGTGCTAATTTGCATATTTTTATCGCACTTCTTTTTAACATACTTACCGGGGCATTTCATTATCAACAGTTTACTTCCTTTGTTTTCGGATCGTATTTACGATGGAGACCGCTCTCATATTACATACAGCTAGAATGGCCCAAATACACATCCGTGCCTTTTAAAAATTGTTAAAATGTCTTTTTAGTTACGATAAAGTGAAGAAGCGTTGAGATTATTCAGCATTTCTTTATCAGCCATTTCGTAAATGAACATCCGTATCCTTAATGGTTGTTTATGTAGCCGACTATCACAGTCGGTGTAGTGCTTTATTGCCTTTTGAGGGGAACAATCGAGGCTTGCCAAGCGAAAAAGAGAAAACAAATATAGGGGAATGACAAATGTCATTGTCAGCGATCAATAATTTCTACTTATATTACTAGATTAATAATTTTTAGGCTGATGCTATTCGCCCGCGCGAGTGAATAAGCAGCCCTATGGGGAGTAGACTATCCGCCCGCGCGGGCGAATAGCCAGCCCTTTGGGGAGTAGACTATCCGCCCGCGCGGGCGAATAGCCAGCCCTTTGGGGAGTAGACTATCCACCAGCGAGGGCGAATAGCTAGCCCTATGGGGAGAAGACTATCAGCCCGGGCGGGTGAATAAGCAGCCCTATGGGAAGTAGACTATCCGCCCGCGCTGGCGAATAGCCAGCCCTTTGCGGAGGAGACTATCCACCAGCGAGGGCGAATAGCCAGCCCTATGTGGAGAAGACTATCAGCCCGCGCGGGTGAATAAGCAGCCCTATGGGAAGTAGACTATCCGCCCGCGCGGGCGAATAGCCAGCCCTTTGGAGAGTAGACTATACACCAGCGAGGGCGAATAGCTAGCCCTATGGGGAGAAGACTATCAGCCCGGGCGAGTGAATAAGCAGCCCTATGGGGAGTAGACTATCCGCCTGCGCGGGCGAATAGCCAGCGCTGTGGGGACTAGCTATTCGCCCGTGAAAATGGTGTACTTCTTCTAAAGTGATCATTTTCGCAAGCCGACAGCTAGTCGCATAGGACTCACTTAAATAATTAATAAACTTATTTTGAAGAACCCGACTCGCGCCAATTCCTACTAAAATTTCAAAAGTTTGTCGAATATCATCGTTATTCTGAATGTTGGTACTAATAAATTACGTCAGGTCTAAGAAATGAAAATGGTTGCATTGAGTCAGAGCCTAAAATAACATATATTGGAGGAGGAAAAGTCGACCGAATGTCCACTGACGTCCTCCAACGCCCTTCTCGTCCTTCCCAAGGTCTTTTTAGAAAATCTACACAGATGTCGATGAATGTGGAGCGTGGAGCATGATGGTTCAATCGAACACTTCGTGGTGCTTTCTCAGTAGCGTGAGGGTGAGTTAACTACCTGTAACAATTGAACTGTATCGCAACGGTTACTTACCTATTGTATCGGAACATTATCTTTTGACCGCGTGTACAGAAAGTGTAGTATCCTGATATTTACGATACCGGGAAGCGAAAACGAACGGGAAAAAAATTGTCAGGAAAAAAATTACAATTAAGAGGACAGAAAGACAAGGAAAAAAAGGTTTTGTTTGCAAAGGAAAATGCTAAAAAAAATTATCAAGAACCCGGAAATGATTTATAAATGGGAAATTACTGAAAATCGAGAAATGATTCAGAAACGTGAAGTGCCTTCTCCACACTGTGCTTGAGTTCGAAATCTCAAAAAATTTCGCTCGCGCTACGGTCGGACTTTTTTTCTTTTCATGAGCTCATTTTATAACAATTTTTAGCTCGCTGCGGTCGCGCTTTTTCACTCTATTTACCACGAAATTGATTTCGAATACAGGAAATAAAACATTATTTACAAACGCGCTGAATAGAAGCGATACAAGAGTAAGAAGGGAAGAGAGTCTTATGTTTTAATAAATTATTTTAAAGTCGCGCCTTTTGTCCTTCAAAATTAAGCCCTTTCTGTGAAAGTCCTCCCTAGTGAAAATTGCTTACTTTAGGCTTACTCTTCTTTAAACCCACAAGAAATAATATTTTTATATCATTCGGGCATATAATCAGCCATTTATATACCTAAAAGTAAAAAATATAATGACCATATTATAGTCGAGTTTCATACAAACTGGGAGGTATATAATAGGCATATTATGGTCGACTTCGCTATAATTTTCTATTCGACTATAGTCAGACTATAATATCATGACGTCGAATCACAAAGGAAATAAAAATAATCCACGGGTCAAATGGCGAATTATATGCCCAAATGATATAAACTATCGTACTAACAAAGGGATAAATAGCTTGATTATAGTCTCGGTAGGTGAACATTCACTTCACCTCGACTATAATCGCGCCATTATATCCCTTGGTTAATTTTTATTTATTTATTCTAATGACTTTAAGAAATTAAACTTTTACAATAATTTTGTTCACGAATCACAATTTCTGCAAACGTTTATCACGTCGATAGGTACTCTTTGGTTTGAATAGGATTTAGACTTGAATCTTCAGATTGCTTAGCCATGAGATGGTGTCGTTGGTTAGTTCGTTCAGCTGGCTGATGTTGCCCGAGAAACGATAAATTTTGCATTGGTTAATAATATACTATTACTTCATTTGTTGGAGTTCTCTTTCTCTAGTTTTATAATCAAATGAATCTGTTCCAGCATGTTGTTTTTTTCGTATTTGGATCAATCTCTTGTGTCATCTCCTTGATGACACGAGATCCTTCACGTTGTTCTCAAGCTTGTGGTTGACATGGATTGTTAACTGGCATGAATCGATCACAAGTATCACTCAGTAAGATTAGTGATTCAATTACAATTGAAAATCCTTTATTGTTTTGAAATTGAAAAGGGCAAACGTAAATTTTAATTTCAATTCGGTCAATGTTTCTTTGATCTTGCAATTTTTAAAAATATTTCGGGCGACTTTATCAGAAATACATCAAAATTTAGCGTTAATTTAGAAATGTGGCATAGATCCGTCGCAGCAGACATGTTTCTATCCATTCTATATTTTAACAATCCATGACAAAAAGTTTGGCTGATTGGGACGTTTACGCCTCTTACACCAGTCGTAAAAAACATGTACACAAATAACTAATACGTCACAATGAAAGAGCCGAAAGTGCTTTTCCGAGTGACATATTAGACTTTGTGTGCTTGCTAAGAGGCCGAAATAGAAAAAATGTCGATTCGAAAGTAAACTTTCGGCCCTAGAATTGACATCTTTTACCTTCGGGTCTGTTAGCAAGCACACATAAGTGCGTCTGCCACCACTACTACACCTAAGAGACTAGTTGATCGATCCTGGTATCCACTAATCCATTAACACCCCAACTTACTGTTTTACTCGTTTGCAAAGGTCACGATTACTAAACTAAAACAAAAACTCATCAAATTCGAAATTCGACGAATATTTTATTCAAATTTTCTAGTCCATGTTAGTAACATTAATGTTGAATAAATGTTTTAATTTCTGAATAAAATACGCCAGGTGAAAATAGACTTCGTATACACTTTTGAAAGTTTTCGATTATCATTAACAATGGAAATGTGTATTTCCATCCAAGGTTAGGTTCGCTAACGGAAATTTTTAGCGACGCTAACGCAAACGCTAAAAATGAAAAATAATAGCGACGACGCTAGTCGCTACTAGCGAACTACTTTTGAAAGTAGCGAGATTAGCGGTCGCTAAAACTCGCTATTTTCAAAAAAAGAAAGAAAAACAAAATTTTTATTTAAAAATTGCAAATTTTTTTTAGAAAAACTTTATTTGGAAATCGCATTGAGGTGCAGTTCCTGCGAGGGAATTGGTTCGAAATACTAAGAGTTCTCAGGCGATGCATAAAATGTTCGAAGCTCCTTATCCAAAGGGTCCACCACTCAGAACACCGATATTTGAACACTTTTCTTGAGATTTTGTAGGCTCTGTCCTGGACTTCGACTAATTGGGATATTTTCGATCCAGTTCCTAAAGAACTAGCTTCTCCTCTCCTTCTTCACCTTGTTCCTATCTGGGCAATTCCACGGTCCGCTTCGTTCCCACGCGTGAAATTCTCAGTAGTTACAAAATAAAAGCAATAGAAAAGTTACTAATCTCTAGTTAAAGGATCAATACTTCTGATGCAGCATTTTGTATGAATATCTTTTCGTAACAACTGAGCATTTCGAGCGTTGGAACGGAGTTTTCGTGGAATGGCCCATCTATAGACTACACTTACGGAAACATATTTTTTCATCAAATAGAATTTTGTACTTCTGCGCAGGTTTTTGCAGTGTTAAAAAGCTGCGCAGAAGTACAAAATTCTATTTGATGCAAAAATATATTTCCGTAAGTGTATGAAAAATTGGGAACTTTCATCAATTTTTCTTATGTTAATGCTGGACTTGTATTGTATTCGGAAGTTTTACGGGTAAGTTCTTGAAGCAAGCTGCTTCCTGAAAGTCCTCCTGGCTCCCAACCGAGAACTCTGAAATTCCTTAGTAAATGATCATTCCATCCCTCCACTGAAGGCAATCTTCCAACTATCCCGGCACAATCAATAACTGTCGTTGTCATAAAAATAATTAAAAGACTCATCGACCAGCACTACGCTGTTTATAGGGTGCTGTTAGGAGCTATTTGGTACTTCCAAACAATTTTTTCCTAATAAAACAAATCCGTGTCTTCAGCAATTTTGTAGAAAATGAAATGGAGAACAAACTCCCCATACAAAGTTTCCCCGTAAAAATTAAAGTATAAAAGTTAGTTGATTCCGAAGGGAGGTGAAAGAATTACTTTTTCGGAAAAGCAGGAAAAACAGTTGGAAAAATGGAAAACTCGAAACAACTATCACTTTCAAAAAAAACTTTGTTCATTCGAGCTTAATATCATCATAATCGCTACAAAGGTCGCTTCACAATAATTCATGAAAGTTAGCTCTGCACTGAAAACTTTGAGAGGGTTAAGGGGCGAAATAGGGGGGTTTCTAAAGGTCTCCTAATCGTTCTGGACTCTGCAAAATTCATGCTTTTGTGACTAAGTGCACGAAAATCGAAATTATGTTCAACAGTGAGCCCTACTAAATTAGGTAAATCAGAATAATATCAAGAAAGACAATAGAACAGGTTGATAGAATATTGCATTCGCGTTGAAAAACTTGACGCAGGGACGTTGATTGTCTGAGGGGTTCAATATTCCACAGCGATTTAACTAACAGAAAACGATTTGTTTTATTCTGTGATGTAACAAGGTTTGCGAAAAAAAAGTAATTTAGCGACTAGCGAAAGAGGGTCCGCTAAAGTCATTATTAGCGATCGCTAGTCGCTGCTTGCGTGCAAAATTGAAAATTAGCGTCGCTAGTAGTTTCCATCATAGATAGTTTTTTAGGAGTAAGGGGAACATAGAAAGTTTCCAAAATAAAAGATCGTGGCGAGTGCAGACAAAAATACAACAAAACTGCATTCGTGTCCGCTCACGGTCAAAACATACGAACATAAACTATTGTTTAATCTCAGGGATAGAATGAGTCTTTTCGCTACCCAGAAATTAAGTAGATTTTTAATAACAAGACCGAAACTGTGGAATGTCCATGTATGTTTGGGAATTATTATTCAAACTCAATGTTAGAAAAAATGTAGCCAGCGCCGCGCCGTGACTAAGACTAATTTATTGAAAGATTTAAAATTTCTTTATATTGAATCTTTCTCGCCTTACGAACGAGTTCTGTAACTTGCCAAAAACCGCAAATTATACAAAGGCTTCGCATTACTTTCTATCATTCTTGAACCAACGCAACGTATCAAATATATCTCAAGTTCATTACGAATATCGGTAATTAAAATTTTCTTCGTTTGCTGGTTTTGGCAGCTGATCAAAGTTGTGCACGGTTTACACTTTGAAAGGACTTAAAGTATGTCAATCATTGCCACGAATTATGTTTACATATTTAAATTTTTCATATTAATCTATTTCTGATGTGGAAGATCAAATGAAATACGGCAAGAAAATACGGAAATTAAATATATATTTTGATATAGCTTGGAATATGAATGTTTTATGAAAGATTTATAAAGTAAACGTCAAACCTTGTACAGAGTCGTGACCGGAGTAGAGTTCGAAGGTAACGATATTTACAAGTTTAGATTCGTCACTGATAACTCCTTTCAAGTGTTTGTATGAAGAAACAGCTCTATGGGAGGTGATTTTTAAAAAAACGGAGTCGATATGCTGGAGGTTTATGTATGGAAATCGACTACAGGTCGCAGATTAGAAATGTAAATAGCTTTTAGACCCGTACGAAGAGCGAAGTTTTTCGAAAAGGGATCTTATGCGTTCACCACGACATTTATAACCACCCCAATTTCGACGCGTGAGCAGGGGGGAGCATGATCATGGTCCTTAGATTACGAATCAGCAATAAAAAAATGTCCGCCCGTCCATCACCGCGATAACTTGAGTCAAACTTGACCGATTTTCAAAAAACATTTTCCTGAAAGGTAATTGAAAAATCTTTAATTGGATTGAATTTGGGCACCGTCGGCCCAAGGGCCGCTGAGCTAGGGCCGTTTAAGTGGTTTTTGGTCTTTTGTACATAACTCGAGTAAATCTTTTCCGGTTTTCATAATTTTTTTTGTTTGGCAACCTATGGAAGAAACTTACTTGGTTTTGAGCTTTTGGACTCAGCCAGAACCCTAAAACTGGGTCTCCACTAGGGCCCAATGTGTTTTTTCTGCATAAATCGGGTAAATCCTATCCGATTTTCAAAATATTTTTATTTTCCTCAAAGGTAATCGTTTTCAGGATTGAATTTGGGCAGAAAGCTTTCGAAGTTACGGTCGAAAAAGTGGTGAAAAACGAGGCTTTTTGAAGATCAGATAAACTTTTTCACTTATATCTCAGCGAAATTAGCACGGAAATCAGGGCGAATAAATTAGTGAAAATATGTTGAGTGATTCGGACTGTAGTGTCCTTAGTATGGGCCAAACTCACGTTACGCGACCCTACACGATATTTGGTGGTTTTTCGTGAATATTACTTTAATGATTAGGTTTTTTGTGCAGTGTGAGCTGAATTTTTTGTCCATGGAAATAAGAGTCGAAGGCATCTTCTAAGTTCTCTAAGTCAGTTCTAAATTCTTGGCATATTTTAAGGGCCTGGAGAGGTTTATAGCGTCGTTATTTGGTACGGGTTTTTCAATATTGCCCTTTCGCGCAATTTAATATGGACGTAATTGCACATATACTTAGGAGTTAAGGCAATATTTACTTACATACGTTCGAGTCTTTTTGCAACATCTATTCTGTTCGCCACATCTATTCGGATGCGTAGAGGTCCCTTGCACATATGTTAACTATATGTGCGAGCGCCTCATTGTGAGTAGATAATCAAGTAATGAACAACAAAGTGCCTATGATTTTTTACGTCAAATTGAAAAATACTAACTTGCTACCACTGTCTATAGTATTTAATCGGTCTCTTTCGGACGGAGTGTTTCCGAATCTGTGGAAATTGAGTTTCATTTCACCAATACACAGGGATGGTTCAAAGTGCAACGTAAAGAACTACAGGCCTGTCAGTATTATCTGCGCTAGTACGAAGATCTTTGAGAAATTAGTTTACCAAATCACTTTCCTCTGTGCCAATACTATGAACGGCGGGCAAGTTGACACAATTTATGCGGACTTTCTGAGGAAGCTTCGTGGATTCGGAATCAACGGTGTTTTGCTTCAGTGGTTTCAATCCTATATTTCGGATTGCTCTCAACAAGTGGCCATTGGTAATTTTTAGTCATCCGTCATACTTCCCTCTTCTGGTGTGCCCCTGGGTTCCATTCTTGGCTCGCTTTTGTTTCTGGTGCTCGTGAACGATTTGGTAGTGTAGATGAAAAGCAAGTGCTCACAATTTGCAGATGATCTTAAATTCTCGTTGAAAATATAAAAGGTTATTGATTTTCTCGTACTGCAGGAGGACATTGTTACTTTGGAGAGATGGTGTAGCGTCAATAAGTTGAGATTGAACTTCCAGAAGTGTGCAATCCTTACCACAAGCCATAAAACGGTTAAGATTCTGTTCGATTATGTCATAGCAAACACCAAGTTGACTAGAGTGACATTAGAGAGTTTGGGCAAAGCGACTTATCGCTAAATTTATAACATATGGCCAATTCCATCGTGCCCCATGTTACACTTATTTTGGTGTATACTCACGTAATTAGAAATGTATACTCAGTGTACACTTGAAAATGTAAATGTGCCCCACGTAACATTTTATATACCACTCTTTTTGTAGTATACATAGGTGTACATTCGGTTAAATGTACTATGGAATTAGCCATATACATATAGCAATAAGTTATAGGTTAAATGTTTACGTTTTAAGTTATAAATTTTTGTAAGTTATAAGCTACAAGTTATGTTATAAGTTTCGAAACTGATCAGTACTGTTTCAGATCAGTTTTGGAACTGATAAGTACTGATGCGTATCAGTTCTAAAACTGATCAGTACATATCAGTACTTGTCAGTTTCAAAACTGATATGGATCAGTAGTCATTAGTTTTAAAACTGATACGCTTCAGTACTGATCAGTTTAGAAAATGATATGGATCAGTACTGATCACTTTAAAAACTGATATAGATCAGTGTTTATCAGTTTCAAAACTGGTCTGGATCAGTATCGATCAGTTTTAAAACTGATACGCATCAGTACTCATCAGTTTCAAAACTTGTAGTTTATAACTTATAAAAACTTATAACTTAAAACGTAAACTTATAGCTTATAACATAGACCTATAACGTAAACATATGACTTATAGCATATAAATATATGTATATGTTATAAATTTAGCGATAAGTCGCTTTGCCTAACCTCTCTATTTAAGAAGGATCGTGGTGTCATCTTCGATGATAAGCTTTTTTTCAACCTTCACATAGACATGATCACGAGGAAATCATTCAAAATGTTAGGGTTCATTTTTCGAGCTGGAAAATTATTCAGGAATCCTCAGAGTCTACTCACGTTGTATCGGTCGTATGTGCGAAGCTACCTGGAATATTGTTCTATTGTTTGGTCTCCGCATTATGATTGGTACATCGACCAGATCGAGAAAGTTCAGCGAAGGTTTACCAAAATGCTATATTGGGGATTCTGCTGGCCTTATGAACGGTTCGCTTACCGTCTCCTCCGTTTGAATTTACACCGTTTGGAATCAAGGCGTCTTTATGCGGATGAAATGTTCCTGTATAGAATTATTCGGAATCGTCTGAAGTTTGACTTCAACCAGCAAATTTCATGGGCTCTAACTAATCGTAACACTAGACAACTCAACATTTTCTACATCCCTAAATTCATCACAACATCGAAATGAATGCACCTTTAGTTCGCATGCAACGTCATCTCATCACAATGAGTTCTTCAATTCAATTAGTTTTTCGTATGGTATAGATTTCGGTCGAAAGTGACAAACACGTACGTTATGTAGGCTTTTTGATTGTTTTTATTTTCCATTTGCTTCAACACTGCGTAGTTATGTTTTCGTAATGCTTAGTTAATCTAATTTTATTTAGTTTGTTTTATGATTCAAGTGTGAATATCTTTCGGTAGTACTCTTCGATTATTAATCTGTTATTGGCTGTAAGAGGCTGTTGATTAATTAAAATAAATAAATAAATAAAAAAACAAATAATTTAGAATGAATAGTTTGACCAACGCACATTGTACGATACTACGGCGGGGTGCTTTTAAATTTACGTGTTTGCTGTTTTCAAGATTATCTCTCTTTCTTATGTATTTTGTATTGGCAAAACAGCAAGTTTTAAAAGCACACGACCGTATGAAGTACACAATTAAATGTGTATGTACACCAGGGCCCGACTATTATTGTATATACTATTGTATGAAACATTATAATTGTTTATTGCGATAAAACAGAGTTTTGTCGTATGTATGTAAGAGAAGTATCTTCACGTATGCGAGGACTGGTTCAAGTGCAAGTACAAGTCTACTATATACATCGAGACGACTGTTCTTTGCAGGTTTTGTCCGACGATATTTTACGAAGTATATTTTGATTTGGGGATGTATAACACCGTCCAGAACGGTTTAGTCATTGAGCGATTTTACGTGCGCCGACTGCCAGTGCCGAACTGGCTACCCAAATGCCCATTAACCTAGAGCATGAAAATATTTCGGTAGTTTTCATTTTAGTTCGATAAAATGAGTGATTTAAGATTCTACGACACATCTTGAAAATGTATATTTTGTTTCTAAATTCAATTTCAGCTTTATGCATTCAAATAATTCGCGCGAATATTCACTTACAGCATGACCAATAGTACCAACCAAATTCGATAATTCCATACATTTCTCCAGACAATAAACTGACAAGGTGCGATCATGTGCGATTGCACTGTTACAGCAAATCCTTAAACCACGATTTATCTTTTATAAAATTAAATCAAATAGCCAAAATAGTTTTTTGACCTCAAATTACGGATAAATAAGCCATCTCCCATCATTTAATGAATAAAAAATATTTTCAGGCTCTAGCTGAATTCCCATGAAGAAAAGCAAAAAAAAAAAATCTTCAAAGTTTTGTTACAATTTTTCTTGGCGTTTCTTCTCACATTGTCGATTTCATCGATTTATTTTAAATTCAGCACCTCAAACCGTGAACAAAATAGAAAAATAAAAAATCAGGGTCGGGAGCGGCACCCACCGCAATGGAGGGTCAAAGGAGGCGGAAGAGCCCCATGTAATTATACCATCCGTAAGGGTTTTTTCTTTAGTCTTTTGGTTGAATTCGTAGCGAGCGAAATTATTTTAATAATTATTTTACCTCATTGTACTCTTGTATGTCTCGTGAAATAAAATGATTCGAAGCAATCAATTTAATAGAAATAACAACACTTTTGAATTCATTTCAATGCTCGGAGAAAAAAAGTTTATAGAACCTAAATGTCAATATAAAATTCACTTCTTTGTTACCGCACATCTTACGCCTTCTTCCGTATGGTGCACTGAACATTCTTGGATGTTCACGGTTGTTGTATGCTGCATATCTATAGTGATATGTTGCATATTTTAGTTGCAAGTTGTATAATATACCAACTTGCAGCATACGAAATGCTGCAAGCGAGTATGTTATACAACTTGCAACTAATATATACAGCATATCACTATATATATGCAGCATACAACTAACGTGAAAATCCAAGAATTTTCAGAGTATGTCGTCACATGTGAACAGCTGATTGCCGCATAGCCAATTGCAGATCTCGTTCCAGAGCAGTTCTACCTAATTTTTAGTTGAAAACAGTCAAAATCGATCTTTCTTACAAAAGCTTTAAGCCGGGGAAGTTTTCGCTTGGTCTTACAGTGTGAGTACGCTAAAACACATGTCTAGTTATTGAGTTTCCAAAAATGAGCATGGCCTACAAGTTGTGAAAAAATATGAAATCTTGTCCCAAAGTTGTACGAAATTTATTCGTTTGATTTTCTAATGTTTTTCAAATTGGATATTGTCCCAAAGGCACAATCGGGACCGTACCCGACTTAGGCGAAAGTCCCATCGGACTCGCCTCGATTGCCCAGTATGCTTGTCGACTGAAAAAGTATTATTCTGCTCGAATGTTCAAATTGTCTTGTCTCTTAAAACAGTTAAATGGCTAGAGAACAAACTAACCCCCTGCCTCTTCCTTATATTTGTGTCTACGTCTCTGATACGTCATCTGTTTGAAATATTTGTCAACTACTTTGTTTCTATTAACATCAAACAGATATTTTATGATTTTAAAATTTGCGAAACAAATGCTATTCCCACCGTATCGTACGCAATAATGGAATGATGAACAAGTTTCCAGCTAATATCCTGTGCTCAATAATATACACAAAGTAAAATGTCATTAAAATGAACACAAAACTTAGATGAGACACAACATCCTGATATCTAACCGAAAGTTTCCTTTGAAATTCAATTTTGTTAAAATTATGTAATTGCAAATAAATTAGCCGAAAATATTACATCTCGGGAGCGTTGTTTTACGTTAGTGTAACAAAATTTGTGATAAACGATCATAACCATGATTCGCTTTTCTATTTTATAAGCTCATCTGAGGTAAGTTCCTAAAATAGTTAATGTAAGTGTTCTACATCAACTCGTAATCTACAAAATGATATAAAATAAATTAGAAACAAGTTTAAATTGCTATTTGTACCTTCGGAATTATTTTAAGATTAAAATTAAAGAAAAAAATATATTTATAACGAAAACGTGTCCACTGAAATGATGCATTAGAACAAACAAGAAGAGATTTAATTTGGACATAAATAGCAGCGAGAACAGAAGTGCAGCGACATGACGTCTGTGACGTCGTAACGTCTTAGAGGATTTTCTGAAATGATTTTGACTCACCCAACCAATTTCTGACCTTTCAGTAAAATGTGACGTAAACTTGGAAATTTAAACAATTATTCATTAAATTAACACATTGTTATTGTTCGGTAAACACGGATCTTTTTAGGCTTGGTGAAGTCAGTCTGTTATTTTTGCCATTTTTAATTATCGAATAGTAAAGATAAGAAATAATGAAAAAGAAAGTACAAAAATAGTACATTACGCTACAAGGGTTACAATGATTTAAAGGTCTTGTGATTTAATAAAAAGTCCCGTGCAGTAATTTCAAGTTTCATTGCCCTGACGTCGATAATGTAAATCGATTTAAAACTGTACCTCGGAAAGGTTGAGGCCTGAGGCTCATTACACTTATTACATTTATTAGCGAGAAAGAGATAAAAATTATTTGCACTAAGAGGACTAGAGTTAAGATTATTTCATCAATCAATTACCTAAATTCGGTTTTTACGATTTATTTCGTAACTAGAGGGTATAAAAGCTAAAAGCGACGCGACGCTGGGGAACCAGTGCGATACTCACCATCAGAGGAGGACTGGGCTATAGCCAGCCGAATTGTCACTGTAGACAAGGTGAGATGGGCCATTGGGATCGTCCCTAAATTACGTAAGGCTTTTTCAGTGTTGCCACAAATTTTAAATAATCGATCTTTTGGAACAGAGGCACTCCAGAGAAGTCGAATGTATGGTCGACACCCCCTTTTATAACCCCTAAATGGGGGGTCGACCATATATTTGAACTCTATGGAGTGCGTCTATTCCAAGATATTGATTATTTAAAATTTGTGGCAACACTGAAAAAGCGTTACGTAATTTAGGTGCCATCCCATTGGAAGATTTAGGCCATTCAAGTGGGCGGGTAACGACGGGATATTCCCTGCTCTTCTGAAAGAAAGCGGACAAATCCTATTGGAACCGCTCTGTGGAGCCCTACGCAGCTCGTTGGCTCTTGGTCATATACCAGTGGCGTGGGAAACGGTTAAGGTAACATTTATACCAAAACGGGGTAAATCCTCCCACTGCGAGGCTAAGGACTTCAGGCCCATTAGCCTTACGTCTTTCTTTCAAAAAACGTTAGAAAGACTGATAGATTTCACATCAGAGATGAAATTCTTCCGAGATGTCCACTTCATGTGAATCAATATGCATACCAGGTAGGTAAATCTATTGACTCCGCTCGGCACAGTCTGGTGGCCAAGGTAGAGAGATCCTTCGAAGGGGGAGATAGCACTTGGGTGTTTCATGGATATTCAAGGTGCTTTTGACAATACCAACTTCGAGGTCACCCGCCGAGCCCTATAAAGTAGGACAGATGTTGACGAAGAAGTTGTGAGCTTCACTGACAGCTCTAAAACTTCGGAAGACGCAAGGGCCGGGGTATTTTCTCAAGGGCAGGCTGTTGAAAGGTGGTATCACGTAGTAAGGTTAGCCAACGTGACTCAGGCTGAGACGTTCACGGCATTGATGGGAGTGCAGGAGTAAATAAATATAATGAATTGGCCTATAATAGAAAAATAGTTTCGGAGACCTGCCCCTGATCGGGTGTCTTATGGAAGGAGAAACCCCCCAAAATGGCTGAAAAACGACTTTCTCGATTTTTCTCAGGAGGAAGCTTTTCACAAAAAATAAAAAAAAAATTTTTTTGTGGGTTTTGCATCAATACAATATTTTGTGCGAAAGAAGAGACAATTTCAAGAGATTTTTTGAAAAATTAAACTACCTAATACTATTTCTAGGTTCTCAAGCTTACCATTTTGAATATGGTCATAACGAGACTACCAAATGTAACGTCCTCGTTGCAACCGTTGTACACACCTAGTTTGGAAGTTTACTTGTCTACTAGTAGAGTAGGGAGTGCCTCAATCGTATATTTTCAAACGTTTGACTTACCCAGTCCTTCATTGCTCTTTTGCAAAACTGTAACTAACATTCGCCAGTAAATACAGGCGTGTTCTCATTTAAAAGCACTATGAAATCTCATAAATTTATGTACAATTAGATGTCTTTCAAAGAAATAAGAATATAAAGTTTACTTTACATATCAAAGAAAGCTATTGTCTGTGATTTATTTGACTTTGCTAATGTCTATTGCTATCTACTTACAACTAATTAATCTAACAGAAGGAAAAAACTTAAGTGCTTTGAAGAAAAAAAAACAGCACTAAGATGTTAGAAAATTTTGAATTTGCAAACACCAACTGCAACTTTTTTCTGAAAGTCGTTTAAAAATTTACGGAAGATTTTATTCGCACATGGATTTTTATCCCACGTGTGACACTCCTTATTTTTCTATCTCTCTTGAACAAAGCTTTTCCTTTCACCAAAGACACTTGAATTTGACAACTTCCAGTTGGTCGGCGCAGGTGTGACGCATTTGTTTTTTCAAAATTGAATAAATCGTGTCGTTTGTTTTCTACTGAACCTTATTTATCAATGAAACATTGGTGACGCTACTGGATAAAAACGGCTCAGCTTTTGTGTTGAACCGAATGAATGTATGAAAAAAGGTAGATGTCTCTACTCATCGAAAGCACGAATGTTGCCTGATGAAATCTGATGCTAGACACCGGTCTATTAGCAACGAACATTATAGAGAGCGTGATAGTGTATTTTCAATGCCTCTAGCTTGTGCAAAATCTAGTTTTGCTGAGTTGAAATTAATCGATACTTTGTCATGCTTTTGTTGTTTTAGTTGGTCTAGACACAATTCTTCTCCGGCATTTGTGACGCCATTTTTTAACAAAACGTAATTTTGTTTTAAAAAGAGCGCTGTAATTTTTACAAGAAATTAAAACTTTGAACACAAGGTTCCATTCAAACAAACTTCTGCGATAGCGTCACCTCAAGCGATATCATTAATTTTGGAAGCAGACTTACGGACTGCGTCACACTCTACCTCTTAAGAGGTTTTTGTTGTGAAATCAGTCGTTTTGGAAATTTTCAGTTGTCATAACTAAAATTCATGTGCAAAATTTTCTATTTTTTGAAAAAAATTTTCTCCTAAAAAAAATTTTCTCAAAGACAATTTTCTTAGTTTTTCTAAAATTTTTCCGAAAAAAAGGTCTTCGAAAAAAAGTGGTCTTCGAAAAAGAAATGTCTCCGAAAAAAAATTTTCTCAAAAAAAAGTTTTCTCCAAAAAAAATTTCTCCAAAAAAAATTTTTCTCCAAAAAAGTTTTCTTCAAAAAAACTTTTCTTCAAAAACTTTTTCTTCAAAAAAAACGTTTTCTTCAAAAAAAAAACTTCTCCAAAAGTCTTTTCTCCGAAAAATTTTCTTCGAAAGAAATTTTTCTCCAAAAAAAGTTGCTCCAAAAGTCTTTCTCCGAAAAAAATTTTCTTCGAAAGAAATTTTTATCCAAAAAAAATTTCTCCAAAAGTCTTTCTCCGAAAAAATTTTTCTTCGAAAAGCGGTAGGTCCAACTTGTCATGCCATTCGGTTACTTTCCCCACTGTTCTTTGTACACAAACTGCTACGGATGTGAGTGACGTCACAT
>CM055405.1:46202616-46244528 GCA_029228625.1 Pseudolycoriella hygida | reverse complement strand
ACTTTTTCCATCTTCGTTTCATCTTTTTTCCCTTCAACACCAACACTCAATGATGTATTAAAGATGGAAATACATGAATGTAGATGGATCAGCTCTGCCGTAATTTGCATAAGAAACTTTGTGATGACATTGTAAGAGAGAATTTCATATATTTTCTCTCTGCAAATGACGTCACTAAGTTTCTTATGCAAATTACGGCAGAGCTGGAAACAGATGGATCCAGGATGTAAAGAAGTGGTATAACAATGGAAATAGGTGGTTCGAAGACTGAAATAGAGGAATATATTTCGAAAAACATGTAAACTAGATGGAAATACATACTTAAAAATTCATCAGAGAGTGAAATACACTCTCGTACACACTATGTTAAAGTTCATACATACGACTTCCTCATGACGTAAAAGACGTCTATGAAATTTGAAAGTTCTTATATCTTAATTACTTTAAGGAAAAGATAAACCAAGAAATTTGTACAACCTCTTTCTCGTTCAATATTTTCATACGACTGAAACTTTATCTCTCAGATCCGTACTGTATGTACTCCACTTCATATACATGAAATTAAATTTTCATAAGTTCGATGTTCCGTTCTAGTCTTATTACTCCGTCCAGGAAAGCGCACCTCAAGCCAACCGTGGGAATACTTTGCTCAGTGAATCGGAGACGCTTTCAACTTTCATTTTAAGACAAGAACTTAGATGGGAATTAAATTGTATCTCTTCCCCAAACAACGAAAATAAAATAAAATATTTAAGTTAGAAGTAAGAACAGTGAAGTACACCTACGGCGTTCTTTTTTATTAATGTCGATAAACCTAAAAGGGGTCTTTCGTTGACTTTTTAACAACCAATAAAATTCACAAGACAAAAATTGGCTCGACTGATAATCGTCATGTTGCATGTTCTTCAGTTGGAGTGACCTATGCACCTAAATTCTTCCACCTTGTAGCAAGAACAAAACCAGTAGGAATTTTCAATGTTTTTGTTGACATTCCACATTCCGACGTTGCGGTAATTTAGAGCGTTGGTAAAGTAAATAGAATAATTGAGTACAGTGTACAGACAGCAGATGGTTCTGGCTTCTAAATTACCCAATTCATTTGCTTTTTCGAGCAACTATAAAGGTTCACTAGAAATAATTCGGCTCTGATAGCGTTTATGATTAACAGTGCATATGACACAAGAACATTTGCGTTCTCATTTCCTCATGGATAATTTCGAACAAAATTCCACATATGCTGATTTAGTGAAGATTATGCTTCAGCAATATTTTAATTGAATCGAAATTACTTACACAAAGTTAACTATTCTGCTTTACAAGAATAGCATTAAAATTCAAAGTTTAGATAGAATTTTATAGGAAAAGGATGTTACCTTATGCTACGTAAAGCGTAACCATCTTTGCCTCTGTGTGTTGTAGGAGTGGATTATATTTTGCAATTAAAATAATTTCCGGAAACATTGTGTTCAAAAAGTTCAAAGTGTTTGTGGAAAATTGAATTCCGACTGGAGGTATAAACATTTTCGGTTAATTCCATCGAAATTGCTAACATTAAAGAAAATGAAAGGAATGGAAAGCTAAGAATAATTTTCGTTAATTTGTTACATCTTTTACCAAGTGTTTTATACATTGTTTCCGTTGACTTGGTCCAACTCCATAGAATTTCACTCGTTTAGTAAAACAAATAATTCTAATTCAGCATAATATTAGTTCTCCCACCCAAGCGAAACAAATCGACGAACAGGAGTATGCCGTTTGCGGATCTCTCAATAAACCTTTGAAGAAGGTAGATGGTAGGAACTCTAACAGCACAACACGCTGAGATATGATATGAACAAGGTGGAAATAAAAAAAAAAAAAAAAATTATGAGTTAGCGAATAATTTCAACGAATTTAAACAAGAAAACTTAAGTTAGTGATCAATTTAAAAGATTCTTGGAAATTCTTTTCTTGTTGAAATTTTTCGCATAATTTCTCCAAGTTGTTTTTTGTCTATGACGACGAACAGCGAATGTGTGCAACAGCTCTGTCGTGCAAAGTATAAAAGCCTTGCAACAATTCTTTTGTTGAAACCGGTTTGTAGGTTTTTATACTTTATACGGCAGAGCTAAACATTTCAGCTCTCACAGGCTTTCTTCTTCTTTCTTTCACTCGAGCCAATACCATCGAAATCGGTTCTGCGGTTGTCTCTCAAAAAGTCGTCAAAAAAACCTCCACAACGAAAACTTTTAAGGGGTGGGGGGAGAAGGGGTGGGGTTTCGAAAGACCTACTCATCGACATTTATTTATGGTCCAAAATTCACACTTTTGTACCAAAATGCACCAAAAAATGAATTTGTTCTCCTTTCTAATGAGCTGCTCAATCAGCGACAAAATTAACTTGAGAGGACGTCTGACGAAAGGTGAAAAATTGTCAATCAAGGCAGTCTGGTGTTGAAATTCTGACTAAGCCTTACTGGAAGAACAGGTGAGGTTATCAGTTAGTAATACCATCGAAGTCGGCACCAGGCTGCGTACTTGAGACCTAAAGCTGGAAATAAAGAAAGGAGCCTACTGTTGAACATCCATTTTTACCAAAGTGGAGGAAGAATTGAGTTCTATACGTCATATAAGTTTCAATGCGGCGCTAGACTGCTGCTGCTTCATGCATTCAGAGTGTCACAGCTCAAGGACGCAGCCTGCTGCCGAGTTCAAACTTATGTGACGTATAGATCTTACTACCGCTAACTCTTTGGTAATAACAGATGTTCAGCACCAGGCTGCCTTCTTCATTCACAGATTGGCATTTTCAAATTTTCGACGCCAAGTGTCCCGGCTGAAAGTGCAAAAATATCTTCCAGCGAAACGTTTGTCTAAAACACTAAGCAATTCAAAAAAGTAGCTCTTTTTTAACCCGTACGAAGAACGAAGTTCTTCGAAAAGGGGTCTATTGCGTTTACCACAACGTTTGTAACCAGTCGAATTTCGACCCGGGAGAAAAAATCTTGCTAGCGATAATCTCGTACGTGGTCCGCTGAATGTTAAGAACTCTGGGTATATTGTATCAAAGCCGCTTGCCTTCCCGTTTTTCACATTTAACATGACTAAGTTTACATCTTCGATGGAGAAAGCTCTCGACAGATCACCTGCGATGGAAGTGTTTTTGCGGATTATAGAATCATTCTGGGATGGACATAGAATTCCCAAGTTTTACCATTTTTCCCAACATAGACATAACATAGGTAAGGGACCATCCATAAATTACGTACGCTTTTTTCAGTGCTGTCATCAGATTTAAATCAACAATAACTTGGAAAATATTCACTTTTGAGACGTCAAATGTATGACCGACCCCCCCATACTACCCCCCTAAATGGGTCATACATTTGATGTCTCAAAAGTAAATATTTTCCAAGTTATTGTTGATTTAAATCTGATGACAGCACTGAAAAAAGCGTACGTAATTTATGGATGATCCCTAACATAGAGACATAGAATTCACAAGATTTAGCATTTTTCACAAGATAACGGGTAGACGCAGAATTCCAAAGTTAGCATTTTTCACAAGATAACGGATAGAATATATTTCACAAGATTTTACTTTTCACGGATTTGGCCATTAATATTTCACAAGATTTTAGCGTATGGTGTTAGCGTTATTCTACATCGTTATCGGAAAGTGCTAAAGTTAGCGGGAAGGACAAATCTTGTGAAAAAATCTTGGGCAATCTTAACCGTCATAATTTAGTGAGGACTTAATTGCATATACTTAAGAGTTCAGGCAATATTTAATTAAATACTTTCGAGTCTTTTCGAAAGATCAACTCTGTTCTCGAAATTCCTGTAGGGTTCTGGAAATTTCTGAAAAGTTTTGGAAATTTCTTGAGCTCTGCAAAACTTCCCAGATTCTTCTAGAAGTTTCTGGAACATTCTAGAACTTCCTGAAACTTTCTACAACTTTCTTGAACTATTTAGAGCTTTCCAGAAATTTCTTGAACATTTTACCACGTTACAGATCCACCACCCAAGAGTTGCTAAAAGCAACTGAGGAAAATTGCATCATACGCTTCATTATATGGGTCATTCCATTCAAAAGTTGAAAATAAAAAAGTGGATGACGTCCGAACCACGTTTTCCGGTTAAACCGATCGTCTGACAATGTTTTCTTGTATGAGAGACTGATAGATAAGGTTTTTCCTGAAAAATGTTTCATACATCACAACTCTCGCACCTTTGTACGCTTCAGGAGATTGACACGGTGCCCATACATTGCATGGTATTGCCCATATATAAAGTTACAAGAATTTTCGAGACCCTTAACTTCGACCACTTTTAACTATACAGGGCCGAATAGGCGCTATATAAGCAAACGTGTGATGCAATTTTCTTCAGTTGCAGGTTCTGCGTCAGGTATCAAGAGTGACCCTCTGGAAAGTTTAAGAAACGTACATTTAGGTCTTGTACTTATGCGCAGGTTTTTTGTTGGTCGTGTAATCCAAATGTGCCTTGACTTCAAATATAGTTTTAGTGTGCTGTAAGGCAAAAGGATTTTGTTTAATCTAGTTTGTCGTAATGACATTCTGAATTAGAAGTTCTTTAAATAAAGACGTGTTTTTATAACTCCAGTCTTTCAGTTCCGTTACCCGAAAACAAAAATCCAACATTTTTAACACCACAAAACCGTGCGCAGAAGTACATAGTATCTATTCATTTGGACCTAAATGTGTAGAAAGTTCTGGAAAGTTCTAGAACAATCTCGAAAGTTTTAGAACGCCACAATGTGGGTTACGCTGAACTACCCACATGGGTTTTATTTCAACATTTTTTTCCTTATGACGGAAGGAAGAATAGACAACACTGGACTCGGTTCACAATGTGCCCGAGAAAGCTCGACTATGTGCTTCGATAAAGCACTTCAATAATAATAAATGTTGCATGGTACATACCCTCTGATATTAATCAACTGGCATCTTTCGGGTATATGTTAGACTACCCCAAATAATTGCTTTTCTCAAGTCTCTACTCGTTCCCAATCCCCAAAATCTTCTAATCTAGTAATTTCAGACAACACGGCGGCAGACTATAAGTCAACATTTCAAGTCAAATCTGTTCCTTTTGTTTCTAAATAAATGAAATCATCCAAGCAAATTGACCCTTAGATCACCATTGACGCGGACACACGAAATTAATATTTTTCAGTAGAATTGTGAAACGACATGAAGGAAATTAGTGTCACAGGTTTTTGGTCGATTCGTTTCGATGAAAAGCAATAAAAGAATTCGAATCAAGAGGCAATATTGTGTTTGTTTATTGAACTGTTCCACATACTCGCATCCTCATATTCACGTCCAGCGTTTTGTTTGTGGTATAAATTTCACTTAGTATGGAACACACCCGGAGGGATGTGATTTTATTAAATGTGGACTCCTTTTTTCGTCAGAAGAAATCGTGAGATATGATACAGAATGTGATATTTCAATATATTCATAAAATGTATATTTATGTACAAACAAACACACATGTACATAAATAATACATTTTTGAGATTCCCCAACCATCTACCGAGAGTTTCAATAAATGGCAAACTTGAGAGGCACGCAACGAAAATCCATAAAAGATTTGTTTTGCCGTCACTCGTATTTTTGAAATACAATATCATTTTGGATACATTTATTTATAACGATTGGTGATATGTTGTGTGAGATGTTTTTTCAATACACTGGAACCAGTTAAATCTTTAGCATATACAGTGGAGCCATAATACATTTTGATGGGAAATATTGTTTATTTATTCATTTCCAGTTGTCAAAACAAAAGGAAAAATTTTTTACTTATTTTTCTGGGATATAAAATTATTTGCTTAAATAATTTATTAGAATTGTACTACATTGGATTCTGATTTGAAAAGGATATTTAATTTGGAAGTAGCGCAACAATAGAATAAAATAAACGTAGCAGAACCAGTTATTTATTTATTTAGCGTATGGAGTACAACTGTTTTTTACAATGTTCTTATATTCTAATGACTACAATTCATATTGAAGACCGAGAAGTCAGTGACAGGTTCGACTTCTATTAAATTTTATTATCACAATATTTCAATTTCTTTTCACACATATTTCATTCTGTCCCAAGAGACCACGCAAACCCAACTGTGTGACGTTCATAGGTTGCCATCGTTTACGCCTTTGTTTTGTTGGTATTTCGGTTAGTGCCATCTATCGGAATGTAGCTATAGCTAGCTCCGTTATCATGGTTGCTCTTTCGTCCATTAGTTGATATTCGCGATTTTCACACTAAACAGATGACACTACTTTCTATGTAGAAAATCGGACATAAGTATGTTGAAATAGCGCCCACTACTCATTCATGTCGCCACTTTCTACGTGTAAAGTCGGACATAAGTATGTTCGATTTTTTCCGACACGTGTCGCACCCTTCGTTGCAAATCGCTAATACACAAATAATGTCGTCATATGTGGGTGACGTCACATATATTTTTTGTGTTCAATTTTTGCGTTTACGGGCACCGAATACCGACAACTATCTGAATTCTAAAGCTTGGGTGAGCCAATGATCCATATGATCAGTTAATTACAGAAAAATCCTATACATCGCGCGGATCGAACCCTGGAAGGCGAGTACGTTACCACTACACCATCCCATCTCAGCAGAAACAGTGTATCAAAAGGAAGTAACATTTGCCGATTGCAAAGTAAGAAGTACAAAGGAGTTAATGAAGATTGTTACTACATGGTCGTAACATTGAGAATTTCGATCAGAGGGTTGGTAAGTTTTCCGTTTTGAGGTCTAAATAGGCAAAATCTACATTTATAACAAAACACTCTCCGTTTATCTGCCTGTTCCCCCCCCCCCCCCCCCCCCTACTCGCAGATCAACGATTTTATGAAACGATGAAATTTCTTCGTTTATACCACTATTGTGTCAAACGGAAGATATGGGTCTCAGGAAACCAATTTAGATATTCGGTTTGGTGGTTCGGAGTTACTCAACAGCGTATTATAAGTAAGGATTTTTCGGGAATATGAGAAAGAGAATGACTATTGAAGGCAAAGTTTTCATTTTATGTAATGCTCTGTAATAAGCCAAATCCAAAAGGGGAAATGAAATGACCACCGGCTCAATTTCTTCATACAAAGCTGCGGCGGTGACGCAGTTTTATATGAAGAAATGAAGCCGGTAGTGGGCATGTAATTTCACTTTTTTTTTCAAGGGTGACGAAACCTTCTTAGGCACCCGGTCCTCCTGGATCTAGTAGTGTTGGATTCCATCTTTCGATTACCTACCTACTAAAACCCCCTACCTTAGTCACCATGCTCTTGTCTCCCCGGAACCGCTTCATCAGCATTACTTCGGAGAGGGGCTGCGCTTTCGCACCTACTCTCTCATTCTCCGGGCCGCTGCCTCTCTTCGCTGATCATCTCTTAATGCACTTTGCAGTTTCTCCGTTATCTTTGCAATTACATTATCCGCCACTTTCCACACCTCCTAATCACGACACAACTACGAAATTATATTGTCGGCATTTACGTCTGCTCACAGCCCTCAGCTCCTTTTCGAAACGGGGGCAGGCAAATATTACGTGCTCCCCAGAATTGCGCCTAAAGTGTTTTGGTAGTTTGGCCCTTATTTTTCTTCATTCTGTAGCACTCGCTCCAGTTTTTCTTTTATTATCTAGCGCCTCTATACATGCTGGTGCCCCGTAGCACAATATCATTAGGGCAGCACTTGTTAGGAACCTCCTTGTGCTGGCGCAGCCCAAACCCATTCGGCATTATTCATGTAATTTCACCTTATGGAATTGGAATAGAATGTATAACTATACGCTGTTGCTTGTAAATTTGTGGTTGTTGACGAACGCCTATAGCCCGAGCGGAAGGCAAGTGCTATAATCTCATTCGTCAATTTACAAGCAACAAAATGTAAGAACGTAGAGGAAGCCGATCAAATTTTCTTAAATAAAACAACCGACTTTTCTACTCGTAAATGAACAAAATTCTATTTGATAACTTTCTTCATCAACGGTGCGCCTACGAATCATCCTTTAAACAATAAAACACATCGAACGATCAGCTGCATCGTTCGATTGACCCCCTTCGTTACCCTGCCTATTACACCGATCCCGCACAAATATGTTTTACATGTTTGTGGAATGTAAACATGAAAAACTACCGCGAAGGTGGTCAGCAATGTCATGCTACAAACATTTAAAAAAAATTATAAGATTACCATCATACTGATACCCACTGTCTTGAATGCGTTAGTGCTAGCTTCTACAAGGAAAAATGAAGAAAGTCACTTTTCCATCATTTGGGGGGGGGGGGGTTTGTTCTCCTTCCATAAGACACTCAATTTGGGGCAGGTCTCCCAAGCTTTTTTTTATAGTAGGCCAATTCATTATCTTTCAAATGATGCTAATCTCAATGTTTTACAACAAAAATTCCTTTTCTGGTGAATTTTAGAGTTGTGTTGAGGCACAAAAAAGATGAAAAGTTTGTTAAAATTGAAAAACTAAGTAAACTTTGATCAAATTCTAGCCAAACATCACTTCACTGTAAAAGTCGCCAAAATAGTAATTTTTGTCGTAAAACTTTGAGTTTGGCATCATTTGAGAGATAATGAATTGGCCTATAATAAAAACATATGCAAGGGACCCGTACGTATCAGAATAGATGTGGCAAACAGAATAGATGTTGTAAAAAGAGTCGAACGTATCTGAGTAAATATTGCCTTAACTCTTAAGTATATGCAATTACGTCCTCATCACTATACTGGACTGGAAATTGCCGGAAGGGAGATATTGAAAAACCCGTACGAAGCAACGGAGCTAAAAACCTCTCCTTAAAAAAAAATGCAAAAATGCGCTCTGATCCATAATACTTCCATGAACAAAAAAGTTCACCACCAAGTATCGTAAAGGGTCGCGTAGCGTGAGTTGGTCCCACACTGAGAACTCTACAGCCCGAACCACTCAACATATTTTCACTAATTTAATTTTCGCGATTTACTGATGTCCATATCTTTCATAAAAAACCTTGAAGTGGGATTTCCGTGCTAATTTCGCAGAGATATAAGTGAAAAGGTTCCACCAACCTTAAAAAAACCATGTTTTTTACCACTTTTTCGACCGTAACTTCGAAAGTTTTCGTCCGATTTCAATCCCTTTATCAATTTTGTGTTTATCGTTCAGGAAAAAAAAAAGTTTTTGAAAATGGGATAAGATTTATGTAGAAAAAACACGTTGGGCCGTAGTAGAGATTCAGTTTTAGGGCTCTGGCTGAATCCAAAGGCTCAAAATTAAAACATGTTTTTTCCATGAAATGTCAGGCATGCCCAGACCTTTCAAACAAACAAAATATGAAAATCGGAAAAGATTTACTCGAGTTATGTACAAAAAACTCGTAGGGCCCTAGCAGAGACTAGTTTTTAATGCCTTAGCTAAGTCCAGAGAATCAAATCCATAAACGTTTCTTCCATAAAATGTCGATCATGCCTAGGTCTTTCAAACAAAAGAAAAATTATGAAAATAGTATAGGAATTACCCGATTTATGTAGAAAAAACACGTTGGGCCCTAGTAGAGATTCAGTTTTAGGGCTCTGGCTGAGTCTAAAAGCTCAAATTAAAACATATCAGAATAGATGTAGCAAACAGAGTTGATCGAAAAGACTCGAACGTATTTAAATAAATATTGCCTTAACTCTTCAGTGTATGAAATTACGTCCACATTAAATTGTATTGGAAATTGCCGATAGGGCAATATTGAAAAACCCTTCCGAAGAAACGATGTAAAAAAAGCCTTCCGAAAGTACAAAATTGACCCCCAAATAGACAAAATTGTACATCTCAATTTTTTCTACAACAGAGTACAAAAACCATTTTTTTGTCTAGGGCCGACCTTAGGACCGACCTAGGGTCTTCAGGAGAGGCCTTGGACAAATACTTACATAGACAAAAATATTTCCCTCAATTTTCTCTACAACATAGTGAAAAACCATTTTTTTGTCTAGGGCAGACCTTAGGACCGACCTACGGCCATAAGGAAATGCCTCGGACACATACTTCTACATACCAAATGTTTCCCTCAATTTGCTCTGCAACATAGTAAAAAAATTTTTTTGGTCAGGGCCAACCTTAGAACAGACCTGAGGCCCACTTCAGCCCTAAGCACAGGTACAGAGTCCTTTGTTTTTGAATATAATTCGGTACTCGATCAGCTCTCAAATAGAAAAAGAATCAACGAAATCAGTTAGGATTTATCCAATTTATGTAAGCAAACACGTTAGGCCCTAGTAGAAACTCAGTTTTAGGGTCATGACTGAGTCCAAGGACTCAAATTGAAAAAATTGTCTTCCATAAATTGTCGGCCATGCCCAGATCTTTCAAACAAACAATTTTTTATGAAAATCGGAATAGATTTACTCGAGTTATGTACAAAAAACACATAGAGCCCTTGCAGAGACTCGTTTTTAGTACCCTAGCTAAGTCAAGGACTCAAATTTAAAAAAGTTTCCTCCATAAATTGTCGACCATACCCAGATCTTTCAAACAAAAAAAAAATAAGAAAATCAGAAAAGATTTACTCGAGTTATGTACAAAAGACCAAAAACCACTTAAATGGCCCTAGCTCAGCGGCCCTTGGGCCGACAGTGCCCAGATGCAATTCCATAAAAGATATTTCAATTACCTTTCAGGAAAAAAAAGTTTTGGCAAATCGGTTGAGTTTTACTCAAGTTATCGCGGTGACAGACGGACGGACGGACAGACAACGTTTTTATTGTTGATTCGTCATCTAAGCACCAGAATCGATGCTCCCCACCCACTCCCAGGTCGAAATTGGGGTGGTTACAAACGTCGTGGTAAACGCATAAGACCCCTTTTCGAAGAACTTCGTTCTTCGTACGGGTCTAAAAATAGTTTCGGAGATCTGCCCCTATTCGGGTATCTTACGTTAAGAGAAAACCCCTCATAATAGCGGAAAAGTGACTTTCTCGATTTTTGCCAGGAGAAGCTTTTCTCAGAAAATTAAAAAACAATTTTTTTATGCTTTTGCATCAACATAATATTTTGTGTGAAAGATGAAAAGAAGAAACAATTTCATGAGATTTTTTTAAAAAAAAATTTACGTCCCCCTGATTCAAATGTGAACGCTCTTTCATTTTTGCTTGACCTCTTTAAAGTCTGATTACATGTGAATAATGTATAAATTAGTCCATAAATGGGTAATTCCACAGTCAATTACGTTAAATAAATAGGAAAATACGTTGCTTTGTCTGAAATAAAAATGTCATTTTTTAGTGAAAGAAGGTGTTACAAATCGGCTTAGAGAAAGTCGAGGTTTAGGGATGAAACTTTGCATTGAAATATGTTACGAAATTTGACTAAATTGTTACGCGAGATTCTTCTCCATCCAATCCCGTCAAAATAATTTCAAATGAAAGCGGAATGAGTGCTCGAATGTAACTAAATAGTTTAAAAGGTCTAAAGCATATTGCACACGATTATTCGTTCAGCTATTACAGTCACACGCATAATCAAAAATATGAGTAAAAAAAGGCATGTTGCTGGCTCTACAATAGCGCCATCTTGTTAAACAATTGACGACTTTCCCTTAGAAGTGACTCGTACATCTTTCAACAATATTTTGTGCGATTGAAACAATGAAATGATTCCAAGAAAAAAGTTCAATGAATGTGGGAGTTATAAATGACTTAACATAACGCTATCTCTAACATAATTCAAATGTAACAATTAACGCGGAATGATGCGATTACGTTAAATGTATGCACAACATCAATGAAAGGAAAAGCTTTCAATTGAAATTTCTCTTCGTCACCCACGTAAGTTAATATTCTCACGTTATTCCAAGTGAATTTCATCGTATTTGATGTCATTAGGGAACATCGTAAATCTACATCAAAATAAACCCCATTGGAATATTATACAAATACATTTGAATGGCGTTGTCCAAACGTGACGTTTTTCCCATTGAAACATAAAGAAATAATTAAACCTGTTTTCACCAACAAAATCATATTTTCTATTTAAAAAGGCATAAATTCTATTTTGTTGTTGTCATTATTTAACCACGTTCATTCTTCATACACTCCCCCCGGAGGATACAAGTACAATATGCACACACCGATTCCATACAAAAACCATAATAATAACGTTAAAATCGTATACACAACCCAAGACGAGCTTTATTACATAGAAGATATAAAATTTAACAAAGTAGATTTTATATTTCTTCATAATATTAGGTATAATGCAATATAATAAAACAACGGTTTGGTACATTGTTTTGACAAAAAACATGAAAATATAGACTGAGTGCTGTACAAAGTTAGGGTGGTCCAAAGAATTTAGTTGCCGAGATATGGAACGTAAGCTAGATTTACCACACGGTCCACAAACACACAATTCGTTGATAGTAAAGAAAATTGACGTAAATAAATACATTGACTCTTTGACGTTTTCTGATCACTGTTTAACGGGATCAGTATTAAAGTGAGTCCCAGCCAGGTGCGTGACAGTCTTTTGTTTCGATCTTTGCAAGTTGTACTCAACGTGAAGTTAGGTGCAGTTGCGACCGAAGCTAACTTCATTGCAAACATAATCAGCTGATTATTGAAACTTTCAATGAAGTCAGCTAATTTTGGTAAATTTATTAATGAAATCAGCTGATTTTTTAGCAATAAAGTTAGCTTCGGTCGCAACTGCAGCTAACTTCACGTTGAGTGTTACTTGTAGAAATAAAAACAAAAGACTGCCATCCCCTGGCACTACTTGATGGTATTTTATTTGCGTCAATTTATACAGCTACACTGCTCTCAAAATACAACAACCATACCGTCTCTTTTAATATATTAGCAGTGACAAGTGGCCGAAGTGAAGTTGTACACGATTCATGATTCTCTACGAAAATTGCGACATCATCTGTCCTCGCAGCGTCGATATAATTAACTGAAGATAATCTGCTCCAAATGTCAAAATTGTCATATAAAGTTAGTCTGCTTCAAATGTCAAGCGAATAGAATGGGCTGCCATCTATTTTCATCAAAATCGCGACTACTTAAGAGCCAATCTGCGAATTTTTCGAACACTTTGTATGAAACTTAAATGCAACACCTCACCGATTTTTGTGATTATTGGTCCATTGATTTCTTGAACCAATCCGAGAAATCCGTAGCATAACATTTTTCTGTTAGCGACCATATATGAGCAGTAAGAAAAATGGTTAAAAAGTTATTTTACGGATTTCTCGGATTGGTACAAGGAATCAATGGGCCAATAATCACAAAAATTGGTAAGGTGTTGTATTTTTTTTTTTGTTCGAAGAATTCGCAGATTGACTCTTAAAATAATCCAATTTTCAGTGATACCAATATGACAACTTACATTGTACTTTCTTCTAATGCGTGACAGTCTTTTGTACTGAATGTGAAGTTAGCTGCAGTTGCTACCGAAGCTAAGTTCATTTTTAAACTTTTCATTGAAGTCAGCTGATTTTGGTAAATTTATGAATGAAATCATCTGATCTTTTTGCATTGAAGTTAGCTTCAGTCGCAACTGGAGTCGAGTATTACTTGCAAATATCAAAACAAAAGACTGTCATGCCCCTGTACACAACTACTCTTGCAATTTTATGTAACAATATTTTTGCACCAGTTTTACCCCCCTGAGCGAACTTCACGCTGAATATTACTTGCAAAGATCGACATAAAAGACTGTCACGCCCCTGGTCCCAGTCAATAAAACTGATTTTGATGTAGGCAACGTCAAACTTTGTAAGCTATTCTATCGGTATTTCTACTTTATAGATTATGTAAACGTTAAAGAATTTGAGTATACACCAACTGTAGTTGGCTCATTCCACGAACCATTCTACCGTTGTAAGCAATGTAAATTCTATAGAATCTGAGTGCACACAAACGTATTTTCGTTCACTTTTATAAAAAAGTTACCAGTTTGTATGGAAAACAATGGTGAACGCAGGCAAATTCACAAAGTTCACAAAGTAGATGTGTTGTAATGTAAGGAACGGTATGTTTTGTCTCAATTTTAAAAGCCCATGTAGTAAGAGTAAAAAGGATGCAAATAACGTTCCTTACATTACATACCGGAGCAATTCCACGGACCATTTCGTCCTACGCATGAAATTCTCAGTAGTTACAAAATGATAGTCATAGAAAAATAACTAACCTCTAGTTGAAGGATCAATCCTTCCAGTGCACCATTTTCTATGAATATCTTTACGTAACTACTGAGCATTTCGAGCGTAGGAACGGAGTTTTCGTGGAATGGCCCACCGTTGGAATGAGCCAGTTTCATTCATTCAATATGAATAATATACCACTTTGCATAAAACATTGGTAACTTAAGCAAATTCGTAACGGTAACGCACCGTAGAATGTGTTGTTAAAATTGAAGAATTTATTATGGATAGTGTACTAAAAGTGAATGAAATGAAAATAACGTTTCTTCAAAAACATACCGATGAAATTTGTCGTATAAAAATTTTGACGCTGCCTACAAATGGCCAGATGATTTTTTGCAAATAAAATGACAGGGCAAACAGTCAATGTACGTACGTAACGCGTTTGTATGGTGTTCATCCTCCGCTTCTTGCTTGAGTCGTTTCTAAATGTGAATGTATTAAGAGGGTCCGAAGGTCACTTGGTCTGAATAAAGACACTTCTGCTTCGGTGAATTTTCAATTTTTGTCAAAAAATAATTTACCAATAAAATTTTCGACCACCCTAATACACACTTATACACTGCTGCTCTGCTGTTTGGGGTATAAAATTGAAAATTTTACTTCGTACATAAGAATGAGACAAAGAAAATTTTTTGTAACGGTAAGGTTATCATTTTGAGCATAAAACTTTATCTTTTTATCATTTAATTTATGAATTTTTATTATTTATATTTCTTTTATTGTTTCGGTTTTGATTTCCTTTATACGATAGCCAATCACAATGGGAGCGTTTGCATTAAATCACAATGTTGTTTAGAAACAAATTTGTTAGAGCGGAAGAAAGCAATGAAATACATTAGAAAAAGAGGATATCAGCGTGAAGGTGTGATGGTTTAAGACATAGCCCTTAACGAGGATTTCAGAACAATTCACCTCGCCGAAGCATTGAGACCAGCTACAAAGAATTTTATTCGTTTTGGTCTTCTGGGATTAGTTATAATAAATATCACAGTGAGAGACACACCAAGGGAGAGAATACGCCATGCCTAAATCTCTGTTTAGCACGGAAATTTCCATCATTGTGTTCATGTTCAACAACCTCGAAGTATTTTCGGTTATTGCTATTGTTCATTTACAGTAGCGTTTCTGCTTATTGAAGCGCCGAATGAAACCCTTCGTTTGCCAAACTATGTTTCTTGCATAATGTACTTTCAATTTACGTCTCCCCTCGCGTCTCCCACAGTGGAAGAGGGATTAACATAACACTCAGACATCAACACATCAACAACAGTTAAGTTGCGTTATGGAGATTGTTAGATGAGGTGAACGTTTCGACATATCGTGCCAATGATCAGGTAAGTTATTCACCTATGAACGTGAAAGACAACTGTTAAAGAGTCTATTAATTTATCTAAGTTCGAAGTATTGGTTGGGATTATTGTCAATAAAGTTAACTCAAGAGATTTTTACGTTCATTAAAGCTTTTTCAGCCCATATTTGTGGACAGGTGTAATTTTTCGTTTTAATGTTGGTTCGTTTTAACTTTAAATAGCACTTTCAAATGAAAGAGCTATGCTCTTAGGAAGAACAACTTCCGACTATGTGAGGGATATGATATTAGAGTTTGAGACGACCCATGGGATTCGTTAGATTATAGAGACGAACCTGAACCATTCTCCACATTCACTGGTGTTAGACAAGCCACTTTGCTCTCTCCACTGCTTTTCATCATATTTTTGGATGCGGTAATGAGACGAGACGAGACGGAAGAGTTGATTGACGAGTGGGTAGAGGGTGCAATTTTACCACTATACAAGAAAGGTGATAGAACCGAATGCAAAAACTACAGTGGAATTGCTTTGCTGAACAAACCTTATAAAGTTTTCGCTCGAGTAGACTTCGAAAGACTAAATCCGCTGGCTGAGAGTGTAATTGGGGTTTATCAATGGGGATTCAGACGAGATCGCTCATCAACTGACCAAATATTCACACTTCGTCTGAAATTGAAATTGATTCTGTAAAGTTTCAAGTCCGGACGTACCATCTTTTCATCGATTTCAGACAAGCATACGACAGGACCAAACGTATGCGGCGATGAAGGAGCTGGGCTTTGAAACAAAGTATATTCGTCTCGTGAAAGCGACATTGGATGGTACCAGATGTCGCGTCAAGGTGCAAAACGATATGTCAGATGTGCTTGCTGTTAGAGAAGGATTGAAGTAGGGAGACGCTCTATCTTGCTTACTCTTTAACTTGGCTATGGAAATCGCAATGAGACGTGCTGGTATCCAAACCAACAAACCGCTGATGAATGGAACAGTTCAAGTTCTGGGCTTTGCGGATGACTTGGATCTCGCCAGTCGTACACATGCAGCAGCAGTTGACACTTTCACAAATCTGAAAATCCAAGCCGAGAGGATGGAATCGATGATAAACGAATCTAAAACCAAGTACATGAAGACCGAGCCGTATCCGGTAGCCAAACAGCAGGGAGACAAAATACGCATTGGAGAGTTCAACGTCGAAGTAGTGGATGAGTTCATTTATCTTGGAGCGCTGATACGGTCAGATGGTGACAACACACCTGAAATTCACAGACGTATCATGGCGGCAAGAAGGTGCTATTTTGGTCCAAAGGTGGTGACGGCAATATAACTTTGGAACGTGATTTTGGCGAGCCGGATATAGTGGCGGTGGTGAAAGTCCAAAGGTTGAGGTGGGCGGGACATTTAGCACGCATGGATAGAAACAGAGCCTCCTCAAAATTATTCCGTAGCGATCCAGAAGGGCGAACGGAGTTGTTCGCCCAAAAATTAGATGGATCGATGGTATCAAACAAGGTCTTCGGACGCCCGGAGTAAGGAATTGGCAAAACACGGCAAGGAACAGACGCAACTGGTTCAGAATCCTCGAGCAGGCCAAGGTGCACAAGTGGCTGTAGCGCCGAAAAAGTAAAGTAAGAAGTAAGTGAGACGAGCCAAGAGGAATCATGTGAGACTTCGTAAAACCGAACATGCTTTTGGAATTGCTTGACTTCGCAGATAACAAATAGGAATTTTCACATTCCTTCAGGGATGTGGATCGAAAAAAAGAGGATTTAGCAGCAGAGTCTTCTAAAGTCGGTCTAAAGATAAATGTCATGAAGACAAAGGAAATGCGAGTCAACACTGAATCCAATCAGCCTCTAATGCTCTAGAATGAAAAAGTTCCAGTACCTTGGCGGCGCAGTCGAAGACGTGGTTTCCGGAATCAACAAAGCTGAAGGAGCCTTTAGGGTGCTCAGCAAAATTTGGCGCTCCAACACCTACAGCGTAAAAACAAAGCTATAATCTTCATATCTTTCGTGGTCTTAGCAATGCAGAATTGTGGCGAAGAACGGACATGGGCGAATTAACATAGAAATTCGGATGGATTGGGTACATTTTAAGACGGCGGGGGGGGGGCAAAATCCCCCAGTGGATTATCGTCCAAGACGATAATATCGTCCATGAGACGATAATGTCGTCCGCTGATACAATAATATCGTCCATGAGACAATAACATCGACAATGAGACAATAATATCGTCCACTGATGCAATAATATCGCCCATGAGACAATAATATCGTCTAGTGGTACAATATTATCGTCTCATGGACAATAATACGCTGGGAGACTTTGCACATACCCCCGCAAGGTCGCAGAAAGCGTGGACGTCCAAAAAACGATAGGCGGGTCGATCAACTTTACAACTAATCAAATCAAACGTACAACGTCATTTGGGACATCACAGATCTGACCGATCGAGTATATGGGACAATTCAAAGATAGCCTAGATAGGATAGATAGAGGTAGTTAGGGGTCGGTTACGACGTTGAACGAGGCTGTAAGTAAGTATAAAAAGGAAAAACCTAAGACAGTTTCATGAAATTCATTTTAATTTCGAAGCATTTGGGCTTCAAGTACGGATTGTCAGAGGCAGTTCCGAAAAAAATGTTTCTCAAGTCGATTCCGTAACTCCACAAAAAATATTTTTTGACCTCAAAAAAGCCAAAAACTTTTTTTTTTTAATTTTTTGAAACAGAATTGTCGGTTTGAAAAAACAAAAACTGAATTTTTTTCAATTTTTGTACTTTAACGCGCCAGCACCACTTTTTACGCCCAATGCTTCCATTTTCCCGTAAAGGCTGAACTATTACCCTTCGAACGATACCCCACACGATGAATTTGATGGAGAAATGAGTTTCATTCAATTTTTGGGGTGTAAGTTTGTCATGTGAATTTTCTTAAGAATTTTCTATTTCGAATATTCCCAAAGGAAAGTTCGACTGGGCAAAAGTTTTTGAAAGTAGTGAATAAAGTAAAGTAGTACGGTGACTTTGTGTGTTGTTCCATGGAAAATAAGGTGAAGAAAAGTGACGTACGGTACGAGAATGGCCAGGAAAGGTAGCCACTAGTATTACGAGTCATACGATGGTGAATATTAGAGACGACGGTTAATACTCAAAAAATATTACGAGGCAAACGAGGGTGAATACTAGTAACGAGGGCTAATACTCACAAAATATTACGAGGGTTGGTGGGTACTGGCAAATAAAGTCCGATACTGGACGAAGTCAAAAAAAATGGAATATCACAAAACGCCACATTTTCATAAACGATGGTGGAGTCTATGATGGTCGAACCTATGGTCGACTGACAAACACGAAAAGCAGAATTCCAACGATGATGGGAATTTTATTAAAACTCACGACGAAGACGAAGAGCACTTATCCAACTCTTTCAACAACGAAGGAAATTCTGGTATGAATTTCAACAACGAGGGAAATTCTGGTGTGAATTTCAACAACGAAGGAAATTCTGGTGTGAATTTCAACAACGAAGGAAATTCTGATTTGAATTTCAACAAAGACGGAAATTCTGGTGTGAATTTCAACAACGAGGGAAATTCTGGTGTGAATTTCAACAACGAAGGAAATTCTGGTATGAATTTCAACAACGAAGGAAATTCCGGTAGGAATTTCAACAACGAGGGAAATTCTGGTGTGAATTTCAACAACGAAGGAAATTCTGGTATGAATTTCAACAACGAAGGAAATTCTGGTAGGAATTTCAACAACGAGGGAAATTCTGGTGTGAATTTCAACAACGAAAGAAATTCTGATGTGAATTTCAACAAAGAGGGAAATTCTGGTGTGAATTTCAACAACGAAGGAAATTTTGATGTGAATTTCAACAAAGAAGGAAATTCTGGTGTGAATTTCAACAACGAGGGAAATTCTGGTGTGAATTTCAACAACGAAGGAAATTCTGGTAGGAATTTCAACAACGAGGGAAATTCTGGTGTGAATTTCAACAACGAGGGAAATTCTGGTGTGAATTTCAACAACTGGTGAAATTCTAGTGTGAATGTCAACAACGAGGGAAATTCTGGTATGAATTTCAACAACGAAGGAAATTCTGGTGGGAATTTCAACAACGAGGGAAATTCTGGTGTGAATTTCAACAAAGAGGGAAATTCTGGTGTGAATTTCAACAACGAGAACTATTGGAGTTCTACTAAAGAAGTCTTTGAAGTATTTAGATGAGTTTAATTGAGGTTCAAATTTTTTGCGATGAATCGAACATTTTAGTGGTAATTTTGAAAATATTGAAAATAACGTATACGCGAAAGAATAATTTTGTGTTAAATTGTCGAGGTCAGTGTCACGATGAAAATAATTTCTTTTAGATGACGAGCATGACGAGTAAGCAATTTTTTTTTCATATCTTATCGCACAAGAAACTCATTTCTCCATCAAATTTATCGTGTGGGGTATCGTTGGAAAAGTAATAGATCAGCCGTTACAGGAAAAATAAACATTGGGCAAAATAGGTGGCGCTGATAACGCTTTAAAGTACAAAAATTGAAAAAAAAGACGTGGTTTATGATTTTCCCCACGAATATTTTTCGTTTCTGACCTCTTTCCCCATCCCCAATTGTCACTTCTGCCACTTGGAGCAGAGGGTTACTATAAAATTGAGTAGGCTGGTTGTTAGTACACATATATTTTAGCAAAAACATTCAGTTGCAAAGTAAGTTAACAAAATATTCACTGAATGGAGGAGCGTCTCGAATTTTCATCATCGCTTTAGTTGGCTGCTTGCGTACAGTTGTAATATAAGTTGAATTTAATGCGGTTGCCGAAGGTAACATATTTCAAATTTCCAATCGGATTTGGATCATGGAATTCCAGCAATGGTTTTGATTTGTTATAATCAGTGAAAATGCGAATTCGTCCATCTGTTATACAAGACACGAATAAAAAATTCCATTTTTGTAGATTAACATTCTGTAACTCACCATCAGTCACTTCTACTACAATTTTGACGAAACGATATTCAACCAACACGAATTGTTCAAATATTTCTTTCAAAATTTGGCCATTTTTCTTTACGGTTATGTATTTAAAATGAAATACTAGAATTGTAAACTTTATATCAATTTGACTCAACTTTGTCATAGAAATATTTACCAAATTCATAAAGATCGTCACCCGGATAAAAACCACTTGTAAACCTTACGTAAGATCCGCCAAATGCTTTAGCATAAAATGGGAAGCGGATTAAATATCCTTTCCACTTCGGAAATGATGATAAGCGGAAAAAGTTTGAAAAGACGTGATCTTGAGTTTGGAGATACGCACAATTTTTTTGTAGATCTTCCCGAACAAAAGAAACGATTTTTAATACAATTTTTCGTTTATTTTTTTTTATTTTTACCTTCGTCTTCCCAATTATTATCAGGCAGAACGTCATACTGAGTTTTTGGAACAATAGAATGCGTTGGAGCTGGGCATCCGAAGAAATATAACGTTCTGGACTCTCCGTCCGTTGTGAAACTTACATAATTCACATTTACTGTGACATTATCATTCTTTTTCACAGAAATCATTGGTCGATATGCATCCGGTGACGATAGAATATCAACAAAACCGTCTGAAGGGATAAAAGAACCGTTCATTTCAATCTTTTTATGTCGGTACAAACCACAGCCATTTTTTTTGGCAAAGAATTGTGGAATTTGTAGAAATAAAACAAAAATTTTCAAGTTTAACGGAAGGCTTTGAGATTTCTTTGAGTTTTCTTTATATCGAAGGAAAATTCAAGTTCCACAAATACTCTTCGTCCGTTTCGGAAAATAAGTGAAAAGAGGACAAAAGATTGTGTTTTGTTCTCTTTTTACTCATTTAATCTAATGGAGTGTTTGCGAGAGTTGAGCGAATATTCGCTCTCAATAAAATGGGCTTGAAGCAACATTTTCTCCATATTGGAAGGTATTCTTGAAAGAAATCATTGGCCAGTGGTATTCCCCCCTCATAAAAATTAACAAATATCTATACTTTTGTAGATGTCGATAACAAGTTTCGTTTGTTTCGTGCTCGTCGGAAATTCGGGAAACGGAAACATTGCCACAGGATCACGAGATGCACCTTTTCGATGATAGAGAGTAACGATGTTTACACTTCTAATTTCTGTGAACGATTGGACTCAAAGTTAATCAATCGTTTGTTGCATTATGTAAGAATTTTACCAATTTCATAGTAACTGCCTTCGTCGGTTCTTCCGTTCGGCGTCAAAAATATTTTGCCATCCTTGATTATGAAGAGGTATAACTCGAATCGTTTTTTATTATCCTTATCCCATCCATTCGGGCATAATGTGTCAATAGCAATAGTAGAATTTTCGCTGGAGCTCCACGCTTCATAAAACCTACATTTAGATAGTAGAACTGAAGTAAAACAAAGCACGTGATATTTTCTATCTGAGTTCCGTTAATTTATTTCATACCATCTACAGGGGCTTTCAAAAGATCTCCATTGTAAGATGTCGAAGGTGTAGTTGGTGGCGGTGCGTAAACATCATTTTTCGTTGACGGACAATTATAGAAAAATTTTAGTTTCTTATTTTCGTGCGATCTAAATGCAACGTATCGTACGTGCACAGGTCCAGGGTCAAGTCCAATTAGTATTGGTTGTGTGTCGTTTTTCAAATAGACGCTCAGATAACCAGCTAAGGAAAAATATTTTATATTTACGAAAAGACTCCTTGCACATTGTGCAAATAGTCTCTTCTATATACCTTCGGCTATTTGCACACAGTTTGTTGAATAAATAACATTGTAACAATATCCTCAAAGAACTAGGTAAAAGGATCGTATGGGCAACTCTTGAACCACGCTCTAAATCCTTTCTCAAACAAAGATTGAGTGTACTCATACATAGAGGCAACGCTGCCGCAGTGATACAGACAGGATGGGAGAAACATTTTACCTACTGCAATTACGCGGCTGGAAATAATGTTTTCCCGGTATCCAAATCCGATTTCCCATTTTTTCCTGGTATCCGTCTAAAATCGATAAAATTTCCCACTGAGGAATCGAGATTTCCCGGTGAAAAATTGAGATTTCCTGGTGATCAAAATGCGATTTCCCGGTGGCCAAAAGTTATTTCCCGGTGACCAAAATGTTGAAATGTTGCGAGTGGAGCGAGCGAGATTTTTTTTTATACTGTTTGACGAAACCGTTGACATATCGATCGAAATTTTACAAAGAAAAATTTATGATCCGCGAGCGGAGCGAGCTAGATTTTTTTGAATACTTTTTAAAAAAACGTTGACATGCCAATCAAAATTTTACAAAGAAAAATTTTACAAATCAAAATCTCAATCAAATATTTTAAGAGTTTATAAAAGGCGGCAGGCGGAGCTAGCGAAATTTTTCATAATTTTTTTCAACTAAGTTGTTTACTCACTTTCCATTTTTGAGCCACTTCCCATTTTTTATTCATTTCCCGTTTTCAGCAATTTCCCATTTTTAGTCATTTCCCACTTTGATGCGACTTCCCATTTTTTAGTCATTGCCCATCCTGAAGCGATTTCCCATTTTTAGTCATTTCCCACTTTGAAGCGATTTCCCATTTCTTAGTCACTTCCCACCTTGAAGCGATTTCCCATTTTTTAGTCATTTCCCATCTTAAAGCGATTTCCCATAACGTAAACCGTTCAAGCTTTGCTCGAGCATATTTCTCGAACCGTGAACCGCTCGATCTTCGCTTGAGCATATTTCCAGAACAAGAGTGGATTTCCCGGTATCCGGTTTTTCTGCCCCCAAACTGCCCGGTATCCTAGATACCAAGGATACACACTATTTCTAGCTGTAAAATGCACTTTTTTTTATTTTTGTACGAATTTTAGAAATAAAATTGATTCTCACAATATTGTTTGGTTTGACACACTGTTTTGCATGTTTTTCTAATTTTTTGAGAAATTACATTTGCTGCGTGTTATAAAAAATCTGAGAGAATGTCAACTGGAGTGTAGAGATGAGCGGGTTGCCCGAAACTTCGAAAAACCCGACCCGAACCCGACTCGATCCCAACCCGAACCCGAACCCGAATCGTTTTTTTTTTTCGGGTTCATGGGTTTCGGGTTTCGAAAATTTTAATCGGGTCGGGTTCGGTCCGGGCCGGGTTCGGAAACAGTTCGGGTTTCGGGTTTCGAAAAATTTTATCGGGTCGGGTTCATTTCCGGGTCGGGTTTCGAAAAATGGTCGACCCGCTCATCTCTACTGGAGTGCTGCCAAAGAGATTTTTGCCTTTGCCTTGCAACTTTCGGATTGTACAGCCAAAAAATAACTTACATTAGTCGTTTTCGTTTCTCGATTTTGACTAAGAAAATGAAGAAAATGTACTATAGATGAATTGAAAAAACGTAGAAGAAACTGATTCCGAAGTTCATTATTCTCATAAACGAAAACGACTATTGTATGCTTGGAAATCATTCATTAAATTCGGGGTCAACTTGGTGAACTCGCTAACTCACTCGTGTGATCTTAAGCAACTTTCTTTGGAAGCTGTTATTTTGACGCGTGTAGTTGCATACCACGCCTTCGTCTCTGCACTTGTCAAAATAACCGTTTCCAAAGCTTGTTGCTTAAAAACACACTTGTGAGTTTGACTCGTATCACAAAATTGACCCCTCGTGCGGCATTCAATGTAATATACTATTTTTGTTAATATTAGAAAAAACTTAAGTGCTAGTCACCTCGAGGGCAAAAAGTATTATGCTAGAGACTATTTGACCCGGATTCCAGCTGAGAATAGACGGTGGAATCCTGTTGGAATCATTTAATGTTCAACTGGTCATATGGTCTTTTATAGTATGGACCCGACTCTAATGTTATATTATAGTTTCAAGCGTTGAATAGAAGAGTTGTGTTTGGTGTTTACTCTTAAGAATATTATCAATTTCTACAAATCCGGACATGGAAATAATGTTTTTTTCTCTGTAACTGAGCCTAAGTTCCCCGGAAATCGAAAATCAGCTTGCAATTTCCCTTATGTCTGTAGCTGAGATTTCCCTGTTTTATTTGGGATTCCCCGATTAAGCAATTTCACATAAATTTGTTAAAGATTGTTACAGATTTTACTTCAATCATATTTTGTTCATTTTTTATACATTTTTCTATGAGATTTGCCTGAACTAAAATTTCCCTGCCAACCCAATTTTTTTCCCAAAAATTCCCCTATAACCTAGTTTGCAGTTTCGGACATTATGTCCATGCCGATAGAATCAGTTACTTGTTGAATCTTATCTTACAATGAAATTAATTGATGGCGCTACTGTCAGTCGGTGACACTCTTTATATCGAACCGTAATCAGCTATAGAAAATGAAGAGATGGCGCCACCGTTTGTCGGTGGTTATTTTTGACTATTGCCCGATGCAAAACCGATGCGAGCCATCATCTATTGAATTTAAAACGTACGTTGTCACACGTTACTCACACGTTACTTGTTGTATAAAGAATTTGTTTATGGATCTCAATCTATCGGTTGAGTGGTTCGATGTTAAGAGTCCATAGTGTGAGCCACTCGACCGCATGTATACTGAAATTAATTGGTTTCCCTGCATTGTGAGGGGCAGACAAACGTAGAAAATCCTTTTGCACTCGAAAGAAAATCCGCAAATTCAATGAAACTTTGCAAAAAATCCATTGAAATGCAAGAAAATCATTGAAAATCAAAGAAAATCCTTGAAGATCAAAGAAAACTATAGAAAACCATTGGAATTAAAAAAATCCTTTGAGGAAATACACGATTATCTGCCCTCGCTCCATTGTGTTAATTAACTAATTTAAATAAAAAGTTATGCCGTCATTACTAACTGTTGGTAATTTCGATTATGAATTTGACTGCTAAATCATCTGAAAGTACACTCGTATCGTTGTAACCGATCTCTTTGTCGCCCCTTTTGCTTCGTATAGCAATACGTTTGTTCTTCCAGCCACCAAATACTAAAACAAAACGATATAATCGTTTGTGAGAATGAGCCATTTTTTATACACATGGAATTTTGAAACACATTTTCTGTATTTTACTTGAGTTTCTCAATATTTCATGGATTTTTGCATGCCGAAGTCACAAACTCATATCAAGTAAAACGCAAAAACAGAAAATCTGTCGTGCGTAATATAATTTTATATCATTCGGGCATATAATTTGCCATTTATATACCTGAAAGTAGGGGCATAATGACCATATTATAGTCGAGTTTCATACAAACTGGGAGGTATATAATAGGCATATTATGGTCGACTCGATTATAATTTTCATTATAATCCGACTATAATATCATGACGTTAAATCTCAAAAGAAATCAAAAAAAGCCACGAATCAACTGGCGAATTATATGCCCAAATGATATAAACTATCGTATTAACCAAGGGATAAAAAGATTGATTATAGTCTCGGTACGTGAATATTCCTCGGGGCATAGCCCCTCGCACATTCACTTCACCTCGACTATAATCGCACCATTATATCCCTTGGCTAATAATATACTATTGTTACATTTTTGCACAAATTGAAAGCGACTTGTATACTCACCGAATTCATAACCTCTGTCAGAAGACCAGTTAGGCGATTCGGTAGCACTAAAAACTAAATGTGCATTTGAACCACCAATTATGAATATCGGAAAACGTGTTATATATCCACTCGGCGTTCGTACATTTGTAAGATTGTTGATTGGTATGTACTCAGTGTATTCATCCTTAGATGTTTCATATTGTTCACAATTCAGTAATGCTTTAAAATTTCAATTGAAAGAGTGAATGAAAACACTAAAAATTGTCACTTTTATCACCTATATAACTTCGCGCTCTTTCGTTATACCTTTGGTTTATTTCTCCCGTTGAAAAACTGTTCAGTAAAATAAAAGCCAGGTACACCACCGAAAGCTTCATTCTCTTACTAGGTCAGCCTATAGGTCGGTCGTTTTTAATTAGATTTTTACAACAATAAATTTTAGAGGTCGCAGGAACGGCCTATGCTCGAGGACCTCTTGACGTTTACTTTATTATTTCTTTAAATAATAAATTATTATCTGGAACTTAAAAAAAATTTCGTCTGTTCAACGTAGAAATAGAACTGAGTCTAATTGCTTAAATTCGGTTTATATTTTGTTATCATCATTTTTTTCCTTACACTGTTTTGATAATTAGAAAATAAATGTTTGTTTTATGTCCCATGTCATTGACATATATATTGAGAGCTTATGCTGTAGTAGAAACACTAAGAATTGCGTATTCTACAAAGTATATATAAAAGATCGAAATCGCCTAAAAACACACATTTAGTGACAGCGGGAGAAGAATTTTTGCACCGCTAAAGGGTTACCGAGATTTTTCTCCCCTTGCCGATTACCTTTCCTATAAGGCTTAGGTAAGAGGGGCAAATGTAGAGGTGAGAATTAAAATGCACTGAAAATTCTTGCATCTTAGCGCTAACAATATGCTGAATCAAAAACTCCATTTTTTTCAATTTTCGTTCTTTAAAGCAACGTCATCGCCACTATTTTTCCCAATGTTTCCAAATATATTTTTCCTGTAAATGGTGATGCACCTTTTCTGTCCGACCGTCCGTCTGTACACCCTTCACCGGGGAATCACATTTATTTGCAAGTTGTATGTCATACTTATAGAAAGCATAAGAAAATGGTTATATACGACTGAGCTCAATAATATGCTTCCTGTGGGTATAATATAAAACTTGCAAATAAATGCAGCATAGGGGTCGTGCACATATGACATCACATTAAGTTTGACTTGACCCCCCTCCCCAAACGAGGAAAATTCACAAAAATACATCGAAACTTAACAAAAATATTGCGAAAATAGACTGAAAATAGATCACAACATAACCAAAGACCCGTACGTATCAGAATAGATGTGACAAACAGAATAGATGTGGCAAGTGACTCGAACCTACCTAAATATACAAATAAGCAAACAATCCAACGTTTTCTGTTCTTTTATAACTGTAAGAATTTCAAAGATCCATAGAAATTACCCAAGGTAATGTCAAAGGCCCTACCGAAGTACGTCCCAGACCATTCAAATCTAGAAAAGCTTATATCCAAGGACTAAGTCATTTTTCCCTAAAACCCAGAAATACGTGTTATCTAAAATTTTATTGTCTACAACTTTGTCCTTGGAAGCAACTTTCTACCTCTCATAGTTCTGGAGATCTGGGTTATCCTGTCCAATTATGGAAGTGGCCATATACCAGGATTGGACCATATCTTTCCAAAACCCTGAAACACTTGTGCACTTAAATTTAATTCTCTACAACTTCGCCTTTGGAACTAACTTTCTAACTCTCACAGTTCTGGAGATCCGGGTCATCCTGCCCAATTATGGAAGTGGTCATATACCAGGATTGGGCCATATTTCCCCAAAACCCAGAAACACGTGTTCGCTTAAATATAATTCTCAACAACTTTGCCTTTGACAGTAAATCTCCATATTGCATAGTTAAGGAAATATAGACGAAAAACGGTTTTCGTATATGGCCAAGAATCTCAATTTCGCCCATTCCAATGGTCCCAGTGCCCAGACCCTTGTACCGACTCCCACAAAAATTTTTTCCCAGTTTTGTGACATCAAATGCTTTTATTTGACACCAAAATGAGGAATTTCCGTGCTATACTTGCTGAGATATTTGCGAAAAAGCTTCACCGACCCTCGAAAAACCATTTTTTTGGTCACTTCCTCGACCATACCTCCGGAACAACTTGATCGATTTTGCTCATCTTCGAACTTAAATCATGGGACAAATGTGCCTTTCAGTGGGAAAGAAGTTTGGGGTGAGCCGTTTAGAAAAAAAAGTGGAGATGGACAGACGGACGGACAATTTTTTTTTGCTGATTCGTCATCTCTAGACGACAATAAATGTATCCCACGCACTCCCACCTCAATCTACCCTACGTTACAATAAAGTTGTTTGTGGTAAACATTTAGGACCTTTGTACTTCGTACGGGTCCAATGATTATTTGTGGTACAAGAGAATGCGGCGCGCGCTAAAATCCAAAAAATTTTTAGCGCTATATTATTGCCTGTATTACAGCAGTGGCGCTGACTGAAACTCTGGGTATCCTAAACACCTACACTTAAAGTCTAGGAGGGTTTCTGTCGACTCGATGTGTAAAAATCTTCACCGATAGCCAAGCAACTCTCGACCCCCTTGACAAAAATAAGTTCTCAAAAGAATGAGAAAAATCCAGCTCAACCTGATGTGAATCCCAGGCCTCAGTGGAATCCCTGGAAACGAAAAATTTAATAAATTGGCGAATACCGCTTCTAATACCACATTCATCGGACTGCAATCTCGAGAGGCGGTCTCTATCTCGTGCCTACAATTCCAAAACAGTTACCTGAATAACTATTGAGTATTTTCTTTACTGTTTTTTCTAAATGCTCAAACATTTCCATAAAATTTTATTATTTATTTGTTAAGAGGACCAAATATTATAGGATGAGTGGCTAGAAAAATTCATATGAAAGGAGCACAAACATTGGGATCTTTCGAGGATCATCAGTAAGCTTTTTGGGATGGTTGATTCTAGGGGAGATCCTACTTGCGCCATCTACTAAAAAATCTTCAAAATGGCTGTTGGTTGTCCAATCGACCAACTAAACCGTCGAATCTGCCATTAAGGATTAAAAATCATAAAAAGGATGTGAAAACAAAAGACAAACATTTCTGTTTAAAGCTTTTTTAATTGATGTGATGCAGGAATGGGATTATTCTACTAGGTTTATTTAACACAATTATAATAATAGGTAATAGACACTTCTTCACTGCCAAACGCGATATACTCTAAATTGGTTATTGGATTCGAGTCCCGAACTTCCAAAAGTGGTTTAACTTTATTTAAATCTGTAAAAATTCGAATCTGCCCATCTGAAACAAAATTGAAATTTTGATACGAATGAAACAAAGAGGTAGCGCCATCTATCGATGGGTTGATGTTGCAGTGGATGGCAAAGATGTTTACCTTTAGTTATTTCCAGGATAAATCTAACAAGACGATCTTTCGTGATGAGAGACGGTTCAAGAACCTCTTTCAAGATCTGTCCATTCCTATAAAACGTAACATATTGATTGTTGGATCGACCTATGACTAAAAAAGTGTTCATGTGTTAACATTTCAAAGAGACAGAGTTCTAACAAACTTTACCTAATTTGTAAAAATATTTTTCGTCTTGATCGAAACCAGCTGTTACAAGAACATGAGATGATCCCATGGTATAATATTCTGTCGAAATGTAGAACGGCATTCTTACGAAGTATCCTTCCCATGCAGAGGTGGCTAATGTTGTTAATGGAAAATAGTCTGTAATGGCACGATCACCGGTGTAAATAGATTTACAACTTCTATTGGCACCTAACATTAGAAACAAGAAGGACAAAGATTCATCAAATCATGCAACTGAATAGAAATCAACATTACGTCCAGCAACATTATTAAAACCATCATCCGGCAAAATATCATAATGAGTTTCGAGTGTTGTAGCGTTGTTGGTGGGACATCCATAAAAGTGTAAAGCTCTGGACGTCATTTCTGCGGTAAAGCTTATATATTTCACAGTGACTGGATGACTTCCCGTTTTATCATTTGATGCTGAAACAACTGGTCTGTAGTCGTTGGGACCTATGTAAACTTCAACCTGACCATCTGAAAGTGTGTAGTAGACATATACTTTTGACCAGCATAAATGTTGATGATACGATTACTTTTGAATATATCAATGATGACCTTCAATTGTTTCGAGGCTGATAGAAACTCCGAAAAACTAAATGTGGACAGCCACTTAGAATCGTAATATCCATACCTATGAACCAGTCTAATTTCACCTCCATTATGAATTTCTGTCAGCGAAATAGTAAGAAGCATTAATCTTGAATGAGAATAATCGCAACAAGGTCAAACCCAAAGCCGAAGCTCACTGACTCGAAGTGATATTCTTCCGGAGGAAAATATCGGTTAGTGTGGGTCAAAATGATAAATCAAAAAACCAATAACATGGATAAAGACCTATTTTCTTTCACAATTCGGCATAAAGTCGTAAGTCTGTAGTAAGGGACCGTTCATAAAGGATGTCACGCCGAGGGGGGGAGGGGGGGGGGGTTCGAGAGCTGCGTGACGTCACGCTAACTACAATAAAAGTAGTTGCACCCGTACGTCATAAGCTTCGAACGCCGAATTCGGGTCGGGCGAGGCGCAACAGTGAAAGGAGTCACTTAATCATACAATGGAGCGTAGCGCTTACGCTAGACCCGTACGATTCGTGTCAAAAGAACAGTGATTTCAAAATCATTATCGAAAGACCCAATCTCTCAAATTCAATACGACGGATATCAAGGTTGATTCAGATTTGGCCGAAAAATAGGGGCACAGACGAACAGTTTGAAGGACATTTTTTGCAGATTTCGTTTTTTAGAACCCAATGTTACAAACGTAGTGACAAACACTGTAGACACTTACTTCATACGGGTCTTATGTAGCTCAGTCGGGAGAACAACGACTGACCCACAAAACTGTGAAACTCTGTTACCGTAAGGTACGGCGAATTTTCGAAAATGGTTCTATTCTGTTAACTTTTGTTCTTCTGTCATGCAACGTACTGTAACATACTCATTAACATTTAGTGCTAATACTTCTTGAAATTTGAGTGTCATGCTAATTGGTAAGTTAGCGTGACGTAACACCAGGGGGGGGGGAGGCGGGTGGGGTATGAGGCTGGCGTGACACTAGCGTGACAGGGGGGTAGGGGGGGGGTACGAAAAAATCCGATTTTGGCGTGACATCCTTTATGAACGGCCCCTAATCATAATGTAATCATAAACGAAAAGGTTAAAGTCTTCCACAGCTCGTGACTTTATCAAGCTTTGGGTTTAAATTTATAAAAAAAATCGTACCAATTTGATAGTAAGATTGATAATCCGTGGTTGGTTGTGGAGACAATTTAATTATCGCGGAGTCTAATATTACAACATAGGCTTCTATCCGTACTTTATCTTTATCCCATTTATTAGCGGACAAGGTTTTTATATCATACGCAGTGGACGATTCATCCCATTTTGCTGCTTCGAACCAATGACAATTCTCCATCAAAACTGAAAATAAACTGTTACAATCTGGCTCTCTTTTAGCTCACACACGATATTGTCTGCCACTGCATAATATCGACACCGAATTTATTAAAAATTGGCTTTAGTTAGCTGCAATTTGTAGTAACTCGTAACCACTGACATAAAAATAGACCGGTCATTCATACAAAAACATTGAAGCAAAAGAAAACTGAACGAAACATGCAGACACTTTAAATTTTCACAGAGATTTCAATTCCATTATCGATATTTCTCTTTCTCTCCGTCAACCAAATTATGTGCACACACGCACGTATGCATACGTGAAATGTGACAAAGGAGAGAAACAGAAATGTCGATGAAAAGAAAGTGTACCTGAAATCCCTGTAGTTATACGATGACACCGACTTTAAGTAAGTCTTTTAGAAGCAGGAAACTTAGCGATTACCGACTAGCGAAAATAAGACCTCGTTAATTTTGCATTTAGCGACGCTAATACAACCCTGATAGCGATAGATAGACAACGATAGCTGCTGTATGTTTTCAAGGTTCTCACACATTGTTACAAAGTTAAGCTCATTTCTAAATGTGGCTATATCGTGTGCAAGCTACTTACATAATGTGTGGCATTTCGTGAGTCATTGTCTCATATCGTCAGTGTCATACAATCACTCATAGATAAGAATAACCAGATAGCGCTGACAAACAGCACTGACTGCCAACGCCACCTGTTTACACTTTTCTCATATATCGTCGTTTCCATTCGTAAAGGATGTAAGAACAACTGTCAACTTTTGACAGCTGTTACATTTGAATTTCGACAATTATTTGAGTCCTTAAAATTCTTTGTATTTATGTTTAGTGTGAGGAATCGCTTTTAAAACTTTGGGCCAAAATTCAAATCTGACAGCTGTCAAAAGTATACGGGTGCACTTACATCCTTTACGAATGGAAACGACGATATAATGCATGGTAGCATGCAATTTCGTCTGTAGAACCTTGTCAGACCAAGGCAGCTTGGTGCTGAAATTCTGACAACGCCTATCTTTAAGAAGGAGCGAGGGTATTAGTCAGTAACACCAGGCTGCGTACTTGAGACCCTAAAGCTGGGGTTGGAGGCAATAGTGAGTTTTATACGTAACATAAGCTTCAATTCGGCACCAGGCTGCTGCTGCCCTCTGCATTAGAAATTTTTAACTCAAGGACGCAGCCTAGTGCCGAGTTGAAACTTATATGACGTATAGATATATCACTAATGTGTACACTTTGGTGAAGACAGATGCTTCGCACCAGGCTGTCTTCTATATTCCCAGGTGACCAAAGTACGCAGCTAAGTGTCGAATTGTAAATTTATACAATTAATGTACTCGCAACTTCATGAATTTTGGCATTTTCAAATTTTCGGCACCAAGTGTCCTGGCTGAAAGTGCAGTCCTATCTAAGCAAACTAAGTAATCTTAAAAAAGTAGCTCAACTACTAGATGAAAAAAGAATGACTTATTTAGCTGTCGATGTACTTTTTTGAAATTAACAATTTTTTTTAACAATAGCTTCGCTGGAAAAACATCGTTTTATCAGGCCTCCTCTTAATTTTCTTTGAGGTTTTCTCGAAAAATTTTTTTTATCTTAGTACGGAAACTCAGACTAATTCAGTTGTCATTTTTTCTTACCCAGATTTTAAAAATTTTTCGTAATCCTTGCTTACCATTTAGTGGGACATTTTCTAAATTTCCATCAGTTGAATTTTCTTTGATCGGTGTTAACACATCAGATAGCGTCGACGGACAATTATAAAAGTATTCCGTTTTTTCTTCTTCTTTGGAACTAAATGAAATATAATTTACTCGAAGTGGTTCGGGATCAAATGCACTTATTATGGGTTCCGTTTGACTGTCCATGTAAACGTTAATGTAGCCAGCTGTTGTTTAAATAAGAAGATTATCTATATCACTAATCAAGTGGCTGAGCGTTACATATGGTTATTCAATAGATGGCAACATCATATAAATTTTTACGAATCGACGCTCTGCGGCGTTGCCGGCTTATGTCAAAGTTTACAAAACTTTATGATAAAATTCGTAGTCAAGCGATGGAAAATGGTTCTTGTTAGCTTATATCATGAAATTTCGTATACTTTGACATAAGCCAACGTAGCTCTAACGAGCGTATAGTTTTGATCATATTTTTTTCGGGCTCCTAAGAGCTACAGCAATATTAATTCACGTCGTCGGTTTATGTCAAAATATACGAAATTTCATGAAAAATTTCATAAGCACCATTTTTCATCGCTTGGCATAATGTGAATTTCGTCACAAAACTTTCTATTCTTTGACATAAGCCGACGACGTTCTAAAAGCGTGGATAGAAGAGATGAATTTATTTATATTAGAAAATGAGGAAATTAAATCGGGCTTGAGAAAAATTAATGAAGCAAATGCGAAATAAAGAACTTACTGTTTTTAATTTCAAACAAATATTTTGTTGTTTTATTATTCGGTGGCAGCTTAACGTATAGATGGGCAATGTCCTTATCCCCTTTTTTGTCTCGGATGACAAGACGTGTGTCGCCCCAATAATTATGTGCTAAGTTAATGTAAACATTATTTTGTTAAACTTGTGAAGTTTTGATAATTAAGACAATTTACAAAATTTGCCAAATTCATAACCCTTATCGGTTTTCCAGTTTGGAGATTCGACATTGCTGAAAACAACTCGGGCATTCTCGCTTCCTAATATGAATAAAGTGAAGCGAGTAATATAACCATCAACTGCTGGTACATTCGGCTTATTGTGAATGGATATAAATTTCGAATAAGATTTTGAACTTGTCTCGTAATATTCACAGTCTATTAGTTCTGAAATAAATCGTATTTTCACAATAACCCCATAATAATTGTGACTAAAATTTAAATTAAAACGTGACAGAGGGCTCTCCTCAACGCATTTGAATTAGGAGCGCCTCTCATGCATGAATAAGATCACTTACGCATGTAGTCTAGAATTTGTTGGTTGAATTCTTCACTTATCTCACATTTGGACGAATTATTTAGCAGTAAAATTGCCAAAAAAATCAATATTTTCTTCATTGTAAATTCAACTTATACTAACAATTCGTGTGCTCATTATGCAAATTGTATACAATACTGGAGTGGAGATTCCAATTCTCCAATTTAAATTCATCTACTCCGCTTGCTCAATCCCGTTTTTTATGCTAAAATATAGACATACGCATGCGTTTCTAATTAGCACGTGACGCAAGTCCTGAAACAAGTCATGCATTTAAATCTGGTCAGAACATAGCATTCACTAATCAATCTAAACAATAAACAATGAAATTCTTAAACTGTCCAGAAGTTCACGTTTTGCTGGTATGGACAGTTTATGAATCGTTTCACGAGATTCGATATGCTGTATTAAAGCCTCCAAATTCCTAAATCTCTTAATTTTCATTTAATTAACCTTGAGAGTTATGACATAGGAAAACTTTGGCAGTTCCTCATAAAGAATAAACACTTGCGTCACATTTCGCTTCTTTGAACAGTGTAGTAGAGTCTATATAAATTTATCGGCAAGGTTAATGGTCACATTAACTAACACATTAAGTATTTCTTCAGAGATAACAACAAATATGAATCTATTCTTACAGCAACTCACTCTGGGTTCGAATATCGCTTTCGCTTTTTAGACCCGTACGAAGAACGAAGTTCTTCGAAAAGGGGTCTATTGCATTTACCACGACGTTTGTAACCGGTCGAATTTCGACCCGGGAGTAGGTGGGAGAATCCTGACCGATTTTGTTGATTCTTTTTCTATTTAAGAGATAACCAAGTACCGAATTATATTCAAAAACAAATTTGGGCCCGGTGCTTTTGCTTAGGGCTCAAGTGGGCCTTAGGTCGGCCCTGATCAAAAAATTTTATTTTGCTATATTGCAGATCAAATTGTGGGAAACATTTTTGTCTATGGGAGTATGTGTCCGAGGCCTCTACTTCGGGCTCTAGGTAGGTCCTAAGGTCGGCCCTTGACCTAAAAATTTTTTTCCGTTTTGTAGAGAAAAAAGTAAGGGAACCATTTTTGTTTATGAATGTATGTGTCCGAGGTATTTCCTTATGGCCCTAGGTCGGCCCTAGACACAAAAAATTATTTTTTGCTATTTTGTAGAGAAAATTGAGGCGAACATTTTTGTCTATTTGAGGATCAATTATGTGCTTTCGGGAGGGTTTTTTACACAGTTGCTTCGGACGGGTTTTTCAATATTACCCTCTTGGCAATTTCCAATACAATTTAAAGTGGACGTAATTTCATACATTTCAGAGTTAAGGCAATATTTACTTAAATACTTTCGAGTTTTTTCGCTGCATCAAATCTGTTTGGCACATCTATTCTGATACGTACGGGTCACTTGCATATGTTTTTGTTATACTTTGTTGCATCATCGTCACGTTGTCTACGTGAATTTTTCGAAATGGCTTCAAACTATTTTTAGATGAAGATATACGTTAAAAAAGACAATTCTTCCCATTACACATTATCAAAATAATTTGTCAGTTTCCCGGAAAATAATTAAATCGATCCCAAAACGAGGAGACTATGACGTCATACTCTCCTCGTATTTTATATATATCACATTGACGCACACACAGTTTCACAATTAGTTGACCATGTGTCTTAACCACCACAAGCAAGGAAAAACGTATACATGTATGTTGACTAAAACGATGACGTCACTAAAATTAAAGATTGCAAATTGCAAATTTAAAATATTACTCAGCCGTATACAGGCAAAATGTTTAGGATTTAGGACAATGAGGGTATAATTAATCGAAATAAAATAGTTCCAGAAACCCATAAAGATTGTCTATTCTATACAATTCTGCGACACAATTATATATACCATGAAATCATTGTCAGATGATTTACCGAGCAATCACCGAGGATTCACCGAGCAATCACCGATGATTCACCGAGCAATCGCCGATGATTCACCGAGGAATCCCCGATAGTTCACCGGGGAGTCACATATGATTCACAATAAAATCAGCGATGATTCACTGAGGAATTACTGATGATTTACCGGGGAATAATCGATGATTTACCGCGGGATCATCGATGATTCACAGTGGAATCACTGATGATTCGTAGTGGAATCATCGATCATTCACAGTGGAGTCACCGATGATCGATGATCGTGATTCTCCAGTTGAGTTGTGCACAGATGAACGGACGGGCAGATTAGGTCAATCCACGCGAGACATTTGAACTTATGTCAAAAATGTTTCAACAGTACTAGATTTATGAACAGAAAGATAGCAGTTTTCCCTACTTTGCGACGTCGGCTTATGTCAAATTATTTTTCCAACCAATGTCGTTCAAATATTACGGTTATGTGACACAAAAGCTTTATTGAATGTGACAAAGTTCTCTCGGTGGCGAGCTGTCATCTTTCAACACGAAATTGCACCACTTAAGCTTGATGAAATTTCCTTACGATCTAAAGCTTCTCATTATAAGCAAAATGAATATGGTGTAATATGCAGCGTTTCATATTGTATCATGAATGCCAAGTTTAGTGCTTTCAGATCCGTTTAATATATGTGTCAGATAACAAAAAGAAACTAACTTTACAATATTTTATTATAATACGTGAACAATATGTATTTTCCAATGCAAACTGAAAACTCCAATGCATTTTCTAACTTATTTTATGTCAAATATGTGCCAACACATCAAGACATGTGCAGTTTTGGATTTTGAATTATTAACTCCAAGATTACGACTACAGTTAAAGAATCGACAATTATGCATTCAGAGGCATCGCACGTGGTTAAGAAAACGTGACGACTCGTTTTATTTGTTTGCTTTTTCTTCAACTGCTATATTTATGGTAATGGAGCCATCGTTCTTCAGATGATCAGATAGCCATTTTTCAGACCCGTACGATAAGGTTGAACAAATGTCAGGAAACATGGAGGTAAAGATTTTCATTTATACCTCGGCTTCATTGACAATATCGAAGGACAAATGGAAGAAATCTTTTTTTTTTGTAGAAATCGGTTGGTTGATTCAAGGCTCTAGGGAGTCGACCCGGCCGATAAGAGTTAGCTTTTCATTAGTACTGAAACAAGATGAAAATTTTTGCTTATGGGTTCCAGAGCTCATGTTAGCCCTCTAAGTCTGTCCTTTGGTCGAACTACCACAAAAAATAGTTATTTATGCAACTAGTTGCGAAATAGAGTTGTTTTTGTCACTAGATGTGAAGTTATCAAACGAGCGAAGCGAGTTGGATAACCGCATCGTATGACAAAAACAACAAATTTCGCAACGTGTTTCATGCAACAACTTGTGAAACGTGAACTTTTGAATGAGTGATAAAATGTTACTTTTGGATGGCATCCGAGCAGCATGAAACGTAGGAGGTCGTGTGAAGGCTCATTGGAAAGGAAATTGCAGAGCGGGTGGGTTTTGTTGGGGAAAATCACTGATAACATACAATTCTCTTATGGATGGCATCAGAGCTACAGAGTGCTAATATCACGTGTAACACACAACGTTTTTTTGCAATGAATAAAAATAAAAAATTACCTATTTCAGTGCGGACCGCACTGAAACAGAAATTACCGCACGCTTTCATATTAGTAACGTAATATCTGAGTTATACACCCAAATGCAAAGGTAATACGACCTATTACATACGTGAATTGCAAGAAACGTTTTTATGCAATGCCGTTGTGAACTATTTCATGCATCGTTTCGGTGACGTTAGAAAAGTCGTATTATAACTGGTTTTACTTTTTATCACCAGTGACAAAAAGTAACTTTTTATCACTCATTTGGGTGATATGAAGTTAGTTTTTGTCACTAGTGGTAAAAAGTAACTTTTTATCACTCATTCAAAAGTTCACGTTTCACAAGTTGTTGCATAAAGTCTTGTATGAAACACGTTGCGAAATTAGTTGTTTTTGTCACACGATGTGGTTATCCAACTCGCTTCGCTCGTTTGATAACTTCACATCTAGTGACAAAAACAACTCCATTTCGCCACTAGTTGCATAAATAACTATTATGCAACGCCGTTGTGAAAAGTGAACTTTTTCATGCATCGTTTCGGTGACGTTAGAGAGGTCGTTTTATAACTGGTTTTACTTTTTATCACTAGTGACAAAAAGTAACTTTTTATCACTCATTTGGGTGATACGAAGTTACTTTTTGTCACTAGTGAGAAAAAGTGACTTTTTGTTATTGACTTGCGTGATAAAAAGTAACTTTTTATCACTAGTGACAAAAAGTGACTTTTTATCACTAGTGACAAAAAGTTACTTTTTATCACGCAAGTCAATAACAAAAAGTAACTTTTTATCACTCATTCAAAAGATCACGTTTCACAAGTTGTTGCATAAAGTCTTGTATGAAACACGTTGCGAAATTAGTTGTTTTTGTCACACGATGTGGTTATCCAACTCGCTTCGCTCGTTTGATAACTTCACATCTAGTGACAAAAACAACTCCATTTCGCAACTAGTTGCATAAATAACTATTATGCAACGCCGTTGTGAAAAGTGAACTTTTTCATGCATCGTTTCGGTGACGTTAGAGAGGTCGTTTTATAACTGGTTTTACTTTTTATCACTAGTGACAAAAAGTAACTTTTTATCACTCATTTGGGTGATACGAAGTTACTTTTTGTCACTAGTGAGAAAAAGTGACTTTTTACCACTAGTGACAAAAACTAACTTCATATCACCCAAATGAGTGATAAAAAGTTACTTTTTGTCACTGGTGATAAAAAGTAAAACCAGTTATAATACGACTTTTCTAACGTCACCGAAACGATGCATGAAATAGTTCACAACGGCATTGCATAAAAACGTTTCTTGCTCACGTATGTAATAGGTCGTATTACCTTTGCATTTGGGTGTATAACTCAGATATTACGTTACTAATATGAAAGCGTGCGGTAATTTCTGTTTCAGTGCGGTCCGCACTGAAATAGGTAATTTTTTATTTTTATTCATTGCAAAAAAACGTTGTGTGTTACACGTGATATTAGCACTCTGTAGCTCTGATGCCATCCATAAGAGAATTGTATGTTATCAGTGATTTTCCCCAACAAAACCCACCCGCTCTGCAATTTCCTTTCCAACGAGCCTTCACACGACCTCCTACGTTTCATGCTGCTCGGATGCCGTCCATAAGAAAATTGCCCCTCCCCTCCGCTGGAAGATGCGTCCGATTTCGGTAGGCTGCTTTTCAAAATAATCCCTCTGTTTGATGCAAGTTACGTATGCTGGTAGTATAACGCGCACGATGTGTTGCCGAACTCGCACTCGGCTCGTGTCGCCAAACTCACATCTAGTGTGTTAAACTACCTTCATACGTAACTTGTACCAAAATCTACTACTTTGGTATGTTGTAGAAGATATTGAAGAGAACATTTTTGCTAATAGAACCGTTTGTTCCAGAGGTCATACCCTCACCCTACAGTATCCAGCAATCGCACCTACCACCCCCCTAATGCAACAGCGGTTTTCTATTTCGGGATTAATTTAGGATCAAAATTCGGAATGTTACATGTAGTTGAATGTTCATTCCATTCATACCATTCAAGCACCCAAAAACCGGAGGAAAAATCTGAATGCCAAAAAAATTCATTCATTTTACAATCCGAGTTGTTTTTCCTTCAAATTGTGACTGATTTAGTAAAAGAACATAAAACGTGACCGAGTGAAAAAGTAGCTACGGTGCGGTGGTGGGTGTTGCCAGCGTTGGTGAATGTTTATATTTGCCGACAGTGTTACGGTGTTTCAACATCAAAATTTTCTCATAATTCTACCGGCATTAGTTTACAAGGAAAGAGAGGTTCCATCCCAAAACCCTCTACCGCCTATGTCTCTGAATAAAAATACCACAAGTTATTTCAAGTTGATTTAATAAAATGTAATATTACATTTTAGCAAATATTCTCCGAATTCTTCATTCCATTTTCAAATTTAATGCATTAAAGAATGTGATATACTAACGGCAGCAAATATTTCTTGCATAGAACGAATTTCAACAAGAAACCGGAAATGTGTCCATCAGGTATCTACTCTCTGCGTTGTAAATTTTTACCCGAATTGAAGGTTGCTACATACCAGGCATCGATAAAATTCAGAAAATAAATCTTATTTTATATACACACGAAATTGTGCTGTGACCTAAAGTACGTGATGTAATAATCTCTGAAGTATTTCTGATGATGGCGAATTAAATTACAAACAGAGGCTTTAAAAAAAGGGAAATGGATAAGTTCATGGTGTATGCCCGATTGTAACGGAACATGGACGGTGGCGGTCTACATATTATTTTGTTAGATTGTTCGACAATCGACAAATTTATCCTCGTGTTATCCTCTTTTATGTTCTTCTCTAACAGTTACAATGAATTGCTAAAATAAATTTCTTTTCTGACATGGACATATTTAGGGATACGAAATGTTACAATCGGGACTCTTTTATTGAATACATAATTATGGACAGGTTAATAACATCATTTGACGTTGATTACTCTTTCTCTTAGGTATGGTTTCGATGATAGGGATAAGAGAAAGTTATATCAAAATATGGGATGAAAAGAATTTCACGCTAAACGATCAGCAGACAGAAAATATTTATAAACAGAAACAAGAAAACAACAAGAGATTAAATATTTGTTATAACCTAATGTCAATACACCCATTCAGACACAGAGAGTTCGTTGTTCTGTATCCTAGATCAGACAGGTGAGATTATTCAAAAATGAAATAAAAGCAAATATGAGAAAAAGAATCCTCTTGCAAAAAAAAATCTGCAAGCAAACATCTATAAGTTCGGTAATGTACACACCATATGTTACTGAATATTCAAAGCACTAAACAAGATGAATATATGAGACATGAGACGACTGAAAGGCGTTAAGTATTTTGTCCAAGAACTTAATGCTTTCATTGGAGTCTGTGTATGCTGAAGAGAAAACTTATTCTTTCGATCTTTTTATTCAACTATGAAAATGTAACAGGTTATGAATCATGCGAATATCTACTGTCTACTGTGTTTGTAACTATCCAGATTTCGATCACATAGCTGGGGGTTTGAATATTGAGGTCTCATTAAGCGCAATCAGCAATAAAATAAATTATGTCTGCCCCCTGATCACAATCTCTGAAGTGGTTTTTTAGTTGCTTTGAAAGATTTAAAAGTTGAGATCATGGGCGCGCGGTAGCGATGCGCCCGTGACGCTAGTCCATA
>CM055405.1:46162194-46195992 GCA_029228625.1 Pseudolycoriella hygida | reverse complement strand
GCATTTGTGACGCAATTTTTTTAACAAAACGTAATTCTGTTTTAGAAAAAGCGCTGTAATTTTTTCAGGAAATTAAAATTTTGAACACAAGATTCCATTCAAACAAACTTCTGCGTATTATCAGCGATAGCGTCATCTCAAGCGATATCATTAATTTTGGAAGCAGACTTACGGACTGCGTCACATTCTACCTTTAAAGAGGTTTTTGTTGTGATTATTTTCCTTCCCAGCATAAACAACATATGGGTAGTTCCATTGGAAAATGTAAAGTAGGGAACACATGTGGCCAACAACTGTCTAGAAAATTGTAAGGCTGTATTTCATACAGAAAACAGGGATATGAGCGTTCCTACGTTACATTTTATCCAACTACCCATATATTTCTGGTAAATAGGCACGTTTTTCGTGCGTTTACATTCCTTACTCCAACTGTCAAAATGACGTTTAAAACGTCAAATGCAATGGAACAATTTGTGCACCTCTACATTTTTGACTTCTCACATAAGTTTCGAGTTTCTTACGTAAGTTTTCTTTTCTTTTCAAATTTAAGCTTTCAAATATTTTACTTTATTATGATAAAGCTGTAGTTGATTTTATATTCTTTTGATATCTTTTCGGTGTAAAATTTCCAAACCAAAAAACGTATGATCTTTACAACGTTGATAGAGAAGTTCATAATTTATATCTTGATTAAAACAAACAAAGAGTTTTATCCCTCTACGAAGCGCCCTGGAGTGAAAAGTCTAGCTTATAAATGCTGTTGTTTGTTTTTTGATTAAACAAAAGTGTTGGCTTTCGTTCCTTGTGTTCTCTCGAATCATTTTCAAATTCCTTAGTTCAAACAAAATCAGAACTTGCGATTGTTAAACTACTCGTTTTTTCCATGAACCTTTGAGTTATGAGCTGCAACTCAATAACGCTAAACTTTATGTTTGTGTAAGTATACAGAGTTTTGTTTTCGAAAAAACTTCTTGAATTCATTTTGTTTACGCTTCCTCAATTGAGTTGACCAAGTGTAAATTTCAATCTTAAGAAACTATTTATGGTAAACAAAATGCTTATCGAAGTGATGTTTTGTTGATGCAAATTATTTTCTAAGCATCTGCGTCTGTAAAATTTGGGTTTTTTTTAAGTTCGAAGTATCTATTGTCGTTCGGTGCGAGACGAGTATTGCTTTGGAAAAAATAACAAAAATTTTGGACAAGGCGACATCTCAAATTTCTATCATGTATTCAAAGATCAGCAAAGAATTACACGAATAACTGCTGGGAGTATTGTCGCAAATCTGATAATTACTTAACTTACTGTGAGCTATCAGAGAGGCGACGTCATCAAAGTAGTGACACTATCAGCGTTGTGATTTTATCACAGATGTTAACAGTCGGGAATATTTGACAATTTTATTGTGGGATCGACTCATGTGAAAGTATACAAAATTTCATGAAGAAATTGTTTGCTTATCTTCTTATGCACTTTGTCACGGAAACTTTGACATAAGCCGAAGTCGCACATTTAGTGTGTTCATTGTATTTTGGAACTCGATAGTACAGTAATACAGTGGTGCTGTCGATATATTGCCTTTTTTCGACCTACAAACTATCGAGTATAATGCAAAGAAATTCTCTCTTTTCGATGCTAATCCCGAAAATAGATATTCTGTAATGAAAGGTTCCTGGAAATTCATTTGCTTTGATTACACAGCAATAGGTTGGATAAGCAATTTTTCAATTTCTGAAATTCTATCTTTTGGTGGATGAAAAGGAAGATTTAAAAACATTTTTCTTTTCCATGTTTTTTACCTACAACTCAATAATTATCTTCTTATCTCTTAGCGTGCCCTTCGTTACATAGACTTTATCGGCATTATTTGTTGCTGTGTTGCTAGTGTCATGTTTCAAAAGAAATTGGTTCGCTTTTTCATCAATTGAGACTTAAACAAAATTTCGGGGATTAACTATGATATTTATAATCTCACTGAATTTTCATGATTTTACGAAAAATAATTTCCACCTCGTTTTATTTAAGTTAAAACAAACGTTCAATGAACACGAAAATGAGGAATTTTTTTCGGATTTTCGTACTTTTCATTTCTTTAGTTGATTGAAGCACTTTCGCTTGGGGTATATTTCAAAATTATATTCGACAAAATTATACTTTTGATGTAAAAATAATGTTTATCCATCTAGAGCAATAATCTCGTACCTAATTCCCTAGGGCAAAACTGTTCAACTCGATATATTGCTCTCGATATATAATACTATATATAACTATATATGCACCGCTGTCCAGGATGGTTTATTTTGACGATTTGGATTATTCCCACGCCTTCGGCTCGGGAAATAACCTCCAAATCGTCAAAATAGAGCATTCTGGACATAATTTTGTGTATGTTTCATTAAAAAAATATGGAAAGCTCATCGATTATTATGTAAAATTTATGTAGATCATGTAAAAAAGATGTACAAAAGATGGATAACATTATTTTTCCATCATTTTTACATTGCCAATTGGAAAAACATGTACATTATTTTAACAAGATTTACATCATTTTTTCATAATTCCCATAAATTTTACATTATTTTTACATTAATAAAAAATTCATGGATGAATAATGCAAAATTTATGTAATACACGCAATACAATATTTTTCCGCCTTTTGTACATCATGTCAACATGATTTACATAAATTGTACATTATTTATATATAAATTTTCCATTAATTTAAAAAAATGTATAATTTATGTAAATTATGAAAAAATGATGTAAATCGTGTTAAAAGGGTGTAAATGCTTTTCTAATTTGGAATGTAAAAATGATGGAATCAGAATGTAGCAAAAGTCATCGTTGTTACATTACTTATCCACCTATTGTACATAAATTCTACATAATTATCCATGAACTTTCTATCATTTTTCCATGAAACATAAACGAAATTTACATCATTTTTACATCAAAAATATAATTTGTCGGATATAATTTTGAAATATACCCTTCGGTTGTTGCTATCAACTCGCGAAACTGCCTAAAAAATTTACGTAAATAATTATTACGTCACTAGGGGGAAAAAGTAACAAATAAAAATTGTGTTTTACGTAAATAACTAAAATGCCTACATCGTTTTTATCGGTTGTGCTCTTAAGGAAGTCACTGTCGGAAGTGCTGAACTGGGAGTACGTCACTATGTGTAATATTTGGCCGTTTGTAAGTGTCGTTACAACAATTTTTTCATAATTTATTCATGACTTGTGACATTTTATCAGAATAAGACTTTGGTTAGAGTACCAACTGGACGAAAGGGACCACTTGCTATTGGAACGGTCAAGAAATCATTACCCCACGGTAGTAGGGGGCCGTGACGCAAGTCTTACACGCCAAAAAATTTGCAAGAAATTTTTTCGTAGACTAAAGAACATATACAGGAATTTTTTTACTTCCCCCCTTGCGACGTAGCCCCCGGAAAATATTTATCTCGGAATCTACGGAAAATTTTAGGCCAAATTTCCATTTTCTCATACAAATGCGGGAAAATCGGATATTTTCAACTGATCGATTTTGCAAACCTTCTTACTTTGTTACGTTGTTACTTTGTTACTTTTTAGCATCTCGGAAACAGCTCCGACGATTTTGCTGAAATTTTGAGGGTAGCTTCAGATCATAAAATTAGTCGACAGATTTTTTTTTTTCCTTAAAAAACTGATCCTTCCTGGGATTTAGTCGCTGAAACGGACCACTTTCAGGACTACTCTTGAATTCTGATTCGCAACAGTGAAAAGTCTTATTTTGTCCTTTTCGAATAACCCAAAAGTTTTAAGAAAAAAAAGGGAGCCGACAGGATTTGAACCGGCGACGGACGCTAGGGACATATATCTGAAAAGGATAACGTCCACGACTACTCTTGAATTCTGATTTGTATTTATTTCTAAGGCAATGAAAATAGTAGTATTGTAATGTAATAGTAGTGTACTACGGAAGTGTCAGTACGAATATATTGAACTTTTATTGAAAAATGACAAATTGAGGACATTTTTTTAGCATCATTAGTTTTAAGAGAAAACAGTGTCTACATAGTTTTTGCGTTGGAGAGCTCTTAGCGTTTTTAGTGCACTATTGTATCCGGGTAGCTAGGACAAATTTAATTTCTTGAAAGGACGCAAAGGACAAATTGAGGACATAATATTAGGCAGGTCCAAAAATTTTTCGGTGACCATGACTACATAAATGTAACACCAACAACTTCTTTTTAATTTTTTTCTCTCTAAGAGGTTTTTTGGTGGATTTAACTTTTACGAATCGGCCAAGTTAGTCATTTCATCAATTTCCCAACCCCAAAAAAATATTGACGCCTGCCGTCCGACACATTTTTTTTGTAAATTTCTTTATTTCAAGAATGTTAAATTTGTTACACTTTTTTTACAGCCAATGAGAGAGCTTTTCCGAATTTAAATGACGAAATTTCTTCGTGTATGACGTAGTGGGTCTGACAGTTCGGATTTTTTTTTGTTAGATAAAATTAGAAATTTCATTGGAGATGCAAAGATTCCAGTTTTGGGTTGTAAAAAAGTTTGAAAAAGCAACCAATCTTCTTATTTTTTATGAAACTTAACCCTTAACTTAACCTAAGTATAATAGCTTAGAATCACAACCGAGGTAGCGGACGCTTTCTTTATATTCAATTTTTCCATCGTTTATTTGTAACTTCGACAAGTCCCCACCTCTATTACCTATGCGATTATGTTTTCTAATGTAAAGTGCTTCAGATTTGCTTACATTCACTTTCATTCACATTCACCTTCCATTTGTGGTAATAGTCTTGGAGCTTGTATATGTGGCTCTGCACATCAGATTTAGCTCTGGCTGGCAACAATCTGGTGGAATAAGTGTTTGTGCCATCAGCAAAAATAGACAGAGTCGTGTTTGTGTGCATAGGAAGATCAGCCAGTAATATGACAAACAGAAAGGGTCCGAGAATAGAGCCTTGTGGAACTCCATCGTTTACTAGTACAGGGTCTGACAGATGACATGCCAGCTTTACCCTGAATTCTCTTTGCTGGAGATATGATAGAGTGATCTTTATCAGATAATTTGGAAATTTCATATTAATAATTTTGTAACATTTTTTACTCACACGTTGCTGGATCGAAATTTTTCTTGTCGATGGTCTAATCAATTGGTTTTAGTCACCAAGTCAGATTTAAATTCAATCAACTGTATGAACAAACAATACTATTTTGCAGTTAGCCTGAAACATTTTGGCTCGCCCGTACTTTGTAGTGTCGGGTGTGGGTCAGCATTGTGAATATTTGAAATAAATGGGTAATTACACACCCTAATGTTATGAGTACTATAAGGTAAAAATACTTCATGGTAAATTGCGGGTATGTTACGACCTTTACTTACAAGCACAGCACACATACAACGTATTATCATCCCTTATCGTCTTACCGAAACAAAGCTCTCTGATGGTAAAACATTACAATAGATAGATCATGAAGTTGACTGTCGTGTAAAAAAGCTAAATAAAATAAATTACGTAGAATGGGTTTTAGTGAATTCAGAACTTTATAAAATTAAAACATAAATTATTGAATACAATTCATGAAAGTGGTTCCACTTCCACTATCTTTTTCATGTTATCTCAACATATAATACACAACATGTATACGCTGAACGGGTGTACTAAAATAGCAGATACGGTCTACGAAAAACGCACCATACATGAAATTATAATAAATGCTTTGTGCTTAGTATTTCATTTACCAGCCTTGTATGGTTTAATGTTGCTTTTGTCGAAAATACAAAGCAGCAATACAAACCAGATTTGTTTGATTCAATTAGGGTGGATGGAATTATTGAATAATAAGCCGCCAAAATGCACGCCAAATCCGTCCCTCATTTTCATAAAATAACAAAATTGTTTGAACGGGAAGAAATTAGTCAATCGCACGTTCAGCATACGGCGACTATGTTGGGAAATTTGCCTTGGTTCAAAACACAGTTCATTTCAACTGTTCGTAATATAATTTAAACGGTGGAGAAAGTAGATGTCAACCCGTTATCCGTGTAGACAAAATGTGTTGATTCATTGATGAATATTTCCGTACCAAAAATGCAAATTAACAAAAAGCGAACGAAATAGTAAATGGCAACAATCGATCCATATTACACACCATCCAATCTCAATTAGCTAACAGTTTTGGTACGGCATGATAGCATCAGAATTAGTGTAAGTGCAATTACTGAATTACACTGTTCAAATAGCCGTAACTGCTTTATGCGTAACTCAGATAACATGGGATCTATAAAAATGAGGTTAGGTTAATAACACTCATTTCTAGAGTATTGTGTGATTCGAAAATCTGATTTCAAATGTCAAGTTATTACACTAAGAATGTGTATGAGAAAAATGTATTTTTCTTCGTTGTGTGCCAGATTCACTTCAGCGAGAATTCACACATTTCGCACATTATGTCTCTAGTTCAGACATCATTTTTACACTCAGCACAATATTTCCACTACCAGAGACTCTCGTAAGGATTTTGGACTATGGAGAGGATTTCTGTCCAATATTATTAACATGCGAAAAGAGTGGTTAAAAATGATGTAAGAGAAAGTTTTATAATTCTCAGGGTGAAAAATCAAGCCTGATCATGGGCGTGCGGTAGCAATACACCTGTGACGCAAGTCCACAAAAGAAATTTTTTTCGGAGGCGAAACCATTTATACAGCTAAGTTTTGACTTCCCATACTTGCGACCGACGTACCCACATCTAAGGCGAAGTGTCTTTTCATTCAATTAAATCGGTTCAGTGGATCCGGAGATATGACCTTTAGAAAATGATCATTTTCAATACAAAAAGTGCATTTTCCCATCCCGAGTAAAAAAAAAACCATGCGATTTGAGACTGAAATTGAGACTGTTTTTGTGTATGGCACTGAGTACTGTATTTTCGAACGCTTTAGACTGTTTTGAGACCGTCATCATCAAAAAAAATGATGAGTATGCTCATTTTTGCCTCAATTAATAAACATTTTTCTAGTGTTTGAGACTGTTGAGACACTCTCAAAGGCCTCAATACAGTTGTGAAAAATATTTTTGTCGAAAATTAGTCTCATTGGCTAAAAAAATATTTTTCACATTTGAGCATACTCAACTGTCAAAAACCTCAATAAAATTGTGAAAAATATTTTTGTCGAAAATGAGTACACTCAACAGTCTCATTGGCTAAAAGGAATATTTTTCACATTTGAGTATGCTCAACAGTCTCAAAAGCCTCAATAAAATTGTAAAAAATATTTTTGTCGAAAATGAGTACACTCAACAATCTCATTGGCTTAAAAAAATATTTTTCACAATTGAGCATGCTCAACAGTCTCAAAAGCCTCAATGAAATTGTGAAAAACATTTTTGTCGAAAATGAGTACACTCAACGGTCTCATCGCCTAAAAAAAATATTTTTCACAATTGAGCATGCTCAACAGCCTAAAAAAGTCTCGAAATAAGCATGCTCAGCGATCTCAAATAGTCTAAGTGAGTGTACTCAATGACCACAGGCAGTCTAATTCTAAAAAAAAAATCAAAATTAGTGTACTCACTGGTCTCATTAATGATGATTTTATAAAAAAAAGCGAAATTGAGTACTTCTGAGTTTTTTTCAGAAATGGAGACTGATTTGAGGCTGTGAGTATACTCAATTTTAGTACTCACTGAGACTGCCATTTTCACTCGGGTATGTGTTTGTGTGTGTAATGTGTAATGTGTATGGTAGCACATGTTGTATGAGACAAGGTGCGGTGTTCGAGATAGAGGTTTGGTGTGAAAGGAAAAGTTGTTGGGTTGAGTGTGTAGTGTATCGGGGTGGCCGCCAAAATGCCGGAAAATAGACGTGGGCCCAGAAAAAATATTTTGATAGAGGATTAGAGGAAGCAGTAGTAGTAGCCACCACGCTTAGGTTTGGTGGCGGCGGCGGCTCGAGAAAAAATCTATATATAATTCGTCAGAAACAATTTTTCTACTTCCAAAAAAACTGATGACACAACAAAAACCCTTTTTAAAAGGAAAATGTGACGCAAGTCTTCGTCCCTTCTTCTAAAAGAACTGATTAGTGAGGCTTTCGAGGTTAACGAAGGCGTTCGTCAGGGTTGTTGTCTCTCTCCTCTTCTGTTCATAATTTTCATGGACAAAACCATCAAGCAGGTCAATTTGCAGGGGAATGTGGAAATTGGGGAAGTAATTATGAAAATCCTGGCGTATGCGGATGATTTAACCCTATAAGCAGATAATGCCGATGATTTGCAGAGGGGGATTGACTGCCTGAAAGTTGCATGTGAGGAGTACGGGATGAAGATAAGCGTCGGCAAAACTAAGGTTATGCATGTTGGCAAATCTCGGAAAGAGGTAGTGTGCAGTTTAAATGGGGAGCAGTTGGAACAGGTTTCTGAGTTTAAATATTTAGGAACCATGTTTTCACAGGATGGCAAGTTAGTTAGGGAATTTGAGGAAAGGAGAAGAATGGGAAATGCGGTGGTCAGTCAGCTGAGGTCTCATGTGTTTAACAAGAAGGAATTAAGTAGTGGCACAAAGTTAGCTATTCATAGATCAATCTTCAGACCAACAATTTTATATGGTAGTGAAAGTTGGGTGGACTGCGGGCACCTTGTGCATGGCCTGGAGGTTTCTGATATGAGGGTTCTTAGGAGCATAGCAAAAGTGAATCGGAGGGAACAGTGGGACAATCATATCAGGAACGACGGCATCAGAGAAAATTTAGGAGTTAGGTCAGTGGAGGAAGCGGCAAGGGTTAGTCGTCTGAGATGGTACGGGCACATTCAAAGGATGGGTAATAGTAGGCTCCCAAAGAGGATATTGAATGCACAGGCCAAGGAGAAGGTTCATAGACTCAATTAAATCAGATTTAGAAGTTAGAGGGCGAGCAAACCATCTCCTTGGCAGAGGATAGAAGGGTATGGAGGGGGGTGGTCAATGACCACCGGGTTGCAGCTTAAAGACCCCACACCGAAAGGTACAAACGATCTATAAAGTTTGATGATGATGATCTTCCAAACGAACATAAATGATGTAAAATTGATGTAAATGTGATGCAATAGTGATTAGACCCGAACGAAGAACGAAGTTCTTCGAAAAGTAGACATGCGTTTATCACGACGTTTATAACCACCCCAATGTCGTCCCGGGAGTTGGGGCGGAGCAGCGATCATGGTCCTTATATGAAGATGATGAAAAATGTCCGTCCGTCCGTCTGTCACCGCGACAACTTGAGCAAAACTTGACCGATTTTCAAAAACTTTATATTCCCTGAAAGGTAATTGAAAAATCTTTTCTTTTTTTTTTTGATTGAATCTGGGCACTGTCGCGTGGACCCAAGGAGCTAGGGCCGTTTATGTGGTTTTTGCTCTTTTGTACATAACTCGAGCAAATCTTTTCCGATTTTCATAACTTATTTTTTTTTTTGCTTGAAAGGTCTGACAATTTATGAAAGAAACATTTTTTAATTTTGAGCTTTTGGACTCAGCCAGGGCTCTTAAACTGAAGTTGTACTAGGGCCCAACGTGTTTTTTCTGCATAAATCGGGTAAATCTTATTTTCGTGCATTTTGAGTCACAGTCGCTAATACATTCTTTTACAAGAGTTGCTAATCGCTTAGTATGGTGTTGCTTGAATGGATTTCGATCGCAGGTGTAAAACACACACTTTTACTTCACTGCATTGTGTGACATTTCTTTCAAAATGGCGGCGTGTTCCAAAATCGGGAACTACGCCAGATTTACCAAATAAGACAAACGCCTGCATTTTGAAAGAAATGTCACATTGTGCACTGGTACAAAACTTTTACCCATGTCGAGAAAGCCACCCTAGATGCGTACGGTAAATGCGCCAGTTATCGGCCAAAACATAGTTTCACTAGTTACCGGCCACATTTCGCATTCAAATATGGCCGATTACTGTTGCTGACCGGAGTTTACTCCATGGCCGATAACTGGTGCATTTACCCTACTTTGAGTTCATAATTTCAAGACAGACATTGGAGTTGAATTTTTTTTTTTTGGAGAATCCCAAGTAATTTCGGGTGTTACTTTATCAAGTTATTCCAATAGCTGCAAATCAAATTTTTTATATGTAATAACAAACGGAAAAGTAAATAAATAACAAGATTTACTGCAATATTTTAGGAAGCTTACCGAATTATTTTTGTTAGCGTGTTCTGGAAAAAAAGTCCTTCGACTATAATTTGTTTGTTTTTCAACAATTTCTCTGTCTCAAGAACATATACTTTTGTTCACATTTTTCTCGTTTCCTTGAAATTCCATAGCGAAAACTCTTACACATAAAATAGTTTCTTCATTTTCATTTACACACAGCATACCAACCGAAACGCTATCGCTGGTTTACTTATCACAAAAACTTACATATTTTTTTTTGTTGTATTTCTCTCAAAACTGAAAATCCTTTCGTTTTACAAACGTATGAACAAATAGAAAAACTCAAGTAGGATATATGAGCGCTAAGGTACGAATTGTATGGAAACATGCAGTTTTCTATGTTGTATAACGTAAAATTCCCAAATAGCAAAATGATGTATAACGTAAAGGGAAGTGATTTATGCACAGACATTTTTAAAATTATAACGTCCAACAAAAAATTTTTTTGGAAGTTTTGTTTGTTCTGGATTTTATTCTATCTTCGTATTACGTAACACGTTATGGTAGAGGAATTTGTTGTAGTAAACTGCTTGACGTGCAATTTCTAGAAAATGAAACTTTGTTCTATTATTTGAAAAACTTCAAGTGCTATTTTAGTTTCAATTGGACTGCATGCTTTACGTAACTATTGTTTAAGCAGTGACCAAATAGGTAAGCGCGTCAACTTGCTTTATGAATTGCTTTCAACTTGTATAACAAACAATTTTAATTGAAGGGAATGGTAAATTGGTTCCACGAAAGGAAGAACAAGTGGCGCGGGTCCAGCATAATCCCAATGGGAAGAGATAGAGTCGCTATTCTAATGTTGGTGAGGAGAGGTTTTTATCTAATTTTTCTCGCGGTTCTGGCACACCTCATTCAAGTCGCTAGTAACCCAAATCCGTTGAAAAAACTGCCGGAAGTTAAAATGCGCTAGAGATTTTTCCTCCCTTTCTCACATAAGGACTTAAATGAATATTTATTGATTATCTATCGAATTCAAGAAGACAGAAAGGTCATTCGTCGATTTTAATGTAAAGTTGAAGCGAAATCAGAGCGTCTGCGCAAAAAATATATCCAAGGAAGTCTTTGCAGGGAATGGTAGTAGGGATGGTCTCTATCACCCCACTGCAGAACAGGCTGTTGCGCTGATCTAAAGTCACTCAAGCCACCCATTTCTGACGGAATACTCACCACAGAGGTGGGGTATCGACTGTTTAGCAAACAATCCAACGTTTTGTGCTCTTTCATAACTATAAGAATTTCAAAGATCCATGGAAATTACTCAAGGTAATGTCAAAGGCCCTACCGTGGTATGTCTAAATGGCCTAAATGTTCTTGTTGGATATTGAATTTTATCATATGTTAGCAGTACATATGGGCAATCCCATTCGTCCCTTTATTGTAATTAAGTAAGAAAGAGGGTATTCGAATAAAGTTTCTTCTTGTCGCAACATTCAAAAGAGTCAAACGTTTTATATTTTTGCTGCTCTCAAATCTGTGAATTTAACAGTTCTCTTCTGCACCATACGTAGTTTCTTCAAGAAATCCTGAAACTATTTTCTCTAAAAACTATTTCAAAAAAATTCGTGACAAGAAAATTTCGCCGCTAGTTTTCAAGAGTTACTCGAATTTTTAAGAAATTCTGGGCCCCGTCTACTACCCTCACCAGGCCCGGACTGGCCATAAGGGCTGACCGGGCATCATCGCCCGGTGCGCCCCAACTAGAGCTTGCATTTACGGGTTTCCGTAAAAATGCCGTAAATGACATCTGCAGGACACAGCATGTAAATTATTGCACCATTTTAATACGACCATCTTCAGTTTAGTATTATATATCAGAAGAGTCATCGTCGTGAAGTATCCTGTCACGCTGGTCCCGATGGGATTAGTTTTATTGACGAAATTTAATCATCCGTAATTTTCAACTAATTTTGACCACACAACACTTATACCATTGGGACCAGTGTGACGGGAAATTTCGTTACATTTACATTACATTTATGTAGTCATGGTCACCGAAAAATGTCTTGACCTGCCTAATATTATGTCCTCAATTTGTTCTTTGCGTCCTTTCAAAAATAAAAGTTTGTCCTAGCTGCTAGTTGGTTTTAATCGACCGCCGGTTGGTGTTAATAGACCGCCAGTTGGTGTTAATAGACCGCCGGTTGGTGTTAATAGACCGCCGGCCGGTTGGTGTTAATAGACCGCCGGCCGGTTGGTGTTAATAGACCGCCGGTTGGTGTTAATAGACCGCCGGTTGGTGTTAATAGACCGCCGGTTGGTGTTAATAAACCGCCGCGCCGGTTGGTTTTAATCGACCGCCAATTGTATAGGGCAGTCATCGAAAGAACTGCAACGTCATTTGATTGAATAGTTCACTTTTTGTATGTTTTACTTACTGCCATAATAAAGCTGTTGTTACATACAGAAACGCTCTTGTCTTTATATGGGCGATTCCATTGGTAGGTTGCGAGGGAACCATGTGTTCTTGCTAAACCGTGCACATACGAGATTTGTATTGTATGAAGAAAATTCCTCTATAGGTTCAACGTACAACTCCTTCATGCGAAAGAAGTTCAACCTTTGCATTCTTAGCCAGAAGACGGTTCCCTCGTAACACATTTTCCAACTTTTCAATGGAATGGCCCATATAGTTATTTTTATTTGGACATTGTTTGTTGCTGGATATATGAGCCGACGACGAATACTATAATTTTTCGAGTCTCAACAAACAGCTTCCAAGCAGACAAGCACCACGTAACTCTACACGCCGATGCAATCTGGGTACAATTATCACGAAAACTACAACACGATAACGACACCCTTGCATTTAAAAAAATTCTTAGATTGGCGCCCTTCACTCGGCTCGCCCGGTGCGCCCTTCGGTCGCCAGTCCGGGCCTGACCCTCACAATACGATTCTCTCCCACTCTGAGCTGCTCCAGGAACTAAACTTCATTTGGCGTAAAAATGTTCTTATAACTTGGAAATTGAGCCTTAGAGCGCTGTTTTTCTATGAGCTTGAATGTAAGCTAACGACCCGGTGGCACTTTTAGACCCTAACGACCGACTCATGATCAAACAAATCAGTGTGGGGAACTCGTCTGCTGTCCGATTGAGAAAATAAACTGATTATCGAATGTGTATAAAGCACAGTGTTAGAGTGTTCAAAGTAACCCAATCAACTTATTTAAATTAGAATAATCATGTAAAATGTAAAAATCGTTTCATTAGTTAGTTATCCAACTCGTGAAAAATGAATAATAAAATCGTTTCATTTAAAAATGTAATAAACGTATCTTAGCTCTTATTCCAATACACAGATGTTGAAGTGGTTTGAGGGGTAGTTAAAAAAGAGGCATTCATGTCTTTCTGGTAAAAGACATTGCTGGCAGCCGCTCGTATTCTACTCCTATAAGTTTTGGTCCTATGCATTACAGGTGGCGCTTGGTTCGTCTGTCAGCTGACTACTAACAGAAAACATATGTCAATAATAAAAGGGTCTCAAAAAGTAGAGCGAAAAAAATCGAAACTCGTAAATAATTGTCTTGCCCCGGTAACGGGGAAGCTCGCACCAGCGCGATTCACAATAGAACATTTTCCTAATACGAAATGTCATTTTGTGAATGACGCTGACGTGAAGTTCCACATCTAATGTAGGAATTTCGCGCCGTATGATAATTATATCATGACCACACAACATAACCAACTAATCGGTGCTCCGTTAGTATCCCATGCCTCGGTCTTTAGATATTCAGATACTAAGCTATGAACGAGCACATTTATCATAACCCTACTACATGCACAAGTCCCTTCAATATTCCTTTGGCTCTTTGTCCCCGGGAGCGAATAGCACCCACCTAAAATAGACGAGATAGAAATTTAAAAATGAAACGAAGCATAACGATGAGAAAGACTGGAAACAAGTTACCAACAATAGTAAAGACACATTATTCCTTAAATTCTCTATTCTATTTTTAATCTGTTCATGTCAACTGTAAGTATGGAAAATAAATTCAGTGGCAGAGTCGACATTCACTGAAGGAATTGTAATTTTACCAAGAAATTCTATCTGTAATAGCATTTTCTATTGCATGTATCAAGATTGAGATTTGAATTTCTATTACGCTTTATTTTTATTGGCTATGAAATGCTGACATTTACAATTCCTTATGTGTACCAAACATATTTCAATTACTCCCTCACTCCCGGTTCCCGTATAGCATCTGAGAAATTACTGTCTCCTCCTCGTTTTAAGAAGTAAAATCTTGTGTGCCACTATCACTTGTATGCAATAAATGCTTTTAAAAGAAATCCAATTTAATTAAAATTACTCTTTAAATATTTATGTTTATTTCGTAATGTGATTGACCTTATTCCAGTGCCTTTGTCGACGATGACATCAAATAGAACTGAAAGACCATAAAGCGAATGAAGTAAAATTTTAAGTTTTAAATGCAACGTGATTTGCATTTACAACCATACACTCCACTATACTCGTTTACACTTGATGAACGGATAACAAGCTTTTACTGTTTAGAACGCTGAACACTCATTTACCTTCGATTGATATTGCTTTTGCATTCACATGTCGTTGCGATGGATTAACTCACAAAAAATGAATGAGAATGGTGAATGGCAGTAGGAGTGTAATTTTCTGTTATGTAGAAAACAAATTCCCGTTGGGATGCAATGAAATCGTGTTAATTATTACGTTTTAAACTTGGATGTTCAATCACTCTTTTACGTTAAAAAAATGTCACCCTCAAAGCTGCAAGTATGGTCTGCATTGAGGTTTTTTTAACCTGAAACTTTTAAGCTCTTATAAAGCATCACTGTCGTAGGAAGTAGCTTCAGCGACGTAATTTGTAAGCTTTCGAAAAATTGACCTTCTGGAATGAAATTAAACCGATTTGAGGAATTTGTAGAGAATCGACAACCGGATGGTCTAACACAAATCAACATACGGTTTTATTGTGGTGAAATTCTTAAATTCAGACAACTATATAACATAGACAGTGGAAGCAGTCGATTCTTATAGGTAAATCTTACTAAGAAGATCTAAGATTTCGTAATAATCTAAATTTAGAATATCTTAAAGTTGCAACGCCTTCCTCTTTCTGGTATGTTTCAACGTTTAACTCTTTGAATTATTTTGTCAATGACATGACATTTTACTTTCTATGCTGATGGACTCACCGAGATGTTGAATGTTCTTTCGAAGGTATTTCGGACCTAGCGCTGCTGTCTATGCTATAATATAGTGGGTTCACTCAAAAATTGTCGCCAAGAAAGTAAGTTATGCAATAATTCACCATCATCATCATCAAACTTTTTAGACCATATTAGTACCTTTCAGTGTGAAGTCTTCATGTCGCAACCCCAGAATGGTGAACTATTGTCCTCCGTGCCATCTATCGCATGTCAAGGAGATGGTTTGTTCGACAAGAGAAATGCCCCCTAACTTCTAAATCTGACTTAATTGAATCTATAAACCTTCTCTTTGGTCTACCCCTTGGTCTGACACACGGATCCTGATCCTTTTTGGTAGCCTGTTATTACCCATCCTTTGAACGTGCCCTTACCCTTCCACTGACAAAATCCCTAAATTTTCACTAATGTCGTCGTTCCTAATATGATTATCCCTGCTCCGATTAACTTTCGCTATGTTCCTAAGAACAATCATATCAGAAACCTCCGGTTCATGCACGAGATATCCGCAGTCAACCCAACTCTCACTACCGTACTGAATCGTCGGCCTGAAAATTGACCTGTGCGTAGCTAAATTTGTTTCGCAACATAATTCCTTTTTGTAGAGCACATGTGATCTCAGCTGACTGGCCACTGCTCCCATATTCCTCCTTCTCTCAAATTCCCTAACTAGCTAGTCATCCCCTGAAAAAATGGTTCCTAAGTACTTGAATTCAGAAACCTGTTCCAGCTCCTCCCCATTTAAATTTCAAGCAATCTCCTTCCGAGATTCGCCGACATACATAACCTAAGTTTTCTCTGCCCTTATCTTCATCCCGTACTTCTCACATGCAGTGTTCAGATAGTCAATCCCACCCTGTAAATTCCTGGTATTATCTGTTAACAAAATCAAGTTATTCGCATAGGCCAGGATTTTCATTATTACCTCAACCACATCGACATTTCCCTGCGAGTTTGCCCGCTTAATGACTTTGTCCATGAAAATTATGAACAGAAGCGGGGAAAGACAACAACCCTGACAAACGCCCTAATTATCCTCGAAAGAAACATTAATCACTGCTCCCTGAGTAAATACTCTTAATGACATGCAGTAAACCCCCATTGATACCGTACTAGCTAAGAAATCCGAATAGCGTCTGCTTTAGTACTCGGTCGAATGCCTTCTCCAAGTCGATGAAGCATAAGCAAAAATCCCTGTTCCTTTCATAAAGGTAGAAAATCTGATCTTGACACCCTCTCAGAGGCCTGAAACAACCCCTAATCCACTACACGTTCCACTATGTTCCTATTGTTGCTGTTGGATCCCACTTCATCCGCTATACTTAATAAATTCCGTCCTCCACCCCTGCGGATTTTCCTGCCTTTAATCTGCCGACCTTTCGGAACACCTCATCCAGCGCAATTTCTTTCTCCACCCACGAACTACGACCTGTTCCCCTGTCATTTTCCCTTACCTGATTGACAGATGTAAATAAATCTCGAAAGTAATCCCGCCAAGTCTTCAAGGCTTCACCTTTATCCGTAATTAACCCGCCATCTTTATCTAAAATGCTACTACATCCCTCTTTCACTCAACCACGCCTAATGTGCTTAATCATCGATTAAAATTTCGCACACCACTCTTGACCTGCCTTTTCCAATTCCTCCCTAAACTTCTTCCCCTCCCGGTCTTTCGCTTCCTTGACTTTACCCGTTGCCTACAAGCAATAATTACGGGGACGTTTTAGAGTGACACAGGCAATATTACTTTCACATTTGCGCGGTACAGGGACGTGTGGTAAACCCATAAGCTTATTACATTCATCACTTTCGTAATATTGCTTGTAAGATGATTTATGAGTTTAACGTAATTTGTCGCTATCGACGACGTTCGTTGAACACTTTTAGCACCTCTAAGCATCATTACATACATTTTGTTTCGAAAGAGTGACTGTGGACAATGCAATATGTGAGATTTACTATCTCAGAAGGAAATGAAGTCGCCAAATGGCACATCTATCTGTCTAGAGATCAGGGAACCAACATTTTAACATGTGTTCATACCAGGTAACAAACTCATCATATGTCAATTCCAAACATTCTGCAAAGATGTCGTTTCGATCGCAGTAATATAATTCACGCTTTCAGAGAGGCGTCTGCTTAAGAGTGCAGACTGCTTACAAAAGAGCCATCTGTCGGAATCTTTTCAACTAATGAAAACTTGAATGGAAAAAGTCGCAATTTTCAACGTTTTTCTCTTAAAGTCTTAAATGAAAACGAATGCTTATATCGTTATTACATACCTAACCTATTCTCAAACAAAATTACGGAAAACACTTTTAAAGAAAACATTTACAATTGCTAGAAATGTGAATTCCAGTATTTCACAGCAAAAGTCAGTCTTTCAGCTTTTCCACTTAATAAACACTTCAAAACGCATAATTTTTTTGACCAATGTGTTTGCTCACTTAATCTTTAACTGCATAATAAGTTTAAATAGCAGAAAACATTTTTTACGAGTCAGAAATGGATAAAAACTTTTTGAGTTGACACATTTGCAAATATTTGTAAACGTCAAAAGCCAACAAAGATGGCGGCCATTTTTATTTGCAATCATCAACTCAAAATTTTTTGTATCAATTTCTGACTTTTAGAAAATGTTTCCTGTCATTTAAATTGATTATTTAGTTAAAGATTAAGTGAGCAAGCACATTGGTCTAAGACTTTAAGAGTTAAAAGAGTTTAAGACTTAAAAACGTTACAGAAAATTGCGACTTTTTCCATTCAAGTTTTCGTTAGTTTAAAAGATTCCGACAGATGGCTCTTTTGTAAGCAGTGTGCAGTGTGCACCCTTAAGTCAGTCGTATGCAAAATGTCATGACAAAGTCAAGTGAAGAAAAATGGTATCCTTTTAACCTTTGCACTTTATCATGAACTTTACTCTGACATAAGGTGGCATTGGCTTCGGCAAGCTCATTGGTGTACTGAAGTAATTCAATTATGAATAAAAAAACTTTCGTTAAATGAATGTCTTTCTAGGAATTCGAACAAAAGAATTTTTTGAATTTTATGATGGATTTGGTAAAAAAGCAATTTATGTTCATAATTGACTTACTTGTTTGTTTTCAATGAATTTACTTTCTGTTACGTTTAAAGTTTGACAATTAAAATGTTCACCGTTCAGATGAAAACAAATTAGAAAATATTTCGTGAGGAATGAGGATTCATGTGGATGTGTAAGGTACCCACAAACCACTTCTGCGTAATTTTCAACTAAAATTTTAACGTTGCTATTGGAGTCCTTTGACAAAAATCGTGCATAATGTTTGATTATAATTTTTTTTCCGCAACTCAAAATTAAAATCTAGCAATTACATCAAATAAATTCCCAGAAGAAGCTCGAACAAATAGGGAAAACAACAAACAAAATGTGAAGCACAAAGTCACTAAATCATTGTGCATCACTTCTGCATATCACTATTACGGTGCGGATATATTAAGAAAAGAAAATGCTAAAAGGAACAGAAGCACATAGCTGCCACACCGAAAGCAAAGTGAGTTATGAGCAAAAATCAATGAATTTTCTATGTCGTAGTTTTCTTTGTTATTTGTCGAAGTGTATCAATCTATTTCCTCATTTTTATTTATTGAAATCCATTATTATTGTTTCCTCGAAATGTATCATTCGCTTTAACCATGAAGTGTATTATACACTAGAGAAAAATTCTGGAACAAGAAAACTAAAACCCTTTTTCCAATGATAAATACTCGGAAAAAAAAATAAAATATTTTTCTCTCTTGTCGAATTGGTTTTTCTTCCATCAATAACATTTATATAGCTACACTGAACATAAATTTAATTTATAGACGACGGTGTATTTTATATGCAGATCTAAAATGCTTTCCACTGATGTAAATGTATGCAAAGAAAATACAGATATAAATTGATTGGAACAAACAAATAAGGAACACTTTCCGACATTATTTTCAATGCTTTTATAAAAAGATTTGAATTAATGTTTGTTAAATTAACACACTCTGTTTATGGGCACGACGCTTTTGTAACAAGATTCTTGCTGTTTACTTTCCTTGTCGGTGTTGTCAGAAATGAGAGCCGTCGTTCAAGCCACCATCGACACATTTAGGCTCACCCGAACTGCCGGTCAACAGGTCTTTCAAAAGCTGGCTTATGACTTCAGATTCGGCTGGAAATTTTTGCTATTTTTGACACAAAGAAAATTATATTTTTTTTAATTTTCAAAAGAAAATTAGTTTGTCGTACGGTCATGGCAAAATAGATATGAAGTGTTTTCTTCTGCGCAGGATTTTGCGATGTTAAAAATCTGCGCAGAAGTACAAAGTTCATATCTACTTTGCCATGACTGTAATTCAATTTACGTTCGAACTTCTTCAACCGAGCTTTAGCTGCCGCCAGGGGCGTGACAGTCTTTTGTTTTGATATTTGCAAGCAATACTCGACGTGAAGTTAGCTGCAGTTGCAACTGAAACTAACTTCATTGCAACAAAATCTGCTGAAATCATTGAAAAGTTGAAAAATCAGCTGATTTTTTGCAACTGCAGCTAACTTCACGTTGAATATTACTTGGAAAGATCATAACTGTCACTTACCTAGCTACCGCCGACTGTTCCTTTGGGCTAGCCGCCGCCATAATTTAGTAACCGGCTCTCATGTCTAGTTTTTGTTGATGATTTTTTTTCACTTTCTTGCATCATTTCAATTTTCCCTTCCTAGAGCGATGGAGCATTAAAAGAGGTAAGCGTAGTGTTACATGGTTAAATATCGTTTTTACCATTATTGTTGTCTTCCACTTTGTTTCCTAATTTATATTTCTTTAATTAAAACGACTGAAATAGATGCTTTTAATTGTCGAAATGGGTATGAGAATAAATTGGCTATTGTTGATCGTTCCAACGAAATACCCTTTTACGTACGGGAGAAGATTTAAACGTGACAAATTATCCACAATGTTGATAAAGGTAATTTTACTTATTTGCTATATGTGAAGAAAGGATGAGTGGTTTTTGGTTTATTTAATTAAAATATTAGTTGTGTTAGTGTTGAACACACAATCCACTAACTTTGCTTTGTAGTCCAACATGACTAAGTCTACGGATTAACGTTTTTTTTCCGTTGACTGTTTAATTTATGTGTCTAATCGTTTAGGATCACGTTTAATCGCAATGATGGCATTGAAATATTTTAGTTTAAAGCGAGGTTTAAAAGTAAAAAGATGACAATTTGTTTTGCTCTCGGATTAAAATTAAAGTTTTGTTAAATTGATGCTATGGATTACACTCGCTTAGTTAAAGTTACTGAGTACCCATGCATACAACAAAATTTATTTGTTAACGAATTCATATTAGTACAAGTGCAGACACCAGGGCCCATTATTTCGGAAATATTTCCCAAGGTTGTGTAAAGAGCAGGTACAACCAATTTCAACCATCAGGTCAAAATCTAATACAGGTGTGACCTTAACTTGACTCCGAGAAGCATCAGCTGTCTTGCATATACAGGCATCCATAAGACTTATTGCAGTTCCAGCGAGTTTCACCCTTAAGAAAGTGCACATTATTAACTTAAAAAATTAAATATTTAGAAATAAAACTCGAAAATTAGAAAAATCAAATTTGTTATGGCACAAAAAATTCTGAATTTGTATGGGAGCTATAACAAGGCAGGGTGATGTTAAAATTCTGCCTATCCAAAATGAAAGGTGTCACTATTAGTCCCAATTTCCATTATTATCAATTTGACACCCGACACCAACCTGCCTCCTTGACGTCTAGTTGAAAGTATACTAAATCCGTATGGGAGCTATAAGAAGACAGGCAGGTGTATAAGTTATGTTTGTGGCTAATGAGAGGTGTTAGGGGCTATTCATAAATGACGTCCGGTCGTTAGGGAGGGGGGGGGGTTATGAGAAGCGTGACGTCCGGTTGAGAATTTGTGGTTTTGTCACATTTCTGTCAAGAATTTATAACTGGGCGCATGCCCGAGGTTTTTTGTCGAGAGAGAAACGCAGACTTAGCCAAAAATTTTCCTGTAGTTTGTTAGTTTGTGAACTAGGGAGTGTCAGATATTTTGACAGTTCTATGTTTTGCAATGTTTTTTCATTGCATATTTCGAAGACAATGATCACTAATTTTAAATTCCAAAACATCTACTGTTTGCACAACACATGCCTTTATAGATTATATGAATCAGAATATATAATTATTGAGTCTTAATGTCAAAATTTGATCTGAAAAAACATCGCTCTCGCCGAGTCTTTGCGATGTTTTTTTAGATCAAATTTTAACACTAAGACTCAATAATTATATATTTTGATTCAGAGAATCTATAAAGGGATGTGTTATGCAAACAGTAGATCTTTCGGAATTTAAAATTGACGATCAATGCCTTAGAAAACATAGAACTGTCAAAATACCTGCCAAATTTGCTATATTTTTTTAGAACATAATTCGGCATAAATAACAAATTTTTTAAAATTATAGCTCATGTACTGCGAGAGGATGACTCTTATGCAAATAATAGATAAATCAGAATTCAAAAAGTTTAAGTATGAAGGTCGAAAGTTGCTCTAAAAAATCATCGCATTCCAAGTTCGTGTGCGATGTTAGTTCAGAGTAAATTTGTACCTTCATACTTAATCTTTTTGAATTTTGATTCATCTATTATTTGCGTAAAAGTAATCTTCTTCCGGTACACGAGCTATAATTTTGAAGACTATGTTATTTACGCAGGATTCTCTTCAAAAAAAATATCGCAAATTTGACAGATCACATTTTTGCGATGTATTGTCTCACTTATTCTCAACTTGACACCAGCCTGCCTACTTGGATTCTAGCTCAAGGAATAAAAAACTCGTATGGGAGCTATAAGGAGGCAGATCGGTGTCAAAAATCTGCTTGTCCCCAAAAAATTGTATAAGCGTAAAATAATGTTTGCGTAGTCATGAACTTGACACGGCGTGCTGGCGTGCTAACTCAAAGAATATTTTTTCTCTATTGGAGCTATAAGAAGGCAGGCTTGTGCTAAAATTATGATTGGGACCAATGAAATGTATAACTGTAAAATGGTATTTCCGTAAATATAAATTTCTACACAAGACTGCCTTTTCCGATTCAAGCGAATGGGTTTAACAAATCTTTCTCTGGAGGAATTGTCTGTAAATTCTAACAGTCCTTCTAGGCGGAAAAACGTAAAAACTTGTTAAATACGGCTTTTAACGCTAAATTTTGAAATTAAAACAAAGGATGTTAAAATACATTAGAAGAAAAGTAGGCCTAGAACATTTTCTCATCAAATTTTAAAGGATAAGCCATCATCGTCATCACGAGTCAGAAATGGATGAAAACTTTTTGAGTTGATACATTTGCAAATATTTAAAAACGTCAAAAGCCAACAAAGATGGCGGCCATTTTTATTTACAATCATCAACTCAAAATTTTTTGTATCAATTTCTGACTTTTAGAAAATGTTTTCTGTCATTTAAATTGATTATGCTGTTAAAGGTTAAGTGAGCAAACACATTAGTCGAAAAAAATTTGCGTATTGAAGTGTTTATTAAGTGGAAAAGCTGAAAGACTGACTTTTGCAGTGAAATATTGGAATTCACATTTCTAAGCACTCGATAGCGTAGTGGTTAATACGTCTGCTTGCTACTATGAGATCGAGTTGCAGTGCGTTGGTTCGAAACTCAGCCGCAGACAGATTTGTTCCGATTGTTAGATTTGTAAACAAAACAAAGCTAATTGAATCGGTTCAAGTCATGTGAAGTTGAGTGTAGAGCCATCGTACGGCTTATCGGTGAAAGGCATTGTTGGGAGGTGCCGGTATTCTACTCCTACTAGTTTCGTTCCTAGTACATCTCATGGATGGCACTGGGTTTGTCGCACAGCTTACCACTGGCACAGTAAAAACTTTCCGGTAATGAAAGGATCTCAAATAGTAGAACCACAAAAAGTAGCGAAACTAGTAAATAATGATCTAGCCCCTAACCCTTCATGGATTGTTAAGGCAAGATTATTATTATTATTATATTTCTAGCAAATGTAAATGTTTTGTTTGGGAATAGGTAAAGTATGTAATGACGACATAAACATTCATTTTCATTTAAGGCTTTAAGAGAAAAACGTCACAGAAAATTGCGACTTTTTCCACACAAGTTTTCATTAGTTGAAAAGATTCCGACAGATGGCTCTTTTGTAAGCAGTGTGCACTCTTAGGAAAAATTGCACCAAACAGATATCTGTATTTCAAGCTGGGTAGCCTGGTGCCAAAAAAGTCTCTATGAAAATGTTAGAGGGGGAACAAGTACATTACTATGGACTTGGTCCCAATTCATAACCAGGTTGCTACTTCAGACGTTTAAATAACCATGCAGCCCGGTGCCAACCATATGCTAATGTTATAATAACTTGTTGTTGTTGTTTATTTGCCGTAGGATGTAAATGTTTTTATATGTCTCTTGGTTTGATTGCCGCATCAGACCAAGAAACACATAAAAACAATGTTATAGTAAGGGCAGTAACGAATAGTAGAGGGCAGCAGCAGCCTGGTGCCAAATTCAAATTACATTACGTATAACATTTCTCACTGCCATGCCGTTACAATGAATTTAACTGATTTTCGGCACCAGTCTGCCTTCTATAAGGCTACTCATACTTATCAAATATGCAGTCTGGTGCCTCGTCGGAAGTGAGGGTACATTAGGTTCAACTTATTGTCGAAGTATAATACCCAGTTGTTAGAAAAAGAATTCCCAAAAAATTAGCCCTGATAGGTATGCATAAGCTGCATATAATTACCTTAAAATGATATTTATGGTGCAACTAATTCTTATGCAAATTTGCTCCTGAATGTACACCACATTTGTGTAAGCATGTAATGTGCTTATGCTTATGCAAGCATTTTCAGACTACATTGTTATCGTTATGCTCTACTACAAAATTTATGAACTAATACTTCACATTGAACGATGATGGTTTGTTTAATGGTTCAGTTGCTCAGTGCACTACAAAATTACACATTATCGGTAAATTGGTAGAAGCTGTTCCAAAGATCCTTGAAAAATTTCTGGTCTTGTTAAAGCCTTCAATTTACTTTGATGTTACTTCAAGCTTATTCAAAAACCCTAAGCAGCTTACCCAAGAAGAACTTTCGTACCATTAGCTAGCACAATGCACATTCATTGCAGGACTTTTCGGAGAAACGAATTGTTGGAATTCAATTAAAAAATTGAAAAAAATATGCAAAACTTCTGTAGCTTCTGCCATATTCCTAACCGATAAATGTTTATTCTTACCGGTTGAAACCGGTTTGTAAGGTAAAGAAAAGTAAGGCCAGAAATGTGCATACAAAAGTACCAGCGTTGGCCACCACAGCGCTACGATCGGCTTTTAATACAAAGTAAAATGTGCACTAAGGTCTGCGCGAATGCAAATAGAAGCAACGAAGCTGATCCAAAGGTTCTAAATGTACTAATCTTTGAGATAAGTTTGGCAACGACATTGACCTAAGGTTGGAACGTGTGTGTTACAACTTGAAGTATGTGTACGATCTCTCGCTGTTTATGCTGATTCAATTAGATGCGGTACGTACGTTCCATATAAATGCATTTTTTGACCTGTAAACTACACGAGGCTTGAATTATGTGTATCTAAGAGGTGCTGTACGCATATACCGCATAAATGCCGAGAAATCACTAGAAATAGGTAAATGTCGTTGGCAAACTTAGCTTAAGCATTAGTACATTTAGAAACTTCAGGACATTTTAGAGTCGTGCGCCGGCGCCAGCCGATCAAATTTTTTGCAATTTTTTGGTCATTTTAAGCCGCCGCCCGTTGGCGTAAAGTCCACTAATTTTCATAGAAATTCCCGCCGCCACTCAGGTTAAAAGCTTGAAATGCGCCGCCGAAACGGAAAAAAATCGATCGGCACACGGCTCTAGAACAGCTTCAACGCTTCCATTTGTATTCGCGCGGACCTTAGTGCCCATTTTACTTTGTACTAAAAGTCGATCGTAGCGCTGTGGTGGCCTATTGACAAAACACTGATAAAATATTGTGAAGTTCCACACATATTAAGTGCATATTTTATGGCGATGTGGTGGCCCACGCTAGTGAAGAATGTCGCAGAGATGACAACGGGCTATTAATGGGGTCTCAGGTTGGCCAAGGATATGAAACACTAATTTTTGGTATTTGATATGGCGTTTGAACCGGGTCAACCTAGCATTGAGTTCTTAAGTATAACCAGAATTTTAAATATTTTTTTGTTGTTGGTAATATGAGTGAGTGTTGGCTCCTTCGGATAATTTGTGTCATCAGTAAGCAGCTTGTCCCGAGCTACAGTGAAGGATCAACCACCAGACCTGACAAAGATAACTTTAACATTAATATTTTTCGTTTCAATGTCAACATCCGTGCTCCCACAACATAAACAGAGGATACCGGCTTCGAAGGGGAGACGAACTTTTCTCCATGTGCATAGCAATATGTTCAACGAAACTCGGAGAGAATCCTGTACTTTCATAGCCCCTTCTGTACACTCTCTTTTCACCGGACAAATGAGATTATATCCGAACCAACATCAAAAATTTCTCGTCATTAACAAAACCTATAAATCAGCCCATCGTGACTCTCACACGAAAATTTCACGAATAATATTTTAACTTTCTCTCCTTTTGAAATACCGTTGTTTCTTACAATATATAAAAAAATATATATAAAAAGAAAAACCGAGGAAAAATAATCAAAATACACATTTCGTTTGGCCTACAGGCGAACAGTTGTGTCGCGATAGTCACGTATGAAACACATGATCCCTTGTGTATACGTCGTTGCGTGCACTGTTTTCTGGTGCGTTTAGCGATGGCAATTTTAAAACGAAATTTCGTTTACGTTTATTTGCTCACATAACTGCGGATACACAACTTAACGATTCGGGTAGAGAAGTGATTTCGAAGTGGAATTGATAATTCCGATTTTTCAATAAGACCGAATTGTGTGTTGTGTATGTTAGGATTATTAGTGTGGTGTGGATAGGCCGAACCAATTTATATTTTTTTTTTTCTGTTTTCCACACCCGAAATATTATGGATTAGCATATAATACGACTTTCATTTGAGTGGAGGTTAGATATAGAGAAAAAGAAAGAAAGAAAGAAGGAAAATGTGTTAATGTAGAAGATGTGTGATGATTTAATTTAAAAAAAAATGTTCGGTTGGATTTTTGAAATTTTTTCCTGTGTCGGTTGATAGTGGTGCCACATTCATATTCGCAGAGGAGCAAAAGTGTACTGTGATTTCACTTTAACGATGCGGTAACAAGCTGTGCGTATATACGAAGTGTATGCTCATCGTGATCGACGAATCAGAAAATTACATGAGACAATAAATCAAACGGTATGGGCTCATTATGTCAAATGATTTTCCGATTATTCCGTTGATATTTTTCTTTCCGTACAGATAGAAATTTATTCAAAATAATTCTCAACTTTTTTTTTTGCTGTTTTCGGGTGATGAGAATTGAAAAGACGATTTTAACCATTTCGATTTGATCTTTGGGATAGAAAAATAAATTTACATTTTTGGGGTGGAAATCAATGTAAGTAATCCATATAATGCGAGAATATTGTACAAGAGGAATTAAATTCCACTTTGGTATTTGGTATGCGTTTATTTAACGTTTGACTTTTGTTTTTTTTTTTATTTATTTTTATACGAGACTTTCTCCGCTATTAAAGGATTGGTAATGACGCAAAAATGTCGTTATCTCAAAAAAAATATATTTCCTTTTTTGGATCATTAACTTAATCTTTTCAAATATGTCGTGACGTCGTTACTGTCAAAATTTCTAATTTTGTAGTTTTTACGGGTGGATAAATTGAAAGCCGTAACAGTCGAATCGCTAGGAATTGAATCATATTTATGTTTTCATTGTTCATATTCATTGCGCCTTTGGTTCATTTTTTAGCGTTATCTGAAGAACTTTGCATGTGGTAATATTTATCTGATACCGTTCAGCTAAGAGCAAAGCAATGTGTCATCTTCCTCTGATCTCGTTAGCATTCTTAAATATGCATCATACTTATTTAACTAGCACTACAACCATAAAGGGTATTTACCTTCTCCGACGTCCGCCTCCCAGCTGGATACTCCCATAGTTCTTAAGTTAACAAAAGCTTGCACCATGCCCTTCTTTTTCCCTCCAGTTCAGTCTTAAGAGATTTTCTACCCTGAAAGGTAACCAAAATATCTTTTATGAGATTGAATCTAGGCACTGTCAGTCTAAGGGCCGCCGAGCTAGGACCGTTTAAGTGGTTTTTGGTTTTTTGTTCATAACTCGAGTAGATTATTTCCGATTTTCATATATTTTTTTTTGTTTGTAAGACCTGGGCATGACCGACAATTTATGGAAGAAACTTTTTTGGATTTGAGTCCTGGCACTAAAAACGAGTTTCTGTTGGCGCTCTACATGTTTTTTGTACATAACTCGTGTAAATCTTTGCCGATTTTCAAATTTTTTTTGATCGAAAGGTCTACGACTGTCTCCCGTTTTATGGAAGACAATTTTTTGAGTAGAAACCCTTGGACTCAGTCAGGACCCTAAAACTGAGTTTCTACTAGGGCTCAATGTGTTTGCTTACATAAATTGGATAAATCCTAACTGATTTCGTTGATTCTTTTTCTAAGGGTAATCGAGTCCGAATTATATTCAAAAACAAATTTGGACCCGGTGCCTGTGCTTACGACTGAAGTGGGCCTGAGGTCTGTCCTACGGTCGGTCGGCCCTAACCAAAAAAAATTTCCTTATGGCCCTAGGTCGGTCCTTAGGTCTACCCTAGACAAAAAAATGATTTTTCGCTATGTTGTAGAGATAATGGAGGGAAATATTTCTGTCTACGTAAGTATTTGTCTAAAGCCTCTTCTGAGGACCGTTGGGGCCATCCATAAATGACGTCCAGTTTTTTCAGTGCTGCTAGCACATTTAAATCGTTAATAACTCGATAAATGTGCATTCTGGCGAGTGAAATTTAGAGTATTAGTAGAGTAGTAGGGTACTTAGAGGGGTACAACACACATTTGAATCACCTGAAAGCATATTTATCGAGTTATTAACGATTTAAATGTGTTGGCAGCACTGAAAAAACTGGACGTCATTTATGGATGGCCCCCTTGGTCGGTCCTAAGGTCGGACCTAGACAAAAAAATGATTTTTTGCTATGTTGTATAAAAAATTGAGATGAACATTTTTGTCTATTTGGGAATCAATTTTGTACTTTCGGAATTCCTTTTTTGCACCATTTCTTCGGACGGGTTTTTCAATATTGTCCTCTCGGCAATTTCCAATACACGTTCGAGTCTTTTCGTAACATTAACTCTGTTTGCCACATCTATTCTGATACGTACGGGTCCCTTGGATATGTTTTATATATAAATCCGGCCTTTATTCGATTATTTGGCTTTACACAAAAACGTCTGTAATATTTTTTTGTTGTGCTTAATCTTAAGAGTGAATTCGCGAATACCTCAACCAATCTGATGTACACCAGATCGTCGATTCTCCGAATTTTGGTGTCAGTAAAATCTGTGGACTATCCTATTAAAATCGTCGAAGAAAATTGTTTTTCTTTCTTTCTTTCTCAATCTTTGAAAATATTTTTTTTCGAAAAGCCACTTAAAATGGCTTTCAAACGGTACCCTGGTCGAAAAAACTGGTGAAAAATTGAATTTTTGGCTCCATTTTGAGTTTAATGTTCCGTAAACGTGATCCTGTTATGTATGAGTACAAAGTCGACGAGGTTGCACTTGAGAGGGTAAGGGAGTATCGTGACCTGGGTGTGATTATTACAGATAATCTTTGCTTTAACAAGCATATCAGCGTTATAGTTTCGAAAGCGTATGGTATGCTAGGTTTTATGAAGAGGATTTGTAAACAGTTTAAGAACATAAAAGCTCTGTGCTCATGTTAGGTCACACCTCAAATATGCGTCAGTCGTCTGGTTCCCCTACCAGGGTGTGCAAATAGAAAGCATAGAGTCGATACAGAGGAAATTCGTAATGTATGCTTTGAGGTGGTCGGTTCGCAGAGATAAGAATTTTCGTCTTCCTCCTTACGTTGAAAGATGTTCGACTGTGGGTTTGGAATTTTTGTCTAGGAGAAGGATCAATCGATGTGCCCTCTTTGTGTTTGAAGTTTTGAAAAAAAGGAGAAAGAAGAGATGCACAGAATATAGCCGCTAGACTTGACATTTCTATTCCGCTTCTCACTCTAACGAATCATAATTTAATTCATCGTCATACCAATTATAGGTTGTTTGAGCCGATAACGAACATGTCAAGAATCTTCAACAGGTTCTTACGATGGCTCAAAATTGATCGTCTGGATTCAGAGTTTCGCCACTCGTTCCATAATCGTGTGAATGAATTGGTACTTTCGTCGCATAACATGTCCTTTTACTACTCGTTTCAGCATTACCGGACTACTTGCTCGTGAAGTTTTTTTCTTTTCTTTTTTTAAATTGTTTAATTGGTAGATTTAGAATAAAATATTGTATTTGTATGCTGAATTTAATTGTTATCAGTTGGTTTTAGATAGCCGTTGATAAATAAATAAATAATGTCATTTCGACTACTCTTACTCTCAGCGGTGAGCTATTATACTGTGATTCCTCTCATTATAATAGTCCGCAAAAATTCAATTTTGAACCGATTTTTTCGAGTAGAGTATCGTTAGAAAGGTATTTCAAGTGGCTTTTCTAAAAAAATAATTTTGGAAAAATCAAATACGTTACGTGAGAGGTAGACTTAAAGAAACGCTCCCGAATTTCAAGTTTTTCACAAAAATGGCTACCAAATGACTACATGGAATCGCTGTTGACGCCCTATAAGAGCCCTCCAGAAGCAGCGTGTTTTTTCTTAAAAACCCCTTTTTAAAAGGGAAACGTGACGAAAGTCCTCGTCTGTTCTTCCAAAACAACTAGTATCAATTGGGGTGACGCTTACAGCTTTGAAACGCAAAAATTTTTTTATGGAATGTCTTCATTTTTTATTAAAAAAATGCGTCACAAATGGCGAACCCCCCAGTGCTATAGTTTTTCTGTTCTTTCAGCTTTCACAACGCAAAAATTTGACTTTATGGGATGTATGGTGTATTTTTGTACAGGAAATCAAATTTTTGCGTATGAAAGTTGAAAGCGTAGGGGATCGTCCCTAAATTACGTAACGCTTTTTCAGTGTTGCCACAAATTTTAAATCATCGATATCTCGGGATAGACGCACTCTAGAGATGTCAAATGTATGGTCGACCCCCCCATTTAGGGGATATAAGGTAGGTCGGCCAAACATTTGACTTCTCTGGAGTGCGTCTATCGATGATTTAAAATTTGTTGCAACACTGAAAAAGCGTTACGTAATTTAGGGACGATCCCTAGAAAAATTACTACATTGGTCCGGCATTTGTGACGCATTTTTTTAATCAAAAATGAAAACATTCCAAAAAGTTTTCGCGTTCCAAAGCTGTAAGCGTCACCCTAATTGATATCAGTTGTTTTCCTTTTATAAAGGGTTTTTGTTGTGATGTCAGTAGTTTTCTTAATTCTACCGCGCACCCATGATTACCACATCAAAGCAAAAGACACATCGGAAAAGAGCAGAATCGAAAATTTACGAATCCTAGCGATGTCGTGTAGGACTTTCGTTGAGAATCTTCGAGGAAGGCAATGAATGGTCTTCAGTATTTTATTCTGTGCGATTTAATCATGCCCGACCACACTGGTGACTCATAGGTGATTTTTGGCCTGATAACTGTCTTGTAGATTATCAGTTTGTTCGGAGTAGTCAGTTTAGATCTGTGGTGTATTAGTGTTCAATTGTTTGGCAGATGAGGTTATGGTAGTATCGTCTGCGTAGGTGGTGTTTTCGGGTCTGACGTGAAGACGGTCCACAACAATGGGGACAGGACTGACCCTTGTGGCAAGCCCGCTGGCATCGGCAAGGGTGACGATTTCTTCCCATTGACATCCACAAAAAAGGATCGATCCCGTAGAAATCATGCTATAAGCTTGATAAGGTAGGTTGACTTGCTGAATTTCGATAATTTGTGCAACAATCCGTTGTGCCAGTCGGTGTCGAACGCTTTTTCTATGTCTATAATAATCACGCCGGTCGATTTTTTACGTTTTTTATTTTCTGTGATAATGTTAATGATGCTAATCGAAGATTTTGTTGGAATGTCGACTTTTCTTCTCTGAAACCGAATTGCTCGTCTTTGATATTTGAGGGCTCAGTTCAAAACTGAAAGATTTTCCCAATCCAACTCAATTGGTCCGTAACTTAACGCGTTTTTTTGGGCCCTTTGACGGCTTCAATATTGGCACCACATTCGCTAATTTGAACTGACTGGGGAAGTCACTTGTCTTTGGTGTTCCCTATAAACCTCATACTCATTTGTGAATGTTAACTTAGGACAGTAACATAATGTGGTGGTCATAAACATTATGTGGTTGCTGTGAACACTATATTCTTGTCGGAATAATATTGGGTTCAAACATCCCAAATCATCATTAATAGTATGGTTGGAGCAAATAATCATCATACTAAGTTTATTGTAAACACATAATGGTAGGCCCGAACTGGTCGAAGGGGTCTTGCCTACGCATGACCATTCGCCTCGAAAATTTCGCCTGCTACGCTTTAATCATGTCATTTTGTCTACAAAGGGCCATTCGCCCCAAAAATTTCGCCTGCGGCTCTATAATCATCCCATTTTCTATTGGACATCTTTATTACGAAAGGCCGTTCGATTCAAAAATTGTACCTGCACTGCTATAACCATCGTATTTTCTATTGAACAAGTCGTCTACGAAGGGCTTTTCGCCTCAAAAATTTGGCATACGGCCCTAATAACATTATTTATTAAGTATCTAACGCATTCTGTGTAAGACGACGTTATAGCACTTAAAATTTTATCCCCCCACTCTTTAAGTCTTATCAGATAGAAATATGGGCAAAAAGTCTCTCGTGTATGCTACAGAAATCAATGTTGCGTGCCGGTTCAGAGCATCGCCCGATGGGCCGTTTGGTAGCCAGTCCAGTCCTGCATAATGGGAGCTTCAAACATGTAAAAATATTAAAAATATATTATGAAAAGCTATTTCCCTCGGTGAACAAGTTGTGCCATTTACCAGAAATTTAACATTTATAATAACAAAAAAGTTTTTTTTAACTCGGGCTATAACTTTACATTCACGATAACGCGTATAAATCAGAAAAACTTATTTTTTTTTCATTCTTAAAGATTGTTAAAACTGCATGGGACATACATTTTTAATTTGGAGACCTGCGGAGACATCAAACTTTCGTTGAATAGTGGCCTAATAAAAAATCGAGAGTAGACTTTGTAACATAGACCCGTTATTCATGTTGGGTGTGAAACAGGTCGCATCGCGTAGGGTTTGCATGAAATCGTAAATTTTACAAAAACCTTTACCGGTGCGCATTGTATCGTAACCCAAAATAATTAAGGCCTAGCGAAGGCAAGGTGTACACTGACTATCTTCGAAGGAAACATGGGTCGGATTCTGATGTTAAATAAGGGAAACGGACGGACTCTGAGAAAAAGAAAATTAAGACGAAGAAAACCATTTTTTATATTTTAACTTTTCCTTCTTCTCCACTCCATATCCAATAATTAAGTACGTATGTTGGATATATTACGATATTGCGATGGACTAAATTTACTTAATATCACTGATAAAAAAGAACGTACGTGCTGGACGTTGACTAACGTGCCTGAAGTACAAATTCGACCACGGTAAGTTTTTTTCTGAACTTACTTCGGGTATGTATCACAACAAAAACCTCTTAAAAGGTAAAGTACGCAGTCCGAAAGTCCGCTTCCAAAATTAATGATATCGCTTGAAGTGACGCTATCGCTGATAATAAAAAAAATTGCGTCACAAATGCCGGACCCAACGACGAAATAATTTTTCTGTACTTTCAGTTTTTGCGCTGCAAAAATTTGACTTTTGTTTGTTATTGCGTAGATTGTTTAAGGTAAATTTAAATTTTTGCGCGTAAAAACTGAAAGTATTGAAAAATTATTCCGCTGGTGGGTCCGGCATTTGTGACGCAATTTTTTTAACACAACGCAATTTTGTTTTAAAAAAAGCGCTGTAATTTTTCAGGAAATTAAAACTTTGAACACAAGATTCCATTCAAACAAACTTCTGCGTATTATCAGCGATATCATTAATTTTGGAAGCGGACTTTCGGACTGCGTCACACTTTACCTTTTAAGAGGTTTTTGTTGTGATATCAGTCGTTTTGGGAGTTTTCAGTTGTTGAAAAAATTTCTATTTTTTGAAAAAAATTTTCTT
>CM055405.1:46127799-46157416 GCA_029228625.1 Pseudolycoriella hygida | reverse complement strand
CCAGCGGAATAATTTTTCAATACTTTCAGTTTTTACACGCAAAAATTTAAATTTACCTTAAACAATCTACGCAATAACAAACAAAAGTCAAATTTTTGCAGCGCAAAAACTGAAGGTACAGAAAAATTATTTCGTCGTTGGGCGCATTTGTGTCATTTGCAAAAAAAAATTCTCTAAGAATGTTTCTTTGTTGGATAGGTCGATGAGTGCTCAATTTTGTGGAAGAAAATTATTTGATCCCTAAAAATGGTGTTCGAATTGGGCCCTACGTTCTATTGTTCAATTTTTGGACCCGTACGACGTACGAGTTCCATGCGTTTACCACTGCGTTTGTAATCCGTCGTTTCGAGGCGGAAGTAAGGGGGAGCATCGATCAAGGTCCTTAGATGCCAAATTAGCAAAAAAAAAAAAATGTCCGTCCGTGTCCGTAAAACTTAGCCGATTTTCAAAAAAAAATTCCCACTGAAAGGTAGTACTAAAAGTGGATTTGGTATTGCAGATGGGCATTTTGAGACAAAGGGCCGCTGAGCTAGGGCCGCATAATTTGTCAAAAACTCGGTTTTTCGAAGGTTGATGAAACTTTTCGACATATATCTCTGCGAAATTAGGATAGAAATCGCTCTTGAATTCTTTAAATAAAAGATATGGACATCAGAAAATCACGGAAATACAATTAGTGAAAATCTGTAGAGTGGTTCGGGCTGTATAGTCCTTAGTGTGGGTCCAACTCACGCTACGCGTATCTAAACGATATTTGGTGATTTTTCGTGAATATTTCTTTAATGATGAGGTTTTTTGTTCAGTGTTGTAGAGAAAAAGGTAGCGAACATTTTTGTCTATGGAAGTATAGGTCAGAGGACTCTCTTAAGTGCTCTAGTTCGATTCTAAGATCGGCCTTAGTACAAAAAAAATTATTTTTGTGGGAACTTTTTCTTTAAACTTTGGGCGTTTTAGTAGATATGGAGAGGTTTTTCGCCGTTGCTTCGGACGGGTTTTTCTATATTGCCCTTTCTGATGTAATTTCATACACTTAAGAGTTAAGGAAACATTTACTTAGATACGTTCGAGTCTTTTTGCAACATTTATTCTGTTTTCCACATCTATTCTGATGCGTACGGGTCATTTGCATATGTTGTTGACTCTTTTTGAATTTTAGAGATAGTCGGAGGCCTAACATATTTCAAAAAAAGTAGGCCCGAGAGTTCTCTTTACGGCTCAAGATCGGCACAAACCGATATTTAGCAGCATTGTAGGTGGATGTGGATAATTAACTACGGGATATATCTCTGTGTTGATCTTATGCCCGTGCCATTAGTTTTTAGAAGTTTTATTGTAAATGGGATTGGTAGAAGTGACATTTGAGGGTTATGTATTATCCCCTTTCAGATTGAAACGGTGGCGGGAAAACTGTACTCAACAGGTCCGTAGAATTTTACTAAATACTAAAAACCATTCTTTACCTTTTTTCCTCTTTTTAGGCGTCGTGCGCAATTTACGTCACGCCAAAAATTAGATTTTTCGATATACCACCTTGTCATTCAATGAACGTCATTCAATTTTATTTGATCAACGTCATTGGAAATCGCCGAAATGGCAATTTGGGGAAACCCTCCCGTGCCGCACCGACCTATTGACCTAAGGGACTTCGAACGGGTGTATATAAATATATCTAAATATCTAAATATAAAAACTAGAAAATGTATGTAGGTGGCGCAGTTATTCAAGGTAAGGGCCATCAATGCAAAAGTAGGCACAACTTCGTCGATTCAAGTTCGATTTAGACGTTTGAGGATTCGACATTTTAAGAAAAGAAAACTCTATCGACAACACAAATTTTCACTTAAAAAAAATCCAAAATGGCGTCAGTTCATGAAAAAAGACGCGAATGTTGAGTATGTAAACGGTCCAAAACTTTTGTTGGCTCCAATTTCATCTGGAAAAATGAAAAGAATTGTTTGAACCTTTCGTGATGTGAGAAAAATATGAAAAATACTTATGCCTACTTTTGTATAGATGGCCCTTACCTTGAATAACAGCGCCACTGGGGAACTATATTATCGCCCAAAATTATTTTCGCCAATTTTAACAATGTAAGATAAATTATATTCGCCAATAAATATTAAAAAAATCAACATTTTGCACTAGGTGATTTTGGTGCTGCGCCTTTTCAATTCAAATCAATATTACTTTTCAATTTGACACCAGACTGCCCTCTTTGTGACTTTGAACCATATCACCGTGACGACATTGACAAATGCTTTACAACGCACTAAATTTCAAATTGACAACTGCCATCTACATTTAAGCGAACTTAGCTCAAGAAGGCAGCCTGGTGTCAATGTGAAACTTAGTGCATTGTAAAGCATTCGTCATTGCGTCACGGTGATATGCTTCAATTTTTGACACCAGGCTGCCTTCTTTGTAACCTTGAACCATGACAAAGTGTGATGCCCGGTGTCAAATTGACAATTATTTTTCCATAAAGTACTCGCTATTGGCTCTAACATTTCCTAACATCACTTTTTGACACCCGACTGCCCGGCCGAAATAACAGTCTTCCACTTGTTGCAACTTTCTGAAGGCTGCGTACTTCGGATTTAAGATCCAGTAGGTTCATGCACTAGAGTAAAGATAACCTAATGCACGAATGAACCATAATTGCTTGCTGGTTCGAAGATTTTCAGAACAAAGTACGACATCAATTTGTGAGACATCACCTTCTTCGACACTTGCTAAAATTGTCGAAAATAATTTTGGGCGATAATGTAGTTCCCCAGCACCACTTACATACATTTTCTAGTTTTTATATTTTTCTTATATCGGCAAAGGTTCAAAGAATTCATGATATTTTTTTGGACGTAATTGAAGCAACGGCGGCTCCTCTGACCAATACTAGCTCTTCTCAGCATGTCAACATGCTGAAATAACTTTGTTTTCTACCTCTCTACAATCATCATCAATTCAATCGCTTTTAACCCAAAATATGAGCCAGACGACTTTTTAGACAACTCGCACCTCACCACACAGTTCACTTTTGAACTTGCAACTACGGCGAAACTGATAGTTGTTAGTAAAAAACAAACAAGAGTCATCCGTATTGTTCTTAATCAGCTGTCATTTTCCTCCAGTTCAGGGGCGTGACAGTCTTTTGTTTTGATCTTTGCAAGTAATATTCAACGTGAAGTTAGTTGCAGTTGCGACCGTAGCTAACTTCATCGCAAACAAAATCAGCTGATTTCATTCATAAATTTACCAAAACCAGCTGACTTCATTGAAAAGTTCCAAAATCAGCTGATTTTTTTTGCAATGAAGTTAGCTTCGGTCGTAACTGCAGCCAACTTCACGTTGAGTATTACTTGCAAAGATAAAAACAAAAGACTGTCACGCCCCTGCTCCAGTTGCAAGTTTAAAAGTGAACCGTATCTAAATTTAAACACTCTACTTGAAGTTTTTTAATCATTTTAAAATCATTTCCTATAGTTCAAAAGAAAGTGTAAATATTCGAATAAAACGAACATTTTGGTACAACTTCAGTTTTGAAATTTTTTGTAGTTTGCGCCGAAAAATGTCCAAAAACAAAATCGGCTAGCCGATTTAGAATTTTTCGGTGGCGGGGCGATGGGATTTTTTCAAAAATTTTTGGCGGCGATCGGCGCGGCTGTCGCCGGCGCACGGGTCTATTCTAAGGACACCTCCCCTCCCTCCTGAGTGTGACGTCATATGAGCACGACACCTATTGACCTAAATGAAAATTGAGTATCTCTATTATTGGGCGTTAATACATTGAGTAAAGACAATTGAACTTCATACTTCAGCACAAAATTATATTATTCGCATGCAACATTTCTATCAAATTGCTAAAGAAAACCTCTCTTTCTCAATTTTTTTGCTCAATTTTTATTTCGTTACGTTTATAATTTCGTTACAAAATTTTGTATTATGGTGTGACACAAACACACATTTCAGTGAAAGTTTTCAAACGTGTAGCTCGAACAGCAGCCTGAACCATTTCGGTTCATAATAATAATAATTCATGCTCTCACATCCTTTCGAATAAGTAAATGCCAGAGAAATTCCTGTGCTCTATGAGGAGCTAATTTAATTATACACGAAAAAGTAATTACACAAATTGCTTCCTTTTATAATGAGTTAGGAAGCTTGGAGCTGTTCGTTCATATCCTATTTTCCACTTTATTCGCATACATTTATACGTATACAATTTCTGTGCGATAAAAACGGTTGAAATTTGGTGAAAATTTTCAGTGGCATTGATATGCGAATCATAACTAAAAACACATGTACACCAAAGTGATATTCGCAGTTTTAACCTCGACTCCAGCACAGAAAATGTGATATCCTTGCAATATTCCTAATTTATTTACGATTTTATTAAACATATGACCCCCTCCCCCCATCGTACACATTTTATAAAATAATTTAATTTATACTCTTCGTGCCAGTTAATGTATTAAACATAAATTCACACGAAAGCTTCGCAATAATTTTTGCCATTTAATATTGAAGTATTCAGATCTGTGGTTCATCCCGAAACGTTTCTAAAAGCGAAAATTAATTATATGTTTTGCTAATTAATTCAAATGTGCGGGGGGCTCCAAGGTTTACACGTTAAAGGTGCATTTGCTTCACTGAATAAACCGGTATTTAACACCACTCTACATAATAAATATGGATATTTATAATGTAAATTGGATACATATAGACATAGAAGCACTAAATTTGCGCAATATGTGATGCTTCGATGCTCCAATTTCGCGAATTTACCAACGCTCTCATTATGCTTCCTATGCCTGTAACACAGTAAAATAGACCGAAATTTCAGTCTACCACTTAAATGGTAAAATTTTAATTAAACTACACAAGCTACACGCTGTGGAGGTGTATATGATATCTGCTGTGAAATGCAAATATTCGATTTTAACCTGTAAATTTCGTTGAGTTTTCAACTTCAAAACGGATATTACATTACGAAAAATTATCTAAAGTGGTTTTAATAAAGTAATGGTTTCACTTTTACCGTCCTCCATGCATCACTTATTCGCTCGCTGTACTTCATGTGGTAGCCGTGTATATAGATTTTTTGAAATAAGTCTGTCTCTCGCTCGATTACATCACTAATACACTGAAAACAGGAAAACTTTACTATACTTCGGGTATGTAAGTTAGCCACACGGTATGTATAGTTTCCGGCTCATATGTTAGCGTACATAAGAGACGGAAGTTAACTTGCCACATGTTTAACATTTTCAATTTCACCATACGTCCCGCATGTATTGTTACTGCTAACATATGGGATGTTCGTATACATGTGGCATGTATACTAACATCGGAAATGTATAGTAACAACGCTTCAGAAATAGTTCATACAAAAGATATATGTCCGATAGCAGGATTGGTAACGTCGCAGAGTGTCATGCGTTGAAGTTAAGCATCAGAGGTCGCGGTTAGAACTTGAATGGCTGACCGCGCTTGTGTTAGAAAGAATCAAAATAAAAAAGTGGGAAAAAATCGTTGTAACTTTTTTTTGAATTCTGAGTGTGCTCTAGTACACAGAATTCAATTTTGCGATACTTACTGAGTACTCTTGAACGCAATGAAAGTAAAATATTTTTATCACACATCATGGTGTGAAACATACATGCCGGTACCGGACGTTAGTATACATGCCCGAAGTAAGTTCCGAAAAAAACTTACCGTGGTCGATTTTGTACTTCAGGTCCACCACGTACGTTTTTTTTATCAGTGGACCTTATATTATTATTGATAACAGCGTGAGTTGAGTAAGGGGCCATTCAAGTAGTACGTACGCTCGACTTTCGGCTTTTTGACCCCCACCCCCCTCTCGTACGCTTTTACACGCTTTTCGGACTCCCTTCCCTCCCCCTAAGTACGCACGAAATTTGAATTTATGTAAATTTTCCACTGAAGACAGCCGAATTTGTGTGATACATTCTTATCACACTATAGCAGGTAAGTTCGTGAAACGGGAGTAGATACTTTTCGAAGCACACAACTTTATTACGCATTTCAGTCATTAGCACATTTTTAGATGAATTTGTTTCTCAGTTGCACAAAATGGAATTCCGTGACTTTCTATTGAAAATTCTAAGAGTGTAACGCACGATGGAACTACCACTATTACTACTACTACCTCTACTAACAAATTACAACTGCCGACACTTCCATATAAAAAGACATTTAGATCTGATCATTCATTGATACTGTCCAATGAAAAAATAGTCCTGTAGGTATAATAGAACATTACGTATCTGTGGGTAAAATTCACTTATCTTTGAGGGGGAGGCCTGTATCCCAAGCCGAAGGCGTGGGATATAATCCCCCTCGAAGATAAGAAAATTATCCCCACAGAAACGTACAATATTTTACATTCTGATGGTTGAGAAATGCGTATTACGAGCTGCTTCGCATGTAAAAAATTTATTTTATGCAACGCCGTTGTGAAAAGTGAACTTTTTCATGCATGGTTTCGGTGACGTTAGAGTTACAAAAAGTAACTTTCTTTCACTCATTTGGGTGATAAGAGTTACTTTTTATCACTAGTGACAAAAAGTTACTTTTTATCACTAGTGACAAAAAGTAACTTCTTATCACCCAAATGAGTGAAAGAAAGTTACTTTTTGTAACTTTTTATCACTCATTCAAAAGTTCACGTTTCACAAGTTGTTGCATAAAGTCTTGTATGAAACACGTTGCGAAATTTGTTGTTTTTGTCACACGATGTGGTTATCCAACTCGCTTCGCTCGTTTGATAACTTCACATCTAGTGACAAAAACAACTTCATTTCGCAACTAGTTGCATAAACATCTATTTTTTGCATGATAAAGTGTAAATAGCTTTTTAATCAGTGGACGTAAAAAATGCGCCTCGTGGACACACATTTTGATAACTTGAAGACAACAGAACGAGTTTACAATAACTTTCTTTGAGTTTGAAAAAAGTTAGACCAGAGTGCGTACTCCTTAGCCCACCCCCCCTTCCCCTTCCCCCATGCACGCTTCCGTACGCTTTTTATAGACTCCCCCCACACCACCCCCATCCCCACCCCTCCCCTCCCCCCATGCAAGCTTCAGTACGCTTTTTATAGACTCCCCCCCCACCCCACCCCCCTAGTGAATACGTACTACTTTATTGGCAACTAATCTATCACGATCGAATCACTGGCTATCCATTGAAGGAAGGAGGCGAATATCGGAAGTGAGTCCGGATTTCGTTTGAGAAATTGGGGAATAAAATAAGAAGAGAAAACATAAACAGGTAGGCGACTTCACATCCGAATCATAGTAAAGAAAAGTTCTCCTCGGTATTTTCCAGGTGACAGAATGTAGCAGTGACTACTACCACTTCGTACGGACCTCCTTTGCCTTTGAAAATAATGTCAATCAAACGTAAAGCTAATCGGCTGGCGTCCTGACTGTTATTTTCTTCGGAAGTTTCAATACAATTAGTTTCATTTTCACTAACCACACTTCGGCTCATTAACACAAGTCTAAAGACCAAATGTTCTAAACAGAAAACAAATGCGATTTTCTTTCTGACGTCTATATCAGTTTTATGAGATATGAGAAGATATCAGCAAAATATGGTGCAGAGATGTGTAAAGTTATGGGAAAGAAACGTTCACTCTATTAATTTGATGGATACATTAATGTGAGATGCTGTACATTCATTTTGTTCAGACACGTTCAAGAGTTCAGCGGTTTTTCCTGGATGCTTTCTCAACAATTATTTATGAGCGTTTTTTTGGCAGTTTTGGAAAGAGTTTTTAGGGCATGGTACATGATCTTATAGTTTTCATATTATTTGCTTCATATGGACAGAAACCACAGTAATTCAGGGTAGTTCAGATAATTTTTGTAGCAAAACCTCTTAAGAGAAGTAATCGGCTTCGTGATGTGGTGAGATCTGAGATATCTAGCATTCAAACATAATCAATCTGATGAATAATTGCTTATTAGCATTGGCACTTCAGATGTTTGTTCACAAAATTCCTCGTCCTTGCCAACAACAGGTTTGTGCTCCGGCATGGAAAAAATGTTTTCTTCCCGGGAACCGATCCGGAACTTCCCCTTCCCCTTCCAAATTATTTAAAAAAAAACTACGTCGCAGTAGCTTTCCACCGAGCCCACACTCATCGAAATCGGTTGAAAACGAGTCGAGATATCGCCAATCAAAGATGACCAATTTCCATATATAAGTGGTAAAAATATCTTTGAAAATAATCAAAATTTTATTCCTGTGTTGTGTGTCAACGATCTATCTACTTTTTTTTTTCTGGAGAACCGCCCGAGCGATTTCCTTAAAATTTTCAGGGAACGTTAGTCTTGGCCCCAAATGAAAAATTTCATATGCCGCTTTTCTGGGAAAATTCTGGAAAAGCCGTGGAATGTGGATAAGTGGTCAATTTTGAGGGTGTTTTAAGTAATGCTCGGAGTTTTCGAATTTTAGCTCCGGAGTGACAATAGCTAGAGAGCTGCTTTCTTCGGAAATGTTATAGAGTTTGGTCAGGAAAATTTTTTGAGGTTTTCAGAAATCTGCCAAAGTGACGCCATCTTGGATTTTTGTTAGGTAAAAATTATGCTTCTTTGGGTTTTCGAATTTTAGATCCGGAATGACACTACTTAGAGAGATGGTTTCTTCTGGAAAGTTATAGAGTTTGGTCAGGAGAACTTTTTTGTATCTTAAGAAAATGGCTGCCAACTGTCAAAGTAATACCATCTTGGATTTTTTGCTAAATTCTGAATAAGAATACCTAGAGAGTTGGTTTCTTCAGGAAAGTTACATAAATCACTGAGAAGAATTGGTGACACGAAGTGTTCCGAAGGTGACACGAAGTGTTCGGAATGTAGCCGAAGTGTTCCGAATGTAGCCGAAGGTGACACGAAGTGTTCCGAAGGCAGCCGAAGGTGACAAAAAAGTATTCCGAAGGTGATACGAAGTGTTCCGGTGGTAGCCGAAGGTGTTGGAGAACAATTTTTTTGGATAAAATTTTTTTTGTAGAAATTTTTTTTTGTAGAAAATTTTTTTTTCTTTGGAGAAAAATTTTTTTCAAAGAAAAATTTTTTTGGAGAAAAATTTTTTTCAGAGAAAAAAAAATTTCTACAAAAAAAATTTTCTCCAAAAGAATTGTTCTCCAACACCTTCGGCTACCACCGGAACACTTCGTATCAAATTTTTGTCGGTCTGATTTCAGCTCAGTGAATAATTCTTAGAAAGAAAGCAACAGTCGCGGAGCGAGCGAGAAATTTTACCGATTTTAACATGGGGCTTTTTGTTTTATTTGATTAAAACAGAAATGAAAAACTGTGCTTTTTCAATATCAACATTTTCTCGTTGTATATTAATTTCGGTTAACAGAACTGTAAACATTTTCGAATACTAGACATTTTCATTTCCCATTTATTCCCGTTCTTAGTAATTTCTCGTTGACTACTGTCTTGACGTTCCTAATAATTTCCTGCCAGCTGCCCACTTACCGTCCTTAATGATTTCCCACCGGCTGCCCACTTCCCGTCCTTAATAACTTCCCGCCGACTGCGTTCTGAATAATTTCTCGCCAGCTGCACACCTCCCTTTTTTAATAAATTTTTCGCCGACTGTCCACCTACCGTTCTTAATAGTATCCCGCCTACTGCCAATTTCCCGCCGACTGCCCATTATTTCCTGTTCAATAGTCATTTCCCATTATTTCCCGTTCATTGTCATTTCCTATTATATCCCGTTCAATAGTCATTTCCCATTGTTTCTTGTTCATTAGTCATTTCCCATTATTTACCGTTCACTAGTCATTTCCCGTTCGCTAGTCACTTCCCGTTCTTAGCCATTACCCATTATTTCCCGTTTCTAGTCCTTTCCGATTATTTCCCGTTCACTAGTCACTTCCGTTGACTACTCATATTCCGTTCTGTTATTATAAAAGACCTAATCTCCCGCCAACCAAAATTTTTGGTCCAAAATTTCCCGCGAACGTCGTTCGAGGAATCGCACACTTTTTCCACCGATGTTTGTGCTTACCCCATTATCTGTTTTTTGCTGATAGGCACATGGTCTCGCGGAAGGTGCACATATGTGGTGTAAACGTCCCAATCAGTCACACTTTGTTAGTATATCACTGTTGCACTGTCAATAAATTCGGTCTTCCCAAGCTATACAAAATCTAACAAAGAAATTCCTCCAGTTAGTTACCTGGGAGTATGGGAAAATGTAGAACGTACATTGTACTATGTATTTGTAAAATGTACAAGATGTTCTTGAACACTTCAGCTGTAGGTTGTACAAGTAGAATGTACATTATATATTCACAAAATTTTTATGCTAAAGGGTTTACTTATTTACTTGTCATTCATCAAATCTATATTATGTTTACTGTACTTTGTTCACAAAAACTCCTGAACATAAGCTGGATTTGAACCCAATGCACCTACATTTTCAGTCCTCGACTTTTCCGTTGAGCTAACTTTACATGTTGGATGTACTGCACATTCTTACTTCGATAAGTTCTTACTACGACTCGCTTGTACAACGTATAAATCTCTTGTGCAATGTACAACTCAGGTGTTCGTCATACAATGGATTCAACTACATGCATACATTGAACATGCCATTTGTAAAAACAAATTCGTTGTACATCGTTCATATCACTTGTTCATCACGTGAGTACTTCCATTGTACATATGTACATACAACTCGTTCATTATACAATGGACGTGTACATTGTACATTTCACTTGTAAAAAAAAATGCTGTTGTACATTGTACTTATCACTTTGTTTGTTTGTTTGTTTGTTTGTTTGTTTGTTTGTTTTATTTTAGATCAATAAACAGGCCACATTGCCCAATAACATATCAGTCTTATAATTGAGATCACATGCTTGCGTAAAACAAAAATTAAAGTATAACTCAAAAATTGAAAGCAAAATTGAAACTTAGGTTATTAAGAAACTGCAAGAAAAATTGAAAATTTGAACAAATTTGAAAGGAGAAGAAATGAACACTCGACACCTCAATGCCATTTAATTTAAAGACAACGTAAGCGATTCATTCGGTTCGGGCTTTTGTTCGTTGCTCCAATTCGTTAGGATGTAATATCTTTATGAATTCAGCATCGTCACTGAATTTGACGTGAACCAAACCTGCCCGTGTGTGAATCTTCGATATCTTCTTTTCTTTCAACATCTTCACTGCCAACTGTTGAATCTCGAAATTGAACTTTGTCAAATTGTGCGAAGCATAAATTCGATTGTCCGCTTCACATCCAATTGCACGCAAACTAAGCTTTCCATGTGCGAAATATTTTGACATGAATTGCTGTTGAGATAGTATTGTCAAAAATTAAAAATAATCGGCATGTTACGATTCGTGTTTGCTTCGTTCCTAAGACGAAAAATGTTGTTCACAGCTGATGACTTCTCACTGAAACCAATAGCCAATGAAATTTGATCGAAAACAGCAATCAAGTTTTCGTTCGTTTCCGTCGGGATTCCTTTCAATATAACGTCGTTCAACTTCGATACTCGCTCATTGTTTTCCATAACACGTGCCAATTCGTCTATTTGCATTGAGTGAGAGGCGCGCCGACTTCTAGGTGGCGTTGGGTGCTAAAGCACCCAACAACCAAATCTGTTGGGTGCATAGCACCCAACAAAATCTCGGCTGAAAGTTTTCAAAATTTGTTGGTTCACGGCTGAGCTTTTTCTTTCGTTTCCAAATTAACAAATTAACTGTCACTATAAAGTTATGCAAATATACATTTTTCTGTTAGATTCCAATAGGAATTGGAAGCCATTGTAATAAATCCGTAAGTTTTGAGAATTGCTTTTCTTGGAAAAACTCCCACGGGGCTTTCTAAGGTTCTAACCGCTATCCGCGATTAACAGAAGTGAAGAGCATCGTTCTCACTTGGCGATCGACATTGACTGAACTTCGGTTCGGTAGACCATAATCGAAAGTCTCAACAAGTCCTCAATAGAGACGCAGATAAAGCACGGTTGGAGAAAAGCATGAAGAACCGCTCCCGAATCGTTCTTAACTTTGTCTCGGCTTCGGTTCATCAAACCAACGTCGAAAGTCTGAACCCTCCATTCTCCGCCAACGAGCGTAAATGACGTGGGCGGGTTACAAATCAACAAAAGCCCGTTCGAGCGAAACAATCAATTTCTAATTCTAAGCCTCCACAGTTTTAAGCAAAATAAAAGCCTGAAATAGTAAAACACTGACAAAGTCGGTCAAACGTTGCGTTCTAAAGCAGGACGTTTCATCGCTAAAACACTAGAGAGTAAAAACACAACAAACAGCGCTTTTCTTCGCTCTTACCTTGTCGTAGAACGTTTCACGATAAGTGAATTTAACAGAAGCAAAAAAGTGCTTCAACCTCAGGGTTCAGTGGATGTTTAAGGCTAGCCTGATCTAGCCATTTTCAGTCGCTTCCACTAACCCCTTCACGATAAGGCGGCATAATTCCTCCTGTTCCTAATCCTATGTCATGAAACTTAAACTTATATCTTTCTCCATACGTGTCATCCCACAACCCCCCCCCCCCTACTACGCTACCGTTCCTTCCTAAAGCCCGTATACATACTTTGTGTGCAGCCCTTTCTTTCTTATTCTTTGACGTTGATGTCTTCAGCACCCAACACTCAAAACAAAAGTCGGCGCGCCTGGAGATGATGAAATGAATTGCAATTTATCTTCCATTTTGGTTTCGAATTCTTTTAGATTCCGTGATAATTCTTCACTGTGTTTTAATGATTGTCTGTCGATTTTTTCTTCAATATTTATATGATTCTTATCGATTTTTTCATTAAGTTTATTTAACAGCACAAGAACTTCGTTCACATTTTCTCTTTCATCATTTCTTTCGGTGTTTTGATCGACCACATTTTTACCAGATCGTGTTGTAGGCATGATGTTTAAAATATTTGAATGTAATTTATCACAAATAGAATAGCTTCTGTTAAATTTGATATGTTGACCAATTGCCACTGATGTTTAGGCAATCAATAATTATTTTAGTTTCACCAACGAATTGAAAGTTTAATTGAATTTAGATTAATTTTACGGAGCTACTAAAATACACGTCTACACGTCTACACGTCTACACACTTCAAGGTTCTCTCTCTCTCACTTGTTCATATTGTCCATAACACTTGTGCATAGTGTCGCTTAAACCATTGATTTAGCTGGAGGTACATTGTACAAGTGAATCGTATATTAAACAAGCACAATGTACATTCCACAGGTTGCGTGTGCATTATACATTATGGATGTACATGAAGTATGTGTTAGACGTAAAACGGTCGTAAAAATGTACTGGAGAGTTGTATATGCCGAATTCCATTTTTTTTTGGGTGTGATATGAAACGAAACGATCCCGGTAGTTGAGTGAGTTCATTCCTGTGAACCATTCGAATTTTCAATTTATTGCAAACATGTTTGATTTGTGTATGGTAGGCCCGGTAGGCCTGCCTCATACATAATGCTATCATACTAAACAATCAGATGAAAGGTAACGCATATTTTAACATGCAAATCAAACGAAATGTTTGGAAGTGATTTCATATTTCAAATTGATTAATATTTGCTGTGGAGAAGCCCCAAATATTTAATTAACTTTGTATCGTTGTTGTACAACATTCTTTCAGTACCTTAATAAGACTTCATCCACTAGCAGAATATCTGAAACGCTGACATACAGTTAATTGACGCGTCGGTACAGATAGGCTAATTAAGACTTTATTATGTTTCGTATACCGCAGAATAAACATGATCTCATTATAATTCGTACGTTTTATTTAAATTCCATGAATTTACATGCGGGAGGAATGTTGTTTGTAAACGTATTTAGTACAAAAAGTTGCAAAGCCATAAAACTTTTTCTTTTGGGATTAATCTTTTTTAGATAAAACATGAGAACAATGCTTCAACCACACCACATACGATTCATTTTTCAAATTATTTGTTCAGGCTATGTTGTGAGGCATATAAAGTGGTTGTATATCTCTTGATATGATACTTTGTGGCTAATGTTTACCGACAAAGGTGAATCTGCGCAATCTGCGTACAGCAGTTCTTTGGATTATGTTGAGGGTGTGTGTAATCCATGGACTATTACAATCATGATTAAAAAGTATATTTTTCCAGATTACGCCTGGTACTACATTGCAAACATACACAAAATACATAAAATTATATAAAACAACCCCAGACAACACATTTTTGTTCGTTTCACTTAAATGTACATTTTATTGTTTTATTATTCATCGTGGTTAGGTTTTCTTGACTGTGAATCATTTATCTTGAAACTGTTTTATCCTTGGCATGTACACATCAGGTATCCTTATCATGTCGGTGTGTTGACATTTTACAGGAAATGTTTGCCCATTTATCCGCATGGTACTTTCTGGCAAAACCGCTTACCCGAGGTTGATCTCATGTATACGATTATTTATGGTAACTACAAAGTATGTTGTACTTGTTCGTTTATGTTTCGTCTCGTATCTCATAAGACAAAGTGAGATCGATTTAAAATGTAAATAATTGTGGCTTCTACATTCACAAGTCAACGACAATAGAACGGAATGGAATGTAGCTACCAAGATGCACAACTCAGATTTCTGTGATTTATTTATTTGTTGTTGGTAGTTGGAGTCCTGTGATTTAAAACAATAATAAATGACTCCCAAATCTCTTTTTACGCGATATGGTTAAAGTTCTATACGCAGCATGGGACACATATTCACAAACTTCGCGATTCGAAATGCTTGTTCTTTTAGTTTGCTGAAAACATTAACATTTCGACCCTTGTATTGTTGATTTCTTTCATTTTTCGAATTTTTATGTTCTCTCTCCGCTCTCTTTATTTTCGCGAAAAACTTCGTACATGATCGAGTCATATTGAGTTTTAAAGGAGAGGAATGAGAATTTAAAATGTACTATCTACCTCTGCCCTACAACGCATAAAAAACCTATGAGATATTTTCATATATTTTCTCGCACAAAATATCGTCGCTAGGTTTTTTATGCGTTGTAGGGCAGACCTCGCGGTTACACGTCAAAATAAAAGTGATTTCTATTGTATTAATTCGACTAGTGAATAAACGCCATTTTGACAGATGAAATAGTAGACTATGCACCTCTTGCTAAACTTGTTATTTTGACGTGTGGGGCATTGAGGCCCTAGCCGAAGGCGTGGGTCATAACGCCACACGTCAAAATAACAATTTTGGCAAAAGGTGCATATGCTATTTTATCTATCCAGAACAGATATATCGAGATAAGTAAATTTGCCCTAGGGGGATAAGTTTGAGATTATCGTTCTAGATAGATAAAAAATATTGGAAAAGAGAGAGAGAGAGAGCAGCGCACTTTCCTTTCTGGAAAGATGTCAATACATGTATATTAGGGTGGGTCGAATTTGAACTTTTATTTTTTTTCGAAACGCCTGACCCTACAAATGCTGTGTTATAGTCCCAGAAATGTTTTGTAGAAGAACTTTTTTTTTAAAATGCGATCTTTCTCTGCCTCTCCCTGAAAAACTCATTTTAGGCGTTGTTTCATGAATTATCACATAAGCATCAATCTCTTCTTGAACGTATGCAGCTTGAAGGGAAACCTTTTAGTGCTAATTGTTAGTATTCCGATAGTACTTCAAAATGCCGGTATCGCGGAGGTCATCAATATGTTAATGTGGTATTGGAGGTTCAACCTATCTTCCCGACTTTGAGTTTTCATATTGAAATTTCAACTTTGACTCCACCAAAACAACATAAACAATGATTTCAAAATGTTTTAAAGAACGTAGGTAGATAGAGAATTTCATAACGAATTCTGGAAAGCAAACTGTTTTGAAATTGGTTGACACGTGACTGACTCAGACCTATTTCAGTGTGAGCATTAGGCGAGGCATTAGGGGGTCCAAAAAATGAAAGTGTCGACAAAGTTGGTGGACTTGGCTAAAAAGAGACCTTTAGGGTACCCTGATAAAAAATCAATATGGTAGCAATCAGATCCGAGTCCGAGGGGACGTTCCACTACAAAATGTGTGAAAAAACACCAAAATCGATGAAAATATAGACTTCAGCTAAATTGAACATAACAAAGAGATGATAAAATTTCTTTTTAAGGGGAAATCATTGATTCCTCTTCAGAAAACTCCAAAGAGAAGAATTCAATGTTTTATTGGTGCATCTACACGTTTCGAATGTGCTGGGAGTCAATTAATGTGACCATTTTATGGTACCAGTCTTGGATGGAGTCTTACCATCAACTTTTCATGTTTCAAATCCACCCGAAACAAATTTTTCATTTAAAAAATTTTTTCCGAAAAAAAATTTTCTCCAAAAAAAATTTTTCGCCTAAAAAATTTTTGCTCTGAAAACTTTTGTCTTCAAAAAAATTTTCTTCAAAAAAAAATTTTCTCCGAAAAAAAATTTTCTAGAAAAAAAAAATTTCTCCAAAAGAATTTTCTTTCCGAAAAAAATTGTTCTCCGACACCATAGGCTACCATCGGAACACTTCGTTTCACCTTCGGCTTTCTTCGGAATACTCTGTGTCACATTCGCCTGCCTTCGGAACACTTCGTGTCACCTTCTGCTACCTTGCGGACACTTCGTGTCGACTTCGACTACCTTCGGAGCACTTCGTGTCACCATCGGTTGCCTTCGTAACACTTCGTGTCACCTTAGGCTGCCTTCGGGACACTTCGTGTTGGCAGCCATTTTCTTAAAATGCTAAAAAATTCTCCTGACCAAACTCTATAACTTTCTAGGAGAAACCATCTCTCTAAGTAGTCTCATTACGGAGCTACAATTCGAAAACTGAAAAAGTATAAATGAAAATCCATGATGACGCCGCTATGACAGCTGGCAGCCATTTTCTTATGATCTCAAAAAATTCTACTGATGAAACTCTATAACTTTCTAGAAGAAACCATGTCTCTAAGTAGTGTCAACCAACACTCTAGCTATTGTCACTCCGGAGCTAAAATTCGAAAACTCCGAGCATTACCTAAAAATCCCTCAAAATTGACCACTTTTCCACATGCCACATTTTTATATGGAAATTGGTCATCTTTGATTGGCGATATCTCGGCTTGTTTTCAACCGATTTTGATGAGTGAAGGCTCGTTTGAATGCTGATGCGACGACGTTTTTTTTAAATAATTTGGAGGGGGAGGTGGGCAGGGGGGAAAACTCCAAAGTTCGCCTATACGTCGTGTCTTGTCCCAAAGGTTTTTGTATGGAGTTTTTTGGGTTTTTGGACTTTTTTTGGGGTTTGGGGACTGCGTCACGCTCTCCGCTACCGCTCGGAGCATTATTTTCACTGCATAGAACGTAATCTACTATTGCTACTCCATTCGAAAAAGTATTAAACAAGTAAGAGAAATGTTCTGATTGGGCTTGAAAATCGTTATCAAATGAGAATTTTAGTGAATTATAAGAAAAAAGGAAAGGAGTTAGCAGGTTTTACACCATACGAAATTATCATTTGGAGTGATGAAGCAATTACAATTGAAAACATTGTGTCTTCATCGTGTAACGTTGTAAAGTTTGACGGTGTAAATGCATCTGGGTGTAATACTAAAAATGCTGTGTTGCTTTAATATAACACCCTGTGCAACATCTATTTCAAGTTCATCTACTTTAACCTATAAATCACGTGAAAATCATCCAATAAGGACCCAATTGTAACAGTTCTGCCGCACAACGCATAAAAAATTTAGCAAGGAGAATTTGTGAGAGAAAATATATGGGAAACTCTCATCTAATAACGTCGCTAAGCTTTTTATCCTTTGTAGGGTAGCGTTGAAGATCACGTCGCAAAAATGTGAGCTGTCAAATTTGCGATGTTTTTTTAGAACAGAGTCGTGAGTAAATAGCAAACTATTAAAAATTATAGCTCATGTATGTACTGTGAGAGGATGACTCTTACACGAATAATAGGTGAATAAGAATTCAAAAAGTTTGAGCATGAAGGTCGAAAGTTGCTCTGAAAAATCATCGCATTCCAAGTTCATTTACGATGTTATTTCAGAGCATATTTCTACCTTTATACTCAAACTTTTTGAATTCTGATTGTTTTCGTAAGTCATCCTATCACAGTACATAAGATATAATTTTAAATAGTTTATTATTTATTATATTATATTATATTATATATTATATATTATTATTATATTATATTATATTATATTAGTTTATTAAAAAAAACATCGCAAAGTTGACCGTTCACATTTTTGCAACGTCTTAAGAGTCTTTTTTTTTTTGTTTTACAGACAATCAAGAAGGAATGAGACATCTGATTCAGGGTTCAATTGAACTTTTTCACTAACTGGTCCTACTTTTCAAGATCCTTGCATATTCCAGAAAAATTTTGCTCCATCTCTGCCGTAATTTGCATAAGAAACTTAGTGACGTCATTTGGAGAGAGAAAATATATGAAATTCTCTCTTAAAATGTCATCACAAAGTTTCTTATGCAAATTACGGCAGATCAGTGATGAATACCAAGTGCAAAACTAGTAGGAGTCGAATTTCGGCGGCTCCCATAAATGTCTTTTACTATACCGGTAAGGCAGCTACGGCTACCCTTTTAAATTACCCCAGATTCAGTTGGTTGAATCAGGTGTGTTTTGTATACAAATACAGACAACTTAAAGGTGCGCTATTGAGTTGCTTACAGACTAATCGAAAAGTACTTTCTTCATAAGAAGTCAAAGGCTGCAATTCATTTACCCTTTACTTTCAGGGTCATGTTTATTATTGATGTCGAACATTTTATAAGTTATAAGAACCAAATTCAAAGTAGGCGTCCCTAATTAATCCCCATGTTTTTTATGAATCATTAACTTCTGCTCTTCTGTTCTTATTCTAAACCACATTTAGTATGAAACGACATTCCAACCCTAACTATCTGCATTACATCTCTAAAATAACAGTTGGCGTAATTCTCTAATCGAATTAAGGAAACATAAATTTCTGTGATATCTGATCCACGTTAAGCTGTTGGCTTACCTTTTCGATATATTACAGAACTTTTCCATTTTAAATTATAATTCGACGACAATCGAAGTTTAATGCTCAGTAGTAATACTCTCATTCCAACGCCAAATAAATTATTCTTTGAAATCTATTTGACCTTTTTTTTAATTCGCTATTTAATTGTTTGTTCTTTTTCGCTTAGCCATTTTTTTAACATTCAACAGATTTAAACCACATTCCACGGATTAATGATGAATTATATGGGTTGTAATCCGCTTGTTTATAAATTACACGCCACAGCGATTATATGTGTTTTCTCGCACTCCAACCGACCAACCAACCAACCAGAAATTTTAAATATTAAAATAATTTTTCATTTCATTTTCATAAAATTATTTATATTTCGGTTGGTTGTCAGATTTTGCATCCAAATATGTAGCGACAAACTTCGTTTAATCAATTGGCGGTTTTAATTACAACAGCGTTCCTACCACCACCGCCAAGCCACCCGGTGTGATAGAAAAAATGATAAATTCAAATTTGATGAACTGTCATTAGTCTCGTTGAACTAAAATTTTAAACAATTTCCGGTTACACATTACCAAACTCAGTGCTCTGATAACATTTCGTTGTATCATCTGTTTGGAACCTTTGTATACCAAATCTGTCCCAAAATAATTTCCCGCAATACACGGAAAAGGGTAAATGATGTTCATCAAATTTCAGTTTTTCTTGAAACTTTCTCATCGTCGGCTTTCGGTTACCATTATTATGTTGTGCAATCAATCACTTTGTCATAATTGGGATGTTGTAATGTGGGGACGGGAAAAATGTTCTATCTTAAAGTTGCGACCAGAAAGAAACTGAAATATTTTTAGGGTTGATGTAAGATGAAATTAATTGTTTAGAATATTTTCGCGATTCGGACGTAGGGATAGGCATAATATTTTCGAGGAAAATATAAGAAACACATTGAGTTTTCATAGAACCGTAGATGGGATGGTAGGGTGGCCTGAAATTTGCTCTTGCTGCTTTTAAGTTTTTTAAATTTTCCATTCATTCGTATGGTAAACCGCTCAGTTCAACGATTTTCATGATTTCATTATTTTGCGGTTTTCACATTTCCTTACATACGTCCATTTTCTTTCCAATTAATTTTTGCAACTGCTATTACCATACTAGTGCAGCAATAGGAACTCGTTGCGTTTATTTTTTAAGTACGATGTGCTGCCGCCGGTGGCCCTGGTAACTTGTCGGATACGTGTCTACAGGCCCGTAGTCAGGAGACACTCGATTCTGCAGGCGTGAAAAAGGATTAGACAGGCTGATTTTTTTAGCAATACTAACACTGTCAAGACGCGCAGGCTTAACGAATCGAGAGTAGCATTTTTGCATATGGCTTAAACCATTGTTCACCACGCTACCTTTTCTCTCTTGCATCTTTTTCACTCACACACAACAATCATAATGAAATGAGACAAAAACTACTTCTGTCCACGCTTCAATACAGTCAACAGGTAAAATGCATCTGTGTGAGTGATACGACAATATGCAAAAAGTGTTAGAGTGAAAGAGAAAGAAAATTCCCTGATGCTGCGTTCTGAACCATTTAAGTCTTCTTGTATGCGAGGTTCAAAGCTTTTCACACATTTGCACGCTTTCCAGGAGTCGATCCTGGTTATTAAGTAGCGGTAGCCTCTTTATGAGAATGCTCTGGCTGTTTGTCTGTCTGTTCACGTTTTTTGACAGCTGTCAAAGTGATATCTTTCAAAGTGACATCTGTCTGTGCACGTTTTTGACAGCTGTTAAAGTGACATATGTCAAATTGGCAGATGTTAAATTGACACATGTTCAACTGACATATTTCAAACTGACATATATGTTAAACTGACGTATGTTAAACTGACATATGTCTAACTGACATTTATCAAAGCACCGCGCTCGAAGTAAGTGAAACACACCAGATAAATCTCATGTTTACCTCAGTTGACACTCTACTGTGAATGTTGTTTCCAAGCATTTTTTAGTCTAACCCAGAAGGATTATTAGCTTTTTTCTTACTCCTGCTTCATTAGTAATGAATCATTACGCTCCACCATAATGAAGTGATGATAGACATTTGACGACGTGCTTCAAAGCATCATCTATAAATTTATCAGATTTCTGATAATTACTAGCCATCAATTATTAATTTACATTTTTCATTTAATGTTGTTTGCGTTGATTAATTTTTTTCTCAGATTATATTTACGGAATTCATTCAGCGAACTATGATTAATGAGAAGGCTTTTCGTTAAGAGCAAGAAAAAAAATATGGGTAATGTAAAGAGATAACATCGACCCATTTCCGAATTCTTTAGCTGTAATTTTTACATCTGTAAGCATCAATAAACAATACAAACAATTCTAAGAAAGCTACAATGACTGCTTCAAATGATGCATTGCCACACCCGTCTCTTGAAAGTTAAATAGAAACTTTTTTTGGGCCAATATTTCATTATGTCATTTATTTTCTGGAACGCTTTTCCCCCCATCTACTTCTTACATGCTTTTTTTTCATTTGGCTTCAATAACAACTTCTCATCATCGTCCGACATGGCACATTGGGATAGAAACATAAGGAAAACGGAAAAAAAATCGAAAAGAATTGTTTGAAAAATTCATTAAAAATGTTCAGCATTTCTTTGACGTGTTATAACATTTCGACCGTTTTTGATAAGAGAAAAGTTTTTATTTTATTATTTTCTTTTAAGCATTTAAAGTGTAGGGTACAATCAATTCGAATGTGAGCGTAGGGTGCTCGATTAAGACCGTTTATCGAATGAGTTTTGCGAAGGATACTGATATATTCGTCAAGTCGCTTAAATGCGACTTCTTCTTTCTTTGTTTTCTTTTAAAATGACTTTTCTGGAGAAAAAAGGTCTATTAAGCCAACAATTTAACTTTTTTATTGATTTTTACAAACGATCAGCTTTCGTTCTTCAAAACATGCTAAGTGTTTAACACTATACTGCTGACATGTATTTATACACATGTACCATTGTTATCAGCCTGTACTAGCCCTTAGAACGTTTGAGCAAGGATTCCCTTAGTGAAATTTAGATATCTAATGCACTTTATTCTAAGAGTCGAGCTCCATTCAGTTACACATAAAAAAAATGACTAGAGACTTGTACATTTGTACGTTTGCTTCGTACATAGTGTGGCCTGAACCATTGGTTTAGCTAGACGTACATTCTGCTATACATTTGTACAATGTACGAGACATATTGTACGCTTCGGCTGTACATTGTAGATGTAAAAAGTAAATTGTACTATACACTTGTACAATGTGCAAGCTATTGTGAACACTTCAGCTGTACATTGTACATGTAGGACATTGAATTTTCCTCTTTACTTCCACTTTATTCATCAATTCCAGATTAGGTTCACCGTATTTCGTTCACAAAAATTCCTTGACATAATCTGGATTCTAGCCCTCGACATATGTATCTCTAGTCCTCGACTTTTCCACTGAGCTAACTTTACATATTGGGTACACTCCTATTTTGATATGTTGTTACTTCATTGTACACATACAATTGTCATTTCTACAAATTACGTTGTACATTGTACATATCATTTGTACATAACGTAAATACATCAGTTGTATATTGTACTTATCACTTGTTCATCACGTGAGTGCGTCCATTGTACATTGTGTATACTACTTGTTCATTATACAATGGATGTGTATATTGTAGGTCACTTGTAAAACATATGAAGGGACCCGTACGTATCCGAATAGATGAGGCAAACAGAGTTGATGTTACGAAAAGACTCCACATTAAATTGTATTGGAAATTGCCGATACTTACTTACTTACTTACTTTACCGGCACTACAACCCATTAAGGGTCTTGGCCTTCTACAACATGCTTCTCCAACCGGGCCTATCTGCAGCTAACGTCTCCCAGCTGGTTACTCCCACAGTTCTTAAGTTGGCAAAAGCAGCGTCGCTCCACCTGGACTTGGGTCGCCCTGCACTCCTTTTGCCTTCAAGTTTGGACTTCAGAATTTTTTTTGGAATACGATGTTCATTCATTCGTTGTACGTGACCGAGCCAACGTAGTCTATTTATTTTTGTTGTTCTGACTATGTCGGACTCTCCAAAAAGCTCTATGAGCTCGTGATTATATCGTCTGCGCCATCGGTTCAGTTTTCGGTCAAATACTGGTCCAAATATTGTACGCAGTACCTTTCGCTCGAACGTGTGCAGAGATTGTTCATTTTTCTGTGTCAAGCACCACGACTCCGAACCGTACGTAACTACCGGTCTGATCAAAATTTTATAAAGTGCGCATTTTGAATTTCGGCTTACTGACTTGGACTTTAGAATTTTCAGCCGGCTGTAATAACTCCGGTTGCCCAAAGTTCTCGCCTTTTTATTTCGTCCGCAATGTCGTTGTTTATGTTCAGCTCTGATCCAAGGTATACGAACTTATTGACCATTTTGAATGTGTGTGTGTCGATCGTTACGTTATCTTCTCGATATCGATTCGTAGGTGGGATGATCATGTATTCCGTTATTCCGTCATTGACCTTCAACCCAAGGTCGGTACCTTTCCTCTCCAAGGCCATAAACTTATCTTTAACAACATCCATAGTTCGGCCAATAATGTCCAGGTCATCTGCAAAACCAAGCAACTGACTGGACTTGGAGAAAATGGTGCCGCTGGAGTCTATGTCCATGGTTTGAACCGCTGCTTCGAGTGTTAAATTGAAAAGCAGCGTTGCAAGAGGATCTCCTTGACGTAGGCCTTCCTCAATGTCGAAAGTCTCTGACATTTGATTGCGGATCCTTACTCGGCTGTTAGCTCCGTTTAGTGTTAGCTTCGTTAGCGAGATCAGTTTGTTGGGAATTCCGAACTCCTCCATGACGCTCCATAGCTTACTTCTTCTAACACTGTCATAGGCTGCCTTGAAGTCAACGAACAAATGGTGTGTTTCAATGTTGTACTCCTTGCACTTCTCCAAGATCTGTCTGATATTAAACAGCTGGTCCGATGTTGAACGACCTACACGAAAACCACCTTGGTATTCACCTATCGTAGATTCCGTGTATGGATGAAGGCGCTGATATAGAATATTTGCAAATACCTTGTAAGCAATATTCAGCAGAGCGATTCCTCGAAAATTGCCACACTCCAATTTGTCACCGTTTTTGTATATGGGACAAAGTATGCTGGTCTTCCACTCTTCCGGTAACTCCTCGTCATTCCAGATGCGTATGATGAGCTCGTGCATCTCCATACATAGCGCGTTGCCGCCGTTCTTGAAAAGTTCACCGGGTAGGTTGTCAGTCCCCGGGGCTTTGAAATTTTTGCGCTTTAAAATTTCAGCTTCAACTTCTTGCATCGTTGGTTCTTCTATGTATGGTTGCGCAGTCTGAAATGGCAATTCGTCGTTTTCGTCGTCTCGGTTGAGCGGTCTGTTCGGGTTAAGCAGTTCCTTAAAGTACTCAGCCCATCTCGCAATGCACCTTTCCTCATCTGCTAAGACCAATCCGTGCTTGTCCTTACACAGCAAAGGTTGTTGACTGTAACCGTTACTGGATTCGTTCACTTTCCGGTAAAAGTCCCGAGTCTCCTTCCGATTGCCAAACTTCTCAATTTCGATCAAAACTTCCTTGTCACGCTGTCGCTTTTTCCGTCGGAAGAATTTTCTCTCGAAATTTCTTTTAGAACGGTACTCTTCCTGGCCAGCTCGAGTGAATCTACTTAGAGTTTTCAGACGAGCTGCGTTTTTGTCGTCCATGGCCTTCTGGCATTCATCGTCAAACCAGATATTTCTTTTATTTATTATTGCCGATAGGGCAATATTGAAAAAACCGTCCGAAGTAATGGTGAAAAAAAAATTCTCCGAACGCACAAAATTGACCTACAAATAGAGAAAAATGTTCTCCTCAATTTTGTCTACAACTTAGGAAAAAACAATTTTTTGGGCTAGGGTCGACCTTAATACCGACCTAGGGCCCTAAGTAGAGGCCTCGGACACACAATTCCATAGCCAAAATGTTTCCCTCAATTTCCTCTGCAACATAGCAAAAAAAATTTTTTTTGCTAGGGCTGACCTTAGGACCGACATGGCCCACTTGAGCCCTAAGCACAGGCAAAAGTTTCTTTTATAAACTATCGGTCATGCTCAGATCTTTCAAACAAAAAAAAATTATGAAAATCGGAAAAGATTAGCCCGAGTTATGGACAAAAAACACATAGAGCCCTAGCAGAGACTCGATTTTAGTGCCCTAGCTAAGTCCAAGAACTCAAATTCAAAAAAGTTTATTCCATAAATTGTCGGCTATGGACCTGGGCTTCAAACAAAAAAAAATTACAAAGAAAAGATTTACTCGAGTTATGTACAAAAGACCAAAAATCACTTAAACGGCCCTAGCTCGGTGGCCCTTGGGTCGACAGTGCCCAGATTCAATCCCATGAAAGATATTTCGATTACTTTTCAGGGATAAAATTTTTTTGAAAATCGGTTGAGTTTTACTCGAATTATCGTGTTGACGAAAGGACGGACGGACATTTTTTTTATTATTGATTCGTCATCTAAGGACCATGATCGATGTTCCCCCCCCCCTACCCCCGGGTTGAAATTCGACTGGTTACGCAATAGACTTCTTTTCGAAGCACTGCGTTCTTCGTACGGGTCTAAAAATGCTGCTGTATATTGTACGTATCACTTGTTCATAACGTACATGCCACAAGTGTCGCTAAAACCATTGGTTTTGCTAGTTGTACATTGTACAAGTGAGTCGTTCATTAAACAAGTACAATGTACATTCTACATGTAGTATGTACATTAGGTTGGTCCAACGCTCGTCTGTCATTCTCGCAATATGTCCTGCCCACTTCCACTTAAGAGACCCTATCCTTTCCATTACATCAACGACTCTTGTTTTACCTTGAATTTGGCATATTCGAATGATTGCGATTTTTCTTTGTAAAATTTGAGGACTTCTTTTGAAAAACTTTCGTGATTTTCCACACATTTTCAAACAGTAATAGTAGATCGGAGGCGATTTCAGTAGTCACACGAGCTGAAAACGGCTTTGTGCACAAGTTAGTGGTTTTTCTAATTTTTTTTTATTTAATGATATAAATCTCTACAAATAATTCATTAAGAAAACATATCGCAGCCTGAAAAATCACAAAAGGTGTCTCGTATGCAACCGTAATTTCCTCTTTATTTAGCTATAGATATCCGCTGTAGTAGGTAATCTAAGGATCGGGGTTCGCCGGAGTTCCTTGTCATTAGTTTTGCCAGCTTCTTCAAGAAAGATGTTGTTTCGGGGCCTACTGAACCAAATGTCTCGAACGCCAGCGGTGTGAAAATGTATTGACTCTTCAAGTCGACATATTTGTTATGCTTATCTCGTTCGGCATTGTCAGCAGCTGTACCGCTGAACACTGATGTCCACATCAAATAGCTCGGCACGACCGTGTCCACTACCGTTACATCCCACAATAAAGATTTGCCACGGCTCCACGGGTAGCTTGTTAAGCCGTCGGGACGTTTGCCATCTCTTCGAGTCAGTCCGGGTGGCTCCTGTTATTTATTTGGAAAGCCTGCTGCACTGAGCGCCGACGAGAAAACCTTGTTAATTTCTGAGTGTCTGGCATACTAAACTTTTGACAGAGCATGATGGCCGTCAGAATGGACTACTTCGCCGCAAACACACGAATGAGCCTCGCATACTTTGTTACGAAGCCTTAACGACACGGCAATTCTAGCAGAATCATTGTCCAAAAGTAGGCCCAATTGAGGAGATGGAACCGCTTGCAGCCACTTTGATGATGGTTTAGTCTATGACGCAAAAAGTCTGGCTCGGTCACTGAGACCACTGGAAGACAATAGCGCTCTGTAAATTTGAGATACTCTCAAGAAATCCCATGCTGACTGTGTCATTTTTTGTTTTGGTGTAACTGGAATCCATTCGGGTGGATAAGATTCGAATGAAAATTGATCGTCCTGTGACTGATGAACAGAGGTGAAATAAGCTGGGTGCGCTAAATCCACCAGCTTTCTAATTTCCAAACCGGCAGACGTCACTGGCAACGTTGCTTGAGTCCAAGATATGTTGCTTAGTTCGTTGTTTGTGATAGTTTCCAAAGTGCCACGATAGAAATCATCAATTTCGGACAACTGCTGCATACACATGAACGTTGGGCTAGACCTTAACAAATGGACAAATCGTGGCGAGGAAATAGAACAGCGGAGCAGAATTAGGGCTGGATGCACGTCCATCAGTGCCAGACGCAACACGTCCTTACCTGCGCAGCGCTCAAAACAGATGGGATGGCTTCTTCCGTGATCGGCGTTTTTCTAATTTGTGTGCGCAATAGTTAATAGTTTTCCTAACTAGTGTCTGAGCTGTGATGAATATCTCTTGGACATGCATTCGTGTGGTTGTATCTAACTGACCGAAGCAAGCAGTGCCAGTCGCGCGGTAGAGTAGATCTTTATATTGATAAGTTCAATTTACTTTCGATAATCTTTATTCCAAAATATGCGATGGTGAACTGAAATTGAAATCGGTATCCAAATATATACGCAGAAAATATGTGTTTTGTGTGTAGGTGTGTTTGTGTACAACAATGGGGTGTTTCAAACAATCCACACACATTAACTCTACCGCTTTTGCTTGTAACTGACAAGATGAAAAAGTTTCGTTTTACTTTATTGTTCATTTCCGTTTTCTTTTTATTTCGAAGCGATCAAACTAATCCAATTAATTTTCAAGATATAAAGCTCGATATAAAGATATAAAGAGTGGAATAGAAAGAGAGAAAAAGTTAATGAAAAGGTTAAGTCGTCTTAAGTGCAATCGAATTGAATGAATGAAATGAACGAAATGAAAATCGATGTGTAATTAAGAAATTCCTATCATTGACTTTCATATATCCATTTGTTTCCATTTGCAGAAAAACCATAAACCATCTGGAAATAAAACTACACAAGCTTGCGATCTGACAGATATTTCACCGAAAAACAAGCAATTGTAAGTCCCGGAGGCATGGAAAAAAATGAAAACGTGAATTAAAAGTATACATATCTCTCTATACGTCTCCCGGCTTTCGACGTTACAAAAACGTACACAAGTAAACTTTTCAAATTAATTAAATTGTCAATTTACCAGAAAAATTCGTCACAATTTCAACGGAAAAATAGAATAAAAAATATGAATATGGAAATATGAAAAGTAAAGAATTCAAGTGAAGGTAAAAAAAAATAACAAAATCGTAAAAAATGAACAGAACTTCAGGAATAATTTAAATATGTCAAATACAGCGAAATTTCAAGTTGTTGCATAATAAATATATGTTTTTTCATATGCAGTCATATATACAATTTATATGTGTTATGTGAGAACATTTTTCGTGAAAAATATTTTGCTGTAAAATGTTTTTGTCAACGTTATTGCTGCTCTGTGTTATAGGTGAGTGTTGGGATTTGTATTTACCGTGTAGACATAACTTGTTAGTATAAATATATATTTTTTTCCTTTTGATAAATTTCCTATATTGTTATTTTGACACAAAAAATATATTTGCCAGAAATTTATTATTATCGTCATTAATACTGAAGGATTTTACATTAATAGCTTATTAAAGTCGTCTAGGTGTTACCTGTTTTGTTGTATTTGCTTTTAGAAAACATTTCCAGCAAATGATAGCAAAATATATTCTTTTCGCCATCAATAATGAATTGACTGGGAAAAATCGACACAAAAGAGCCGTTTTATTTCTGAAAGTAAATTCGCAAAGAGCTTAGAAGATTGTTATTTCGGCCATTGTATTTGCAATGAATATAAAAGAAGAAAGTACACTAAAAGACAACGCGGACGTGACATTTGTTCTGGAAAATTATAGTTTGGAAGGGTAGTTTCATTTAGTGCGGGATTTTATATCACAAGAAAAACGTCTTTAAAGGTAGAGTGTGACGCAGTCCGTAAGTCTGCTTCCAAAATTAATACTATCGCTGATAATACGCAGAAGTTTGTTTGAATGGAATCTTGTGTTCAAAGTTTTAATTTCCCGAAAAAATTACAGCGCCTTTTTTAAAACGAAATTATGTTGTGTTAAAAAAATTACGTCACAAATGCTGGATCCACTAGCGGAACAATTTTTCAATACTTTCAGTTGTTACACGCAAAAATTTAAATTTACTCTAAACAATCTACGCAATAAGAAATAACAGTGAAATTTTTGCAACACAAAAACTGAAAGTACAGAAAAACTATTTCGTCGTTGGGTCCGGCATTTGTGACGCAATTTTTTTATCAGAACGTAATTCTTTAAGGAAATTAAAATTTTGAACACAAGATTCCATTCAAACAAACTTCTGCATATTATCAGCGATAGCGTAACCTCAAGCGATATCATTAATTTTGGAAGCAGACTTACGGACTGCGTCACACTCTACCTTTAAAGAGGTTTTTGTTGTGATATCAGTCGTTTTGGAAGTTTTCAAAGTTTCTATTTTTTGAAAAAAATTTTCTCCGAAAAAAAATTGTCTTCGAAAAAAATTTTCTCACAAAAAAATTCTCCAAAAAAGTTTT
>CM055405.1:46029866-46118250 GCA_029228625.1 Pseudolycoriella hygida | reverse complement strand
ATAGCAACTAAACTTATTTTTTGGGATCCTACCTACTCTGAGAACGGCGAAAAAAATCGTAAAAATTTACACAAAAACGCGTCGTTCTGAGACAAGGTTCAATCCCAAAAAATAAGTTTAGTTCCTCTTAAAAGGCAAATACTGACTTACTTTTTTGAAACTGCATCTTTGTCCACGGATATCAGCGAAAATATAATATTTGAGCGCCTAAATGTAGACTATATTTTAGCACACAAGTTATGGGCCTTAAGTAGCGAAATAAAGTTGGCTTTTCATAGTCTCACGAGACCAAGATTTTTACCCGGGACATGAACGGTTGACATTTCGATGTGAGAGTAGAAGAATATGGTTCCTATCTAATGCTTAGGGGAAGAAACAAAAGATTCCTTAATACTTCTCACTCTCTATAAATCTACCCCAAGTTAAGTCACATGTCATGAGTTAAATTTTCCACAATTGAACTGGAAAAATTCGTATCCTCTTCAAAAGCTACTTTTATTCAGTAAATGAGAATGTCCATTTCCATCTCTAGGGAGCGGAGAGAAAAAAGAAAGAGAGAATAAAAGAACGTCACGCAAGAAAAAGCATGATCTCGAACAAAAGTTCATAATGACAGAAATACGGTTAAAATTAAGGACGAAGAAAATAATTGGGAAATTGGAAAAGCAATAATTTACTGACGTATTGTGTGACACTCATAAGCAAGTAAATATATAACAGTAACAATAAATACATCTGTCGTAACAGTAAAAGAGAACGTCGCTTGGTGCAGAAAATGGTATAGTCTTTCAATAGTGGAAGAGAAGAGTGGAGAGAAGTCAAATGGTTCATTTCTTAGTCTATTTACGATGAGGAAATTTGTAGATTTTTACCCACTTTAATATTAAACTATTTTAAAAGCAATTTTCTTACCTCATCTTTAATAAATAAATTAGATATTCTTCCCCTCATTTGCGAGAAATTTAAAGCATTTCCCTAAATGTTTAAATGAGCGTGATGACAATTTTTGGCGCACCCAGCTTTCCGTGAAGGCTTCATACGACATCAAAAAAGCTACTCTGTAACAACGATGCACTCACGTCTGTAAATTATATCGTTAAATATTCAGTTGTAAGTCTTTTGAGATGTTTCTGTTCCATAAATAAAGCTCGAATACTTAAAGTAATTACAAAATTCAAAATAAAACAGCAACATGCAAACTTAGAATTTTATTTACAAAACTTCATTCAACGACGGGATGTGTTGGTGTTTTTCTCTTGATGAATGAGAAAATTAAGTGAATTTCCTTTTAGTTATTTTGTTTTTTTACACACAAGGAATTTTAATGGCATCTTTTCCATTGTAACGGGAAGTATGAGAGAACATAACAAGCGCCATCTGCTTGTCAAAATTAAGTGAAAATTCTTTAAATAAATACAAGATGCAGTCAGAGGTAAATAATTTTAATAATAACCTTGTAGCATCAACAGCCGCATAAGTCATAAGGCATTTGTCTTACAAGCATTTTCTTTATAAAATCTTTTTTGTTTTCTCCATTTATTGCCTTTAAAAAAATGTAGCCGAGCACCGAGCTTGTCAAGCAATTGGAATATTTATTTGAATTATTACGAAAATATCGAACCCCCAGTGTGAATTTACGTGGGTAAAATAATTTGTTTGAAAGGAAAAGTTAAACACTTTTTATTCGAAATTAATTTATATCCCTCCATGAGAATTTTTTTCGCAAATTTAATAAATTATGGTGAATTTGAGTAGATTACATCACCTCTTTAAGGATTATGACTTACCGTAACCACTTCTACCCATTCCACGTACTTTATTGAAATAACTGCCTTTATTATCTTACGATGTGTACACTCACTGTAGACATATTTTACTAAATAAACTTCGCGGCTGTAACCCAAAAAAATTTAATAAAGTATTTCGGATATTGGTTTTTTTTTAACGGTAGGTAAATTTTGTTTAATATTCCACATAACATAGAGGGAAATTTTCAACATATCTGGTTGGAAAATTCTGCTTCGACGTAAAACGAATGTAAATAAAAAAAATTCTGGTACATTAAAAACTCACGAGAAAACGGAGGAAAATAAATTTTTCCATAAATTTTACTTTTCTCTTACCAAAAAAAACATTTTATGTTTTCGCGCATTATATCTCCGAAAAAAGTACAGAAAGAAAAAACCATACTGTGAGGTGATTCCAGTTTTCATTTCTTTAATTTGGGTTGTACTCATGTGTACTGACAACGTTTTACATAATTTTTTTATAACCAGAATTACTACAAAAATACACCAATGTTATGCATGGAATGTACATTTTTTTGTACTTTTTATTAATAGTGAGAAATTCCAACACATTTCGAATCATTGCAAATTCTCCTCCGGCGAAAGTGAAGCGAGAATTGTTCGTAATTGTTAAGGTATCATCTTGAAACATGGAATACATTTCTTTGTAATGTCTTTTATAACCTACCTTGACGCTCTACTCTGTTCTCACACCTTGAATTGCAATGTTTACTTGTCAGAAACAATTCGGGTTTATTGAAATGGATCTCGGAAGTTGTTTTATGTTGAGAGATGTTGTTAAGGTCTTATTGAGTAACTAGGTGGCGCCGCAATATTTTAATCTCAAAATTCTGTAGAAACGTTTGTACTTTGCCGAAAGAAATGGGAATTCAGAAATAAAGTCAATTACCACAAATTTCGCACAGAACAATACAAGTAACCGTCGCTAATCTTATGAGCCGTGAAGAGAATCAAATTACATTTTCAGTTCCTTCATCAAACACAAACCAAACCCACTCAAGAACGGCTATCAGAAATTACGTTTCTCGCCCTTTAGCGTGGTACTTGAAATGGAGAAATTACCACAGCTTGGCACTGTGATCATTAAGTGAATTATATATAAAAATTTCTCGGAAAAAATAAGAAAATTAACTTTTAATAATCTAAAAAAATCAATGGTTTTACCATCCTCTTAATATCATGATTGACATTAATTCGGAAATGTTTGAACGTTATCCGGAAATTTAATTTTCTAGTTATGAATAGTCTTTTGTTTTTGGTTAATGGTTTCGTTGGTTCGGTCAAAATTGGCACTGTGTAGCAATTTCCGTGGAATTATGATAGAAACAGATGGTGTCCTCGGCAAATCTTTACCATCTTATTATTGATCGTATATATTCAAGTCCAAATTCTTGAGCCATTCAATGGCTTCCTCCGTCACCGTAGACCATTCAAATTGTCAGAAAAATGTCGAAGATGACATTCAAACAAAATATGGTTCATTGTCTGTTCAGTCACATTGTCACAATCACAACTTGGCGAATCCACGAAATTCCACCTGTACATTTGTTGCTTACAACAGCCATGTCCACAGCGGAAACGATTTAGAATTCTCCACTGGCGTCTCGCCAAATTATAACCTGCAAGCTTCTCGCATGGGTTTTCCATCAATGATTTGTTTGTAAAATCACAGCTGTCAGACTACTATTGTTTCCAGGCGTTGTCGATTTAAAACACTTGTGCGACAATATTAGGATAATTCCATATAGGAGTACGCGATGTGATTCGTTCGGGTGGTAGGTTTTCTAGTTCGTCGGCTGTCGGAAGTCTGTATTGCCATTCAATGAGTGGTAGATAATCGTGTATTTTTAGTGCAAAAGGATTTTCTATCGTTTTCTTTGATTTTCAAGGATTTCCTTTGCCAATTTCTATGGATTTTTAGGCATCTTTACACGACATTTAGGGATATTCGTTTGATTTTTAAGGATTTTCTTTGATATTCAAGGAATTCTAAGGATTTACTTGCAATTCACCGAATTTTTTAAGGATTTTCATGGAATTCGAGGATTTTTTTAAGCAGTTGATTTTCTTTTGACTGTTTTGAATGCAAAAGGATTTTCTACGTTTATCTGCCCCTCGCCTTTCAGTTTTATAGTTACAGAAGGTTGTAGAAATTCGATGGGGTGAGACTCGGTAAGTCATGGATTGTACATAATAGCTGGGATGTGTGCAGAGCCTATTAACAAATTCCCAAAATTCACTAAACTTTCCCAAAAATTCCCAAAAGATCCCAAAATTTCCCAAAAAAAATATAAAAAATTTCCAAATAATAATTTAATCACAACAAAAACCTCTTTAAAGGTAGAGTGTGATGCAGTTCGTAAGTCCGCTCCCAAAATTAATTATATCGCCTGAAGTGACGCTATCGCTGATAATACGCAGAAGTTTGTTTGATTTCCTGAGAAAATTACATCGCTTTTTTTAAAATTACGTTGTGTTGAAAAAATTGCGTCACAAATGCCGGACCCAATCTACGGGTTCGGTCTCTCCGAAAAAAATTTTCTTAGAAAAAAATTTCTCCGAAAAAAATTGTCTTCGAAAAAAATTTTCTCCGAAAAAAATTGTCTTTGAAAAAAAGTTTTCCCAAAAAATTTTTCCCTTAAGAAAATTTTTCTTGAAAAATTTTTCTTTCCAAAACATTTCTTCGAAAAAATTTTTCTTCAAAAAAAGTTTTCCTCCAAAAAACTTTACCTCCGAAAAAAAATTAGTTAAAAAAAAATTTTCTCCAAAAAAGTTGTTTCAAAAAAAATGTTTTCCAAAAAATTTGCCTAAAAAACTGTTTCTCTAAAAATTATCTCAGAAAAAAAATTTCTCCGAAAAAAAATTGTTTCTATCAACAAAAAAAATTGTTTTCCAAAATAAATTTTCTCTAAAAAAAAATTTTTCTAAAAAAAATTGTTCTCTAAAAAAATTTTCTTTCCAAAAAAAATTGTTCTCCAACACCTTCGGCTGTCTTTGGAACACTTCATGTCACCTTCGGCTGCCTTCGGAACCCTTTGCGTCACCTTCGGCTTCCTTCGAAACACTTCGGAATACTTCGTGTCACTTTATGCTACCTTCGGAACACTTCGTGTCACCTTCGGCTACCTTCGTGTCACCAAATTTTCTTAGTGATTCATATAACTTTCCTGAAGAAACCTACTGCCCAGGTATTCTTATTCAGAATTTAGCAGAAAATCCAAGATGACAGTTGGCAGCCATTTTCATAAATTGCTAAAAAATTCTCCTGACCAAACTCTTTAACTTTGTAGAAGTAACCATCTCTCCGGAGCTAAAACTCGAAAACCGAAAAAGCATAAACGAAAATCCAAGATGGCGCCGCTATGACAGCTGGCAGCCATTTTCTTAAGATACAAAAACATTCTCCTGACCAAACTCTATAACTTTCTAGAAGAAACAAACTCTCTAGCTATTGTCACTCCGGAGCTAAAATTCGAAAACCAAAAAAAACCTAATTTATTGCTTGGGAAAATTCAAGATGGCGCCGGTTTGACTGCTGGCAGCCAGCTTGCAACCCTTAAAATTCTGCTGACCAAACTCTATAACTTTGCCGAAGAAACCAACTCTCTAGCTATCGTCACTCCAGAGCTAAAATTCAAAAACTACGAGCATTACCTAAAAAACCGTGAAAATTGACCATTTTTCCTCATGCCACGGATTTTCCAGAATTTTCCCGGAAAGGCGGCATATGAAATTTTTCATTTGGGGCCGAGACTGAGGTTCCCTGAAAATTTCAGTTAGAGCGGCTATCTGGTTCTCGAGATCGAAAATTATTGATAGATAGATAGAACATAGAAACCGACAGACCAGAAAAAAAGTTTTCATAATGATGAAAATAATAGAAAAATCGAATTCCATACAAAAATGTCATTTTCAAACCTCGATATCTCAGCCAATTTTCAATCGTTGAAAAGCTGCTGCGACGTAGATTTTTTTTAAATAATTTTGAGGGGAAGGGGGGTGAGGGAACTCAAAAGTTCGCCTATATATGACTCTTTGTCTCAAAGGTTTTTGTATGAAGTTTTTTGGGTTTGTGGACGATCCCACAAAAAATTCCCAAATAATAGGTGTGCGAGCTGATGGAACGATTTTTTTTTTCTCAAGTAATGAGAGCGAGATTAAATCAATAATACCTGGTGTAGGAACTGTCAAACTGTGACATGGAAATCCCGACATTGCCTAAAAATAACCAGTTAATTTAACTGGCTTTTGCACGTAAGCTGGTCCGATTAAACGGTCAATACGCATAAGCATGAGCTACATACTGTACTGTATTTAGTAGAATTTTGATGCAAGAGCCTGAATCTGGTAGTTGAACAATATTAAAAATTTTGTTATTCATGCGAAAAAACTCTTCCCTGCTCACTAGACAGAGGCGCAATAAGACTTCATTTTTCTAAAAAATTGGCAACATAGACCGTGTCTTGTCGGAGTCTTGTCCCGAACTTCAAGTAGTGACATCTACATTTTTTCAAAGCTGAATTGACATCTCAACATAGAACTATCCCAACTTCTCAACTGCAGTGGCGTCATCCATGCTTTCACAAACAAACATAAAATATGGCGCCTAATCCACATCGGTACCGGCGCACTGGTCCACTACATTTCGACGCTTTTTCTGTTTCTCAATGAAAAATTCGATTTGAAGCGTTAAAGTTACACAATCGGCACCAATAACGTTCACAATAATAATACTTGAGGCGACAATGAACGATTTGAATTAAATTGCATGCACGCGAACATGTCTAACCAGAAATGCACGAATCGTTTGAATGCGCAATTTTTATCATTGTTGAATGCAAAATAATATGAAAAAGTTGAAATAGAATTGCGAACGTTCGGTATTATAGTATATAAAAAGCCAGTGCCGTAATAATTCCAAAAAAGACGATTTGCATTCTACGAAATGTTCAGACATTTTGTTGATGATTGAAGTTGATTTATTGACTTTCAAGTAAAGAAAGTTCAAGAGTACAGTATACAGTCCATGATGACAGTATGAATATTTGAATTCGTGATATTTGTTATAAAATGAATGAAACTTCAAATTACTTTTGATTTCGCTTGCAGTCTTCCCATTTATTTTGAATTTACTGTGTGTCGATCTAGTACTTTAATTTACTCGTATACATCATTTTGTTTAAGCCTTAAAATTCAGGCTGAAAGCATAACATTTCATATGAAATAGCACTTCAATGGCTTCTAAAATAAATGAAATAAAACCAAAACGACTACTCTATTTGACTTACAAATAATGCAAGCATCGAAACGAAAAATAAATATTGGAAAATAAAATTAACAAACGAAAACTCCTCACGAACATTTTCGCATTAAAAAGCAGCGAGGATTTATCCTCTCATCTCATTAAAAATGCTTAATATTTTCCTTTACCCTCAATCTTCCATTAAACGCTACTGTAATGTATGATAATATATTTGTATAAATTTCCAATTTCCAGAAGGAAAAAAAATCAGGATAACAAGAAAGATATTGCAAGTAAAAGCTTCTCCACTGATACCCAACTCATATTACTGTTTTTAATTACTTGAAAGTCCACTTCTGTTTTTATGGAATTACCAGCTTTATGCTTAATGCTACACAAGTTTAAACTGGGTTGGGTGGCTAATGAGATGCTTTTTTGCTGTTACGGTTTATTTTTGTATAATTCTTATTCGGATTAATTATGCACAAGAAAAAATTTATGGAACACCTGAAATATCAACTTTTTTCTACTTATTACACCGTAATTTTCAAAAATAATACGAAAATAATTAGTTGCGTCATTCTAAAGTTTGTATCGGGTCAGTGGCTGGCAGATTGTGTTGAAGCGGTTAAGAATGCCGCATATTTCGAATGATATCTCAGTCCCGTACTGTGCTAATTTTTTACAACAGTGCGTTTTCCACTTCTTTCGATTTCAAATTTCTATTTGTTAGAATCCAAATGAAATTTGTTTGGTATGCTTTGACGCAACAGATTGCTTACGAGATCAAGTTTGTAGTATCAGGCGTGTATCTATGGGGCCCCTAGCCCCCCATAGATACACGCCTGATACTACAAACTTGATCTCGTAAGCAATCTGTTGCGTCAAAGCATACCAAACAAATTTCATTTGGATTCTAACAAATAGAAATTTGAAATCGAAAGAAGTGGAAAACGCACTGTTGTAAAAAATTAGCACAGTACGGGAGTACGGGCTTAGCCCCCCCCCCCCCTTGAGGGTCTTCAGAGCCCCCCCTGGCGAAACTGAAATATTGCGAATTTTGCGAAAAAATATAAATCTTGACGTCATGATCGTTTTCAATACTTGGAATTTTCGCCTCAATCATTCTTTTCCAATCTCATTTCAATGTTTCCATTTCGTGACTGAAATAGATTTTCGGTTCTACATTGCAAGAAAAAACTTTGACACTCTTAACGACAGTGGCGTGTTATCGGTCAAATATACTGAGCTCTTAGAATTTTTGCTATAAAATGGTAATTAGAACTGCGCCGGTCAAACACAAAACACCTTCTATCGGCGACCCTGTTTAACGAAAACTCTATACCAAAAATACGACTGTATTGTGAAATGCGCGAAATAAAGAGAATTTTCTCATTTCATCAATTCGGTGGGGGGCTCGAGCCCCCCTGGCAGTCGACCCTCGCTACGGGCCTGTGTAGTATTAAGCATTCGTTTTAAATTTTTTGTTGAATAAAGATGTTTTCAATAAGTTTAAAATAGTCAAGTAAAGTTAACAATATTCGATACTCCAAGATATAAGTAGTTAATATAAGATTATCGATTCACGGAGATTAACCATTCAAGTGTATATTTCACGAATGTCCACCTGAATTAGGAAAGCAAAAATCAGGAACCAAGAAATCAGGAAACCAAAATCAGGAACCTAAAATAAAGAAAAAGAAAAATCAGGAAATACAAAAATCAGGTAATACCCAATTTAGGAAAACCCAAAATTAGGGAAAACGAAAATCAGGAAAAACATCAAAGTTTTCAATCCCTAAGGAGGTACGCCCTGCAGGCTGCCTTCTGCTGCCCCTCGAATCCGCCTTTTTATTTAAGAGGATTTATCACGGTCTGCGGCGCATTCTCTCAAAAGCTATTTTCCAGATTTTCGTTTTTCCTGATTGCCTGATTCCTAATTTTGGTTTTTCCTAATTTAATTCCTTCCTAATTTTTGTTTTTCCTAATTTTAGTTTTTCCTGATTTTTTTTCCTTATTTTTGGCAAATAATTTTTTTTCCTAATTTTTGGTTTAATAATTCGTGTGGAATTCCACACTAGAAGCGAGTGAAGGCGAGCAAGTTGTTTTAACTTGAAATATCAGGCAGCGATAAATAACCGATGTCGATATGTTTAATTTTAGATAATCAAACCGACAAATAATCTGCGACGGACGTTGAATGAAGCGTATGAACAATTTGAAAAAGAATGATTCATGATTTATACAGATCGTCCTCATATATCGTGTTAAGTTACCATGAAAGCTATGACACTCCAATTTACGAATGTGCAAATGCCATACCCTGTCGCAATTTGCTCACTTTCAATTGTCCATATTTAAGGAAAAACGAATTTCATACAAACGATGTGATTTACCAAATTATCAGACTCTTCGCACTCAATATTGGTCATTTTCACTCCCTAGTAGCAGGGTAATTCTTTCCAATTTTCAATTTAAGAAATCAATCCTCTTGCATCGTCCGAATTCGAAATCTGACACCCATATTTCTCAAACCGACCTATGTACCTTGTTTTTTGGTCTCTCACACTCTGTCCTCCTTCACCAAACCTACCTAAATATCCTAAAATAGGACCTCCCTTTTCAACATATCAGTTGAATTGGAGAGCTTAAGACGGAATTCTCATAACACAACTGGACTCGACCGACACATCAAGCCATTCAGAAAATGTAATCTTGACTAACTTTTTATAAAGTGATAGTTAGTGGAAGTTAATAGACTTAGCTCACCCAGCGTACTTTACTTCTGTCTATCAATCTAAATCATTATCAAGCCAAATTCTATCCAAAATAAATCTGTGCATTTTGAATGACCAGTTCATTGCCAAAATCAATTTATACCCATCGGCATTGATTCCAGTACAACCGAAACACAAAAGTTGTAAGATATTCTACTGTAAAAACCGGTAAACAAAATTTGATTTACCGGTAATCGGTAATTTCCATAATCGGTTTTTACCGGTTGCATTCCCTATACAAAAGTCATTTACATTACTCTTACACTAGGCCCCATGTAATTCTCACCAACTTTGCTTTAAGAAGCAAACTTCAAACTGCCGTAATTTTATAGATATATGTCATATCTCGCAATTCTAGAAGTTGCTTTATCCCGGGATTTGATAGTTTTTCTTTAAAACTCTGAAACACGTGTTCCCAAAAATTTTATTCTCTACAACTTCGCCTTTGGAAGCAACTTTCTAACTGTCATAGATTTGGAGGTATAAGTCATCCCGTCCAATTCTAGAAGTGGTCACATTCAAGGATTAGACCGTTTTTTCTTAAACCCCTGAAACACGTGTTCTCTAAAATTTTATTCTCTATAACTTCGCCTTTGGAAGCAACTTCCTAACTTTCTTAGTTCTAGATGCATGAGTCATCCCAGCCAATTCTAGAAGTGGTCACATTCCATGATTGGGGTTTTTGGTCACTTTTTCGACCATATCTCCGTAACTACTTAACCGATTTTGCTCATCTTTGATGGGATATATATATCATTCAGGTGCAAAAATTTCTTTTTTGCAACGCACAATCGATTTTCGACTGTTTTCGATGTTGTTCACGATGCGGTAACGCGATCAAAATCGAAACAGTTTCCAATTTTTTTAACAGTGTGAGGGGAAATGAAACAAATTTACACCTGGTAACGATATGACTTTTAAAATTTGATACATGTGCTGAAATGTACCCCTCCGTTGCTATGATACGACGTTGCAATGTCGTATGTGTGCATTGCAATCTGATCAAAAATTGTTTGTACACTGTACAATATAATGGTTTCTGTGGAGTGAATTTTTTTAGGTTGGTTGTTATTTTCTTCTCAATCGATTTGTTTGTTGCAAAAAGCAGTGTGTCCACCTCTTTGCGATACTTGATTTTTTCAGCATACGTCCTAAATATTGTCCAACTCGCCTTTGGCTCGTATGGACAATATTAGGACCAATGCTGAAAAAATCAACGTATCGCAACATGGTCGACATACTACTATTAAACAATCGAAACCAAAATTGAAAAGTAGTTTTTTGAGTTACTAGTACAGGATCAATTATTTATCGGAGACTTCTATTTAAAGATTAGTGAGTGATATTTGTAATAATGAAATTAAACAAAGTTACACGCTCTGAACATTTTATTGTTCAATATCAGCGTAAAATGTCCCAAGTGACAGAATTTGAAACTTTTCCTTGAATTTTTGATTATTATTGCAATCAGGCCCGTAGCCAGAGTGACTTGACAGGGGGAGCTGAGCCCCCCCCCCTTTAAGTGCCACAAAAATTATGAATTTTTAACCGTTTAAAGAAAAGCCTGAAACTTAAGTTCTCTCATCAAGCGGGATAGTTGTTTATATTGTTAAAAAAATTATAAATCGCGAGCGAAGCGAGCGAAATTTATTTTAATAACTTTCGTTTTTATTGGATGTCAAGCTTTAAAATGGCTCATTACTCGTCGGAATTACAAAATTTTCGTTCGTAAATTCCCGGTGCCGCCATTCTAGCGAAATGTGCATTTTTTAAGTAACCCAAATAGTGTCCATAGTTACTATGAATATAATGGCGCTAAACTTTTCTAATTGATTTTAATCAATAAAAGGCAAGCATAGTGAAATTACAGGAACATGGAACAATTTATTATTTTGATGGTTATTGTGGAAGCATAATGTGAAGTTACCAACGTTTGGGTCGGCAAAGTTGGCACGCGCCCTGACTTCCCCACTGTGCTCTGCCTAAAGGAAATCACAGTAAGCGTTACGGCTAGAACAAAAATGGGTCAAACTTGACTCTTTTTGCGTTACAGGGGGGAAGGGGGGCCTGAAAAATGCCAATTTTAGCGTTATGGAATTTATGAACGGCCGCTAATACAAATTTCTATATCACAAATTAAGAAACATACGGAGCAAAAAGAATTTTCTGCTAAAGAATTTCTCCCAAGAGCCCAATCTTGTTGGAAAATATTTATCAGTAGGTCATGTTGTAAATGTATCGTTTGAATGCGCCGCAAGCGAAATTCTGAAAGGAGTTTGGCTTACGAAAGTGTGTTAATAAAAAAGTTATGTCCATAGTTTTCAGAATCTCAGGGGGGACTCAGAGGTTCCCAGAGGGGGCTTAGCTCCTCTGCCCCCCCCCCCTAGATACGGGCCTGATTGCAATGGTCGGTGAGTAAATTGAAACACGTTAACCGTGCCCACAGCTTCCTGTAGATGTGAAAATTTGAATACCTTTGAAAATATTTCACGTTTCCCGCAACTCCCTCAGCTGCATTCAAACTTATAGGTCACATATCGGCACATTTATATCTAAAGTTGTGAGATGTGCACTCACCCGGTCAAAACGTTTGGTAGAAAAGCGAAGTGTGCCGTTCAAAAATTCTGTGTTTTCACATTCCATCATAAAAAAGATAATCGATGACCAAGCATAGATAAAAGCTGATAGAATGAGCAAATGTGAAATTATGTGAAATTAGAAAAAATGTGAAAATCACATATTTTCCTATCCTCCACATTTTTGTTATGTGTAAGTTTAAAGAAAATGAATATTTTATGTCGTAGCGAAATAAGCGAAATAAAAAATACGATTTTTCACTTTTAAGCCAATTTTTCTGCTCAGAGCTAGGGGTTATCCACTACATTTTTTTTGGTACAGGCTGATGGAATTTTTGGAATTAAAATGGTATTTTTGGAAGTAAAATGGAATTTCTGGAATTATTGGAATTTTTGGAATTTCTGGACTACGGAATTTCGATGAAACTTTTGGAATTTCGATGGAATTTCTGTGGAATTGTTGGAACTTCTGTGGAATTTTTGGATTTTCTGTGGAATTTTTGGAATATCTGTGGAATTTCTTGAATTTTTGGAACTTCTAGAATTTTTGGATTTTTCGAAACTTTAGAAATTTTGTGGAAATTTTGGAATTTCGATGGAATTTCTTGGAATTTTTGTGGAATTCTCAGAATTTTTTTATGGAATTGGAAATTTTGGTACAAATTTTTGACCAGTGGATAACCCCTCGGCTCAGAGTATATAATGGAAGAGTTGAAGTAAAAAGCGAATAAATGCAATTTATATGATGCAAACAGGTAATCTGAAACATAAAAATACTTTGACTAAATTAAAATTGTACAAATAAAACGAAACCAAAATTTGCATGGTGTAGGTTTTCCTGTGACTAACTTGATTATTTGATTGATGAGTGTGTATCACCACAACTTTTAACTATAGAATGGCTTAGAGTATCACTCCGTCATATTAACTAATTGAGACTAATTTACTGAATGTGAACACGTTTCAAACACTTCACTATTGTTCAGGATTATTGTAAAATTTTCCACGTAAGAGCTTTGGGGCTGTTCCCAAATGACGTACGCTATTTTCCAGAACCTCCCCCCCCCTCCTCCACGTCATGGTAAATGTACCAAATTTGGCCCATATTTCTATGGACCGTACGTTTTGCTAGACCCCCCCCCCCCCTCCTCCCTTGGAGTGTACGTCATTTATGGACAGTCTCTTTCGGTTACAAATTTCGAATTTTCTTCAGAAACATTGGTAATGCATCCCTGATATTTTGTGGCGTTTGAAATATACTCCTTTTTTGCATCATTATTGCAATTAACAATTAACACGTCATAATTTCATCAGCACTGCATACAACACCAAGGCATCACCATCATGTTAATCACTATACATTGGCCAAACATCACTAACCATCAATTTTACAATAGTTAGTCAAATTTTGCTCACTGTTTAACCGGTTCAGTTATGAGACAGAGTGCCAGTTCGACTCGTTTAGGACATATTACAGTTGATGCGACAAAATCTTTCTTGTGTAATTAGTTAGAGAAACTATTACCCATATACTCAGTAAATCAACCATATCCTCATATATAGACTATATTCTTATATATACTTTTACCACGAAAATGACTAGAAGAAGGGTTCGTTTTAATGCTCCAATGGATTCCTCAATTCGCTACATACTAAACTCTATAAGTAAACTACGAACTAAACATTTTCGAACTCAAATGAGATTGAAATTGCTTTAGCTATCAATTAATACATTTCATGCAGGTCGTGGGATAAAAACTCTGTGAAATGTAAAAATGAGAGGAGTTTGTATTCTATTTGATTCCGAAAGGTTTTACAAACTAAAACAAATTTCCTTTTCGCCACATTAAACATTATCTGAGGCGGAAATGGAAAACCGAAATGTATGATTTAATTTGGCTTATCTTATTTCCGTTCAATATACACAAAGAGATTTCACATGAAAATGTTCCCAAACAGTCGATTTTCTGACAAATGTGCATCGAAGTCTTTCATCTTTTTTTCATTTCATTTCATTTATACTCATATGTCGCTCACTTTACTGCAAGGTAAGTTGTTTAGGGAGGGAGGGAAGTCTTTTTGTTGAAAACCTTCGTATGACAGAATCAGAAAAGCCTAAAACCAAATGTGGAAAGGCCAAAGGTGAACTAAAATTTTAAATCAAGATAAAAAATAAAGAATCTGAAGAAGTTACTTTATTCCAGTAAAATTAAAAGATGTTCAAATATATCAACCAATCAATGTATAAATAAAAACATATGAAGGGACCCGTACGTATCAGAATAGATACGGCAAACAGAGTTGATGTTACAAAGAGACTCGAACGTATTTAAGTAATTATTGCCTTACCTCTTAAGTGTATGAAATTACGTGCACATTAAGTTGAATTGCCGAAAGGGCAATATTGAAAAACCCGTCCGAAGAAACGGTGTAAAAAAACCTTTCCGAAAGCACAAAATTGACCTACAAATATAGAAAAATGTTTTACTCAATTTTCTCTACAACATAGAAAAAACCATTTTTTGGGCTAGGGTCGACCTTAGTACAGACTTAGGGCCCTAAGTAGAGGCCTTGGATACACAATTCCATAGCCAAAAATGTTTCCTTCGTTTTCCTTTGCAACATAGCAAAAAAAAATTTGCTTTTTGGTTAGGGCCGACCTTAGGACCGACATGGCCCACTTGAGCCCTAAGCACTGGCAAAAGTTTCTTTTATGAACTGTCGGTCATGCATAGATCTTTCAAACAAAAAAAAATTGAAAATCGGAAAAAATTTACTCGAGTTATGTACAAAAAACACATAGAGCCCTAGCAGGGACTGGTTTTTAGTGTCCTAGCTAAGTCCAAGGACTCAAATTCAAAAAATTGTCTTCCATAAATTGTCGGCTATGCCCAGGTCTTTCAAACAAAAAAAAATATTTGAAAATCAGAATAGATTTACTCGAGTTATGTACAAAAGACCAAAAATCACTTAAACGGCCCTAGCTTGGTGGCCCTAGGGCCGACAGTGCCCAGATTCAATCCCATTACCTTTCAGGGAAAAAATAGTTTTTGAAAATCGGTTGAGTTTTACTCGAGTTATCGTGTTGACAGACGGACGGACATTTTTTTTATTGCTGATTCGTCATCTAAGGACCATGATCGGTGCTCCCCCCTACTCCCGGGTCGAAATTCGACTGGTTACAAACGTCGTGCTAAACGCATAAGACCACTTTCGAAGACTAAGTTCTTCGTACGGGTCTAATCATGTCAAGGTTGACCTTATACAAAAAACGTTGGACATAATTGAGAACAAACTATTAGGAAGATCACACACAATTAATGATCAGAATTTGCAAATAATTTATTCTATTAATTTAAATATTGAGACGAAAGCAGTTGACAGGATACAAAAAAAGCCAAAAACAACAATAAACAAAAAGTATAAGTAGTCATTTTAGCAATTCAATTCATACATTCAGTCATAAAGATGACGACGAAATTACAGTCATTCACGAAGCCAGAGCACTGGGACAAAACACAGCAAAAAGTCAAGCTACAATTAGTACTAAAAACCATAAGCATATGCAAATTGTATTGTGTATCCTCACAAAAAAAGCCGTTCAGTTCAGCGTACAAAATGCTATGCAAAATACTCGAGCGATACTGCATTTCTCACTCTTAAGGGCAGAGCATTCTAATCCCTAAGACCACGGGCAAACAGGTACTTAGGTACTACGAGATGAGATGCCAAAACTAATAAACTCCCGGAGATAACCCGGCCCACATGCAAAATCCTATACAAAGCGATCATAGACCTAAATTTAAGATGGTCTATTAAACCCATCCCGTAAATGACAGAGTCATCAACCACATACCCCTCATAGCAGGCGAGCCTATCACGATGGCCTGAGACTTGACAGCATTAAGAAAAAGTCCATTTACGACAGCCCAAGCACTCACAGCAGCAAGATCTGTTTCCACCAGCTTGATGCAATCACCCACTTCATCTGCACTAAATACCTTATATATTTGGACATCGGCAGGAAATAAGTGAGAGAACATATACTTTATGGAGTAAGGGAGATCATTAACATATAAAGAAAAAAGCAAAGAGCCTAATATAGAGCCCTGTGGCACACCCCTAGTCACACTAAGTTAATCAGACATAACCCCTTGGATACATACAGACTGTTTTCTGTCAGATAAGTAATTAGATATCAAATCGATTGTAAGGGTTTCATTAGTGTATCCTTCAATGTATGGACTATAAAAGATATGAGCCATAGGTTCTATACCCCTCCCCTCTCAAGCAAGCTTTGCACTACGCAATAATTTGTAATTTATACAACTTTAGTACACTTGAGTACGGCTTATAACACAATAATGTAACACCTCGACGAGACTACGAGACAAATTAATATATGAAGACTATTATTGTGTTAACAGAGGTTGGCAGCGATGTCGAAAGCTACGACGGAATAGAAAGATCATTGTCACCTCGAGATGAGTAGAAAAAAAAATGTTGAAAATTTTCTACGATCCTTAGATACAGAATGTATAAATTTTATTTATGTGTAAGTACAGGAAAACGTCAATAATATTTTATAATAAATACTGAATGAAGTTTACAGAAGCTCACTGAAGAAACTAATTTTAGAAATCCGTTAAAATCTTACTTTGGATTGAAATACAAGTAAATTTTCCCTAGCTCCGCTATTAGATACGATATAATATTCTCGAATAGTGAAGTGAATCACCGGTATATCATGTTAAGCCATCGTAAATCCAACGAAGAGGCTTTATATTAATGAAGTGCAAAAATTTGTGTAATTTGCTTACTCAGAACTCAGTCCAACTAGAGGTGTGCGGGCAACTCTTTTTTGCTGCCCGTGCCCGCCCGTTCCCTGCCCAAAATCACAAAAAACTGTCCGTCCCGAAATGTGCCCGTAATGTTTGTGCTCGTGCCCGGCCCGAAATCAGGAAAAAATGCCCGCCCCAAAATGTTCCCGCGTCAGTGCGCGCGGACGCCCGTTCCTTTCCGAAATAATGAAAAATTAAATAAATAACGGAACGGACATCGGTAAAACAAAATTGAGGCTATGTGTACACATCACTTCAGCTATTATATTTCGTTGATTGACAGACTCTTTTATCAATCTGTTGTTTCTTACAGACACAGACACCTTCAAACAGATATTTTAAGGCTTTTTTAAGTTCAAAATTTAGTGTCACCTTCAAACACATGGTGTAGGGTTTTTTTATTTTAAAATTTAGTTTCGTACGAAGTGCGACGTGGACATCGTCGTGCAATGTTAAGTTTAACAACGACGCAATTTGATTACATCCGTATGCCTATTGCCCGTGAAAATTATGCCAGTACCCACCCGTGCCCGGCCCGAAATCACAAAAAAATGCCCGTCCCAAAATGTGCCCGTGCCCGCACTTTTCCCTACGGTAGATACTGTTCTATCTTTTCATAGTGACTGACTATGAGTGCCTATGAAATGAAATAATTGCCATATTACAAATTCTCTGCGTTAATAGTTGTTTATATCTTTCACATTCGGTGGTATATAAAGTTACATGTTTTGCATTACTTAGCACCCTCAAGGTGGTTTTGTGTGTTTACAAACCCAAACTAAAATCTGATGCTCTCATATTACAAAATATCGTACGCTATAATTGCTTATTCTATATCTCTATGATGCTGAAAGTCGAAATTAAAATTGTAAGCTTTATGGTACAGACGTCAGAGCCACCGAAAAGCCGGCTGTGAAACACCTGGAAATTATGCTTTGTTGAATTTTACCAAGAAAAATGAACTTATCACGTATCAACTGTTTAGTTGGTCTGGAATTAACATTCAAAAATGGTGCCAATTTATTTGGTGCGTGTAAGTTTTAGCCTCGATTTTCATTAAAATTTAAAAAGATTTAGACGTTTAATCGGACGTTTTCATCTTCGAGGGCGTTAGTTTTTTGCGCTACACAGAAACCAATAGCTATACCCTCTTCAAATGTAGATATATACTTGTGTCATGTATACATACTAGCATAACATACCAATTTACATACATGTTGAATAATTATACAGCCCTTAACTAATATAGTCATACATCACACAAGTACATACTTAAAAAGAGGGTCTAGCATCCAAATATGCAACATATGTGAGGGTTCAGTGTAGTCGCTACCTACAGCTCTGGGCCGTTCATATGACGTCACACTTGCTACAAAATCCAAAAAGTTTATAACTGCAAACTAGTCAGAGATTTTGCTTATAGTACTCCGGCTACCCCCCGAAAAACACACCCTATTTGGGGGTAGCCAGAGTTCTATAAACAAAATTTTCTGTCCTGACTGAGTTATGACCCTTTTATGGATACTAATTTTTTATAGCAGGTGTGACGTCATATGTGCACGACCATACTTTAGGGGTCATGCAAAAATCATCCTTTTTCGAATCCTCCCCTGCCACACCGAGCTAACCCCCCGCTATTTATGTCACAAACGAAAAAGCGAAATTTATAATGATAAACGAGCGATGCAAGCAAAATAAAAGTGAAATTACCTCTTGAAGTCATCCAATCATTATAAAATTATAGTAAATCAGTGATTAGTTACGATATTCGGGAACATAGAAAAATAGTTACGATATCGAGGAACGTCGAATAAGCGAAGTCAATTCTTAGTCGTAGCGCCCTCAGACTGTATAAAAGACTTCTCAGGTTTCAGGTGGAAATCTCAATTACGGTATTGTGGTAAGTAATGCCAACATCACGAATAACAACAGTAAAGTTTCTCTTGTATTGGTGGGTTTGGTTTCGATTAGATTTTGATTGATGGAGTTAGGTAAATTCAGAGGCGAGAAGCAGCGACGAGTTTCTATCTTGACGAATTTTGACTTTTCTTTATTGGTGACGTAACGTAACACCAAACCCACCGCCCTCATCGGCGTAACATACTTTATGAACGGCACCTGTCATGTTCATTAGGGGTCATCCATAAAGTACGTACTTCCATTGGCGGAAGACGAAAGCGAACATTTCAACATTTTTTCCCTTACATTTTTGCATACGAGGGGAAGGGGTAGGCATGCCAACAAAAATATGCAAAAATCGCATCGCCGGTTATGCAAAAAATATTTCATTTCCTATCAAACGGCACTTTTCCCGTTAAATTTGATCAAAAAACGGATTTTATAGAACGATTTTTGTAGACTCATGTCCTACTGAGTTTCCTTGAAGAAATTAATTTTCCAAAAAATAATTCCTTAGGAAACTCATTACGACAGTCATCCACAAAAATAGTTCTATGAAAGTTTGTTTATCGAATTTAGCGGGAGAGGTGCCGCCTGATAGGTAATAAAACAGACCGCCTATAAAAAATATGAATTTTACAGGGGATACGATGGTGCTGCGAACGTTTCAAATTTGAAAAATGGCGGAAAAATCACATTTTTGAATTTTAACTCTACCAATTTTCCCTCAAAAAAATTAAAACAAATATTTTTGAGTGTTTTGGTCTCCTACAATTGTTTGTGTGGGGTTAGGGGATCAATCTGTGGCTTTATGGATGTCCTCTTACACTAAAATACATCACATGAATCCACCTAAAGGGAATGTATGACAGAGCCGTAGCCACATGTGACGCAGTGTGGGCGGCGCCACCCCTGAAAAATTGTCTGTATTCTATCAAAACTTGCACTTCTTAACAGATCTTCACCTACATATTTAACTTATCGTTTTACAATTTCACATGTGTACAAGTATATTAAAGTTAGCAGTTAAACTTCAAAAAAAAAAAAAATCTCGCTGCGCGGCTTTTTTCCTTCCTTATTCATCATTAGTAAATTTGGTATAAAATTTCGGTCGCTCCGCTCGCGACTTTCATTTAACAAACTTAACAAGTGAAGAAGTTAGTGCCACACAAAAATTAACATTTGTACAACCTGTGCGTAAGGCTTCTATTGAATTTTATGTGTGACTGTACAACCAAAAAATAAATTAACCAACTAAGAGGTTAGTTGACTTTATGCGCATGCGCACAAATTTTTTTTTTCATTGGACAGTAGCAATGAAAAAAAAATCAACTAACTTCTTAGTTGATTTTGCGCATGCGCATAAGTCAACTAAGCTCTTAGTTCGTTAATTTATTTTTTGGTTGTACTGTACACCATAAGTTATACGAACAAAATTGCTTTGGGGTGCGCGCCCCCCCCTGAAATTTTGGTCTGGCTACGGCTCTGATGTATGACGCAAGTCACCTAACGAAAGTTCTGATATTAGTAAGCGGGTGGCGCATTCAGTTAAATCATTAAATAAATGTTAGTCAAACTTACGTTGGTTGTTTTGACGCATCACAAATCCCAGGATTGGCGAATATTTGGAAGAAATTCAAAAATATCGACTAACTCATGATCTTAAGCTACACTGAAGATTTCAGTAGACTTGCGTCATGTACTTTTTGTACTACAGTGGGATGATACGGTAGGATAGAGGGAGGGATGGGAGGTTCAATTTGTTGGTTCGAGTTTAAGCCAAAGTCAATAATTTTTCGACCTTTTAGCTTTTTCCTTTAGGACGTAAATAACTATTGTATTTGACACAGATTACACAGATGAGGCCTTTAATTGCTAATTATGTTTTGTTGATTCGAAAGAGAATTCTGGTAACGTAATAAAAACAAAAATGCTTAAAATGTCGAAATTTCACAAAAATTTTGACACTAGATTACTCCATTGGTGAATTTATTTTATTACCTACAACATATTTAATTAATGCTGGCATATTCAGCCAGTTAAAACTTTTATTATTTCTCTGTATAATTCAATTTGAAAACGTAAAACCTCTAGGCTATGCTGTAGTTCTTTCAGATTTATTTAACATAAAAACGTTGTTCGTAAACATTAATTCTAAATAAATAAAATATTTTAGTTTTTTTTAGTCGAGAGCGTCAAGAGTGGATTTTATATTTAGCCTCGTGTTAAGCAAAATAATACTTAAACTGTGAAGAAGGACATTAAGTAGCAATAAAATAACGCTGGGACATGGCATTTACAAGAGAGTAGAACTTGATGAAAGTGTGTTTTAGCATTGCCAGGTTGCAATGAAAACTTCTATAAAAATAAAAACGCAACATTAGAAGACACTTGTAATAAAATTGGCAAGGAGATTCTCCCTTTTACTCCGATCATAAATCTAAATTCTCATAAAGTGAACCCATAATCAACGTTTTATACGTATTATTAAGAAATTATGAGGTGTCACAAAAGTCACACACCACTGAATGTGACACTCAAAACTAGAACGAGTTCAAAATCAAGTAGCAGACCCGCTGAATTACGTTCATCTTAATAAATTTGCGAATGTTTGTGTTCATTATTAGCCTGTTTTCGGTAACCTTATGTTATTTTCACCATCGTAAATTTGAGCGCAATCATAAATCTTCACCGAAAACATTACACCCTAGACATTTCAGCTACTTTAACTCGCATAATCATAAATATAGAAAATGCAATTCAACACCAATTTGTTGAACATAATATTTATTCAAACAAAAAATGATTTATGTTCGAAACTATAAATTTAACATTACTCGAAGATGAACCATTTATAATACTACAATGTGTTTCATGGGTTTCAAAGCGAAACAGCTAACACCGTCGAACACAATTCATCTGACAGCATTAGTACCTATTTACGATTTTTATATTATTTACGAGAAAAATTACCCGACTTTGATGAGAAATAATAGCAGGGAATTATTGTAACATGGTTACTGCGCAGTGATGGGTTAAAATTCTCGAGGCTATTGAACGCTACTGAGTTGAACAGTTCACTGTGAACAGATATTGTGTCTAAAATTTAACAGAACTACCGATCCCTTTTTGAGACTTACACTCTTGCAATGGGTTCGATCACCGGTGTAAAGAAAATGAGGAATTTTTCTCGGAGTAATTGTGCCTACAACGTCCCTTAGTGTTCACCCAAGCTTCATAAATTCGATGCCAGTAACGAAGAATGCGAGATAACAACAATGGACTGAGATACATTGTTAACATTCTTAACTACGCCTGATATTACATCATAGATGGAGCCAGTATCAGAACGAAAAAGAATTTTGGATGATAACACCCAGCAAGCAAGATTGTGGCTCACGAGACTTAGACCATGGTCCGAAAAAGTCATCACCTAGTGGCCGAATTGTTGGCGTAACCTTCCTCAGGGTGGACGGCGCATCGAACCACATGATGTTTAGTACCATTTCAACATATTTTACGTACAATAATTAGAAATTCTAGATGTTAAAAAATATGTATTGAGATAAATTCTTTCACGCAATACAACAATAAAAACATATGCAAGGGACCCGTACGCATTACTAATTATAAACCTCTAAAGTTTGTCTGCTTATTTATGTGTCTATTTGTCTATTTATTCGTCTATTTATTTATTTGTCTGTCGTTCACCTTCCCGTTATTTTAGCGTTTAAAATGAGGATATTGTTCTGAAATAAGGGAGTTATAAGTAAAAAACGGGTCAAAATTGAAATTCGGCCAAAAGTCAGTCAAGAGTTAGAGTTTTTGATGGCCTACAACTTTGTAGAAGAAAATTTTTTGATCCGACTTCATGCGGAGAAGCTAGACAGCAAAAACCGTTCAAATTTCGGGGTTTCCTCACTTTGTTGTTAGTGAACTTTTGCTGTTGGACAAAGTAGCGATAATTTTTGAATGCCAATCGTTAGTGCTGAATTGTCTTGGGTGAAAAAGTTTCCCACTCCTGAGATATAGGCCATTTTTCAGCGATTTTGTCCAGAACAGGAGCACTTATTAACCTATATCTCGGCGGGTAGTTGCCGGAATCAGGCCAGTGACGTGTCAAATGAAAGGTTTCGGCAGTGTAGCGTCTAAGAAAATCGGTTGAGCGGTTCGGTGTCCAGGGTCGATCAAAGGAGGCAAAAATGGACAAACATTTTTTGATTATCTTTCAGGACAAAAAAAGGATTTGGTAAGATTTACCCGATTTATGTAGAAAAAACACGGTGGGCCCTAGCAGACTCAGTTTTAGGACCCTGACTGAGTCCAAAAGCTCAAAATCAAAAAAGTTTCTTCCATAAATTGTCAGGCATGCCGAGTAGGGAATGCAACCGGTTTTAAAGTATAGGTTTCGTATATGAGGATCTGGTGGTCGTTGTAGGTTAGATGGGGGTTTCATATCTTTGGAAAGCTCTGTTTTGTTAGAAAGTTGTGAAAAATTTACCGTCGAAAAAGCGATTTTTTTTTCACGATAAATTTTCGCACAAAATGATGCTCTGCACTGAACAAGCAGTTGAACGCGATGAATATATTTGTTGACTGTTGAGTGGACCAGTCCCTATAGCACCAATCCACAAGGTATGACCCCTTTAAAATACATACAGTGATCACCGCACCCTCATATGCAGAACCTATACCCAAAAACCGGTTGCATTTCCTAATGCTGAGGTCTTTCAAAGAAAAAAAAACTTATGAAAATCGGAAAGGATTTACTTGAGTTATGTACAAAAGACCAAAAATCACTCAAACGGCCCTAGCTCGGCGACTCTTGGGCCGACCTTGCATAGATTCAATCCGAAAAAAGATTTTTCAATTACCTTTGTGGGAAAAAGTTAATTTTTAAAAATCGGTCAAGTTATTGTGGTGACGGACGGACGGACGGAAAAACATTTTTTTATTGGTGATTCGTCATCTAAGGACATTGATCGATGCTCCCCCCTACTTCCGCGTCGAAAGTCGTTCTTTGTACGGGTCTAATGAAGAAAGAAATATAACCCAAAATGACGAAATTGAACCATACGAAACAATAACAATGACAGCAATGACACCTAAAAGTTAGTCATTAGAATAAGTCTAACGACATCATCGATCAGTCATTAACAAGTTCATTCCTAAAATTAGCAGCTGGACTAATTTAGAAAAAAGTTTCACGATTTTTAGATCTATGTTGACTGTTTAATCGGATCAGTAATGAGAACGATACCCAGTCAATAAAACTGCGCTAATTGTAGGCACTGTCAAACTTTTGTATCAACCCGTTGACCTAACTGGTTTTCTGCACGTAAACTGCACCTTAAACAGCCAATGAAGTACAAATCTCAATTTTTTATCTCAAATTTGCTGTGTTGAACGTGATAGTGTTGACAGTTGTTTCATGCAAATTTTTCGTTGAACGATTCGTTCAATTGAATTTGAAAAAATATTTGTCGTTTAAATTTCAAATGTTACCCGCACTAAACATGCCAATTCATCTTCATAAATGTTTCTAACCGAGTTTCTGCATGTGATAAATGAGTCTGTTGAGATCAAAAGTCTTCTATTCCAACCGTCAATAATGTCATAATATCTCAATAATGTCATAACGTCAAATATTCAGATAAATAAATGGATTTTTATATCGCAATAGACTCTTTTTTATCAAATTCCGGTGTATTTCATATGAAAGTGTTCAAAAAATATTCAGATGATAAATACCGCTTGAGCAACTCCCTGCTTTTTTGGTTCCGTTGTTTCTTCCGTGATCGTAAACAATTAGTGAAAATTACTCCGGCAAATCCATTCAGTTTGATGTTCTTTCCGGTGTCGGCCAAGGGTTAATATTGGGACCATTGAGTTTCCTGGTATACTTTAACGACTCCTATTAAAAACTTGAAACCACCACTTGAAACTCATCACGCTTAACTTTATATTTTGACTTTTATTTAAGAATTTGTTTTTTAATGACAATATTAATTTCGACCACTGACTCTCCCGGTGCCCGGGGATGTAATTTACGATAACGGCAAGTTGGCTTACTTTTGATAAATTTTTATTTTTTGTTTTTTGTTATTTAAATTTTTTTTTATTAGAGGACAAAGCCACTTATAGCCAAATTTATATAGCTATTTGTTGTGAGTTATATGTTTACGTTATAAGTTATAAGTCTACCTTATAAGTTAATATAATAAGTTTATAGCCCAGATCAGTATTTTAATTGATCCAGACCAGTAATGATCAATTCCAACAGTGATTCGCCGCAGAACTGATCAGTTTCAAAACTAATTTAGATAAGTAGTTTTGAAACTAATCAGTACTGATCCGTATCAGTTTTAAAACTGATCATTACTTATCCGCATCAGTTTTAAAACTGATCAGTACTGATTCATATCAGTTTTCAGACTAATTAGTACTGATTTGGATCAGTTTTATAACTGATCAGTTTTGAAATCGATTAGCACTGATCAGTTTCGAAACTGATCAGTACTGATCCGGATCAGTTTCGAAACTGATCAGTACTGATTCGGATCAGTTTCGAAACTGATCAGTACTGATTCGGATCAGTTTCGAAACTGATCAGTACTGATTCGGATCAGTTTTAAAACTGATCAGTACTCATCTGGGTTAGCTACAATACTGATCTGGGCTATAAACTTAACTCGTAACATGTTACTAGAGAGAGCGCTAAAGTAAATTTCTTCATAAAAAGAGAGACAAAATTTTTTTTGCACTTTCAAATCCTGCTGTGACGTTTAAAACGTCATTTTGACAGTTGGAATGGACATACTTTTGATACCAACGTTCATTGTTGCGCTTGTATTTACGTGGTGGCGCTGGTAACTATATGAGAGTATTGAAAATTTGTGTGGAAAATGTGAATGTTTTCCGCATAAATCGAATCTTACTACCAAATTTTTAAATATATTTTTGTTATAGTTTTTTCGGGATGTGAAAGATTCTCGAAATATTAAATAAAACGAAAATTGCTACTTTTCAATTTGAAATTGGTTCAATCGTGATTTAAGTGGAGAAGCGTTCTTCATCGTTCCTAGAGCTAACCAGATGTTGATGTCAATGTTGATGTCAAAATTGAGCAAACCGTTAAAACAAAAATTTACAACAAGTATCTACGTCTTTTAGTGAACAAATCATTTCTTGGGAAGTCTAAAAACTGAAAGAAAATTTCTTGATGTCATTATTAGCATCATCATCATCATCATCAAACTTTATAGACCGTTAGTACCTTCCGGTGTGAGGTCTTTCTGTCGCAACCCCAGATTGGTGAACTATCGTCCTCCATGCCCTCCTATCGCCCGCCAAGGAGATGGTTTGTTCGCCCAGAGAAAGTCCCCTCACTTCTAAATCTGATTTAATTGAATCGATAAACCTTCTCCTTGGTCTACCCCTTGGCCTAACACCCGGGACCTGTGCATCCAAGATCCTTTTCGGTAGCCTGTTATTACCCATCCTTTGAACGTGCCCGAACCAGCGCAGACGACTGGCTCCTGCCGCCTCTTCCACTGACGAAATCCCTAAATTTTCCCTAATGTCGCCGTTCCTTATATGATTATCCCACTGCTCCCTCCTATTAACCTTCGCTATATTCCTAAGAACCCTCATATCAGAAACTTCCAGGTCATGCACGAGATATCCGCAGTCAACTCAACTCTCACTACCATACAGAACCGCCGGCCGGAATATTGACCTGTGAATAGCTAACTTTGTTCCGCTACTTAATTCCCTTTTGTTGAACACGTGCGACCTCAACTGACTGGCCACCGCGTTTCCCATTTTCCTCCTTTCCTCAAATTCCCTAACTAACTTACCATTCTCTGAAAAAATGGTTCCTAAGTACTTGAATTCAGAAACCTGCTCCAGCTCCTCCCCATTTAAATTGCAAGCTATCTCCTTCCGAGCTTTGCCGACATGCATAACCTTAGTTTTCCCTACACTTACCTTCATCCCATACTCCTCACATGCAGCATTTAGGCAGTCAATCCCACCCTGCAACTCCGTGGTACTATCTGCCAACAGAATCAATTCATCCGCGTAGGCCAGGATTTTCATTATTACCTCACCCACCTCGACATTTCCCTGCAAGTTTCCTGCTTGATGATTTTGTCCATGAAAATTATGAACAGAATTGGGGAAAGACAACAACCCTGACGAACGCCCTCTTTAACCTCGAAAGACTCGCTAATTTCGCCATCTATTCTCACCGCGGCCCTGCTTTCTGAGTAAATACTCTTAATGGCACGCAGTAAACCCCCATTGATACCGTACTCGCTAAGAATCCCGAATAGCTTCTGCCTTGGTACTCGGTCGAATGCCTTCTCCAAGTCGATGAAGCATAAGTATAAGTCCCTGTTCTTTTCATAAAGCTTTTCGATAGTCTGTCTGAGGCAGAAAATCTGATCCTGACATCCCCTCAGAGGCCTGAAACCACCCTGAAACTCATCCAGTACACCTTCCACTATGTTCCTAACCCGGTCAACAAGTACACCCGTGTACACCTTACCTACCACGCTCCAGAGCGATATCCCCCTGTAGTTACTGCAAACCTTACGGTTGCCCTTCTTATAAATTGGAGCAATAACACCGAAGCTCCAGTCAGCAGGTACTGTTGAAGACCTCATGGCCAAATTGAAAATCCTACAAAGCCATTGGATCCCACCTGATCCGCTATACTTAATAAATTCCGCCCTAATTTCATCCACCCCTGCGGATTTTCCTTCCCTTAATCTGCCGACCTTTCGGGACACCTCATCCAGTGTAATTTCCTCCTCCACCTCCGAGCTAGGACCTGCCTCCCTCCCATTTTCTTCTACCTGATTTACAGATGTAAATAAATCCTTAAAGTAATGCCGCCAAGTCTTCAAGACTTCACCCCTATCTGTAATTAACTCGCCGTCTTTATCTAAAATACTACTACATCCCTCTTTCACGCCACCGCGCCTAATGCCCTTAATCATCGACCAAAATTTCTTACGCCTGCCTTGACCTGCCCTTTCCAAATCCTCCCCAAACTTTTTCCCCTCCCGGTCCTTCGCTTCCCTGACTAGATCCTTAACCAGTTGCCTACAAGCCTTATAAGCCTCCCACTTCGCCACCGTCCTGTCCTGTAACCAAACCAAGTATAGTTTCCTTTTCTCCAATACAGCCCCCCTGTCATTATTAGCAGATGTGAATAAACATTCTTAATTCGTGAAAAGAAAGGTGTGGCCGCTTATCATTTCTCTGATTGAAACCTTCGAAATACGCAGCGAGGAGTGGCTGCTTATCACTTCTCAGTTCACAAGTAGTAGTCTCCTCCTGCACAACAAAAAATTTCGTGTACAACAAAATGTCGAACCTAGAAGTTTTTTTGAAAGAAGTGAAATTTATTTTTCCAGTAAAAATTGATAAATTGAACAAGATGACATTGTCACATGAATTTACATTGTGTCAAATAACGTGGAAAATCGAAATATGGACGAGTGATTATGGCGGGAATGACTTGGTCAATGTATCGTTTGAGTGTGCACCGCCATCCAAATTTTGGAAATCAGCGTGGGCCGTAGTAGCAAAAGCAACAGTTGCTTTAATTGCACCAGAAGTTAATGAACCTGCTCGCACGATCTCTTTGAAGCATTTACCAAGAACTGAATTTAACAGTTCAGGTATTTCCCATAAAATAAAAATGGACTGCGCTGACTTGAAACGATACAAAATTAATGATAATGTCGTTTTTGATGTTCATCTAATGACAGGTCCGTTCAAATTCATCGAACCATCAAACGTAAAACTGAAAAGGTTGATTTTTGATATCGAAGTTGATTGTATAAGCTTTAAAGAGTTCCGATCACGAAACGTGCAGGTTGGAGGCACCGAATGGTATGTGATTGTGTCCAAAGCCTTATACGATGTAGCAATCTATTTATATCCAGTTAAACTCGACGCATTTTGGAAATGGGATGTAGAATGTTCGTTTTCCCTGAAATCATTTGGTGGAGAAATGGAAGCATTTAAGAAATCGTTTCAAACCTCTTTTACATCCGATAAGTCAAGTCACGGGTTTAATTCATTTTTACCTTGGCAAACACTAACGAATCCGGACGAAAAATATTTGAAAGGTGGTAAAGCTTTTTTCGAAATTGATTTGAAAGTCTCGCAGCAAGAGCCATTTTGGGATGCAGACAAAGAGCCAAAAAGTATCGTAGAGTGCTCTATCTGCTACCAAAGTGTAATCGGACGTAAACCGGTTACAACCGCATGTGGTCATTTGTTTTGTGATTTATGCATCAGACGTTCGTTGGCTGCCCGCAAGGTGTGCCCATTGTGCAATACCTCCGTTGATGTTTCCAGCCTACGAAAACTTTTCCTCACAATGACAACAAACTAAAACAAGACAAAAAAAAATACAAAACAATGACTCATGGAAAATCTTTTCAATTGAAATTTAATTTGTTTAAGAGCGTCAAAGTCGAATTATAATTAAACTGATTGTATAGCAAATGTGAGATTGTCTTCCATTTTCTGATTTTTGTACAATTACGTCCTGACAATAATAAGCTTCATGTGTGGGGGCCGATAACGGGGATTTTCCTAAAAATTTTCCCAGATATTCGACCCGTCGCTTAGGATCGGAATGGGTCGTTTTGGGTCGACCTGAGTCAAAAAAATTTTGACCTGAATTTTTCAGTTTAGATTTGGGTCGAAAAAAAAGTCAACCTGAACCTGACCTGAAAAAATTGGGTCGAACCTGAAGCAACCTGGTCTGACCTGATGACCTGATGAAACTAAAATTGATTAGTTTTAGACTCCTAACGACTTTTGGACTCTAGGTGACTCCAAAAGCATGGGTTCTAGAAGTTTTCTGGTTATGTCAGCGATCTGAAACCACACATCTTTAGCGCTGGTTTTTACTGTTTGATTTTAGAATATCTAGGAGTTTTGAAAAAATTTGTTAAATTGGTGTTTGAGAAATGTATTTTACTCAAGTTAATTAAACTTGCAATGTAGACACTGAAAATGTAGTTCAATTCGATGTTAATTTTCGACCGATTATCAAAAGAAAACAGTTCGAGAAATTAGTTTTTATGTCACTACTCTGGGAATTCAAGTCAATGTCTTCAAGCCCTAAAATTTTAAGGTGATGATATTCTGGTCGATTCAGAAGGCAGCCTGGTGCTAAAAAAGTTCTTACAAAGTTGGAATGACAATGTTGGATGGGAGAACGAGTACATTTATGTGCACTCGGTTCCTTCTCGGCACCAGGCTGCCTACTTCAGAAATGTGAGTAGCATTTTTGAAGGTAGCCTGGTGCCGTTCGGGGTCGTACACATATGACGTCACGCTTGCTATAAAATCCACAAAGTCTATAACTCCAAACTGGTAAGAGATTTTGCTTATAGTACTCCGGCTGCCCCCCCCCCAAATACACCCCCTGTTTGGGGGGGGGGGGTAGCCAGAGTCCTATAAACAGAATTTGCTGTCTTGACTAAGTTATGACCGTTTTATGGATACTCATTTTTTATAGCAAACGTGACGTCATATGTGCACGACCCCTTAATCTCTTAATGTCATTGTAACGGCAGTAACAAATACTATTGGGCACGTAGCGGTCGATGCAACACCTCGATATTATTTAGTTGAACTAGACAAGAGCGTGCAGCATGGACACTTTATCGAACATAACCGAACGAATGGATGTTTGGAAATGTAAACAATGGATCTTGACATGAATTTATTTTTCAAAAATTGTGACTTGAACAACCACAAAAATTTGTCCAGGGCACTGCCAATATCTTCAGTGAAATCGCTGTTATTGGTTTTATTGTAAATACTTAGCCACCATGGTTGGGTTAGCGTCACTAAACACTAGCGCCGCTGCTAGCGCCGCAAATACCGACGCTAAAATTCAAGACTGCTCGCTAGTAGCGATTAGCGTTCACTAAAATCCGATTGGCGAATATTTTTCGCTAATCGCTAATGGATTCGCTAAAATATGGAGCTGTTCATCACAAGACATCAGTCTATTTTCGACCGAATGCCAGTTTTTCAAAAATTTTTGGTGTTTTTTCTATTCCAGATTTTGGATTATTTGCGAAAAATTAGCGACCGCTAGTAGCGGCCGCTACTAGCGCGCTAGTTTTTTTTAAGCTAGCGAATCAGTTAGCGACGCTAGTATTTTTTGTTAGCTAACTTCGTAGGCGCATCGTTTAATATTATTAATTTACTTACTTTATTTGAAATACAAAATTCACACCAATTAAACTACAATTTTCTATACATTTGCTCGCTTTCCACACAACGCTTTATACGCCATTAGTTTCATTTCGTCACCAATACGTCGTATAAATTTCAACTCGGCACAAGGCTGCTGCTGTACTCTATATTGACAGTAGAAACTCTTAAGTACACAGCCTGGTGCCGAGTTGAAATTCATATGAGGAAATACAGTCTCAGAAAAGTGAAAACCGACAAGTTTCTGATTTATCATACGAATTTACCAAACAAATCAGAAACTTGTCGTTTTTCACTTTTCCTTTCCTGTACATACAAAATTTTTTGTCTCTTTTACGCACGGTTTTTCTTGCGCTGCACGGCAGAAATGCGAACGAATTGGTTTGATTCTCTACCACATATATCAGCTGCCACTCTTCATGTTCTTTTTATTGACCGCAGGCGTACCAACTTATAATTTATCTGGTTACTGCTGTTACGATGCCGTTAAGAGATTTTCGGCACCAGGGTCTCTTCTTTATGATTACTTATGATTAGTGCATATTAATGTACTCGTTCTCCTCTCCAACATTGTCATAGGAACTTTTTTGGCACCAGGCTGCCTCGCTAGTTTGGTTCGCAATGCAGACCTCCCACCTCCTTCTAAGGTTGCAAATTAATTGTTCCTGACTTATTTGCATTAAGGAAGTATAAACAAAGGCATTTGCATTCATTACTCAGAAAACGTTGTTTTTTTATTCATAACCTGTGGGTTTCAGTTCAGGTTTCAGATCAACCTGAATCATAAATTCAGGTTTCAGGTTGGTTTCAGGTCAGAACCAAAACGGATAAACAGAAACAGGTTCAGGTCAAAATTGGGTCGCGACCTGACCTGAACCCATCAGATCGACCCAGACCCATTCCGATCCTTACGTCGCATGAAATAGTTATTTACGTAACGAGGAAAAATATAATGTTTTTGACGAGTGTGAGGTTTGCATTTTGCAGTCAAAAACAAAAATATTTCCGAGTTTCGTACAATTTTTTTCATTCCGAGGGTTCAGAAAACTGCTTTTCTGTTTTAAAATAGGACGGAAAACAGCAGTTTTCCGTCCTAGGAATAAAAAATATTGTGCGTGTCTATTTGGCGAGCTGATTTTTGGCTGTTTCGCATGTATCCCTCACCAGCAAACCACCTCACCAAAAAGACACGCAAAACATTATTCTTTATGGAGAATATAAGGTCGCTGTTGGTGTTGGTGTTGAGTTAATAACACAAACTAATAGAATTACAAAGTTCACATCACTATAACTGACAATAACAACTCGACTATAATCAGCACAATTATGGTAGACTCGACTATAATAAGCGCTATTTGAGTTGAGTTTGACCACAATCGACACAAAATGTATAATGAAATTCAAAGCATTGTTGCAAAGTTGTGATCGAATGGATTTTGTTGCTGATTACTGGTCATTAACTGATACTCGACAAAAATCACGCAATTGAAGTCCTTGCACTATAATTTACCAATATTCCTTCATTTGCATAACTTATTAGGTTACAAAGGTCGCTCTAAACTCTCATCGGGTATGGCAAGTACTTTGTACTTGTCTGAAAATATTCCCTGACAAAAACACAATTTAAAAGGGAAATGTGACTCACTCCTCGTCCATTCTTCCAAAACAATTTATATCAATTTGGGTGACGCTTACAGCTTCGGAACGCAAAAAATTCTTTTGAAATATTTTCACATTTGATTGAAAAATGCGTCACAAATGTCGGACCTTCCCAACGTAATAATTTTTCTGCGCTTTCAGATTTCATCCGCAACAATTCGGCTACCTTTACTTTACTCCATACATCGCGCAAAGCAAAATTTTTGGGGTATGAAATCTGAAAGTGCAGAAAAATTATTATATTGGGAATGTCCGGCATTTGTGACGAATTTTTTTAATCAAGTTGATATCAGTTGTTTTGGGAGAAGGGACGAGGCGCCATTCAGGCATTGCAAACGTTATACCGAAATTTTTTTTATTACTCCGATCGGAGCGGAGGGCGTGACGCAGTCCTCACACCCCCAAAAAAACGTCCACAAACCCAAAAAACTCCATACAAAAACCTTTGGAACAAGGAGCCATATAGAGGCGAACTTTTGAGTTTTTTCGCCTCGCACCCCTCCCCCTCCAAATTATTTTTACAAAAAATTACTTTGCAGCAGCTTTCCAACGAGCCCAGACTCATCAAAATCGGTTGGAAATTGGCTGAGATATCGAGGTTTGAAAATGACATTTCTCATCTTTATGAAAACTTTGTTTCTGATCAGTCGGTTTCTATCTATCTATCTATGTTCGATCTATCTATTAATAATTTTCGATCTCGAGAACTAGACAGTCGATCTTCCTGAAATTTTTAGGGAACGTCAGTCTCGGCCCCAAATGAAAAATTTCATATGCCGCTTTTCCGGGAAAATTCTGGAAAAGCCGTGGCATGTGGAAAAGTGGTCAGTTTTGAGGGTTTTTTAGGTAATGCTCGGAGTTTTCGAATTTTAGCTTCGGAGTGACAATGGCTAGAGAGTTGGTTTCTTCGGGAAAGTTATAGAGTTTGGTCAGGAGAATTTCTTAGCATTTTAAGAAAATGGCTGAGAACAGTCAAAGTGACACCATCTTGGATTTATTGCTAAATTCTGAATAAGAATACCTAGACAGTTGGTTTCTTCAGGAAAGTTATATGAATCACTGAAAAGAATTGGTGACACGAAATGTTCCGAAGATAACCGAAGGTGACACTAAGTGGTCCGAAGGTAGCCGAAGGTGACACGAAGTGTGCCGAAGGTGACACGAAGTGTTCCGAAGGTGACACGAAGTGTTCTGATGGTAGCCTAAGGTGGAGAACAATTTTTTTCGGAAAAAAAATTTTTTTTAGGAGATTTGGAGAAAAATTTTTTTGGAGAAAAACTTTTTCGGAGAAAAATTTTTTTTGGAGAAAAATTTTTTTTCGGAGAAAAATTTTTTCAAAAAATAGAAATTTTTTCAACAACTGAAAACTTCCAAAACGACTGATATCACAACAAAGACCTCTTTAAAGGTAGAGTGTGACGCAGTCCGTAGGTCTACTTCCAAAATTAATGATATCGCTTGAGGTGACGCTATCGCTGATAATACGCAGATGTTTGTTTGAATATAACCCTGTGTTCAAAGTTTTGATTTCCTGAAAAAATTACAGCGATTTTTTTTAAAACAAAATTACATTGTGTTAAAAAAATTGCGTCACAAATGCCGGACACACCAGCGGACATTTTTTAAAACCACTGTGCAATTGATATTATATGAAAATGAAAAATGAAATTTTTTAGGACTAGTCATAAGGTTTTCCTGACGATGCGAAGCCGATGATCAAGTGAAGAATTTTTCAAAGTCGAAACCACGACAATGGAACAGAACATTAAACGTCATATAAATTTCAATTTGGCAGCAGGCTGCTTCTGCCCTCTATGTTGACAGTATTATATGTTGAGGTGGCAGCCTGGTGCCGCTCTGAAATTAATGTGACGTACAATATTTGTAACTGTGGTTTCGATGACGTTAACAGATTTTTGGCACCAGGCTGCGTTCTTTATGGTTACTTAAACTTCTCAAGTAGGCAGCCTTTATGCCGAGTTGGTACCTAGTGCATAGTAGTGCATTGGTTTTCTACTCTAGCATTGTCATAGAAACACCAGGCTGCCCAGCTTGAAATGCAGACCAATGTTTGTTGCAATTTTTCTCCATCAAAATGTTCTAGACGACGATAAGATAAGGAGTTCAAGCACTAGAGAAAGGACCGGTCTAGTGCTTGAACTCCTTATGTCATCGTCGCTTGGAAAATTTTCATGTAGTAAAATAGCAACAAACAGATGCCTTTTTTAAAAGACACCACCAGTCAAACTTGAGACAAGTACTAAAAAATTTCACTTTTCATCACTTGTATGGTAATTACAATCCCTATTTTAACTCTATCTTTATTATGAGCAACTTTGTTTGATTAATTTATACCTACACTTTATAGCATAATGACATTCATGAGGTTGATGATGATTAGACGTCTGTTATTTAACACCAAATAAATTAATGGGATGATGTTTAGTATTATAAACATTTAAACTAATTCTGATTAGCTGTGACAGATGTGTAGTATATTGGTGTGCTTAAGACTTAACAAAACGTTTAACAAAAAATTTATGTCATGTGAAAAGTAAATTTCACTATTAGTTCTCAGTTAAAGAGGGAACTCGAAGCAATAGATTTTTTTTCATTTTGTTGTTTCGAACGGTCGGTGTTTTATTTTAAAAATAGCCCAACTTTCGATTTTTTTTCGCTATAATTTCGTCAAAAATGTTAATAGGTTCAGATATATTTAGAAAGGTTTTCTATTTTCCGCTTACAATATTGATAAATAGTAATTAAGGATGAGAAACGTGTAAAGATTGATGACGTTTGTTTTTTCGAAATGTTTAATGAATATGTTTTGGTAAAAGGCAATTTTCCATGCTACATTTAGTTACACAGAAGTTTAAACCTCGTGGAATTTCTAAACCAAATAAATTATTGAGAATTTTTGGGATCGGTAAATGTATTCTAAAATCCATGTTCTTCATCCCTGTAGGTGAGAAAATTAATATTTAATTCAATTCATCAGGGGCGTGGCTTGATCCTAATTTCTCGTGTTTTCAGATGACAAGGGAAGTTTAATTTTTAGATAGGAAAAAACAAAAATTACCCAATTCGAACGTTCAAAGTGTAAGGCTTATGCTTTTTTCATTAGATACCTTTGTAACAATCAGTCTGTCAACTGGATAACTAAGCGTAAAACTATCGAAAAAAAAGTTTCTTGTTGTGTGCGATAATATTGAGATAAGTTAATATTAACCGGGGGTTGGGTAGTTCAATAGGGTAGCGCCTGATTGCATATGAGCGGAGTGTGGTAGTCCGTATCATGTGCCAGACGTGCAACTGTCTAACTACCAAGTGCTCTTTTAACGTCTACGTCGTAGTCCCCGGGACCTCAATTCTCTTCGGAGTTTTGTGCTAAACTTTAGAGTGTTACCTGATGACTTGCCTACGGGTCATCGGGGAAACGGAAGTGGGTTGGGCGTTTGGTTAACCTCCAAACACCGGAAAAAATGGATGGGCTATGAACTCAACAACACAGCCTCGGATCGGACAGGATAAACGGCAACGACTCAAGAAAAGGAAAAACGACAATGATTTAAAACTAGGATCATGGAATGTAAGATCTCTGTTGCGGTCAGGAGGATTGAGATCTCTCACAAGTGCGCTAAGAGCAGCAAAAATTGACATCACGGCAGTGCAAGAAACGAGATGGCCTGGAAAGGACACCATGATCAGTGGAGACTATAAGTTCTATTACAGTGGGAAAAGTAATGACAGTCCAAGAGAGTATGGAACAGGTTTCATGGTTTTCGGCACATCTAGAAACGCGGTGATTGGTTTCAATCCTGTTGACGAGCGATTGTGGTCTCTACGGATAAGAGGAAAATTTTTCAACTATACTCTTATTAACGCCTACGCACCCACGGAGGAAAAATACAACGAAGCGAAGGAGCTATTTTACGAGAAACTGGTGGAGATATATGATGGAGCGCCGAAACATGACATTAAGATTCTGCTTGGAGATCTGAATGCCAAGATAGGTCGCTCCTAAGGGGGTTAACCTCAGGGACGTCAAGAAGAGACCAATTACACTGTCGGTCGCTGTCATTATTCTCAATGCAATAATCCTTTAGATGCAAAAGATAGTCTTTAATTCGAGCAAAACAATGTGTCGACCCATAAACACTCTTACCTCATACGCCACTGTGATTCATGTTCTGAACAACACTCTCTTTAATTTCATAAAACTTAAAACAGTTAAATCGTTGTTTATTATGTGTGGAATTAGTGCACAAGTGGTAACGTCGGTGCGTCTCCACTCAAAGTAAATTATTTTAACGTTAAGACAAGCGTAAAATTAGTGTCTCGACGAAATGTGTTTAAACGGAATAAATATTTGGCCTGTCAGCAATATAATTGAAAACATAAATTTTGTATAAAAAAAAAAGGAGTTTTGGGTGGCCAAGCCATTTTTCCTAGAAATTAAGAAAACTTCAATTTAATATGAGACAGTGAATAATTTCGAGTTTAATGAACCGGAATTAGTAAATTTTTCATCGAAATTTTTTATGTCGTTGCGTCTAAACGAATTCTTGAATATTTTCGCACAGACTTGCAGTGGAAAAATAATGGAACGAACTTAAAACTAAACATTGGGATTACAAGAATCGTTGAAACATTGTGGCATCCAAGTCCAACGAAGAAATAAAAATCCCAACGGAAGAATTGAAACGTAATGTTGAAAAAAGGTTTAGTAGATTCTTTGACGAGAGTAAATAGTTATTCACGCAACTAGGAAAAATATAATGTTTTTGACTAGTGTGAGATTCGCGGCCCGCGGCAAAGCTAAGGGCTGCATCACACTAGTCAAAAACATATAGTTTTCCGAGTTTCGTACAATATTTTTCATTCCGAGGGTTCAGAAAACTGCTTTTCTGTTTTAAAGTAGGACAAAAAACAGCAGTTTTCCTTCCTTGGAATGGAAACATCTTTTCATGATACATTGCAGTTGCCGAACTAGATTGTTTTCTTGAAGCAAAGATGCGCTGAACTCTATTTTTCAAGCGAAGTTCATCTGTGCTAAAAGCAAATGATAAAAGGGTCGTTCATAAACTACGTAACGCAATAGGCGTTAAGTAAGAGGCACGTGTGATGGTTCTGAAAAAATTTAGTCGAAATTGACCCTTTTTGCGGGAGAGTGAGGAATGGAGTTCTAAAAATTCCGATTTTCGAGTTGCGTTGTTTATGAACGTCTCCCAAGGCGAGTTAAAAAGTATAGATTTCAAATGAAGGAGGAGAAGCCAAAATCAATATTACACACCGCCACCAATGTTTCATACACCAATGGTTTTTTTATAAGGGTGAGGAAATCTTCATAGACACCCGGTCCTCCTGGACCAAGGTTGTGTTGGATTCCATTCCTCAATGATCTACCAACTAAAACCTCCATCCATACTCTCTTCCTTGCTCTCTTCTCCCCGGAACCGCCTCACAGCATTACTTCGGGTAGGGGCTGTGCTTTCGCACCTACTCAGATCAACTGGCGGTGTTTTTTAATTGTCTCTCCATGCTCTTTGCAGATTCCCCATTATTTTTGCAACTACATTATTTGCTACTTTCCATCGCAGCACATCTCCGATATTGTGTTTTCAGCATTTACCTCTGAGCTACTCACCGTCATCAGCTCACCTTGCTCTTGTTCGAAGCGGTGGCAGACAAATAATACGTGCTCCGCAGTCTCTTCTTCTCTCTCACGAATCCAAACCTGTGCAGGTATTTTCTGAAGCGCTCGTCGCCCGACAGAAACTGTGTCAATTGGTAGTTAGCCTCTCCATGTTTCCTCTGTACCCATGTCGTTCTGTTTGGTATGAGTCTATGGGCCCGACTTCCCTTGTCCGTGTTATCCCACTCTTGCTGTCACTGTCTCAGTGATTCGGCTCTCAATTGCGTCCTAACTGTTTTGGTAGTTTGACCCTCCTTTTTCTTCTTTCTTTGACATTCGCTGTCTCCGGTCAGCGTTATGCATATTGGCATCGTCACGGCTATGACACATACCACATACCAATATGCAATGGTGACAGTGTGGGTTGATGGCAGGTTGCAATCACTTCATGACTTTAAAAAAATAGAGACATTGTTAAGACGCACACGGGTTAAAGATTGCCAGTCTATACTTCTATACTACGACTATGGTCAAAAGATTAACCGGTCAGAGACGAAAATAATGACAAAAATTGATGATGATAACGATATTAAAATCGGAAATGAAATTAATAAATTGAAGCTAGGACTAGACAACCAGACTGCCGAAGTACGTCGAAGAATTGGACTAGGAATGGCAGCATTTGGAAGACTTAGTTTCATTTTCAAAAGTAAGATGAACAATAGCTTAAAGCGGAAAGTCTTTGATGCTTGCGTACTACCAGTTCTCACGTATGTAGCCGAAACTCTTACCTTGTCGAAGGCTCGGAGTAGCACAACGAGCGATGGAACGTAGTATGCTGGGAATATCACTCAGGGACAAAGTGACCAATGAATGGATTCGTCAACAAACGAAAGTCGTTGATGTCATGGTACGGATCGCAACGCTAAAGTGGAACTGGGCAGGACATGTGGCAAGGTTGACCGATGATCGATGGACAAAATTAATTATTAAGACCACATGAGAGATGGGCAAACGGCATTAAAAAGATCGCAGGTATAACATAGCAACAAGTGGCAATGAATCGAGAGGAGTGGAAGAAGCGAGGGGAGGCCTACATCCAACAGTGGATATAAATGGATGTAAAAAAAAAGAAGTCTATACTTCATGTCAATTTTATTAATGCTGCTTTGACATCGCTAGGATTGATGTATAGATAGATAACCGGTGCGTATAATAGAGCCGGAAAACTTTGTGTTTTTGGATGCTAATGAATAGCGTGTATGAGTGCTACCGAATACCCATACACACTATTCATTAGTGTCCATAAAAAAAGAGAAAGAGAAAAATTTGTTTTTGAACACCCCTACTGCACAAAGACGCGCTTAGATTAAATTCGAATAAATAAAAGTTAAAGGGAGCGCGTTAGATGTACTTTTTACCGTAAAACTGATATTTGTTATTTCATTGCCTCAAGTCTTCAACGTCTAGCAATCAATGATAACAAATTGGACCTAAACGCATTGTAAACATCTATTTATATGAGTGTGTGCTTTCTGAATCAAATAAGTTATACGTTACAATTGAATTATTGTAAGTAAATTTAATTTATTTATAGAATCAAAAAAATAAAGTCACGAAACGCAAGAACAGAGAAAATTGCCTTAGAATTATATGGGAATTATATATTTTTATCAATACATCTATCATGACTGCAATCAATTAACTAAATTTTCATGAAAAAAAGAAACATTTAAACGTTTTCCCTTGGCGTGTTTAGATGCGGGAACAAATTATAGCTCAAGATAAAAATGATACTTTATGTTTATGTTCCATAGGTTCACATTTGTGGTGGAAATGTAAAAGCTTCCCACAAATAACTATGTTCAATTACGTACAAGGCTTAACATTCACATTTGTTACGACAACAGTATGCTATTCATAAAAATTACGAAATTATACAATTTACACTTACATTTCGTTCATAGTAGTAATTACTTACTGAAAGTCCTCATATTCTGGTAAAATATTTCGATTTAAAGTGAAAATGGAAAAACCAAAAGAAAAAAGTAAGCTTTGCAGACTCGTACGTTAAGGCTAAACACCAGCATCACACTTTATGGACCATTTAGTACCTCAGATCAACTGTGCTAATGCATTGCAAATCTTGAACAAAAGGCTCGCGCTCAGATCAAGTGTTAGAAAAATGAACTCAGTACCGTTCCTGAGAGCAAATAAGTCAAAAAATCACGAAAATTATGGAAAAAACTGGTTTTTAAGAAAAGTCAAAGTTCTATTGTGTCAATGAAAAATTTTGTTACTGCGTCAGAAGCTTTTCTTTGAGTCTAGCGCCGCAGCCGATTTTTTTTTTAAATTGTGGTGTTCAACTGGTGCAGTTAAGGTTTTCATGCAAACCGCAACAGGCGAAAATTTGGAGCCGCCTGTTCTCGTTCTTTAGGTAAATCGATGAATTCTTTAATCGCCGCATCGTGAAAAGCGCCGGCCGCAGGCAAAAACTTTGGACTGACTTTCCTCGTTTTTTAGGTAATTCGAAGAATTGCTCAATAGCCGCGTCGGGTAAGGCACCGCAGTCGAAATTTTTGGACTGCTCTCTATTGTTATTTAGGTAAATCGAAGAAAAATTTGGATCCGTTTTTCTTTTTTTCGGCCATAGGATGGCCCCCTAAAATGTCTGCTCGGTCTACTTTTTCAGGCACCAAGTGGAGGATTTACCCCCGTTCCTCCAATTTAATCGGATCTACCTGAAAGGTAGTATCAAAAGGAGTGTTGAGGCACACCAAGCGGAAAAAGGTTTTTCGAAGGGGTACCTAAAACATGAGTGTACGTGTAATTAATGGAAGCTCGGTAGTCAGTGATATCTGAGCTGATGCTTCCCCATAGAATGTCTTTCATAATTCGCTTTTTTCCCGGATTTTGTATTGTTTTTCACGATTTTCCTCAAGGAAGGGGTACCGGGTACCCAAAGAAAGCGTATTGGAAGGAGTGAAGGGGCACTAGTGAACTTAGAAAAAACCGTTCCTTTGAACTGATCTTTCCAAAAAACTTTTCTTCGCGTGAGTTTGGTGTGTGAGATTGAAGATGGGCAAAATCGGTCAAGAACTTTCAAGCTACGATCAATGAGCGATTAAGTTGTGCACGATGCGCTCGAATACGGACCTCCGTACAACAATTTTAATAAAAAAAATTGTCAAAACCTTATTTTTTGAAGTCGCAGAAACGTTTTTTCTTATATCTCCGAGATTTAGGAACGCAAATTGCTTTTCAAGGTTTTGAATGAAAGAAATGGACTCACTAGTTCAGGCTGTTGGGTCCATAGAGTTGGCCAATCACGAGGCCAAACTCGTATTACTCGTCATATACTATAGTTGATGTTTTTTTTTTTGAATATTTCTAAGGATCGGAATGGGCCGGTTCAGGTCGGACCTGTGACCTGAAACCTATTTACCTGAAATTTTCAGGTCAGGTTCAGGTCAATATTTTCTCAACCTGAACCTGACCTGATTATATCAGGTCAAACCTAAACTGACCTGAACTTGACCTGATTGACCTGAAATCATTTGTTGTACAAAGAAACCAAAAATATTAAGAGCTGACGAGATGAGAAAATTTTAGTGCAAACGTTAATTTTATCTCAAATGTAGCGACGAAATTGTATTGCATAGTAACTAATTTGCATTGCTTAGTAAAGAAATTGCATTGCATAGTAACGAAATTGCATTTTATATATACGGTATTTTGCGATCTATTAATTAAATGCAGTTAAGGGACCGTTCATAAAGGATGTCACGCTTTTTTTGTGGCTTTTTTCGTACCCCCTTGCCACGCTAGTGTCACGCCAGCCTCATACCCCCTCCCCGGTCGTCACGTCATGCTAAGAGAACATGGCAATAATATGAAAACCTATTTTTTTTAGTTTCCGATCAGAATGAAAACGCTTTTTTTTTTAGTTTTTGATTCGGAAGTTCATTGTTGTCGACCCCCCTCCCCCTGTCACGCTATGTCACGCATGCCGCATATCCCCCCCCCCCTCCGAAGCGTGACATCCTTTATGAACGGCCTCTTATGACTTTTTATTGTGAGTGACGTGGGGGTCGTCCATAAAGGACGCCTGCTTTTAGGGAGAACGGTTTTTTTTTCCGAAAGTCCAGTTTTTTCTTCTTATAGCCTTTCATAAAGCATGTTACACAAAAATCAAGGTTTTTCAGGGGGGAGTCACACTACCTCTAGTACGCCTCTTCGATGTGTGACAAAAAAATTTTATTCCTCGTACAACGATAGAATTCACTTAGAGTACTACTTGAACTGCGTAAGTTTTTTATTAGTGGTACTTGTAAAAAACGTTCCCCTTAACCACCTCCGCAGCAAATTATAAGTTTTTGAAGGTTTAATGCACTGTAAGTTATGCACGGATCCACCTATGTTGGTCGTCGCGGCCCCCCGAGTCGCGATTTTTACATGAGAATTTTCGAAAACATCAGTCAGGGCGAAAGCTGTATCCGCCCTTGCACTTTGCAAATATTTTTACTATCCACATTGTTCAATGATATTTTCTGAATATAACCTGTGGGTTTCAGGTCAGGTTACAGGTCAACCTGATTAAATTTTTCAGGTTTCAGGTTAGACTCAGGTTTTTTTTTTTTTTATTTTTTTTTTTTTATTGCCAGCAGAAATACAAACTATATCACAAAAACTACAAACAATATTAAAACTTAGATCATCACAAAAACATATCACAGCATTCTTCCTCAATAAAGGCGTCTCGAATTAAAACAGAATTTGCTCTCTGGATGGCTATAGAAATACGTTGCAATAGAAAATCTAAAGATCGAGGCTCTCCCTCGGTCGGACCTGAAACTCAAAATCAAGTTCAGGTCAGTAATCAGGTCGTGACCTGACCTGAACCTGATCAGGTCGACCTGAATATAATGTAATATTTCTGTGGTTTAGAGGTAGTCGAAGGCTCAACGGTATTCAAAAAACAAGTATTTAAGAGACCTCTCCTTAGCGACAGATTTTCTCCGCCCTCTGAAATTTGTTCCTTCCCATCTGAGAATATTGATGACAAAAAATGTACATATCTTACTATCGCAATGGTTGAGAAAGTTACAAATGTGCATGCGCAAAAAGAGAATTCATTCTAGTACATTACGGAATTCTCTCAACTATTGCGCACTCCTAAAATGTGGAAAAAATCGCAAGACATTGCGATAGTAAGGTATAAGTTTTTCTGTCAACATTCTAAAAAGGGAAGGAACAAATATCAGGGAGGGGGCGGAGGAAATCTCAGGGGGTGCAGCCTCCTTTGCCTCTCTAGATACGGCACTGAATGAACTCAACTGTGCCGATGAAATCCTCTAAAAAGGAATTTCACTAAGCATAATACTTTGCATTTTATTTGCGGTTATTGTAATGTTTATTAAATGCTTTACTTAGCTGTGCTTACTAAATTTCATTGGAAATTACCCTAGAGGAAATGTTGAAAAACCTGCCCGGCAACGGTATAAGAAAAAGTTTTCGAAAAAAATTATTTATTGTTATTTTTAATTAATTTAATTTTCCTTTCTACCAACCACCCAACACCTTTCAAAGCAATAAGGTGGAGCAGCGTGAGTTAGACATACTCTATGCATCCTAAATCTTAAGCCAATCAATCGATTTTTACCAATTTTTTTTTCGTTGGAAATCAGAGGTCCGTTTCACCGTTTTTGACCGCATCTTTCTAAGTTCTTGACTGACTTTACTCAATTTCTTATCCGACTTCATTTTCTTGACAATCTTCAGGGAATGTCGGTCAAGATTTAATCGAGTTATCCTGTTCACAGACGAACTCAAAAGCGGACACTTTCGTTTCTCTGATTCCTAATCAACACCCTACCTTAATTCTGAAGTGACGACAAACGTCATGGCGAACGCATTAGCCCCGCACACTTCGTACTGGTGCGAAAAGATAAGGAACTGTGGAAATGTTTACATTTTTTCTTAAATTTAATTTCCAAATGATTCCGACTTAGCATTGCAAATGGTTATTTGAATTAAGTTTAACGAAAGTACATTTTTTCTCATATTTTCTTTTCTCCTTTTTTTTTGGTCTTATTTAAATCCACCTTTCAAGGAGTGTAATTTACGTAGTAATTTACGAGCTACAAATTTTTTTGCATTTACAATGAAAGTGGTGGAATGTTTCCATAGTGAAAGTGTAAAAAAATAAAATATTTAAAATATAAACATACGCTTTTGTGAATGAAAATTAATTTAGCTTTAATTAAATTTGGGTTGGCAGATATTTTATTGTAATTTATTCTTTCAGTTTCGGTTTTTTCGTTTTTTTTTTTTTTTGTACTTCTGGTAGTAAGAGGTGATGACGGTAAATTCAATTTCGTACACAATAATCACAGCTTGAACATTTTTCATTAATTTGATGTAAGAAAGAAAAACCATATTTTGTAATTACGTAATGTATAACAGTTATCCCACAAAGTAATTAAACAAAATAGGTTTCGTGTTTGTCTGATATCAAAGACTTTTGACTTCTAATTGAATTTCTAAAGATAAAACTCACATTGACGAATCTTTCATATTTTCTTCAAGATTTTCTCTCAACGTACGACATTCCCAAGCGAAAATTCCATGTGATTTTTCAGCTGAGTGGATTGTCATCATGAAATACGCTAAACATGTCAATTGCTTAGAAAATTCACGTGGAAGAAGCTTTGGCTGTACATTATACATGTAGAACGTACATTGTGTAAAGAAGTTTTTTCATACGATCTCAATGTTAGTTATTACAATTCCTTATTTACCTCGTCGTTATTCATCAACGCGATATTATGTTCACCGTACTTCGTTCACAAAAATTCCTTGACATAAGTTGGATTCGAACCCTCGACACCTGCATCTCCAGTCGTCGACTTTTCCATTGACCCAACTTCACATGTTGGATGTACAATGTACATGTACACTCTTATTTCAATACGTTGTTACTCAAATGTATGACTCACTTGTACAAAGTGAAACTCACTTGTTCGTCATACAATGGATTTGTACATTGCACGTGTCATTTGTAAAAAACATTCCGTTGTACATTGTACACATCAGTTGAACATTCTACATATCTCTTGTTCACCACGTGAGTACGTCCATTGTACACTTGTTCGTTATAAAATAGATGCACTGAGGAAAATATCTACAAGCGACGTAGGAATTGTGTTTATAATATACGTCGCAGACGTATTTTATCCACAGTGCACGTATTACGAACGCCTTGCACGTATTACGTGAGCTCATAACACGTTCGTTACGTATGGCATACTACACAATACTTAAATAAGGTTGATAACACATTCACCGCGTATATAATAAGTCGGCGGTGAATATTTTGAACACAATTCCTACGTCGCGTCGCGTCGCTTGTAGATATTTTCCGCATTATGTGTACAATGTACATGTCACTTGTAAAAAAATGATGTTGTACATTGTACGTATCACTTCTTCATAATGTACATGCCACTTGTAAGTGTCGCTTAAACCATCGGTTTACCTGGACGTACATTCCACAAGTGAATCGTTCATTAAACAAGTACAATGTACATTCTACATGTTGTGTGTACATTACACATTACAGATGTAATGACGTAAAACGGTCGTAAAAATGTACTTTAAAAATATGCTCCGAATTCCATTTTACACCCAAAGTTGTAAAGATCGTAAAACTAAAATTTTTCATCCGAAAAGCACCGTTCGTGTCTGCGTAGTGTCGCAACGTTTACGCGTCATTGGCTGTGAGACGGTTGGGCTGGCTCGGCTTTTGAGTAACACCCCCGCAGAGACTCCTGACTGCAATTCACAGTACTGATTGTCAGGCAGTTGCCTGGATTACTTGCCTTGGCGTGGACCAGTCGTGGCTAGGGCTTTCAGGATCTAATAGTGACACGGGATACGAAAAAAAGTCGCAGAAATAAGCTCACCATGATATAAATCTAGACTCAAAAACGTTTCAAAAATTCGTCGGTTGTTATTGTGAGTTGCGCAAACATTGCTCAAGGCCGTTACAACCTGTCCGGGTCAGAGGCTAGATCATACAACTACTCAAATTATGAAGCCTGGGTGTGCCTAGGAACGTTACTTTCATGCTATACATTGAAGAAAAATCCTATACAGAATTTGTCCCCACCAGGATTGAACCCGAATATTCTTGGTGGAAAGCCAGTACGTTACCATTGAGCTATCCCGTTCCTTCTAGAAAGAGGTGTTACATCGACTAAATCCGAAGGATTTTACCCCTTTATGTTACAGTGTTCGGACGGTAGTTTTCATTTCTTTCGCAAGTTGTAAAATGACCCACTTCGTGAATGGTAAAGTAAATTAAATAGCTATCCATAAAGTACGTACGTTCATTGAGGGACAGGGGAGTTCGACGTAGTTCCATACATTACAACATTTTTTCGTACGAGCCGAAGGAGGCTTGAAATTAGTCTTCTTTCGAGTACGTACTTAATGGGCTGTTATACCATTACATTACACACATACTTCCTCTTCGCTCGCTCGCGCTTGAACGTTAACTGTTCGACTTTCTGGTCGATGACATTAAAATAAATTGCATCCCTGGGATCATAGCTACCGATTAATGTGCTATTATTGGACCCATACGAAGTACGAAGGTCCTATACGTTTACTACAAACAATTTTGATGTAACGTGGGGTAGATCGAGGTTGCGGTTGGGGGGATGCATTTATTATCGTCTAAATATGATGAATCAACAATAAAAAAAATGTCCGTCCGTCCGTCCGTCTCTACATTTTTTTCCAAACGGCTTAACCGATCACCCTAAACTTTTTTTCCCCTGAAAGATACATGCCTTCTATTATTCAAGTTCGAAGATGAGCAAAATGGATCAAGTGGTTCCGGAGATATGGTCGAGGAAGTGACCAAAAACATGGTTTTTCGAGGGTCGGTGAAGCTTTTTCGCAAATATCTCAGCAAGTATAGCACGGAAATTGCTCATGTAGGTGTCAAATGAAAGGATTTGATGTCAGAAAATTGTGAAAATATTTTTATGGGAATCGGGTCAGGGGTGCGGCCACCGGGACCAGTGGAATTGACGAAATTGAGTTTCATGGCCATATACGAAAACAGTTTTTCGTGTTTATTTCCTTAACTATGGAGATAATATGGAGATTCACTGTTAAAGGCAAAGTTGTAGAGAATGAAATTTTAGGGTACACGTGTTTCAGGGTTTTGGGTAAAAATGCCTCAATCCTGGGATATGGCCACTTCTAGAATTGGGAGGGATTATCCATATCTCTAGAACTATAAGAGATAAAAAGTTGCTTCCAAAGGCAAAGTTGTAGAGAATAAAATTTGCAAACGCGTGTGTCAGGGTTTTTGGTAAAAATGCCCCAATCCTGGGATATGACCACTTCTAGAATTGGGAGGGATGGCCCATATCTCTGGAACCATAAGAGGTAGAAAGTTGCTTCCAAAGGCAAAGTTGTAGAAAATAAAATTTTAGAGAACACGTGTCTCAGGTTTTTGGGTAAAAAGACCACAATCCTGGGATATTACCACTTCTAGAATTGGGAGGGATGGCCCATATCTCTGGAACTATAAGAGGTTGAAAGTTGCTTCCAAAGGCAAAGTTGTAGATAATAAAATTTTACCGAACGAGTGTATCAGGGTTTTTGGTAAAAATGTCTTAATCCTGGGATATGACCACTTCTAGAATTAGGAAGGATGGCTCATATCTCTGGAACTATAAGAGGTAGAAAGTTGCTTCCAAAGGCAAAGTTGTAGAGAATAAAATTTTACCGAACGCGTGTGTCAGGGTTTTTGGTAAAAATGCTCCAATCCTGGGATATGACCACTTCTAGAATTGGGAGGGATGATCCATGTCTCTAGAACTATAAGAAGTAGAAAGTTGCTTTCAAAAACAAAGTTGTAAAGATTAAAATTTTAAAGAAGTAGAAGGTTGCTTCTAAAGGCAAAGTTGTAGAACAAAATTTTAGAGAACACGTGTTTCAGGGCTTTAGGGGAAAATGGCCCTATCCTTGGATGTAACCATTTCTAGATTTGAATGGTCTGAGATGTACTTCGTAGGGCCTTTGACAGTACCTTGAGTAATTTCTATGGATCTTTGAAATTCTTATAGTTATAAACGTTGGATTGTTTGCTTATTACTATATTAAGATACGTTCGAGTCTTATTACAAGATTTATTCTATTTGCCACATCTATTCTGATACGTACGGGTCTTTGGTTATGTTTTTCTGTTACAATCACTTCTACCAATTACATTTTCATCTATAATTCACCTAAGTGACTGCAACTGGATTTTGAGAAAAAATACAAAAATCGATCGTTTTATGATGAGTTTTTGGAAGTGTCTTCGACATATTTTCAATATCACAATGAATGAATGTAGTACCTTCGATCAATTTGATTTGTGGTTGAACGTCGTCGGAATTGTTTAATATCAATTTCAATAGAATTCTTTTCAAATTACGTACATCAACGAAATAAATGTTGGAACTGTGTCATAGCAACGAATGTGAAAGGTATATTATTAACGACATGGGAGTCACAAGTTACTCGTTTTTGGCACTTTGCCAATATTTATCTGCATTTTTCGGTAAATTTATTTGATTTGTGATTTCAGTTCCCTAAGCGATGCTTTACTTGTTTAAGGAGTAAGAAAAAAATAAAATAAGTTTCAATTGCACTTCACCGAGTAAACAAACGAAATAATACAATTTCCTTGAAGTATGACTTATTCAACAATAAGATTGTTTCAATCTTGAACAAAAGTATTAAATGCCAAAGTTAATGATATCAAAACGCAATACTAAAAGTTGAACGAAAGGTAAAATAAAATTAAAAGTTTTTTTGGAGTGTTTGGTTGGCAAACTATAATAATTCAAAGTCTATAAGGAAAAACTTTTCCCTCAATCAAATAAACGGCAAACAATAACACTTTACCCGATTTATTTATGCTCGATAAATCTCCATTTCCTTCCATCATCAATCTAAATAAAACAATAGAAACGATCAACTATAAAATAAGTTTTCGGCAAATTATTCAGTTTAATAAAATAACGAAATCGATTAACTTTTCCCATCTTGTTCTGTGAGTTAATTTTACTTTTTATTATTCGCAGGCGCATAAACAATAAAACAAACATTTACCACGGGTGTAGGCATGGTTATAAGCGCAACCCACTTTAAATAATTTGTCCAGCAGGACAATTCCTTAAATAATTTAACTGACCAAGCTTCAGGTCGTTTTTACTCCACCTGGTCCTAACATGAAAATATTTGACCAGTCAAATTTTCAGTGTTGTCGACAAGAACCAATCTGCAAATTTCAGCGTAAGTCAAGCTCCACCAACCTTCTGCTTCCCAGGTACCCAGAGAGTAGTGATGAAAAGTAGCGTGCGAGAGGCGAAATAGAGGTGAGCGGGCAGACCTAATTTTCTTGCCCACCCGGCCCGTGCCCGATATTATTTTTATAAAAAATGCCCGCTCCCCCGAGGCCCGAAATTTATTTTATGCCCGCCTGAATTTTAAAAAAAATTATGCCCTCCCGATGTCCGCCCGAATTTTTTTGCGCCCGCCTGAATTTTCTTTTAGGTCTTTGTGCGCGCCCGAAATTTCTATAAGAATTTCTTTAAATCATAAAATAGAGACAACTCTGCCGACTAGTTAATATTCTCTTCATATCACCATAGTACTGTAATGCCAATGCCAAACATTCTTTTTAGACCCGTAGGGGTCTTATGCGTTTACCACGACGTTTGTAGCCAGTCGAATTTCGACCCGGGAGTAGGGGAGGAGCACTGATCATGGACCTCTGATGACGAATAAGCAATAAAAAAATGTCCGTCCGTCCGTCAACACGATAACTCGAGTAAAACTCAACCGATTTTCAAACAAAAAGGTACTCCAAAAATCTTTTATGGGATTGAATCTGGGCACTGTCGGCCCAAGGGCCACCAAGCTAGGGCCGTTTAAGTGATTTTTGGTCTTTTGTACATAACTCGAGTAAATTTTTTCCGATTTTCAAAATTTTTTTTGTTTGAAAGATCTAGGCATGACCGACAGTTTATAGAAGAAACTTTTGCCTGTGCTTAGGGCTCCAGTGGACCATGTCGGTCCTAAGGTCGGCCCTAACCAAAAAAAAAACTTTTTTTGCTATGTAGCAGAGGAAGTTGAATGAAACATTTTTGGCTATAGAATTGTGTGTCCGAGGCCCCCACCTAGCGCCCTAGGTCGGTACTAAGGTCGACCCTAGCCCAAAAAATGGTTTTTTCTATGTTGTAGAGAAAATTGAGTAGAACATTTTTCTATATTTGGAGGTCAATTTTGTGCTTTCGGAAAGGTTTTTTTACGCCGTTTCTTCGGACGGGTTTTTCAATATTGCCCAATCGGCAATACAACTTAATGTGGACGCAATTTGATACACTTAAGAGTTAAGGCAACATTTTCTTAAATACGTTCGAGTCTCTTCGTACCATCAACTCTGTTTGCCGCTATCCCTTCATATGTTTTCATATGATAACAACACATCTACGTTTGAGTGTTGGTATATATTACTCACGTCATATGAAGAGTTGATAGTGGTTTTACAAACTTAACAATTGATCTTTGAAATTGGATGTTCACTACTTCTGTTTTTAGAAGAAATTGTCAGAAAACGGAATATTTTTTAAAAAACTGTTGAAATTTAATATTTTAACTCGTAGCCTATTTTTGCGAAATTTTATCAATGAACTGAAATGGGAATTTGTTGATTATTTGAACATTTTTTAGGGCCTCCCGAAAAAATAATGAGATGCTCTCCATTCTCCTCACGACTTGTCAAATGACTTGATGTATTGTCGATTCAACCAGAGGACATTTTGCCAATAGACTTATGTATTTGTCGTCGAGAGACTTCGACTTAACATTCCCAGACCAGTAGAGCGTGACTTGCAACACTTTTCATCAGGCAATAGTAGCCGCCTATCCGTGGTGTCTCCCGCTCATTTTAATAGCTGAAAACAGATTAATATAAAACTAAGGTTTCCCTGTCGGTGGCGCCATCAATTTTTTCCGACAAAAAACTAAATCCCCATTCTATGATTGTCTTACTTGCATTGAATCCACCGAAAAGCCATCAACCAAAACAAACTCGAAAGACCATGAACATGTGGTTCTTTTCTTCTTGAGTGACCGACCGAAAATTTGACTGTCTCTTGTCGAAAGACTCAATAATTTACTTTTTTTGCCACTATCCAACCCGTCATATTCGTTAAGACCGATTCTGGGTATCTCCACAGACATAAAACAACCAAACGTTTACGCGTCCCAGGCCGTTTGTCTGAACTAATTGACTGCATGGCTCCAACCACACAATCAATTCTTAGTTTACTATACTATATAGTATAGTTTACTTGACGTTCCTCAGACTAATAACTATCTTGCATGTATTGGTGTTATCAAAAAGCCTGTTTCCAAAAAGTGACCAACAAAAAATCACGTCGGGGTCACCATATGTTGAATTTAGGGACAAAAATCTACCAGCCCATTGTATAGACTTCTGATTGTGCCTTTTTTGCTGGTCACTATATTCTGGAGGGATATTCTCCCCAGCACGAATGTGCCAGTAAATCTACTTTTGAGAACAAACACTTACTTAGAGTGTGCTGCCTGTTGCAGAGTTGTATTTATTCCGATTTTATTTCATACAAGTGCCTTGTATTTATACTTACTTTAAGGCTATAGTCGTCCATATTTCATTTAATTTTACTATTCGGAGCACTTTGATTTTCTGTATTTTTTAGAGTGAAAACTCTTGTGAATCGCGATTCAACAGCAAGTATCTTATTCCGATAGGCTCTTACAATTCTGCACCGATACTATTTTTATATTAAACGCAACGCCCTATACTTCCCATTTCACCCAATTTTCAGTAAGTTAAAGGTTTCGATCACGACGCGGACGTGACTTCTGATATCCGAAATACGACGATGTAAAAGGATTCCATTAAATAGAATTCAAAAGTTGAAGGGCTACCACTTGGCGATCAAACGCTATCTGATGATAGGGTTGTGTGGTTGTAACGTTGAGGGGTGTAAAGAGTTCGGTAATGATGATGGTAATAAAAAAACGAAAACTAAATTGGCACTAACTTACACCCCTGAGACTCACTTAGCTATTTACACTTCAGAAATCTCATAAAATATTACTCTCCATTCAAACAAAATAAGAAGTTTATGTAAACAAGTCAATTTGATGTAAACATCTTCAACACTTATCGCGTGAATATTCCTTTTTTTCTTCCGTTTTTTCTAGTGGAAAATACTTTCTCTTGCTTGATGGACCTCCTGCAATAAAAATATACCTCGAAAGCTTTGATATTTTTATTCTACAATCGTATGAGAAATTGCTCGAGGGACTTGAATATTTGTTGTGCTAGTTTCATTATTATCGTCTCGAATATCACATAAAAGTAAAGAAAAAGACGACGAAGAGCGCTGAGGAAAATTTATTTTTCTTTTTATTATTTTTCCCTTCTTTCATTGAGAATGGCGAGTTGTATTCCTATATGTTTTCTATGAGTATCAAAATATTTCCCAGAAATCGTTATGAAGCTACAACTTTCATGATTTCGATATTATAAAAATAACGTATGTCCAAAGCTTGCCTTTTCAAAGAAGGATGAAATCAATTGTGACATCGAATTTTGTAAAAGTTAATATTTACATTTGATCTCTTGTTTTCTATATTTAGATTAAATATTTCCACAACTTTTACTATCATAGTGGAATAGCAACATCAGTTCATTCAGTAGCATGAAATCACATCTACTACTACACGTAGACATCTTGTGGTAACAGTGGGAGCAATTCACGCATTAAGTGCTACGTCGGCTCATGTCAAATTATACCACATTTCATGATGAAGTACATAAGCTGACAAGCGCATAATTTTTCGTCGCTTCATATATTAAGAATTTCACCATGAAATTTCGTATACTTTGATATAAGCCGACGCCGTACTAAAAGCGTGAATTACTTCAACACAACTTAGCAGTGTCCAACTTTGAGAATTTAAACGCTCAAAAATTAAATTTGAGAATTTTTTTAGAATTCGGAGAATATAAATCACAACGAAAAACCTCTTGAAAGGTAGAGTGTGACGCAGTCCGTAAGTCTTCTTTCAAAATTAATGATATCGCTTGAGATGACGCTATCGCTCACAGAAGTGTGTTTGAATGGAACCTTGTGTTCAAAGTTTTAATTTCCTGAAAAAATTACAGCGCTTTTTTGAAAACAAAATTACGTTGTGTTAAAAAAATTGCGTCACAAATGCCGGACCCAGCAACGAAATAATTTTTCTGTACTTTCAGTTTTTGCGCTGCAAAAATTTGACTTTTATTTCTTATTGCGTAGATTGTTTAGAGTAAATTTAAATTTTTGCGTGTAAAAACTGAAAGTATTGCAAAATTATTCCGCTGGTGGATCCGGCATTTGTGACGCAATTTTTTTAACACAACGTAATTATGTTTTAAAAAAAGGCGCTGTAATTTTTTCAGGAAATCAAAACTTTGAACACAAGGTTACATTCAAACATACTTCAGCGTATTATCAGCGATAGCGTCACCTCAAGCGATATCATTAATTTTGGAAGCAGACTTACGGAATGCGTCACACTCTACCTTTAAATAGGTTTTTGTTGTGATATCAGTCGTTTTGGAAGTTTTCAGTTGTTGAAAAAATTTCTATCTTTTGAAAAAACTTTTCTCCGAAAAAAAGTTTCTCAAAAAAAAAGTTCTTCTCCAAAAAACAATTTCTTTTTGAAAAAAATTGTTTTCCAACACTTTCGGCTACCATCGGAACACTTCGTATCACCTTCGACTACCTTCGGAATACTTTTTGTCACCTTCTCCTGCCTTCGGAACACTTCGTGTCACCATCGGCTACCTTCGGATCACTTCGTGTGACCAATTCTTCTCACTGATTCATATAACTTTCCTGAAGAAACCAACTCTTATTCAGAATTTAGCAAAAAATCCAAGATGGTGTCACTTTGACAATTGGCAGCCATTTTCCTAAAATGCTAAAAAATTCTCCTGACCAAACTCTATAACTTTCCCGAAGAAACCAACTCTCTAGCTATTGTCACTCCGGAGCTAAAATTCGAAAACTCCGAGCATTACCTAAAAAACCCTCCAAATTGACCACTTTTCCACATGCAACGGCTTTTCCAGACTTTTCCCGGAAAAGCGGCATACGAAATTTTTCATTTGGGGCTGAGACTGACGTTTCCTGTTCTCGAGATCGAAGATTATTAATAGATAGAACATAGATACCGACAGATCAGAAAAAAGTTTTCATAATGATGAGAATAATAGAAAAATCCATTGGCCATACAAAAATGTCATTTTCAAACCTCGATATCTCAGCCAATTTTCAACCGATTTTGATGAGTCTGGGCTCGTTGGAAAGCTGCTGCTGCTGTAATAATAAGGTGAAGGGGGAGGGGGGCGAGGGGAAAAACTCGAAAGTTCGCCTATATATGGCTTCTTGTCCCAAAGGTTTTTGTATGGAGTTTTTTGGGTTTGTGGACGTTTTTTTGGGAGACTGCGTCACGACCTCCGCTAACGCTGCGGGCATGATTCTCAAAATTAGGCTCTGCAACATCTCTCTTTGAACAACTCTGTACATCCCAAGTCCATACATATTGAACCGTTAGCATCACTAACTGATCCTCACATGAGAATTTGTTATTCATTAAAACACATAAGTCACACTCCATTTATTTTGATACTTAAATCACTTTTAAGTCTTAAGCACCGCCCAGTCACATTCCGTTGCTAGATCCAAAATTTACGCTTTCAGTGGGGCGTCGACTTATGTCAAAGCATAGCGGATTTCATGATAAAATGCATCAACTTTAGGATAATTCAAATTTACCTATACTTTGACATAAGCCGAAACCGCACTTAACGAGTCAGTTAGTTTATGAACGAATTTAGCATGATGATCAGGTATAAATTCATATTGGGCGATATGGTACCTAGCAAATCTTTCAGTTTCGATAGTCAAACTTATTTTAAAATTCAATATTTTCATTAGACAAATAGCATTATAATCCTCAAAGCATTAATCTGCTAAAATTGCAGAAAGCAATGAATTGAGCGGATTTCGCTAACGTGGAAATCAGCTAGCATTAAACAATTTGCTATCTTGATTCCAGCAAACAACAGTAAAGCGCCATAATCCTTCAAATGCTGTTTGTACCTTCAATTGTTATCAAACAGTTAATGTTAATTGGAATGAGGAGATAAATTCTTTGAAGCTCTACCTACATATCAATTTGTTGAATAGATTCGCAAATCAATAATAATGTCGAGTCTTAAGATCTTACGTGGCTTGGGTGGGTGGCTTTAATGCAAAATATCGTTTAGTAATAAACAAAAGTTTCCAATTTTCTCTACGACATAAATAATTTGGAGTTATGAGGAAAATAAAAATTGAAATTCGAATTCAAGTAGAGAAATTTGCAGTAGTATTTTCATTGAACTAGTTATTAAAATACTCTAAAGCTAACATAACGCAAGTGTGTTTATTATTTTGCAGGTTGTACGAATAGCTTTCAAAAGCCTAGAGATGGATATAATACATTTACCGACACAAGTACTAGTTTACCCTTATTTAATGTGATTATGAACCCAAAATGGAGTGAACCTTATTTTGATATAAGCGTACCGAATAATGTAACAGCCTTAGTTGGAAAATCTGCATATTTGAGCTGTCGTGTGAGAAACTTGGGCAATAAAACTGTATGTATATATTTGTGTTATGTATTACCTTTCAGAAATTTACCATGTGAAGAAATTATTTTAATTAATTTTCTAGTTTCCTTTCCAGTTTTCCCAAAGCTTAAAATATCATAGAATAGTCATTTTATATGTAACGTCTATATGTGTTTTTGGCATGTTTTGCTGTATTTGGTTAACAATGGCTCATGGAATAATTTTCCATGTTTGTTATAATGAGTGCTTTGTCATGTGTGTGTTTAGTGTTGATAAAGTCGAAATATATGAAAGCACCACAATCCATATTCACGAAGTGATTTGTGGCAACTTTTTCTGTCGTATCAAACAATTTGCAAGCAACGTATAGCCACAGCCAGTACCGATCAACTTAAAGCCAAATCACTGTCAATGTTATACGTTAACACTTGAGCTTGAGATAAGTATACACACGTGGCGAATATTTAAGACTGCATAGACTCTCAAGATTAACTGTAAAGTCTCAACTTCTCAATATCATTACAATTCTTTAAAAAATTTCATTTTTACATTCGAGACATAAAACCGTCTTTATGTTACGTATCGATATAGCGAAATCGATTTTCCTATACCCACCCCGGAATGACCCGGAGAGGCCGCTTTGAAACCTAAATCTGGACTTTTATGGTATTGTTTGACCTTAAATGCAATTCTCGGCTTCTTCTATTTAAATCAGCAATAAATTAAAATAATAATGAAACATTGCTAATGAGATAGATGAAGTTGAGAACTATATTTGACTTCAAAACAAGCGATAGACGTCCGAGGTCTCAGGGGTCATTCTCTTAAAATCATCAATTTCCTTTCTCAAATCGTCAAAAAATTTTTTATTATTCTTATCTTTCTCAGTCTCCTTTTCCTTCATTTTTACAATTTCGCCTTCTAATTGTTTTACTTTTTTCTGGAGATTAAGAAATGTGGACGACGCCATTATAAACCTGATTATTGAAATACTGAATCAAAACTTATACAGTAATCAGTAAAGTTATATTCGAATTGTCAAGTTTTCGAATAAACATCTTGTGATATCAGTCGTTTTGGAAGTTTTCAGTTGTTGAAAAAATTGATATTTTTTGGATAAATTTTTCTCCGAAAAAAAAATTCTTAGAAAAAAAAATTCTCCGTACAAAAATTATCTTCGAAAAAATTTTCTCCGAAAAAACTTTCTTTCAAACCAATTTTCCTCCAAAAAGTTTCCACAAAAAAAATTTCTCCAATAAAAAGATTTTTCAGAAAAAATTTTCTCCGATAAAAAAATTTCTCCAAAAAAAAAGTCTTCAAAAATTTTTCTCAGAAAAATATTTTTCTCAAAATAGTTTTCTTCGTAAAAATTTTCTCCGAAAAATGAGTTTCTCAGAAAAACATTTTATCCACACAAAATTCTCTCCAAAAAAATTTCTTTAAAAAAAATTTCTCAAAAAAACTTTTTTCTTTAAAAAAATTCTCCAAAAAATCCTTTCTCAGACAAAAATTTTTCTCCAAAAAAAATTTTTATCAGAACAAACAATTTTCTCCCAAAACATCTTCTCAGAAAACAAAATCTTTCTCGGAAAAAAATTTTTCTCCAAAAAAAAAATTTTTTTCCAAAAAATTTTTCTCTGAAAAAAATTTTCTTTCCGAAAAAAATTGTTCTCCAACACCTTCGGATACCATCGAAATACTTTGTGGCACCTTCGCCTGCCTTCGGAACACTTCGTGTCACCTTCGGCAACCTTGGGAAGACTTCGTGCCATCTTCGGCTACCTTCGGAACACTTCATGTCACTCCATAAACGAAAATCCAAGATGGCGCCGCTATGACAGCTGGCAGCCATTTTCTTATGATACAAAAAAATTCTCCTTACCAAACTGCTGCGACGTAGTTTTTTTTAAGAATAATTTGGAGGGGGAGAGGGGCGAGGGGAAAAAACTCAAAAGTTGTATGGCTCCTTGTCCCAAAGGTTTTTGTATATAGTTTTTGGGTTTGTGGACGTTTTTTTTTGGGTGTGGGGACTGCATCACGCACTCCGCTACCGCTGCGGGCATGATTAAACAGGAGAAATCGTCAAGCAAACGGGACTGGAAGGGTGAAAACATAAAGTAGCTATCGCTACTTAATAAAGACATTCATCAATCTTCCTTGCAGTAGACACGTAGTCTTTAAAGGGAATCGTACGGGTCTGTGTAGCTCATGCTGTACTCGATAAATTACCTAAACAGGTACGTTTGTAACTATTCTTGTACCGAAATAACTCTGTTGTTCAAACAAAGTAATTTTGAGAAAAATGAATTGGATGTACGTTAAGTGAACGAAATAGAAAGAGAATCCCATGAAATTGTTTGTAGCCACCTTTTGGTAGCCACGAGGAAAAAATCAAATGTAAACAAAATTAAAAGGGTTTACCGAAAAAGGTGTAAGTATCGCCTGCCTTTTTAAGCTTCAATCTCTCTAAATGAAGCCCATAATTACCTTTACCATTTACCAACCATAAAAGCATAATTTTCTCAATAGAAACATTAATTATTTCCGAAAATAAAACGTTCAAGTTTAAAAATAATATTACAAAATAAGCGAAAAGAAGAATTGAAATAAATAAAACAGCGTGTCATCAAGTTAGTTAAAATTAGAAAAGTTTTTTTTGTCTTCATTTTTAATTGGTTTTCGTTTCGCTTATTGTATCAATTTTCTCCGAAAGCAAGAAAATGGAAATATTTTTCTAAGAAATCTTCCTTTTGCATTTTTTTTATCGTAGTCATTGTGCGAAAATAAATTAAAAAAAACTTCATTTTCACGTAGTCATAGAGAACTTCTCGGATCAAAAATCACTCACATCCAGGTGGTGAAAACAGAACGATTCATCAGTAGAAGTTCGTTTACTTAAAAGAAACCTGTCCATTAAATTAGGAGATAATTGGGTCCGTACGAAGCACAAAGGTCCTATAAGTTTTCTGCAAACAATTTTATTGTAACATGGGGTAGATCGAGGCGGGAGTTGGGGGATAATTTTTTAACATCTAGAGATGATAAATCAGCAAGAAAAAGTCAGGTCGTCCGTCCGTCCGTCTCCACTTTTTTCCAAATGACTCTATCTTAAACTTTTTTCCCTGAAACACTGAGGAAAATATCTATAAGCGACGTAGGAATTATTGTGTAGTATGTGTTATCATAGCAAAAATCCTTTTTAAAAAGAAAATGTGACGCAAGTCCTCGTCCCTTCGTCCAAAAAAACTGATATCAATTTGGGTGACGCTTACAGCACCCCCAATGTTATAGTTTCTCTGTTCTTTCAGATTTGACACGAAAAAAAATTTAGTTTGGGTTATGTGTGGAGTACGGGTGGCCAAATTTTTGGCGTGCGAAATCTGAAAGCGCAGAAAAATTATTACGTTTGGAGGGTTCGGCATTTATGACGCATTTCTTTAATCGAAAATGAAAATATTTCAAAAGAAAAGCGTCACCCAAGTTGATATTAGTTGTTTTGGAAGAAGGGACGAAGACTTGCGTCACATTTTCTTTTTAAAAAGGGTTTTTGCTGTGATATCGGTAGTTTTTAAGGCTTACTATCGGGTCAGGTCAACCTAAAAATTTCAGGTCAGGTCAAAACTGACCTGAAACCTGATATGTGAGCAAAACCTGAAAATTTTCAGGTTGACCTGAAATGATTTCAGCATGAAAATAAAAATATAAAAAATCTTTAATATCAGTCATGGCAAAACGCATTTTACGAGCCTTTGCCATATCCGAGCCCCCTCTTACCAAAAAACATTGTTTCAATGGAATTTTTTGCGTTCCGAAGCTGTAAGCGTCACCCCAGTTGATATCAGTTGTTTTGGAAGAAGGGACGAGGACTTGCGTCACGTTTCTCTTTCAAAAAGGGTTTTTGTTGTGATATCAGTAGTTTTGGAAGAAAAGAGAAAACAAATTTTGGAGAAAAAATTTTCGAAATTTCCGGCGAAAAAAATTTCTGTCGAAAAAAAATTTCCGGCAAAAAAAAAAATTCCGGCGAAAAAAATTTCTCACAAAAAATTTCCGGCGAAAAAATATTTTCGTAGAAAATAAATTTTCGTCGAAAAAAAATTTCCTTTAACACGAAACATCTATCTTCAACAAAAAAAAAAATTAATTTTCCCATACCACCGTCGGCCATTTTGTTGGTTACCCTGACACACTACACCCCCAACCCATCAACTTTTCCTTTGACAACAAACATCTATCTCCATCCTCACACATTCCAAAAATTTTGCTCATATTTGACCCATACTTTGAACACACGCCTTTTAAGAGTTCTGCGCCCAAACAAGGCCGGTACGTAGAATGCCCAGCCGAACGTCCCTGCAAAATTTCAAGCAAAGTTATGGAGCCGTTTTCGAGCACGAGCCAAAAAAGCCTGGAACTAACTAACCCACTAAATAACGTAGAATGTTTCCATAAACTTTGGCTTCTATGAAACAGCACATTTTGTATGGAAAATAACGATTTTCTAAAGGTCATATCTTCGGATCCACTGGACCGATTTTAACGAGTTAAATGTCGATTTCAATCAAAATTTTACGTAGAATCTGAAAAACTAGGTCTCATGGGGGTACGACGCGACGCGAGGGAAAGAAGTCAAAACTTAGTTGTATATGGTTCCGCCGTCTACGAATTGTTACAGCGCGTCATCTCGCCTGTCGTTACATCCAAGCTAGTAAAAGAGTTATAGGGAACCTTGAACCGGATGGGGCTGAGAAATCAGGTGACGCTGGTCTGGGTTCCCGGACACTCTGGCATGGAGAGTAACGAAAAGGCGGATGAGCTGGCGAGGACAGGCTCGGCTACATTCGGTTGCGGGCCAGAACCTCTCATACCCATCCCACACTCGGCATGCGTAAAAGCAATAAAGAGTTGGGTGAGGTCGGAATTCGCTAACCATTGGAACACTTATGAAGGAGGAATGCACACAAAGCGTTTCTTCCCGGTGCCCGATGGGAAATGGGCCAAAGAACTGCTAAATATGGACAGGACACGCATCAAGAGGGTGGTGGGTGCTATCACCGGGCACTGCGGACTGAGCAAGCACCTGGCAAAAATGGGAATCTCTAATGATCCCAGTTGCACCTGCGGCCTACGTCATATGCGAATGCCCGAAGTTCTCCTCACTAAGGCTCAGGACACTAGGAAGTCATGTAGTCCAACCCGAAAATGTCTCCAAAATGAAACCTGTTGCTCTAGACAGGTTCCTGGTAGGGACTGGGAGGTTTTCAAGATTTACATGATGAACGGGTTACGAAACAAAGGATCATCAGATCTGTGTTTCAAGGACCAGCAATGGACCGGCCCAAACTGATAAATCTCTACCGCGCGCCCATGACGTGTTATGAGCTCACATAATACGTGCACGGCGTTCGTAGATGTTTTCCTCAGTGAAGGTACATAATGTCCCATGATTAAGGATTGCAAACCGTTACTTTTTTTTGTAAGGGAAAGCAAAGTCGGACAAGTAATCCCGGAGATATGTTCGAAGAAGTGTCCTAAAAGGTGGATTTTCAATGGTCGCTCTTTTGCAAACATCTCAGCACGGAAATTGTTCATTGGATCTCAGAAAACTGATTGTGAGAAAATTTTTTTGTGGGTTAGTGGTTTTAGCACTGAAATCAATAGAATGGACGAAATTGAGTTTCTCGGTCATATGCAAAAGCTTGTCTATATTGGCTGAACTATGCAATATGGAGATTTACTGTCAAAGGCAAAATTGTATCTAGAATTCGGAAGGACGACCCATATCTCTAGAACTATGGCAGTTAGAAAGTTGCCTCCTAAGACAAAGTTGCAGAAAATAGAATTTTAGAGAAACGTGTTTCAGTGTTTTAGGGAAAAATGGTGTAATATTATTTCAAACTTTGCTCGAGTTCCATAGTGCTGCCTCATGGCTGTTAACTTGACGAGAAACATATACCTGTAAATACTAAATAAAATGAACTCATTGTTTACCGTTGTTGCACTTTTTTCGTTCATTATGCTGAAAAAGAATGCACCACCAGCATAATGTTTGATGGGCTTTACGCAATTTTGCTTTTTTCATTTATAATCCACAAAACAATTTATTTTATATTTAATTGGTTTTTGTCCTTCCAATTCCCATAGATTCCATACATGTGTAGCATTCAAATAGTTTCTAATCCGTTTTCAGAGCCCGTATGGAATGTTAAAGCTCATCACAGCCCCAAATGCAATAAATTACAATCTTTTGTCATTTCTGCATGCAATAGAAACACAACTAATTAACTATTCATTTTGATTAATTAAAGGTTTCGTGGATTCGGCATAGAGACATACACATACTGACCGTTGGAACGTACACATATACGACAGACCAGCGGTTTCAGACAACATTTCATAGGGACATCAATGAATGGACAATGCAAATTAAATGGGCACAAAAGCGTGATGCTGGGATGTATGAGTGCCAAGTATATTGTGTATAGCTACTCTATTCTGTTATTTTATTACATTAAATGTTTATCCACCAGATATCCACAGTACCAATTAAAAGCTATTCAGTTCGATTAAACGTTGTTGGTAAGTTGATCTTTTTTGTTTTTTTAATTGTGGCCTATGAACAAACATACCAAACTGTAACAATGAACGATTTCGGGACTTTTTCCTGGGGTTAATTTACTGTAATTTATTACCATAGACAACGACCTTGCTGAACCATTTTCCTAATCTTCAATGTTGAGAAAGAAGAAAACATGCGAAAAGTCGCAGTGATGAAAACTGTGTTCGCAAAACGAAATGTTAATTTCTCGTGGTTTTTGTGAGCTTATTGCGAACAAATGAAATTAGCATAATTAATTAATGTGGCATTTTGAGAGTGCCGGATTAAAAGTCCCTATTCATGTTTCGCGTAAATGGCATAGGTCGTCAGTTTGGAGGAATGCTCGGTTGGGAACGAGACAAATCAATAGTTCCATAGGAATATCGTTCGTTTCGTCTGTGCAAACAGTGAAAACTTGCAAGAGTTACGGGTTGTGGGTTGAATAACTTTAAAATAGTGGATTTTTGCGCATTATTTTATTTTGAAGCCTAACTTTGTTGTCATATCAGCCAGGTTTTCAGTACGGTACAATAATAATAAAATATCTCAAAAAGTATGTCACTGCAGTTATGCCAAGATTTTCATACCAAGATAATTTCAAAATAAATTTTCCTTTTACAAAATTCAACCGAGTCAAAATTTTCCTTGTACTAAATGCTTCAAGAAAGTGTTAAACGTTGACTTCGCACTTTTTGGTCATTTTTTTGATAAGGAAAATGTATTTTGAAATTATCTTGGTATAGCATCACTGATATGGATCTTGGACCGAGGCAACGCCGGATTATTCTATATTCATATTCGTCAGGTCCCTCTGGTCCATTCTAGAAGGTAGCCCGGTGGCAAAAAAATGTCTTTCACAATGTTGGATGATGAAACGAGTACATAAATGTTCACTCTGTTCCGAATCGACACCTGGCTGCGTACTTGAATAGTATTAGCAGCGTTATAGAAGGTAGCCTGGTGCCAAAAAACTGTTAAAGTCATCGTAACAGTAGTAAAGAATAATAAACGTCACATAAAGAGTGACCGAATTTTTTTCCTGTTTAGTCACCTTATAGAAGTGAAAAAAATGTTATGCCCTCAAACGAACCAAAATGTTAAAAAAGACGTTTTTTACCTTGGGAGGTGAGACAAGAAAATTTTAGCCAATTTTTTCGGTCACTCTATCAGGCTGCTGCTGCCCTCTATGTTGACAGTAGAATATGTTGAGTGAGCAGACTGGTGTTGCGTTGAAATTAATATGACGTATAATATTCGTAGCTGTGATTTCGATGACATTAACAGATTTTTAGCACCAGGCTGCGTTCTTTATGTTTACTTAAACTTCTCAAGCAGCCTGGTGCATAGTAATGTACTTGTCATAGAACATTTTTTGGCACCAGCTGCCCAGCTTATAGATTTTGTCAGTAAGGGCTTTTGTCAGTCATTATTAAAATCTTTCAAGAAGCCCTTTTCAGGATCTCCTCTCCATCTAAACACCGACTGGGCAGTTGTACACCTGGCATATGACCCGGGCTCCTACCTTCCGTTCATACACGGTCAGGTGCCATCCAACTACCCAGCCTCCGCCAATCAGGTCTAGTCTTATTCTACAAATTGTATGACATTCCTGTTTGAGTCTAGCGACTTTTACGAAACCGAGCCACGTACCATCCACATTGTAAGCCCTGCTCAAGAGCTGGCAATCGGGCATTGAATCCAATCCAGGTGTAGTACTATGAACTTATAAAACACTTCGGCTTTCCTGTTTGGGTGTCATCCTTAACCTGCGGTCTGACATCACTCATCCACCCGTCGACCTCTGCCTCCCTGTAGCGCCAAAAGCTTTCGCTCATTGAAACAGTCCCAATGTAACCATCGAGCCACATTCAAGGAAAAATCATCTGGTCCACAAACCGAAATGAAGTGTAAGCCGGCGGGTAACACGAGGCAACAGAGTATCAGAGCTTTGACACAACAGCTGAGTAGGACGCCAGCTAGGCAAAGCAATGCTTCAGTATTGCGACTGTTTTCACGAATTCCGAAATCAGTACAAGTTCGTCTGTATCACCACATGCATAACAATTGATTGAGTTCAATCGCTATTCATGCACAAAAAGCAGTGTGTTTTCGCTAAAATAATTTCAAGACAAATCCTGAATCTTTTTGAAATTATTTCAGCGTGATAAACATACCAGATGAATTCAAATTTGAAACTGGTAGTTTGATTCCTGAAGTCGAATTTCAGAAGCAAAAAGAGAAAGTTCCACTATATACATTCATGACAAACATAATGATAACACATTTGCCATGTGCGAATTAATACGTTGCAAAACATTTCACTTTAAGTTCACTTGAATAGGGCAGATAAATAGCACAAAAGTAAAATTTTGTCAATCACACTAAACCAAAACTTAGGCAAAAAATCAAAATTAAACATTTCGGCCAATTTCCGCCTTTATCAGTGAAACAGCTTAGCTTTCAACACTTCGATGCTCACTCAACCGCGGTCAAAACTCTCTCCAAGACTGCCCAGCTTGAAATGCAGACCTCTGTTTGCTGCAATTTTTCTCCATGAAAATGTTATACATAAGATAAGGAGTTCAGGCATTAGACAAAGGACCGCTCTAGTGCCTGAACGTCGCTTAGAACACTTTCATGCAGTAAAGTTGTAATAAACAGTGTAAATTTACTTAATCTGATCGTTTTACTCCGATTTGTCAACTACAAATCAATTTTTTATTTAAAAGAAAATTTTAACGGTAAGAATAAGTCGTTTCACTTTTTTGATAAAAGCTTTTGATTTAAAGAAATCATTAAAAAACCAATATTTTTGCGCACAAATGTAGACTGCAAATTTTTCAAGGGTAGATTCCTCTAAGTGAAGTTTCACATATTGATGGCGCACTTTGTTACAGTTTTACTGAGAACAACCAATACATTCAGCAATTATAGTTCTTTCATGCACTACAATGATCCTTCCTCTAGAGCATCAAACTACTGGATCTTGAATCCAAAGTACGCAACCTTCAAAAAGTTGCAACAAGTGGAAGACTGCACTTTTGGCTAGGAAGCCTGGGATCTAAATATGATGTAAGGCAATGTTACAGCCAACAGCAAGTATTCCTTGGAAAAATAATTTTCAATTTGACACCAGGCTGCGTACTTTATCATGGTTCGACGGCACAGAGTAGACCAGAGTAGGTGCCAAAAATTTAAGCATATCACTATGACGGCATTGATGAATGATTCACAACGCATCAATTTTTATCTTGGCACCAGGCTGCCTTCTTGAGCTATGCTCATTTAAATGTAGAAGGCAGCGGCAGCCCGGTGCCAAGATGCGTTGTGAAGCATTCGTCAATGCCGTCCTAGTGATATTCTTCAATTTTCGGTACCAGGCTGCCTTCTTTTTCAATGTTTAAGGTCACATAGAGGGCAGCCTGGTGCCAAATCAAAAAATTTTGCGCCGTAATGTACTGGATACTAGATTCAAACTTCCCTAATATAATTTTTTGGCACCAGCCTGCCTTCTCCGACATGGCTACTGCAACATCACCTTATGTCAAAGTATAGTGACTTTCATGGCGCGATGCATAAACTCTTAAACAGAGTATGTTACTTGCTTGACTGTATTCGTCATGAAATACACCATACTTTGACGTAAGTCATTAAATCTACACCACACCAGTCATTTCAAATTTATTTTGTAAGATCTGTCACATAATATTTTTGCTTCATACTTGTAACTTTGACATATGATTGAGTTAATCTCATAAAATTCTAGTTACATAAATTACTATTTCACTTCATTGTTTATGTGTATAGAAAAAATGGAATATGTTGGTTCTGTGTGAGAAAATGAAAAAAGTTTTTATGCCTTATGAGAAACAGCCCAATATGTTGCTAGATATCAATAAAAAACAACGAAAACAAATACCTTTCCTAAACATATTGACGAACTTTTGTGTTGTCAACATATGAAATACTTCAAAGACTAGCGTAAAAATGTTAAAGAAACCCCTATTTCTTTGAAAATCTTTCATTCGTTCCTATTTACCGATTCCCAAATTTCTGATTTTTTATTGCTTTTTATACTTTGATGAATGAATTGAGATTAAGTAATATCGTGTCACCAGAAATTAGGTCCTTTGATGAATTTCAATTTTCTTATTACAAAGATTTTATTTTATTTTTGTTATATTTTGTAGATCCAGCTGTCGATCCATTCTTTGATCGAACATATAACGATGAACGGTTTATGCAAGCTGACATGTACCACAATTTTAATTTTCGACGTAATGGCAAGTTTTGAATTTTCATTTTATTTTTCATTTTGTTTGTTTTAACTCACTAACACGGCGACAGGCTTGAGTTTTTTTGTAACATGAAATAAAATTTGAAAAACGCTTTTGTTTTGCTGTCTTTGTCGATAGAGCGCCTCTGTAGTGATGGTGCAGTAAACATAAACATGTCACCAAGCAACTGTTTTCCCATGTATGACACTATGAGTTTGCTGGGATTACAATTCGGTCAAAATGATCAAAAAAGAATCGAAAGGAAAACTGGCATGAATATTTGACGTTTAAAACGTCATGTTGACAGTAGGAATAGACCAACTTTTGATTCCAACAGACTCATTATAGAGAAGTGGCATTCAAAATGCCAAAATGCAACATGCCACAAATGCAAGAAAAATGATGTACAAATAATATAAGAATGATGAAAGAAAGATGTAGAAATTATGCATGAATCGTGTAAAATGTATGTAGATAATGTTAAAAAGATGTACAAAAGATAGATAATTAATGTAACAAAGATGGATTTTGCTACATTATTTTTCCATCATTTTTATATTCCAAATTGTAAGAGCATTAACATTATTTCAACATGATTTACATCATTTTTTTATTATTTGAATACATTTTACATTAATCAGTTGCGTATCAGTTGCGACCGAAGCTAACTTCATTGCAAACAAAATCAGCTGTCTTTTATAACTATAAGAACTTCAAAGATCCATAGAAATTACCCAAGGTAATGTCAAAGGCCCTACCGCAGTGCGTCTGTTGAGACCATTGATTTTGATGGCCTAAATGTTCTCCCCTGCACCATATCAAAAAGAGTACCAACGTAGTTTCTTCAAGAAATCCTGAAAGTATTTTCTCAAAAATGTAATTCTCACCAACTTTGCCCTGTCATGCCTCCCAATTCTAGAAGTTGCTTTATCCCGAAAACCCTGAAACCACCAAAACTGCAATAATAGTGTGTCGCCAAGAAATCCTATAATTTCACAGTTACGAATCTTCACCCATATGTGTTTGTTCTGTTATTGTCGGACCTACAACTTTCATTAGACTCATTGAAAATGACTGAGGCAATGTAATTTACAAAAGCTTTCATTATAACCATTCTGTCACTTATGTGTCCCAGGATATAATGACATTCACGTACAGTAAAGAATGAAGTTACTGAGGCTCTATTTAGTTAATTTTCGCTTGAAATAATCATTTATTACTACACCAGAGATTTTACTTATAGTTAGTATAATATACTTACCATAATCATATTATACTTCTCAGAATATTTATCTGAAAATATATGGCAACGAAAATATACCTGTTGTAAGCTCAAATCTCACGATGTCATCTAGGACATCTACAAGTACATTTTTCAAACAACTAACATTTTGATTAAGGGTCATTCATAAAGGATGTCACGCTTGCTATAAACTCCACAAAGTCCATATCTTCTAACTGGTCAGAGATTTTTTTTATAGTACTCCGGCTACCCCAAACACCCCCCCCCCTATTTGGGGGGGGGTAGCCAAAGTTCTATAAACAGAATTTGCTGTCCTGACTGAGTTATTACCTTTTTATGGATACTCATTTTTTATAGCAAACGTGACATCCTTTATGAATGACCCCTTATGTACAACTATACACACCAAAAAGGGATTTTAGTTAGAGACATTCTTGCTGAAAGTATTAGGGCAATTCCATAGATGATATAATACGTAAGTAACGGCGATTACTCACGAACTAGAATTCGCACAATAAGTATGCATGGCTCCTTGGAAGACCTATGTCATAGGCTTTCTAATAAGCAGACTAGTAAATACCCCCGCCCCTAAGGGCTATGCGGGCATAAGCATTCTTGTCCGCTAAGTTGGAGATTTGCGACTTAAGTACCTTAAAGTAAAATGTACGTAAGGGTCTGCAAAGTTTGATGTAGGTGAATAAGAACTGGAATTTAGTAGTATATTATAAGTTACTATACGCTTATGAAAATCTGGTTTTACCCCGTACTACCATTTCACCGTACAACCGTTTCCCCCGTACTACCATTTCCTCCGTACTACTGTTTTCTTCGTACTACCATTTCTCCCGTATTATCATTTCTAACGTACTACCATTTCAGCGTACAACCGTTTTCCCCGTACTACAATTTGCCGTGTAGTACAACTTTCCCATACAACCGTTTCCACCATACCACCGTTTTCCCCATATTATCGTTTTTCTTTACCGCTTTTTCTCCGTACTACCGGTTTCCCCGTACTTCCATTTCCGCCGTAGTACCATTTTCTGCCGTACTACCATTTTCTGCCGTACTACCATTTTCTGCCGTACTACCATTTTCACTCGTACTACCGTTTCCCCTGGAGTACCATTTTCTGCCGTGATACCATTTCCCCCATACTGCTTCTCCCCCCGAACTGCTTCTCTCCGAGCTGCCCATTATTTTCACCATTACTGGTGACTTTTACTAACAAAACTCTAAGACTTTGTCGAATAAACGTTTTATCTGCCATACACACCAAGATATTTTTAAAAACTGATCTGGCACAAATTTTTCAAAAACTAGTTCGTGAGTAATCACCATTAGTTACGCGTTACATATGGAATTGCCTATTAATTCTAACTCATATCATGTTGTGTCTCAAGCAAGCATATTTTTCTACCTGTCATTATATTACTCTTCTCGCAAGTATATAATGATTCCTGTTAGCAAATAATACTAGCTGCAAATATACTGCGGCTGTAGCAAATTTAATGGAGACTATGTAGATTTATGACATCTGCTAGTATAACATTCTCGCATATATTTTTATTATTTCAACACTGACATGTAACGCAATGATTGTAGATACAATTATACTCACATAAGTCATAACATTATATCAGTAACAATTAACATGGGCGCGCGGTAGCGATGCGCCCGTGACGCAAGTCCCCATGCGAATAAAAAATTCAGAAAATTTTTTTTCGTAGACTTCGGAACCATATATACAGCTAAGTTTTGACTTTTTTCCCTTGCGTCGTACCCCCCTAAGACCTAGTTCCTTGGATTCCTTGTAAAATTTTGATTGAAATCGATATTTTACTCATTAAAATCGGTACAGTGGATCCGAAGATATGACCTTTAGAAAATCGTCATTTTTCATACAAAATGTGCTGCTTCATATAATAAGCCCAAGTTAATGGAAACATCCTGCGTTAGTTAGTTAGTTCCATAGCCATTTGTATGAAAACCGACTTTTTTGGCTCGTGCTCGAAAACGGCTCGATAACTTTTCTTGAAATTTTTCAGGGACCTTCGGGTGGGTATTCTACGTCATATGAGATTTTGGAAAAGGGGGTGTACCTTGGGCGCCAGGGCTCATACGTATGTGTTTGTGAGTGTAGTGTGTATGATAGCACATTTTGTATGAGGCAATGGTTGTGTGTTCGAGATAGAGGTTTGGTGTCAAAGGGAAAGTTGTTGGATTGGGTGTGTAGTGTATCAGGGTGACCTCCAAAATAGGCGGGGACTCAAAAAAAAAAACTTTTGATATGTTGTAGAGACAGTTGAGGGGATCATTTTCGCCCATGGAGGTAGTAGCCGCCGCGCTTCGGTTTGGCGGCGGCGGCTCAACAAAAAACTTTTGATATGTTGTAGAGGAGGTAGAGGGGATCAATGGAAGTAGTAGGCGGCTCAACAAAATGCAAAACATTACAATCACAACGAAAACCCTTTTTAAAAGGAAAACGTGACGCAAGTCCTCGTCCCTTCTTCCAAAACAACTGATATCAATTTGAGTGACGCTGGCAGCTTCGGAACGCACAAAATTCTTTTGAAATATTTTCACTTTTGATTTAAAAAAATGCGTCACAAATGCCGGGACCCCCCAGTGTTACAGTTTTTCAGTTCTTTCAGCTTTCACAATGCAAAAATTTGACTTTATGGGATGTATGGCGTGTTTTTGTACAGGAAATCGAATTTTTGCGTATGAAAGCTGAAAGCGTAGAAAAATTATTACATTGGTGGGTCCGGCATTTGTGATGCATTTTTTTAACCAAAAGTGAAAATATTTCAAAAGAATTTGATGCGTTCCGAAGCTGCCAGCGTCACTCAAATTGATATCAGTTATTTTGGAAGAAGGGACGAGGACTTGTGTCACGTTTCCCTTTTAAAAAGGGTTTTTGTTGTGATTAATATTTTCTGTAGGAGTGGCTCTAAAATCCTTTTTTTGAGTGTATGAACTTTCTGATCTTTTACCTGTTTTAGTTTTGCTACACAGTATATTTCCGTAAGAAAAAGTATTATCCGTTCCGTAAGGTGGATGTCCCTGTAAATTGTATGAGTTTACATCATTGTGAGTGTAAATTGTTAACTCTGTCATTGAAACAAAACTCAACGTATTTATTTGGTCGCATAAAGTGTTTACAAAGGAAAAAAAGGGTGTTCGAGAATTAAGATTTCATTTTTTAATGTTTTCGTGTCCATTGCCGACTCATTACATTACGAAATACATCAACCTCAATCAACGGTGGGCGTCCCACATGTTCTATGCTCAAATATCAGCTGTTGATAAACTACAATGTTTTCGAACTTCAATAAACACAAACGAAAATTGAACACACTATTAGCCTTCAAGATTAAAGACACAATCATCATTGTCTTTTAAAACAATGGAATTGCTTAACATTTTTTATTTTCTTACAAAAAAAGGGTCAGTTGCGTCTGTAGCGACTAATCAATTTTAAGATCTTAGTATTAACAAGCTCATTCACTTTATTGGCTGCCACAAAGTCCAAATGATTGAAATTATCAATTTTATCTACACGAATCGTCCAAGGTTGAAATTCTTTGACTAATCGCTCGACATCCTTGAAATAAAAATATGATTAAGTGCATTCTTGGCTGGAGTTCTTCTTTAACATTCTTATGTGATATATTCTTTTTGCAATGAAGAGAGTGAGTCATAGTAACACCTAAGGCTATTTATATTGGGTCCTTGAATTAAAAACCGGACTTTGTTAGTGATTTTTGGGTGTTCATTTAACAAAAAAACATAACAAATTGGTCATCATTTTCTACTTCTTTTTGCCAACGTTCGGGAATCAGCCATTTTTTGGCCTCTTTATATGAGCATAAGTGCTGATCAGCCAAACCATGAGCCATTCACTTGAAGCCACATCTGGTGAATTGGTGAATAAGGCGGGTGAGGTAGGACCTCCCATCTGAGCGTTTCAAAATAAGTTTTAACCATTTTTGCAACATGAGGTCGAGCATTGTCATGTTGAAAAATTACTTTGTCATGTCTTTCTAGCTATTGTGTCCTATTTTTCTTCAATGGTTCGCGGTACACATCCCTCGTGATCGTTTCACTCGGTTGTAATAGCTCATAACCACGGGTTGGCACAGTGGTTAGCGTACTGGCCTTCCACCAAAACGATTCGGGTTCAAATCCCGTTTCGGAAAAATTCTACATGGAATTTTTCTAGCAAGTGTAGCGCATTAATAACATCCTAAAGTTCACTCAAGCTTCAAAAGTTGGGTAGTTGTGGTGTGTTTGGTGCCCATAACGACGTACACACTGAATGAATCGTATGACGTAACCCATATACGACGAATTTGTGCACGAAATATCTAAGCCTACATTTTAGGCGACCTGGTCCCACCAAATACACAGCTTGAGCTTTTTTCCGTGAATATTTCGTTTCGGAATCAATGGTGACTTATGGCTGTGTGTTCCCCATGATTTTTTTCACTTTGGATTATCGTAATAGATCCACTTTTCGTCACCAGTTATAATGCGATGCGACCCTTTGTTTTTGTATCATTCCAGGTGCCTTCAAACGTTTTGATGCAGTTGATTTATCAACTTAGATTGTTTTTGCTAATTCAGAAAGCGTCTGACAAGAGTCTTCTTCAAGTAAATTCTCCAGTTCTTTATCTTCAAACTCTTTCGTTTGACCTGAACATTCTTTATCAAAATCACCACTTCTGAGAAACACTGAAACCATTTAAAAACTTGTGTTCTCGATAGAGAATGAACACCATAACACTCCACAAGCAAACGATGAATTTCAGAAGCTGTTTTCTTCAAAAAGAAGTGATGCAAATGTTGTTTTTTTTCGTAAATTTTCAAAATTTTCCATAGTAATAAAAATTGAGAAAACAAAATATTTATGTTCAACTAATGTTCATGAAAGCCAACATATGTAAGTGTCAGAAAACATTTATGTCATAAAAATAAAACGGCACACATCTAGGCGGTGGCGGTGACATCTGGGAGTTGCGGGAATTGTGAAAAGTTAACACAGCGCTGTGTCTGCAATCCGTACAATGGATCAATGCAGAAATATTGAGAATAATAATGTCTACGATATTTAATAGTATGAAACTGTATTATTCAGTGTCTAATATGCAACTCGTCGTATGTCCTGTAAATTTATGCAAGTCGCTGTAACTGAACCCAACCTCTCACATACATTTCCAAATTTATGTTTCGTGTATTTTACGTGAGGCCGTTTAGGGTGCGTGTAGGCTCAAAATAGAATTTCGTCGACGTATTATGTGATACGTATTTTTTGGTGTTTTTTTTTCAAATTTACGTACGTTTTCATATATTTTTTTTAGTGCTGAGCTGTATTTCTTGCACATTTGCCACATTTGTTGTGCCAGTCTGCTTTTTTTATCGAAAAAGTCGTTCTGAGTCGAGAAATGTGGACATGTGTGGACATTTCCACATTTGTTTTCACATTTTTTTCAAGCGGCACATTTGTCGTTCCCGTCGCACATTTGCCATGGGTCAATGCACATCTGAAAACTTTGACAGTAAATGTGCCGAGATGTGCTCGAGAACGTCACATACAGGTTAGGGAAGTGGTCACATTTGACAAATTTGTCTGTTTTCAACACTCAAATGTGACTACTTCCCCAACCTGTATCTGGCGTTCTCGAGCACATTCCACACAGTGTGCCACTTGAAAAAAATAAAATTTCACATTTGCGAGGCAAATGTGACTCACATATGTGAAAACAAATGTGGAAATGTGAAAACACATCTCCACATTTCTTGACTCAGAACGAATTTTTCGATGAAAAAAGCAGACTGGCACGACAAATGTGCAAAAAATACAGCTAAGTACTTGAAAAAATAGAAAAAAATGTACGTATATTTGAAAAAAAAAACACAAAAAAAGGACGGATCACTTAATACGTCGACGAAATTCTTTTTGAGCCTAAACGGCCGTACGTAAAATTCACGAAACATAAATTTGGAAATGTATGTGAGAGGTTGGAATCGACATAGTGCTAAAATTTTCAAAATTTCGCAGATTGGTTGTGAAATAATGAGTTCAGACAAACATACCCGCTGAAAAGAGAATGTTTCCACCCACACATTTGTATTTTCGAAAAACTTTTTCAAATATAGACTATATTAATGAACTGACAAAGTTCAGTAGTATTTTTCATTGAAAAGTAGCATTTCCCGCAACTCCCTGTTGTAAAAATCCGGTTTTTAATTCAAGGACCCAACATATCCTGCCGCGACGTGAACTATCATTATAAATTCACAAGTTTCAACTTGGGATATAGACTCAAAATTGTTATTTAGGGAGTAGACAGTATACAGTTTGTTGACGAGAGTGAAATTAGGAAGGCAAGGGATGCAAATCACACGATAACTTTTCTCCCGTAACTAAAGAAATAGAATTTCGGGAACATCATGAACGCTTTTGGTCACATAACTCGGAAAATATGACTTTTCCAACAGAACCTTCTTCTCAACTTTTGTTGGAAATAGCTCGGAAAATAATCTCAGGGAAGCTTTAAGCTAATTCACAGAAAAAAATATTGTGTAGAAATGGAGCTACATGTCCTAGAGTGACGCAAGTACGGGCTGCTCGGCCCGAAAAAATAGTCGAGGTCACTTTTTTCAAAAAGGGAACGCTCTTCGATTTTACTGATTGTCGTTTCTGATTTGTGAAACAGTCCTCTATGAGAATTAGAAGAGAAACCCCATATGTAACGACCTTTCAATAAAAAGTGGTTACAGCTCACCGTGATGAATGGCGTATGACGTCACTACAATGAAATTTCAACGTGACTTTTAAAATATTTAGAGTTGAAAAAACTTCATTTGGACTCTTCATATGACGTTCAATCGAAATAAAATATAAAAAAATCATCCTTGATTCCTGTAGTGTGCAGTGAAAGAATCATAAGATTTTGCAATTTGAATATATGCATACAACACAAGTAATTCGTCTTACTAGACGACGTCAGCTTAATATGTCGAAATATACGAAATTTCATGACGAACTTCATAAGCTGACAAACAGAACATTCTTCGTCACTTGACACATTACGAATTTCGTCATTTACTTTGACATTAGCCAACGCCGCACTAAGAGCTTGGATTATAAACAAATACAGGTTGACTTAATCTTTTCTTATAATCATATTTCTGTTTTCCCCTACGTTTATTTTCTTTTTTCTTTTATTATAAGGCGATAAGAAAAATGAAAATATGAGAGAACGACAGAAATACGATGAGATGATGGAAATTATTTATGTATAACGTCACGAATGATTATTTTCATCATTTTCGCTGTTACTGTATGATCCCTAATAAATTGAGACAAGACATGTTGTGAGCTTTAGTAAACGTCGTGGATATACCTTGTAGATATTACAAATTTTCTTGCGTTTACATTATTTACAATGTAGAATGGTATGATTTTTCGTGCTAACTGAACAAACATGCATAATGATGATGTGAACACTCGATTGCATTGAAGCCATTGAAGCCGGGCAGAGTTTGCATAACTACTAGAAATAAGGACATTCTAATGAATATACGACCTTAGCCCTTAACTTTAGTTTTCAATTAACTAAAAAGCTCTTAAAAGCTTCAAAGATTTTCACTCAAGTTCGTTACTTATGGACCTCACGAGCTCAATTCGCTGACCTGTTGCAACAGATGAAAATAATTATTAATGTCAAACATACTTGATAATTGACGACAGCGTCCGTAGTTCCATACAAAAAATGAATTCTAGTTTTCACATTTGACAGTTTGTACACTGGTGGCGTAGACTGGTTGTAGATTGAGAGATTTTCTTCTTGTTTGTGATCGTAATGCTGAAATTTAGCTTCAAATAAGGTATTAGGTTAGGTTAGGTATTAGGTTAAGGTAAGGCAAATTAATGAATTACAGAACGAAAATAGTGAGTTTTCAAATGCGATAAATTACCCGAGCGTATTAATTGTGCATAATGGAATAATTGTCCGAGACTGACTGCATGGGCCGGTACATTTTCAATGATATCAAGAGAATTTGGAAGTCTAAGAATTGCCTAAAAGTTCATTTAAATTTCCAATCAATACATCAGTGTGGCATCATCTTCTATCAAAGTATAGGCAATCTCATGGATGACGGTTAAGATAGCCCAAGACTTTTTCACAAGATTTGCCCTTCCCGCTAACTTTAGCACTTGACGATAACGATGTAGAATAACGCTAACACCATACGCTAAAATCTTGTGAAATATTAGGTCGAATAGATAATTGCCAAACGCGTGTTCTTATGAAAAGTAAAATCTTGTGAAATATATTCTACCCGTTATCTTGTGAAAAATGCTAAAACTTGAAAATTCTACGTCTACCCGATATCTGGTGAAAAATACACAAACTGAAGAATTCTACGTCTACCCGTTATCTTGTGAAAAATGCTGAATCTTGTGAATTCTGCGTCTACCCGTTATTTTGTGAAAAATTCTAAAACTTGGGAATTCTACGTCTACCCGATATCTCGTGAAAAATACAATAACTTGTGAATTCATATGAACTGTTTGACGGCTGATGCAATTTATCATGAAAATCGCTATGCTTTGACAGAAGCCGACATCTCGCTAAATGTGTCAATTTTTAGAAATAGAGCACACTTAAATCAAAACATATTACTTCATCGAAGTATTGACTTGGTCCTACGAAAGCGTTAAACATTTGTTTGCAAATTGTTGTTGAGATACTGCTGCACAAGTAAGCAACAATCTTTCGAAGCTCTACATACGATGGTAATTTGTCCACTCTAAGAACAGCCGTACCATCCTATGGATACACTTAACCTTTCAATGCATTCGCTTCAAATTGCAACCAAAACCAATTTCTTACCTCTAGCAAAGTCGATAACGTCGAAATTCCCTTGAGCAATACGCTCGCACTATCGTAATAAACTGCTGGTGACATTAAATGCAAAGTTTTCAATTTGGCATTGTATTCCGGAAGCAATGATAACATCGCCATTACCACCGTTGTACCTTGCGAGTGGCCAACATAATGTAGAAACGTATGGTTTGTATACAATAAGATGTGATCTATAATAGCCGGAAGATCGTATCTCGCAATTTCATGGAAACTAAACTTCCAATACTGTGGCGAATCAGGCGACAGCGTCTGGTGATTTAGTGAAAAGTCCGTTCCTCTAGCATTGACGATCCAAACGTCATAACCGTAATCTGCCAGTCTGAATGCTGTTTTCAGAGTAGAATCCACCAAATTGAATTAAAGTTTCGATATTTTCTTTTCGAAAGCTAAATGAGTTACCAAGTGAGTTCGACTTTGGGATGCCATTGCCGGTTATTATATATTGAGCCCCAGTTGAAAACATACCGTGCACAAGTATGACGGGCTTGGAAAAACGGCCAGTGCATGGAATGCGATGTACGTTCAAAATGTACCTATCGGCTGTAAGTACACTGTGCACTTCATTTCGATATCCTTTCTCAGATAACTTTGTTGTCTTTCTCGTAAATTATGTGCAATGTTAGAAACAGTTTTATAGATTCAAAAGAATTTCTCACTATATAGTCTGCTCCATCGGTGAGTAAAATGTTACATCTAAGAGTAAGACAACATACAACAAATACAATCGATTCATCCATTTCAAAACAATTAACTCTAACATTCGTCTATGAACTGTAGCTATCGACACAAGTGTAACTAATGTTCAATGATAGACAGAATTTTATAAACGCCAAGCCTCAATTATAATTGGACGAATTGGAGAGGAAGCAATTATTTTATGAGAAACAAATGAGTTTAAAATAATAATGAATTTAACATTTTGTTTTGTGAAAAATAAAATATGCGAATGTCATGAAATGTCATTACGTGTGTAGTGCGATATCGGCTTCTGTCAAAGTATAGAAAATTTCTTCGGTGTACACATTTCTTCAGGTACAATGTAGGTACAATTCTCTGGACAGCGACAAAGATAGTGTTCTGTACTTTCTATTTCGCCACACTAATCGCACTCAGGATTGCGGATCACTTCAATCGTATGGAGGTGCTTGTTCGAAAGGTTGTGTCCTGTCAAAACTCTAGTTAACCTTTTCAAGGTGGATCTATTTAACGATAGGAAGTATCGTGATCGTGAGTTTCTACTGTTTATTCTGATGCAGTTTTTTGTTTGCCTTGAGGACCTAAGGGGTCATTCATAAAGGATGTCACGTTTGCTATAAAAAATGAGTATCCATAAAAAGGTAATAACTCAGTCAGGACAGCAAATTCTGTTTATAGAACTTTGGCTGTTTGGGTGTTTGGGGAGGTAGCCGGAGTACTATAAACAAAATCTCTGACCAGTTAGGAGATATGGACTTTGTGGAGTTTATAGCAAGCGTGACATCCTTTATGAATGACCCCTTATCGAATGCCATTGATCGTTAATATTTTTCCTGTAGATGGGCTACAAATTACTGACCCGCTAGAACCGTTACCATGTCATGCTATCAACTGGGATGATATTTGACCAATCTTGTGTGTCGGAAAGTCAACATTGAATGATTTCTCAAACCTCTGGCATAATGAGATCGCAGGGCATATTGATCTCAGGTTAGTGTTGCACCATCGACGACCATAACGATGCATGGCCCTAATTTACGTCTTGCATCAGAAGCGATGAGTGCTTTAATCTCAAAAGAGTAGATCTCGCTTGTTTTTCGATGAATATGTGAAGGGGATCAATGTTTAGCAGATCATCTAGTGAAGCTGTTGGTGTCGTTTTGATAGCGGAGGTAATACCTTTGGATCTTACTCAACTGTGTCTACACTACACGTGCACCAGATGGCATCTCGGCCACCAGACCACAGCCGCATAGCACAATCTAGGTCTCACTATAGCAATGTAAAGAGCACTTTTGGACTAAGACCCCAATTTGACCCGAAGAGTCTTCTACACTGCCATAAGGAGGCAACTGCTCGCTCAACAGCAAATTTAACGTAATCGGATAGCTCGAGTGGTTTGCCAAAAAATACAGGTTTCCTGAAACCTGTGGTATTTTTATCGAGAAAACAAAATTTATTTGGTTTTAGAATAACTAAGTCATCAGCGAGTAAAATCCCGACTTGTTCAAAAGATTTAGAAGACTGTCCTTGACTAAGCAATAGAGAAGGGGTGGGGTAATTGCACATTGAGGGCGTCCTTTTCTAACAAATACACTTGCTTTCGAGGAGTACAGGTAAGATATCACATGAATATCATATTGTTAAACGCCCCATCGATATCAATGAAGCAGAGGAGTAATTTTTCCTTAAATTCAAAAGCTTTTTCCATTCTTTGGACTAAGTGATTGAGTGCCACGTCAACGGATTTCCTTGGCTGGTAGGCATATTGCCGAGGGTGCAGTGTGAATCTTTTAAGTGCACCATCCCTGAGCTAACGATCTGCGAGTTTTTCTAACGTTTTAAGCGAAAACGAAGTTAACCCCGTAACTTGAATGTCTGGCTTAAACAAAAGAATTTGATGCACGCATCACTCATTTCAAGCTAATGAGTTAAGCTGAAGAATTTAGTCATCAGGTAGGAGATCTGTCCTAGTTTAGGTATGAAAACATTCCTGACTCCTCTCCAACAACGTGAAGTGTATTGGAATCGGATGGTAGCTATAAAAATGTCATTGGTACAGACGGTTATGAGGTCGGCACTTTTGTAACAGTGCTGGAAAAATACCGTCTTTACACGTCTATGCGCGAATTGTGATATAAGAGTTCTGTTGCAGTTTTTGGTTTATGGGATGTGTTCCCAGGGAAGTGGACTTCCAACAGGTGTTGCAATGTGGATTCAGATGTATTAGTGTACTCACCAGATGGTAGCTTTAGCGCACCGAGAGGGTTCGTTGATCCTTTTGATAGAGACTTAAAAAGATAGGAGGTTCTTGAAGTAGAGGAGACCGTATTGCAAAATTGTTGATACTTAACACTTTTACTTTATTCAATTTCGTCTGGGTTCTTAGTTAGTTAGTTAGTTAGTTTGAGTGGGTGAAGTAAGCCTCTAGTGGGCCTGTTGTACGTACCCACACTAAATTAGATTATCTAAATCCTTTTGGTTCGATTTAGGTAATTAAATATGTTGCTGGGCGGAAGACTCCAAATTATGTCGCTTGTCGCCCTTGCTAAGATGTAACCTGGGCATTTGCACAAGAAATGTTCGGCTGTTTCTATGTCGCCACATTTCGGGCATTTATTATTTACTGCTCGGCCGATGGTGTGCATTGTTTAAAGGGGAGTGGCCGGTTGATACCCCTGTTATTCTTTTAATATTCCTTCTACTAAGTGATAGGAAGTATCTTGAGTTTTTTACACTGATCGTAATACAATTCTTGGATTGACGTGCATGGTTTGTATTACTCCAGTGGTCTTTAAACTTTTTATCCTTCCAAGTGTCAATAAGCATTTTGTAGAACGAAGGTGGAGCTTTGAGTACAGGCTCAGGGCCGATAAACTGTTTTCCAGCACCACTTTTTGCCAGCTTGTCCGCCTTTTCATTGCCTTGCACGTTACACTGTGTCCGGGGACCCACATTAAGGTAACTGGGTTGAAACCAGCTGTAAGTTGTAGCCTATCCCTACATTCTAGCACAATTTCTGATTGTATTTTGTAGGAGCTGATAGATTTTAAATCGCTGAGACTATCTGAGGTAAATTATCATTGGTTGATGGTGAATGTTTTTGTCTAGCACTTCTTTGCTGCATATCGAGATTCCAACGGTTTCTGCTTGGAAAATTGTCGCTATTGAGCCCAGCAAATATAATTTAGTTGTGTTTGTGTGCTGGCAAAAAATGCCGGTTCTAGTTCTGTTGCTAAACGAGCCGTCTGAGTACCAGGTTAAGCAGTTACTATTTGTAGCCCCTGTGTTGTTTGCCCATTCTACTCGGGTAGTGACTATCAATTTAAATGATTTGTCAAACAGGAAAGTAGGCTTAATTTTGTCGGGTGGTATTTCGAAGCTTGGAGTTTCTGAAGACATAATCCGCCAAAGCTTTGCATGCCCGGAGCTACGTTTATCTAGTAGAGAGGATTGGTACAGTCCGGATTTTTCGTCCGGATTTTGACGCCTCTGGATTTTGTAGCGGCACCGTGTTAGCTGGATTCTGAACTTTAATCTACTTACTTTATCAGTGTCAACATTGAATCTTATGCACCTGTGATCTGACTTGAGGATGTCGTCAGTGACTCCCCAGTCTTTTATGATGTACGAGATGTGGGAGGAGGCAAGGGTAATGTCTAAAACCTCTTCTCGGATTTTGTTCCTAAACGTTGGCTCGTTACCTCTGTTGAGAATTTCTGGGTTAGATCTGAGTCACCTTTCGGGTTTCAATCTTTGCTGCCCCAGACCGTGTGGTGGGAGTTAGCATCAGTTCCTAAAATCAGCGGCAGGTTTTTAAATATTACGGTAACTGACCAGTTCGATTACTTCCATGCTAGAGGGGGCGAAAATCAGTTTCAGAGGGGGTGTAACACGGTGCGACAATGATTCACCTCGAAACGTTATGCATGGGCAAATTTAACGATAAAACGGCTAGAGGTCTTCAGTGCAGTATTGAGTAAAAGGAAAAATGTCACAACTTTTAGAGGCAAGTATGCAGGCTCTTATTTTCGTTTATCTTTATAGGAGACAAATTGATACTTACAGTATGAACTAACTCCTCTAACTTCTTTTAGACACAACACAGATTTTTCTCAGTGCTTACATTTCGTACGAAACTAAGAAACCTTTAATTGTTATCATATTTGTCGTAACAAAGTCTTATTGTGTAGTGGAACGTACTAAACTCAATAAGATAACGAAGATAGAGTGTCTTTACAATTCAAAGCAGTTATGAATTCTAAAAATTTTTGGTATGTTATCTGATGTCATGCTGGTATCAATGTGATCGTAATTTGCGTACAACGAGGGAATCAAAAAAACGAAAAAATTCAATATGCAGGCTACACAATTTCAATCTCTCACTGTCTATTAAAATTGAACCATAAACATCGTCACTTCATCTTATGCCCTTACGACAGTAAGCTTTGATCTAATAACACTAAAACAGGAGAAATTCTGTCAGACATGTGGCCTTGAAAGTATTCAATCTATGGATGTCACATTCAATGTAGCAAAAGTCATGTCGATGAATGTGGTATCAATATTTCTCGCACGTATCGTGGAATAGACAAAAAAAATCCTCCAAGTCTATCCAATTTTTTGATCAGACAGACTTTTTGACAGATTGCGAATTCTTTAAGAGACAATCGTTAAAAACATTGATTGATAAATTACGAAAGTATAAATTAGCTTACGGTCAAGGTGCTCTTTATCAGTAAACTTTGGTTTCAGCTCTCTCAGTATTTTTCCCAATAGCGATCAAGATTTGAAGTGGGTACATGCATTCATATCTCAAAACCACTTCAATCAAACAAAACTACAATAGATTTTGATTTCAATTCAAAAGTGACTGATTGGTTAGATTAAAACAATAAATTTAGAAAATCTGCCGACGAATTCTTTCTCTTGGCTGTTTTGTCGTTGATAATTTTTGCTGCTGAATCAACTGAAACGAATGTGTAGCCAACTGAATTAAAGTGGCTATGTTTTTTAGAGTTTATTTGTCGATGTAAAGACGACATCACAAAGCTTTCAAGATAATGATAAAGAGAGGTTGAAGCAGACAATTGCAACAAGAGTGAAGTTTTTATCTAGTTAAGCGTGTGTCTCTGCAAGGTCACAAACTTCATTCGAGTAAAGATTTTTACTACCCACCCCATGCAAAAGTTGAAAATTACATAGCAATATGCATCCTCCATTACATATGGGAACATTCTCGATGCATTTTTCGTAAATTTCTATGTAAAATTCAACTTTTGCATGGGTAGGCAATAATAGTTATTTACAGCTGACCAATCGTAAGTAGATTGTTACGTGCGTGCGAGCTACCGTCGTAACCGCATTACGTAACAAATCTATGTACTTACGATTGCTCATCTGTACATAATTTTAACTTGCAAATCACTCGGTAGCTGAAAGCAATAAAATAAAATGAATTGATTTAAAGAACATTCATTTGCCCGCCATTTCAATCAATTAGACGGAGTGAACATTATGGTCATTACAGTATTCATCGCAATGTCACATGCGCTATTCCTAATTCCTGCGTGTTCGTCTAAATATCATGTATGTATGACCATTACAGCCGTGTTCATTTCATGTCAATCTGCTACAATTTAATGACCCCCATTAATCATATGAATTCACGGAAGTAAATACATCTCACCGAGTGCTTCCACGTTAAAACATGATACATTGTACCCTGCTGCATAGTTCCTTATTTCGAAAACAATTCCGTAAACTCGCAAACGTACTCGTTTATTTTGAGCAACTCGCTCTTAAAGCTGAGACTAAGTTTATATATCCGAATTGCTCAAAATGCACTCATGAGTTAAGCTTTTATCTCAGAATTGTGTCCTGTAGTAATAAATTATTTTCGCATGGTCCAATGCAATGTACTATTAACGCCACGACTGGGACCCGAACCCAGAATCTTCACCTTTCCGGGGTGCATGCTCTACCATTGAGCCACCGTGGACATTTTCAATTCAGATCTAATTTCAAACCGTTGCTTACATATTAACACGTGCTGTAGCCAAAGCTGACGCATTTTCGTTCTTACGAACTGTATGCGCTTTTGTGCCACCTACAAATACCTGTGTCTGTTTATCTTCATAACTGCATGTCCACCCAGGTGAAGATTCTGGGTTCGGGTCCCAGTCATGGCGTTAAAATTTTCTTTCAGATTTAGTTTCAGAAATACCATTTCTCTCAAAATTTCCCTTCAAAAAAATTAAATGCTCGAATTTCGTTCACTTCGGTCACTGATAACTGAAAAATGATTAATTTTGCAATGTACTATTAACTCTCTTCGAGTAATGAACTCAAAACTTTTTAGCCAGTAAATTCTTACATTCTCTCGAAAATACACTTCAATAGTACATTATGCAACTGCGGGATAATTTTTTTATCTACGAGGGGGAGGTTTGCAACCCGAGCCAAAGTTGAGAGGATAAAAAAATTATCCCGCAGTTGCATAAGCTATTTTATTCACCAAAGCAACAAATCAACGAAACAAAGTTTGAAACCAACAATTAATGTATAATTTAACTCCCTAGGGAAGCGCTGCGGTTAATAAAAATAGTTACTTGTTCTTAACTCAGTGGATATGAAACAGCGTGAGTAAGGATTTCCAAATAAGGAAAGTAAATGACGAAATCTCTTCGCTGCAAAAATCGTCGTTCGATACACGTGTCAATATGATGGTATTTTATCGCACTCGACATCTCTTGCGATACCTTCTTACGACACTAGTATATCGAAAATTCTGTTTCATCGCAACGAAATTGTGTTAAACGTTGTTGACAAAAAACACTCTCATTTCGCAACTTGTTGCATAGGTTACACTCCATAGTAATAAGAACCACTTGCACTTTGAATGTTGATTTTATTATAATTGACGTTACGACCATTTTTCCGCTTGCCGGTCAATACATTTCTAATTATTATGTAACAATATTAATTAGATTGTGCACATCGATTAAATGTGAACGGAAAGCTAACAAAACTCTTATTAGGGTCTGTGGCAAAATACTAGCCGTTATAAAGACAGTCCTGATTGTCTTAAATTCGCTCACTTATGAGTGCGCAGAGTCAGTGCAATTCCATTCATTTGTGTTAACTACGTAATGTGTGCTTTTTTCGGTAAATAAGATAATTTTATCAGTAAATTGCAAAAAAAAGCCAAATGTTTATCCATGAGGAACATTGAAAAATATGTCATGCAATTCATTCACCGAAAGTTAACTGTGTCGCTCGGTGCATAATTTAAATAGATTTTCATACTCGTTTTATCGAACCATTGACTCTTGTGATGCTCGAAGCAATGACATACACAAATAGACTGGATTTGCGTATCCATCTGCTGAAGCGAACATGAAATAGTCATTTACGCAACAAGGGAGTAGCCCGAAAATTCTTTCGCGCGTTACGTATTAAGTTTTTCATGCTGCCTACTAGGGACGGTAAAAGAAAATATCCACGGGACGAAAAGTAAACAGCATGAAAATACGTAATTTGCGTGCAAGATGCACGTTGCACACCAACACATGCACAATTCACGTTGATTTTTTCTGTTGAAAATATTACGTGATGCACTCAAGTTTTTCGTGGTCCACAAAAATTTTCCAACGCTACTAAACATTTCGCATTTCATGTTTGCTTCAATTTGTGTTCATTTTTTGTTAAAGACTGCCAGAATATACTTAGTATGTCATCGGTTCGAAGTCAATTAAGTCATAAGCTTTTTTTACTCTAAATAGCTCCCTGAGAGCTTTCGTGAACTAAAAGAGTGTTTTTTCGTTATTGGGAATGTTGTTTTTGTTGGAATACAAGCGACCAAATACACAGTTTCCACGAAGGTCCTACGCTACCTATGCTACCTAATCCGTATATGCTGCTGTAATAAAAAAGGTAATAATCTTTAACTCTATTACCTCGATTCATCTGTTCCGTTTTCCAATCTACCGACTGCATCAGCATCAGCAAGTTCTTTAAAAATTTCCTTTGAACTCCCCTGTCACACTTTGTCACAGAATCGCAGACCTCCCTACCCCCTCAGGTGTTACGTAATTGGGAAAAAAGCAGTTTTTCATGACTCAAAAGACGACCTTAGTAATGCAGCTGTGCTGATTCATAGCCGAAGTTATTGTGAAATGTTACGAACTCCATCCCTTCTCATTAATGACATACTTCACTTTTCCAAAGATTCAAATTTAGAAAATTGAATCATTTTTCAGTTATCAGTGACTGAAGTGAACGAGCTTCGAGCATTTCATTTTTTGAAGCGAAATTATGAGAGAAATGGTATTTCTGAAACTAAATCTGAAAGAAAATTTAAAACCCACGACTGGGACCCGAACCCATTATCTTCACCTTTCCGGGGTGCTGGCGTTAAAATTTTCTTTCAGATTTAGTTTCAGAAATACTATTTCTCTCATAATTTCGCTTCAAATTTAGAACTCTCACTCAACGCGACGCTTATTATAACCCGGTTTTTTTATCCATGGGTTATGTCCAGGTGTTGTTTCGTCGCGCTTTATTTCTTCCAGTAAATAATTTGTCCAAACACCCATCCGTTTATCGATGATTTTCTTAATTTTTTTGTGTCTTACAGTGACATAGCGAATAAGTTTTTTTAATCGATGTCTCACCGAAAACGTGTCAGTAAATGCATATGTGTGGCCCCCGGCATTTTCATTAGATGTATGTTCAGAGCCCCCACCGGAAACTTCTCATTACGTGTGATTACCTACATGTGATGACGCGTTTTCGGATGGGACACTGAGTGGGGTGCTTAGGAATTTATCCATTCTGGACCATTTCGTGACACTCGCTTCAAAAAATGTTTTTTGGCTCGTGCAGCTGCATACCTCGCCTTCGGCTCGAGATACAAACCTCTACATTCGTCAAAAAACAGTTTCCAAAGCTTTCTGCTTAAAAACACCCTCTTGAGTTTGACTTATTTCACAAAATTAAATGACTCATGTAATGACTAACTTCCGCACCCCCACTGTAATCTACTATTTTCATCAAATTGTACAGAATTTAAGTTTATTTGCAGTCATATACGTGAACGTATTTCTATTTATGTCGGTTGACATGTATGTATACAATGTGCATACCAATCCAGATAACGAGTGGATTGGGAGGTTGATTTATTGGAACGTACGACGAATACCTCGACGGTACGATGAGTAAGTTTGCGTTATAGCCTTACGGGAATGTATGCGTATGCATGTATGCAATGTGTCTTCTTAAGTCTAGTGTTGCTATCTGAAAGTATAGTCACGTCACGGTGTCTCTTATTAAATTGATAATAGACCTGTTACTAACGGTGTTATCAGTTAAAGAGTACAAACCAAAGTGATCTTTCCAGTGCTCTATTTATAAGTCTGTTCCATCGTACGGTACAGACGATTACTGACCATCCGAAAATAAAAGAAGTCATCCACAGATGACATAGCCTCTACGTTCTTATAGACAATTTGAGGGGCCGCATTATGTGACTGATAATGAGAAATGTGCACGAAACGTAAACATAACCAAAGACCCGTACGTATCAGAATAGATGTGGCAAATAGAATAGATGTTGCAAAAAGACTCAAATGTATCTAATAATAAAAACGGCCAAACAATTCAACATTTTATGCTCTTTTGAAACTCTAGGAATTTAAAAGATCCACAGAAATCCACAGAAAAAAAGGAGCAAACTTCAAACCTCCGTAATTTTATAGATATGTGTCATACCTCACAATTCTAAAATGCGATTTATCCCGGGATTTGATAAATTTTCTCTAAAATCCTGAAACACGTGTTCTCTAAAATTTTATTCTCTGCAACTTTGCCTCTGAGAGCAAGTGTCCATATTGCATAGTTCAGCAAATATAGACGAAAGACCATCGTATATGGCCAAGAAACTCAATTTGGACCATTCCATTGGTCCCAGTGCCCAGACCACTGAAAAATTTGTCCAAGTTTGTTGAGGTTAAATGCTTTCATTTGAAACTCTGATGAACCATTTCCATGATTAAGGTGATCGGTTGAGCCGTTTGGAAAAAAATGGAGACGGACGGACAAAGAGACAGGCGCATATTTGTTTATTGCTGATTCGTCATATTTAGACA